>OZ004327.1:13626790-14226790 GCA_963924455.1 Pelagia noctiluca | reverse complement strand
CTCCATCACGATGAATTTTTCATCTGCTGCTTCGTTCGAGGCCGTCAGCAACTTCACGATGTTAGGATGATGAAAATCATAGATCTCAGACAGCGTCTCCGATTTGAAGGACTGCGTCGCAGCCTTGGTTTTCGAGGTTTTGTTGAGCTTCTTCAATGCGACGCGCTGGTCGCGATGCAGCGCCTCGTAGCACGTGCCGAAGCCTCCGGAGCCGAGCACTCGCACGAGCTCGAACTGGTTGATTTCAACCACATCCCTGCAGTTCCTGCTTAGTTCGATTACCATGTTTTAAAAATGGAGTTGCGTTCATTACGAACTGTAACTCGAGTGTTGTTAAAAATAAAGTATCGCAGAACCAGCGATATTATCAAAGTATTTTTCAGTTTGCGAGTGATTCAAACGCCCAGTCGCGATCCCTTATATAACTTTTTCTGTATGGATTTCCCAAGGGGTGAAATTTGCTGCATTTTGCGTACCCCAAGAGAGCAACCTCTATTACAAATGACTTTACGTAAAGAATACCTCAACTCGTGCATAAGCGTGAATTTCTGTTGAATTTTTCAATTGATTTTTTCGGATTTACATCAAAGCATTCTAGACTAATGAATTATTATAAAAAGAGGCAGTTACTGTGTAAGGAGGGCGTAAGAAGGGGAAATGGGGAAAATAGTGCCCTCTTATTTTCTAAATCAGTGTTTCGGTTATCTTCAGAATTTGATGAGAATGATAAGTTTTTTAGGGGGTTCAGGGGTAGTGTGTCGGACATAAAAGCCTCTAACACATTTTTACCCCATTTCATAAAACCTGGAACCATTTTTTTGTGTCAGGCCTTTGATATAAGAACACTAAGTTTTGACTTCTTTCAGCCAGTTTGTTCCTTATTCAGCCCCCCCCCCCTTTCTTAAAAATGTGTCAAAATTGGGTTTTTAGGCAGGAGCAGAGCGTTAGAGAACTTATCTCAAGTTTATCTCAAATAGTTTTGGAAATATCTATTTCTAAATATATTCACAATTTTTGTTTTCTTTTCGCTATTCATACGAAAACGTGTATTTCTGATAACCCTATTTTTTCAATAGAGTAACGTTTTTTACAAGTAACCTAATTCTTTTACCTAGTACTTTGTTCTATCATGTTAGGCCTCCATTAGAAGAAGGTCCACTGGTCTGGTTTTTATGCTAAATCCTCCATCCCACCTTTCAGCCGTGAAATCTTTTCTAGAGATGAAATCTCACTTTTGAATACAAACCAGCTGTATTTTTCATCATTTGATTTGCTCAAATATGAACTATTGCTAAACAAACCGGAGCATTAAACATACTAGGACCTCTTTTAATAATATATGCATTGATGAAGTGCCGCTACTGTGCCTCTTCTCGAAAGAAGGCCTCTTGTGGCTTTTCACCTCTTCTTGATTTACACTTTTCTTTTATAAGAATTAATTTTAAAAGAATAATGAGGCTCAAAATCGGTGAAATTTAAGAATATCTTAAGGGCATTGCCAGGCACCTGTGTCCTTTTGTAGGCTAGATCGTTATACATTAACTCGCAATTTCCAGAGCATCTCAAGCAGAATCATGAAATGTTTCAACGTAAGTTTATTTTAGAAATGGTTCAAAAAAGCTTGGAAATATTTCCTAATGAGGAAAGCAAGTTTGTATCATGAAACAGCAAGAAAATAAATTTCCAAAATGATATCATTCACTAATTGTGACAAACTCCTACAGCAAAGTGAAAGAAATAAAAGAGGAGAAAATAAAGGTGACATTACTTTCTAGTTGTAGGTCATATACTTAGGCGTGGCACTGAACTTCGCATAGGCTTTGATGACTTTTTGAATTGCATCCAGGAAATCTTTCTCACTCGCAACCTACAAACGAAGACGATTCAAGTGAATATTAGGGATTCGAGTATCTTAATCAGGGCATTTACCCATTATTCTATCGTAATAAATGTCAATTTTACTTTGCAATTATAATAAGTGTACCTAGGGTATATCCGAGGGACTAATCAGCTCAATCAAAGTGTACGAGATTTTCAAGCATTTTTAAGGATTTTTCGAGATTTTTAAGGATTTTTATAGATTCCTAGCATTTTCAGAGATGATTTAAGATTCTTTCAGATATTTCAGGCCAAATTGGTAAAACCTTTGAGATTTCTTAATGATTTTTAGAGATTTTTAAAGATTTTTAGCCAAAAGTGTAAGAGATTTTTTGGAGTGATCTGCCCCTCGTGTATATCGAGCACTATAGCCTTTTTTTGGAGTATAGACACTCTCTACACAGTAAAAATTATTTTCCTGAAAAGTTATGGATAAATGCGTTTTTCGTCACTGCTTTTCGGACACTTTTTTATCCATAAATTGTCCTCTCGTTGTCAAAAAATTAACCATAATTTATCCATAAATTTTGTTTCGGATTTTGAAAGCATTTCATCCATAATTTGACCCTAATTTGTCAATAACTGCATACTAATTTATATGGACATGTCCAAATATTTCAGTGACAATCAACCCTAATATTTAAGGACATCAGCGAGTCCACTCGAGTTAAATGTAGATACAATATAAATATTATAGGAAATTAATCGTCTAGGTAGTAGATAGATATTTGTGCCAGTCAGAACATGCCTTATCAAAAGACCACTTTCCCGATTACGTCATCTCTATAGAAATTCATCTTGAAACAACCTTAGCCTCGACATGATGCGTAGCACAATCCCAAAGCGTGCATTGCTTTCAAACTCACAAAGCAATTCAATTTGTTTCTAGAAGCAATGCACGCTTGGGAATTAGCTACACATCAAATCGAGGCTAAGGTTGTTTCGAGATGAATTTCTATAGAGATGACGTAATTGGGAAAAAGGTGTATTTCGTTTTTGCCAGAGTCTAATTCTTTTAAAAAGTGTTTTGGGCCACAAAATATGAGCATGATGACTTTCGCAAAAAGATGACGGGAAAACTTGGAAACAAGGCGAAACATAAGAACTACTAAAGTTTTGAATGGGGGACTGGTTCGAGTGCTGCGGCGTAAAAAGCTCTTCTTCTGCAGTTTACAACCAAGGATGAAACACTATTTCACTTTTTCATGTAGGTATTGTGCAATCAGTTATCAGATATCACATTTTTACTCAAATTTAGGTGCAAATTATTGCATTTTGTCACTTTTCATAAGCACTTGAATGTTTTTATTTGTTTTATTAAACCAGGCCCTTAGATAGGTATTCTCAAACATTGCTCATGGAAATTCAGCCTTCTTTGTTTATGAAATTAGTCAATATTGGTCGAAAAATGTGAAAAACTAGCTTTTTATGCCGCAGAACTCGATCAAGTTCTCCAAATACGCGGTTAGTCGGAGTGGTGTATTCGTTAGGTTGGATTTCTATTCTCATCTGACGACGTACTACACAGTTGATTATGAAACGCTTTAGAAGTTAACATTTCCTATTTTCTTTGCATCGATATCACGATCATGTAATAAGTGTAGCCACCAACAGCGTGTTTCTCATTCTACAGATTGGATTGGCTCGAGCAAGTCAAATGGATTTATCAAGTCAACAAACGAAAGCTAACAATATTTTACCTTTCTTCTGGATCTGATTGCATACATTCCAGCTTCTGTACACACACTGCGAATCTCAGCACCTGTTTTGAATAGATGGATTAAAAAGGTTGAGTTATTTGGCCTTGAGATTATCTGGACATTGTAGAGTTCTGTATGACTATTACATTTGATGAGATATAATTACTTGTTTACCTGTTTTTGACTACACTTTTCAATAAGGAACAAGTCAATAAGCCACCAGGACTGAAAATGACCAAAACGATCTCCAGAAACAACAAAATCCAGGGCTCGATGAAATAAACTTTAAGCAACTATGCTGAAGTGCTTCACCATTCGATCACACTACGTTTTATTGTTAAAAGAAGCATGTTTGGTATCTTAAAGGTTTTCTTACATGTACACCATCAATTTGGGTACAGGAAAATGTGTAAATGTTGTCTGTTGTTCAAAACTATGCAACTCTTCAGCTACTTTGAGGGCTGAAAATCCGAAATATCTAAGCAACGTTGATACACCACATTTTGGCTTTATTTATCTGAATGTTTTTGGATTAGACAACGGAAGGACAGGAGGTGCGCGAGTCATGGAACCCAAACGAGGCTCTTCGAAAATGGTAATACTGAAAATCTCACCAGTACTGTTAGGACAGAGACGACCAAGAAGCTCGTATCTGATGTCCCTTTCTACACTCATCGATCTTGCGTGGATTTTGAAGATATTCGTTCGTCCCTAAAAACAGACAAAGAAGATTCCCATTTTAACATTTAGTATGATACACCACTTTGACAAACCACATTTTGGGGGACTGGTTCAATTTCTGGGGTGTAAAAAGCTTTCTTTTTCCATTTACAACTATGGATGAAACCCTATTTCACTTTTTATGCAGGCATTACGCAATCAGCTATCAGGTATCACATTTTTACTCAAATTTAACCGAATTATTGCAATTCATAATCTTTTATCAGCACGTAAATGCTCATTTTGCTTTAAGAATAAAGGTCCCTTTAAATTCGTTTCTGATAAAACCAGGCCTTTCAATAGGTGTTCTCAAACATGGTTCACGGTTATTCAGCCTCCTTTTTTAATGAAAATAGTCAATTTTGGCTGAAAAATGTCAAAAACTAGCTTTCAACATCCAAGAACTCGACCCAGTCCTCGAAATACGCGGTTAATCGAAATGGTGTATTGTAAGTAGAAATACTCCGGGAAAGGACAAAGCCTATGGAGCTCTTTAGCAAGTAGATTTTTTTGTATATTAAATTCTGAATCAGACCTCGGTTACATGATAAAAACATATGAGGATCAAAAAGTATCTGGGTCTTTTGGGTCCGATCCCAAAGTGTTAACGCCGGAGGGGATCCAAAGGTATCTGCCTTTAGACAGAATCTGGAGCTGAACAATGGAGCAATGGAATAATGTTTAAAAAGAATGAGACGAGAGAATGCTCTTTTCTTTTTGGCGGTTGTCCAAGCCCTTACTGACCTATCCTGTTCGCAATGCCTCGCTATTTATGTTTCGTCTCATCTGCTATCGGTATACTGCTGGATCCGATCAAGCAAGTTTACAGATTGAGGCTCTCTGGGATCCGAACCATACTGGATAGCTTTTTACAACAATCCCAAAAAGTGTACAAATAGCGGGTCTAAGAGTATACGGATCCAAGAGGTCCCTTGTAAACGGGAGGTCTATCCTTATACTTAGCTATCCCGGTAGTTTTGGATCCGATCCCTTGCATCGAGCTGCAAGTTAGCTACAGTGAATAGTCGCCGGACGCTGCTGCTAGAAAGATAACAGTTCAGAAAAAATTAAGCAGAAAAAAACGTTGCCTACCTCTAAATCAGGAAGTCCGAATTCAACTTTACGGTCCATTCTTCCTGGTCTCATCAAAGCAGGGTCTAAAGTGTCAGGTCTGTTAATTGAACATAAACGTTTTAATTAATAACATAAGAGACATCAATCAGGTAAAATTATATATTCTCAGTTTTATAAGCATCTAAAGACGGTACAATATAACCTTTTGCCATGAGCGAGACAATAAAAGAATTATCAAGACATTAAGGAAATATGACTTGGGTGGGTCAATTAAACAGAGTGCCCATATAGGTAATGGCATGGGACACAATTCATATATATCAAAAATGCTTCAAAAGTTTGAAATTATTAGTAAAAAGTTACTTGGCAATGTTTGAAATCATCATTATCTAAAGACTAGCTTTTGAAGGAGGTTAGCAATGGACTGACAATTTCTAGCGATGAGTATTTGAAGATTGCTTATTTCACTTTTGTTAGATTTCGATTTTGAGCACTCTGGGATAGCTATAATTTCTATCATATCATTGAAAAAAATGATACCTTTCTTAACCAGTACTCCAAGTTAATGAAAATGGTACCCGGGTTCATAAAGGAAGGAGGGATCATTCGAAATCTTACCTATTTGTAGCCATAAGAACTTTGATATTTCCTCTTGGGTCAAAACCATCGAGTTGATTGATAAGCTCCAGCATTGTTCGCTGGACTTCATTATCGCCTCCTGCTCCATCATCGAATCTTGCACCTATAAATCATAAATAAGTTCAAGCCTCCGGATGATCTATAGATTCTAAATATCATTTGCAAAACTTCTTATCGCCTCCTGCTCCATCATCAAATCTCGCACCTATAAAGCGCAAATAACCGAAGCCCATTCAAGCGTCCAAATGATCTATGGATTCTAAACATTGTTTGTCGGATTTCGTTACGGCCTCCTGCTCCTTCACTCTCACCTGTCTCTAGTCTCTCACCTGTAAAGCGCAAACAGGCAAATTACATTTCAACCTCCAGTTGATCTATAGATTCTAAATATTGTTCGCCTTGCTTCATTGTCAATTCATGCTTCATCATCATAAACCGATTGTGGTCATTCGTAAAATATCTCAATAAAGGGTTCCTAACAGAGAATGTGCAGTAAGCTATAAATGACGATTGAGGTAAAAGGGGTAAAACACCTAGTGTGAGTATATCCAATAATTCACATGAAAAAATTCAAATAATGATCTTACCCCCGACAGCATCAATTTCGTCAAAAAATATAATGCAGGCTTTCTTTGCTCTGGCCATTTCAAATAGCTCTCTCACCATTCTCGCTCCCTTGAAAATAAGATTTCAAAATTATTAAACATTGCCTAAACGATTGTACTTTCTGGGAACAAACAAATCAATTTATAAGAGGAAACTTGAACAACTTATAGCAAAACTGGCTCAACCATTTCGGAAAGAGCACAAGTCAGATCTGTTTGTTAATGGCAGGACTGCCAAGAGAAAAGGGGAATGGAGGTATGGTATTTTCCATGGTATTGATCTTCACCTTAGCCCAAATACAGCCCAAATAATCGGAAAACCGTCATGTTAACAAAGTGCCTAGCAATATTTTGGACCCACCCATAGACTTTATGATGACAAGAGCTTCTCCTTAACGGGCAAAAGGTAATATCAAGCTATGAAAATTTTGGAAAAGTGAGTTAAATCACTTGGTTTTTTTTTCGGTTCATAAAGGGATTGACCGAATGCATTGTAAGGTTCTGTGTCTACCTTTAATTGAAGCACAAATTGGTTGCCTATGCTAGGGTAAATAACGACTTCACTTGCTTGAGCAGCTATATGCCAGAATCAAGTATCAATACATAATAATTTAGTTTTATCACTCTCAGAACTAGTAGACCTTAAGTCAGACTTACTTCGCCGACGTATTTTTGGACCAGTTCTGAGCCAATAACACGAATGAAGCAGGCATCAGTTCTATTAGCCACTGCTCGGGCGCAAAGTGTCTTGCCGGTGCCGGGAGGTCCAAACAGGAGAATTCCTTTTGGAGGATCAATGCCAAGGTTCACAAATCTCTCGGGCTGAAATTAAAAACACATGGCTAAATTGATATTGATAAACAAGTCATTTTTTACAAATATATCACTTACATCTTCTTCTAAATCAATTATTCTATCGTTTGCCTCCTTTTTTGGAGTGTGCCATTCTTCTGAAAAAGTAGGTCTCTAAAAAGTATGTTTCTTAGACTTCCAAGATTCGCAATTTGAAGTTTGAGGGGCTACTATTTTTCAGTTACTAGGAAACATGTCGTGGATGGTACAGAGAACAGGCCATGCAAGCATTTCGACGCAAAAAGTTTCAGATTTTCAGAATTGAGAGTCAAATTAGAAATTAGTGGAAGGGGCATCAATACATGAATAGAAAAAAACGTAAATAAATGCATACATGCAGAAGGGGAGTTTCTACAACTTCTCTCAGCTTGTCAATTTGCTCTTTGCAGCCACCAACATCAGAATAAGTTACATCCGGTTTCTCCTCAACCTAACAATGAGACAAATGAATATATGAATAAATAAATTCAGTCTTATCAAGGCTGTTGCTGACACAATATTCCCGTCTAAATATCAAGGGCTTGTCATGATAAGTGGTGACTATCATGTCAAATATTGTAAATAAATATATACAATACATCTAGGCCCATAAATGATCACTGCCTCACTCTAGAACAATATATGCCACATTAGAGTTAAAAGGCCTATGTTAGACAATTTCTAACCTTGATATTGTCTAAACTTTTTTCAATACAAACAGTTAAATTCACATATTTCTACAGATCGGGGTTGTAGGGTGCAATTAGATATTTTTTATGAGAACATTTGCTTGGCTCCGATTTCACCTGTCTGTTCCCTATTTTTGAGGTATTTTTCAACATCTATCTGCCCCTACCCTTCTCAAAAATGTGTCTGAAATGCTCTTCTGAGAAAGGCCTTCACGTTGGTGCTTTCTTGTGTTTGGGAGATAACAAAAACTTCTCCCCTAAAATTCAGTCGGGTATTTCTTTAAAAGAAAAGGTTACTCTAGGGATTCAGTAGGCCATTTGCAGTTAGCTCGTTAAAAAATTACTAACAAATTTATTGGGCAAATTTTCCACAACATGAACAACATTTTGTGCGTTACCAATAAAAAAATGAGTTACCTGCATCATCGTGACGGTTGGATCGATCTTTGGAGGCAAGGGAATGTGAATTTGATATTTATTCCTATCGACGCCAACCCGCATTCCTTCCTCGATATCAGTGGGGGCAACCTGATCTCCCAGGTCGACAACAAACTTGGCAAACTGTTTCACATTGATTATGTACTTCGGGTCATCTGAGTCAGCGTTAATGATTTTGGTGCACCTTGCTACCTGGAATCGAGTTGGAATGCATGAAATATACATGAAAAGGAATGTATATTGTTGAGAAAAGAGTCAAGATACTCCATTCTTCAACGGCCTATTTTGTGGTTTTCTACTCACCAGGAGATGTACTAATCAGAGATGTACTAATAAATCTAGTACTTCTTCTGATGATTGGGTAACCACGTCAAGATACAGAATTCAGTTTCTTAACCCTTTTCGTTGCAACAGATATTACACTGTACATTATGTACCCAGCACTATCTAAGGGAAAACAGAGATACAGACCATGTTAAAAGGAATATGGTAACTCAAACCACTGTTGACGATGTCCTTGTTCTCTTTTCAGCCTTCCTCTCAGTTACGCCCCAATATCTAATACACTCCCCTTTTCAAGAATATTAGTTACGAAGCCAATCCACTCCATAAATCCCCTCTCAAATTTTGAATCAAAATGTATTTGCAAGCTATAAAAACGTTTTTGCTTTTCCACATTCAAATTTCAGCTTTCTGCAATTTAGATGCAAGAGTTTTACCGATATCATTGTAGTTGAATATTTCACAACAAATAAAGAGCAAAACAACCGTTTTCCTGGCTCGCAGTGGTTCACTGGTCCATGGATTTGTCTCTTTCACACTTCTCTCTATTGCTTGCCATTCCCTTCTCCAAACCCATTGATCTCATTTCATTCTCGACCAAATCCTTCAATTGCCTTGCTGGCTGTCCCTCCCTTCACTCCTACTTAACTCGCAACAAATATCATCTTAATTTTGGCACATCTTTTGCAAACCGCCAACCAAAGTAACAAATTTGTTTATAGGCTAACATATCTGCTTTTAGTACTAGACTTCACAAGAGAGATATACAACATGGCATTCTTATTCTAATGTTTCCGTTTCTCTTTTATGCATGGCAGGAACATAAGGTCAAATCATTTACATAATTCTGTTTTTCTAAATAGTAATGGTGGCCGGTCAACCCCGGTTAGCAGGGAAACGGGGAAGCGCGGAAACGTACACCCTTAGTTTAGATCCTACCCTTGGTTCTTTCTTCTCTAATAATTGTTTTCTCTAAATAATCCAAAAATTTGCCACAGCAGGGATAGAGTAGTAGATATGGTAGACTATGAATACCTGTAGAGGCTGCTCGGAATGCAGTGTTTGTTTGTCTGCAGCAAGATCCCATAAGGCAGGAGCAGCTAACCCAGTATCTGATTCTTTAATACCTTCAGAGGACAAAATAATATGAATTATTATCTTTACTTAGTTGTATAAACCTTAAAATCTTCATTTACGAAAAACATACAAGGCCAAACCAAAAACTTCATTCATTGTTGTAATTGAGAAATCTTATTGCTGGGAATTTTCAATTTCATTTTTGACAATGTATTTTCTTTATCAGAAAATGGGCACATAAATTCTGCTTGCTTGTTTGTATTGAAAAAGGTTGTACACTTCCAATAGTAACTTAGACTTGAACTGTTCTGTTTGGGTTGACAGATCGCGCCATTAATTTCTCATTATATCCTTCTTGATCTCCTCCTAGTCTCTTGGGCACTAAACCATTGCTTCACTCTATCTGCAACATCCCTTTTAATGATTCTTCTCGAAGTCAGTGCCACTCTCCTCCTTTTTGCTTTACTTTGGACTTTCATTCATAGTTCATTTTGGAAAATGAATATTTTCTCTTCTATGCATGCATTTCTCTTCTATGCAAACCTCCAAGTAATGCAAATGTCCTCTTCTTATAAATTTTCTTTTTGCTTTAATCATCTCAGTACTTCCTCATTTGAAATTCCTATCCCCCTAATCATCTTCAATATTCTTCATGGCAGCATTGGTGAAAAAGATTGAGTTTCCACATTTTTACTACAGTTTGCAACATGTGCTTAATCTCTAGAGCGAAGTATGAAGTAACAACTCTTTGCTTTTATCATTGCAATGTGTGCACCAAAGCAAACTGGAACACACAATTCTAAAAACTTTTGAGAAAATTTGAAATTAATCATTAATACCTGTGAGTTCATCGACTTTCTTCAAAAATGAGGCAATATCTTCTTCTACTTTTTTGATTAATTTGTGATAAGATCCAGCACCCTAAAAGTTTAATAAAACAGCATCTGGAACAAAAGGCTAAATATTGTTTCTGAAAATAGTGAGGGCACAGCACCCTAGGGGCCCCCAACAATCTCCGCCACCCTGTCCTAACTCCTTATCGTTACTAATTTCTTGTTTCTTTCTGTTTCCTTCCCATTTCTATCTGCTTCCTGCTTATTTTTAGCCGCTTCCTACTTGCAAAAATTGTACATCTCCTGAAGAGTGGGAAACCAAGAAGCTTAGTATCTATTATTTACATCCCGTAAATGATAACAAGAAAGATATCCACTGGGAAGACAAGACTCAAAAGACTTTTCTCCTATTGGACAGGAAACCTCCAAAGGCCACTCGAGAAAAGAGTTTCGTTTCTTGAGTCTTGTCTTCTCAGTACATCATATCCTTCTACTTTAATGTATTGAGCATAGTTAAACCAAAATACAGACTTTGTAAAGAACTTACATAGGTCTTCAAGACAGCAATATCTCCTTCATCCAGAGCTGAAAAATGGAAAGCATTTCTTATTATCTTAATATAATCTAATTGACCAACAGAATTTCAGATTAGCCTAAAGAACAAGAAATAAATCAAAACATAATTATTATTCCTCAAATTCAGTATTGGACCCCTCCCCTTTCTTTGGTAAACTAATCATCTTGCGAAACAAGTAAGCCAAAGATCTGAAGATAGTACTGTCTAAAGGGTTGGAGTAAAGTTGGAGTTAAAAAAGTATTCTCTGTTCCAGGTTGGTTTTTTTTTCACTACAGTTCTGCTCCATTGGTTGCCCTTTGGGACTTGAATCTTTTGATGCTAACATGCTTTTTCTTTGACATATTTGGTTGCATCAAAATGCAATATTAATTACAAAAAGTTATTGCTCCAAACTTGACTCAAGAAAATGGTCACATGTTCTAAACTGTAGTGAAAACAAACCAACCTGGAACAGAGAATTGTACACAACGAGAGGTTGGATAAACTAAAAATAGTGCCAAAAATCAGCATTTCTATCAAACCGTCAGGTCCAAACCTAGTATACTGCGATGCCATAATGTACTACAGTGGTCCTTCTCAACTTTGATGACCTGACAGTCAATGATAAGACTGAAATAAATAAATAAATCTTAGACAGAGACCAGGGTGAAATCCATGTAAAGGCTTCTCTTGATATTGCGGAGGGTGAACGAACAATAAAGAAACACGTCATCCATAGATTCTTTTCAATGTTTACATTTTTGGAGACAAATCAGCTTCTTTTGAAATGCAAAATAGGACCACAATAAAAAGTTACACTTTTAGACAATTAATTCAATGCCGATAGTTCAGTAAACAAAGAAACTGAAGGGTGTAAAATGTAAACATTGAAAGTTGTCTATTGTTTTAGCTAAGAAGTCCAGACGAGACAGGATATCTCCAGCATAAAACACATGGATTCCACCCTGGGCCAGGAGAGGAAATTGTCTGATTTTACCCTCCCTCTCAGGCCATTACGCCCAGCAAAAGAATCCAGGATCTAGTAAATGCTGACCAATCATAATCATCATCATCACATGAAAAGACAATTAGGCCTATTTATTCTCAAGCAAGAATGGTTGAGTTGAATAGATATTTCATAGCCTCAGTTTTCATACCTTCAATTTTTTCCTCTTTCTTGTCATCCTTCTTCACTTTTCTTTGATCACTTCCAAGATGATCAGGCATTTCGAAAATCCTTTCGTCTAAGTTTAAGTGAATTTATACTGTTTATGCGAGCCTTTCTTCAAAGTCTGGCTAGTTGAAGTTGATAGCGAAGGACCGAGAATAGTGCGCATGCGTAGAGAGAGAACCGAATTGAGGTATGCCTCGTCTGCAAGTGCGTTGGAAATTTAGCCAAAGATTTAGATTCAGTAAGGAAGCAGTATTGGGCTGTAACATAAACAAATTTGTCATTTTTAGGTCCTATAAAAGCCTAAAATTTGTTTACTTTATAAGTGTAAAAATTTTTTTTAAATGTTTTTTTTTTATAATTTCTACCCAAAAACCATGGCATTTAAACAGATACATGGAACATGGAATTTATGGAATTTTTACCAATTCGTTTGGTTGTTGTTCTAATCGTTAGGTTTTTTTCTCGTTTTCTATCTGACATATTACTCTACTCTGTTGAGGGTCAGACGAAAAGTTTAAGTAATCCATGTATCCGCAATTTTCTTTCACCGTGTCAAGGAAAATTTATTTAGGTTCTCCCTGCTTTTCTTGCAAGGACGAACAAACAGGAGGATCTTGGCTTCACTACGCTGCGGTTATCACCAGTTTGAAATTTAAGTAGGTAGAAGAGAACGCTTAACTCCTGAACACAAATTTTCTTTGATATTAGCTTCGATTCTCATAGGACGTGAAATATTTAATAAGTAAGACACACGGCCATTTTTCCTCTGCAAACATTTGAAGACATCTAACCTATATTACTTGTGCTTCGCAATACCATCTATGCCATAGGCATGGAAAAGTGTGGGGAAAAGAAACAGAGACAAATATTAAAAGTTTATGTATTCTTAACCTTGATCTTATTGCTTGATGTCCAGTCTCAACAATCCATATGTCCTAAACGAAATTCTGTTTCTTTGAAACTTTAGCTATTCTAAAATAGCTCAGTAAAACAGAATAAAAGTACGTTGAATCAAGGTTGATTAAACGTTAAATCAACAAATTTCATAACCGTTGAAAGAATGTTAAACTATCAACGTTGCGTTAACGTTGAGACTTGGTCGATCAACGTTTAAACCAAATCCCAACCAAGTATAACCGTTTTC
This sequence comes from Pelagia noctiluca, assembly GCA_963924455.1. Lineage (NCBI taxonomy): Eukaryota > Metazoa > Cnidaria > Scyphozoa > Semaeostomeae > Pelagiidae > Pelagia > Pelagia noctiluca. Next base: position 14,213,150 of record OZ004327.1, on the reverse strand, counting down.
TATAACAAAGAGACAATCCCAATCAACGTCAGAATGCCCACTGGGTAGTACGGTATAGGCCTGAGGCTCTCTAAAAGCCAATTGATGCAACAATTTATCATCTACATAGCTCTTGAGGATAGATATGAATCTTATAGGTGTAAAAATATCAATTCTGCTTCTGGAGCATCTAAACAGGAGGTATCAAACTGTGCCCACTAGCTCAAAATAGAAGTTGGGGGACAAGAACGCTTAACTTCCGAACAAATCTTTTATCAACTTTGTAATGAAGGTTTAATCTAAGATAAACCCCATCTTCGGACTTATTGTCCAAAATATCAAAACCAAATATTTAAGGGGTAATAAGTTATGAAGTTGGCAATTTCGACTCACTAATCCTGGATTATGAATTCATTCATGGGGCACTTTCTGCCCCCCTATCAGAACAGTGGCAAATTGTTTCTGATTGCTTCGAACTGTTTCAAAACGTAATTATGATATTCAAGTTATCCATCACTAGACATTTGTCTTGCTGGTGTAGACGGATTCTTAATTCTCCAAAGCACAGTTTCTCAAGGGATCGACAATGTCTTATTACGGGATTACTTGAAAAAACGCATGTATCCTTTCAATATATTTAATTGAATCTATAACGTTTAAGTAAGGACAAGATGAAATTTAGATAATTTGTTTAAATAATTAAGAAAATTGATTTCTTTTGGAGAGGTCTTCAATAGAAACACAAGTGTTGTATGCAAATCAATCATGCATGTCTGAAAGCAATTTCGAAAGCGTTTTAGTTGACGTCATCACTGTTCGAGTGCCATGCTTCTACACCGGGAACTAACAAGTGATATGGCCGTTTTCATCCAGGTGTGTAAACATTCAATTCTAATACAGGCCCGGATCCAAGGGGGGGCGTAAGGGGCGTACGCCCACACTATTTTGGTAGAAAAACAATACAATTAGCTTGATAATACCCTATTTCCCTTACATTATCATTTGATATAGGTGTTACGCCCCCCCTTTTTGTGGGTGCTAGATCCGGCCCTGTAATATACGCTCTATTTTCGTAAGAAGAATTTCGTAAGAACACGAGCCTCGAATTTTGCCAAAAGTTAAGAACAACCTAAGAACTACAATCTTGGACATAAACATTGGAACTTGTCAACAAAATCATATATCTCTCAATTTTTCCTCATTTGGTCAATATTTTCAACCCCCTTCCCCCTGAACAATGTTGTCCGGGTGCAAAGGCTACATCGCTGCACATTAAACAACTGCTAGCAACATTGTCTTGGGGGGAGGGGGGCAAAATTATGAGTAAGTTTAAAATCTGCCTCAGTTTCAATATATTCTGTCCAAGATTGTAGCTGGAGCTGGCCATTTTTAGATCAAGATATAATAATAGAATAAAAACATAAAACATGCAAATTTGTGACACCCTTACGTCTCAGACTGGACAGGAAAGTAAAACATATTCAACAATTCAACATAGATGAGAGCAAAACAGGCTTACAAAGCATTGTAAAAGTAAAAACAATTTAAGAACATTTGAGCCTTATAATGGAAGAATATTTAAGAACAGCAAGCTTCAAATCAAATTTACAGGTTCTTGTATAAAATGAGAGTTTACGCTTTTTTATAAACCAGCTGCCTTAATGCAGGCGGTGGGAATCGAACTCACAACCCCTTGGCTATAAGCCGATACTTCGCTGCTTGGTTCAATTTAACCGATTCAATATTAATCAGAGGAAGGTTGAAGACTTTTCTGGACGTTGCCTAGACCAGAGTCGCAGAAAGTTTACCATTGGCTAAACTAAGGCCCTGTCTAAACTTATCCAAAATTTGTGATAGCGCATTTTTTTTATGAATACGGTAACTTTATGAATTGCGTCTACATATAGCAAGCGTATTTTACGACTGAATCTGGAAATTTTCAAAAACGGTCTCAAAGGTGGAAATGTTTCATGCTGTCGTGTGGACCATTTTCATGTAGTCATGTTAACGGTGAAAACGTATCTTTTCGAAAACGATCACCTCACGAGCTCAGTTTTACGCGGTAGTTTTACAAACAAAAACGTCTTATTATTGATTCCTCCACATCCGTGTGGACACAATTTTTTCCGAAAACAGATGAATAAATGTGTGTTTTCAAACATATCTGGGTACCTGATGCGCAACCCTAGGTACCGAAGGACCCCTTGCCCTCTTGAAAAAAACGTGCTTTAAAAAAAGGTTTCAATCATCTTTCCTTTGCTTCGGTTTTGTTCTTTGAATCCTGCTGATGTATTTTCTAGATTAAAAACGGCCTGTTTTCCTTTCAATAAGAATAAAAAGCCAGGATATAAGACACCCGCAAATCCTCCAAATGACAAATAGAAGTGATTAATTTTACTAACAGCGCTCTTTTTAATAAATAAAACTCTTGAGTGCTCAACTTTCAAGAGATGACATTAATTGGTAGCTCGTTTCGGTTGAGCCTGTTGAAAATTCTAATTTGACGAGATGGATCTTCCGGTCGGGACCTCTTACTCGAAGCTCTTAGCAATCAATACGACATTTCGGTTTAGAAACCATTGATGCTACGTGCGGCAAGAGGAAGGAAACCAATTTTGAGTGGAACAAAAGAACGCAATTAAGCAAGGGGTATAAGTAAGGCCAAGTGCAGCGCAGTCTTGCATGAAAATTAAACGAGCACACACCCCTGTGAAAGCAAGGCGAAGACCATAAAGTTACGTTTCAAAGGTTGCGAAGTCTCTCAACTGGCTAATAGATAGTGCCAAGGTGCCTTGGTATCGAAAACAAGATCTAAAATAGACAGCAGTAAATGCCTGGAAAGGCATCTTGGAAATGAAGAATATAACAGCAATTCTTGGGATTTTCATCATCGTGTCGAACTCGCTATCTAGCGAAGGTAAGATTGAGACCTTTTTCATCTACATATATCAATTTATATGTCTCATGTGTATTATGTCTATTATATGTGTCATATGTCTATATCTCTCAAAGTGAAATGCAGGGTATACAGAGCAGTCGTTCTTTCAACGCTGCTCTATGGAACTGAAACCTGGCCTGTGTACCGCTACCAAGTAAGGAAACTACATTCGTTCATGATGCGCCACTTGCGATCGATCATGGGGATCACGTGGCAGGACAAAGTCACAAACGTTGACATTTTAAACCGAGCCGGGCTTCCATTGATGGAAGATATCCTCATTGAGAAAGGCTTAAGATGGCTAGCCCACGTTCATAGGATGGAAAACAACAGGCTCCCAAGGCCATTGCTGTATTCTCAGCTATCCGAAGGCTCGAGAAACCGAGGTAGACCTAAGCTACGTTTCAAGGATACCATGAAAAGAAACAAGAGAGCAAGGAACATTGAACCATGTTCATGGCAACAAATAGCAGAAGACCGACCAATATGGAGATCAAGGATCAAGGCTCCCCAAGAAACAGTCATAGTCGCACGCGACTGACCGCAGATGATGATGATGATATCAATTTAGCTTTTCCCTTCACTATATCTTCAAGCTATTTTCTACTTCCTCGAGCTAAATAGTGAGAATGAAATGTGACCGAAGGAGGATTCGAAACCACGACAATTGATTCGGCCAGTCATTTTCTACCAACTATCTAGATTGATTTACATAATCCGGCATCTTCTCAAGTTTATCACATTACTTGTTTCCGTTTTCCTATTTCTAAACATTCCCTATTTCCTCGAGGAATTGAATTTTTAACTGATTCAAAATGGCTAGTTCTATAAACGAGAACGGGGAATATTGGAATATTGGGACCAGGGAATATTGGAACTGGGAAAAGTAAAGTCTCTAAAAAGTGGAACATCGCAATGGCACTTCCCCCTACCACCCAGTTCAACAAGACAAGCTGTCAGTGAATGATCATCCAGAGTAGAGCTGGGGCTGAACAACTGCAACGTTCAACAACTATGCTAAATCTTCGTACCAGAGTTTCTAGGGCTGAACCCCGATTAGGATACGAAAAGTTCCTTAGACATAAAAACCTAATTTTTCTTTATAAAGGCACATCCTCGCTACCAAACATGAATTTGATATAGAGAAGCAAAGATGAAAGCAATTTTCCCTACAAACAGCTAAATATCCTATATAATATAACCAATCTGAACAAGGAACAAAGACGAGCACGTTCTAGGCTAACGTCTCGTTAAGAGAAATCTGAAAAGTTTCTCAACTTGTTTGGTTCACACGAAATGTCCAACCAAAGTTTCTTAAGTTTTGAAAATCTGGCCCTACGGTTTCTTATAAATGACTTTTTATAAAAACACAGTGTCGAAATGCATTGAAGCGAATTTCTAAATTCCACAGTCAAGTGGTGAAAGTAACCTGCCCCACACGCGTTTTTTTCTATAAGCAATTGCTTTATGTGCACAAGGCAGTACTCGACAAGACAAAGAACTTAAGCAATTCCAGTACTGGATAACAGATTGTTAGGCAATGTAAGTTTTAGTTCTGATTCAATTAGCAATGAAAATTTTGCAGCAGCTACAGGAAAGTAGGTTACAGTGGATATTAGTACCCTGGGTTTGCAGCGAAGAGATTTCTTGTACACCATCTTGTGATACAGAACTCTAACGGACAAACTCTGAGGTGAAAAAAGCTATGCCATTGCTAAGCAATTTGGGTACTCAAATTTGCCCTCCAGCGAAGCAATTTTAGTACTGAGCTCGAGCCGATGTTCCCAAAACCGACCTGAATGACCATTCTGTTCTGAATAGCCTAACTAAGGAAAATACTACAAATTAACTTACTAAAAGGCCTAAAAATATCCCACTGCAACATTTTTGAGACCTTTGCAAAAGTCAGACTGCACGAGAAATCCACGTTCTGATGAAACTTTGATTAGGGCTATTTTGCACACTCAGGGGACCTAAGACCTTGGTGTAAGGGTTGTAGAAGGGTAGCCCTTTCCATTGATGTAAACGCCATTGCAATAGGAAGTGCCATTGCGATATTCCCTGTTTTAGAGATTTTATGTTCCCGGATCCAATATTCCCCAGTTCCAATATTCCAATATTCCCCGTTCCCATTTATAAAATTCAAAATTGAGTTTTTTGTTCAGCAACGAACAAACCGCGGTCTCTCAAGTAAAATGCATATTAATCCAGAACATGTTTGTCTTCATGTTCACCTAATAGCTTCATGATAAGCTGGCTCTTTTTTAAATGTTTGCTTGATCTATCCCTTGTTTGCTATCATGTTTGCTAGTTTGATGGCTTGCTGGTTAGATAAGATTCTTGTCAGTTGTTTGTGTGATTGTTCTGCTTTCTTGCTTGCTTACATGTTTGCTTAAAGGTTTGATTGTTAGCTACTGTGTTGGATCACTTGATAGCTCTTTAATAAATAAGGTCTTTTTTGAATGCTTGCTTGATGAATCCCTTGTTTGCTATCGTGTTTGCTTACTTGTTTGCTTGCTAGCCTTTTCTATAATCTGGTAGATTACTGGTTACGTAAATATCTTGTTCACTTCCATGTTTGCTTTCTACCATGTTTGCTAGCCTTGATAGTTATCCAGCTCTTTTTCATGCTTGCATGCTTGCTTACTTGTTTGCTTGCTAGACTTTTCTATAATCTGGTAGATTACTGGCTACGTAAATATCTTGTTCACTTCCATGTTTGCTTTCTACCATGTTTGCTAGCCTTAATAGTCATCCAGCTCTTTTTCATGCTTGCATGCTTGCTTACTTGTTTGCTTGCTACCCTGTTCGATAATATGGTACATTACTGGGTAGATAGATATAATGTTCACTTCCATGTTTGCTTTCTACCATGTTTGTTAACCTGGCTTATTATCTAGCTCTTTGTTGTGTTTGCATGCTTGCTTACTTGTTTGCTTGCTAGTCTTTCCGATAATCTGGTAGATTACTGGTTATGTAAATATCTTGTTCACTTCCATGTTTGCTTTCTACCATGTTTGCTAGCCTTGATAGTCATCCAGCTCTTTTTCATGCTTGTATCCTTGCTTACTTGTTTGCTTGCTAGCCTTTTCGATAATCTAGTAGATTACTGGCTACGTAAATATCTTGTTCACTTCCATGTTTGCTTTCTACCATGTTTGCTAACCGTACTCGTTACCTAGCTATTTTTCATGTTTGCTTGCTTGCTTACTTGTTTGCTTGCTAACTTGTTCAATAATCTTGTAGATTACTGGTTATATCTTGTTCACTTTAATGTTCCTTTTCTACTGTGGTAAATTATGTTACGAAATATCCACAATAAGGTAGTTTGTGTCGTTGAGACAGATAAATTTATAAAAAAGTGAGAGAAAGTCTGAACAAAATGAACGGCGTGAAACAAACAACAAAACTGTAAATAAAAACCACAGCAAACAGAGAATACTTGATAAACAACGGGGGCCTATTATAGGGGGTCTTGAAACCGTAAGACCGTACAAAATTCTAGCAAAAGCCGCAATCCGCCATGAAATAAAGCGCGAAGCCGCAGGTTGAGAAGACTAAACGGTAAATGCAAAGCCGCAGCCGCAAAAATCCACGGTTAAGCCCGTAACCCGCACGTGAAAATAGTGCTGAAGCTGCAAGCCGCAAAACCTATAATGGACCCCCAAACAACAGCAAATTGAGTCGTTAAATTGTCAAATATCACCTCGGTGCATCTTGCATGTTTGCAAGATGCGTCTTTAGTCCCTCTCAAGTCAATTTTTCAGATAAATTCGTTCGATGGCCCGTTTCAAAAGTTTTTCCTCCTCACTCGAATCGTCACTCTCTAATCTGTTTGTTCCTCCCTCCTCTATTCATACAAAAGTCAATAAATGTCACCATAACAAAAGATTAATCTGATTATATTTAAAGGTCAAATAGTTCGAATGTAATTCGGAGGGTAATTCCTGTAGTCAGGGGGTAATTCTCCACACACTCCCCCTATTTGAAGCCAGGGGTTTCAAATATAAGTAAGATATCGTACATCTCCTCTTCGCTTTCGTACTCGAGTGTTCCTGATATGTTATTCCTGGCGTCGATCGCCGCTCGTCTGCTTGGTCTGAACTCTTCCGCCGTAGCATCTAGAACTTGAACTCGTTCCTCTACTGGTTCACAATGCAATTCCATCGGGTACAGAAACTAAATAGGACGTTCCATGTGTGACTGTCCAGCTCTTGGCTTAACTACTCGCACTACTCCATCTCTGCCTGGAACCATTTCCTCGACGATCCCGATTTTCCATTTGCCTCGATTCTTAGACTCTCCCTTGATCAAAACGACGTCGCCGTTAGCTAAGTTCCCTTGCTTGCCGTCGTGCTTCAAATCATGTCGCTCTCGTAAAGCTCTCAGGTATTCAGCCTGCCATCTCTTCCACAACGCTTCTTTACACTTCATTAGGTACTTGACACGTCTCCTCATATCTCTGTCATCGACGTTTGCCGGCTGCTGCTCTATGATGTAATTAGCTCTACCAAAGATCAGGATATTCGGTGTTAGCGTTGGTAGTTGAAGATCGTCCTCGCAGTAACTCAAAGGCCTGTTGTTTAATGTTGTCATGATGTCAAGAATGACCTCTTGTAACTCTGCGAATGTAAGTGTTGCAGGACCGACGACTTTGTATAACGCTGCTTTGACGAGACTGACCATACGCTCGAAGATACCTCCCCACCAACTCGCTCTCGATAGATTGAACTGCCACTTGATCTGCTCTCGCTCTAGGAAACCTTGTGTTTTCTCATCTTTCATAATCTTGTCAATAATCTTTGCTGCTGCCACAAATGTTCGTCCGTTATCTGATATGATCTTCTTTGGGCGTCCCCTTACAGCAATGAAACGTTTCAAACTGCCCATAAACTCATCGCAAGTCGTGCTCTGTAGTAGTTCGAGATGTAGTCCTCGAGTAAAACTGCATGAATATAGGATGATGTACGCTTTCAAATCGGCTCGATTCTTGTTCTTATACAGCAAAGGTTCAGCGTAGTCTACACCGACTATTTCAAAAGGAATTCTCCCCTCGCTTCTCTCTTTTGGCAGGTTACCTTGTGGTGGTACGGGTAGTGAGGTCACTTGAAATCTTTTGCATCTGAAGCACTACTTCCGAATCTTCTTCACTAAACTTCGCAATTTCGGCACCCAGTAGGACTCTCTAACTGCAGCCATGGTCAACCCGACAACTCCGCACAAAGTTTTCAAATGCGCCTGGTGTACGATCTTCTGTGTTATAGCATGTGTGATTGGCAAATAGATAGGATACTCTCCTTGAATTCTACCTCTGCATTCCATTATACCAAGATCGTTTCTCTGTAGATTCAACTTTGCGCAATCAGGGCTGTTCTTTGCACCCTCCTGTGCTCTCTTGATCAGAAATTTCAGCGGATTTCCTGTTTCTTCAGCCGTTAGGGGCCCTCTGTGCGTTTCTCTCTTTCTACACTTATCCGTAAATCGTCTCACCCATGCTAGCACTCGTAAAGTCTTTCCGATTGGCATCCGTTCAACAAGCTCGTCTATGCTGTCTGGATCTCTCTGCACTGTGGCTTGCAAAATTTCCTTGATCACTTTGTTTTCTGACTGAGGTACATCCGCTGAACTTGTTGTGATCTCTTTGGGCCATTCGTTCTTATTGGTAAGCCACCGTGGTCCTGTGAACCAGGTACTATTATCTTGGAGGTCCCTTGACCCCCTACTTCCGATGTCCGCCGGATTTTCTCCTGTCGGTACGTATCTCCAGATGGCTTCTTTCTCATTGATTTTCTTTACTCGATTAGATGCGAATTGCTTATAGCTGCCAGATCCTGCAATCCAATGTAGACAAACCGTGGAGTCTGTCCAAGCGTACTTGCTGACAACCGGATAGCGACTGAGTGTTTTTCCAATGTTATCCAGTAGATTGCTCACCATGTGACAAGCAACCAATTCAAGGCGTGGTATGGTCAGGTTTAGCTAGCCTGGATTTTGCAACTAGGATCCCTTGGCTAATCTTGTCTCCTTGTTGTATCACGACAAAGATTACCGCACAGCATCCAACGGCACTTGCGTCTGCAAACCCATGCAACTGAATAGCAGATGTATTCTCTCCCATCAAAGCCCTATTCACACGACACAAACTAACCCGGGTTCGATCTGGGTTAAACTAACCCGGGTTAAACCCTGCTGCGTTCACACACAAAATTGTTCGATGCTTGTGTGAACAAGAACCTGGGGTGAACCTGGGTTAAGCTAACGCCTGCATGCGTAGTGGTATTTTTCTCTTCTGCTACACTCGCGTTCTGAAAAATACCCTCCCTCCTCCAACTTTTTGGTCATCTTCTAATGTATCGGCCTTTAGCGGGTACAGTAGTCAAGAGATCGTTGTATTTTTTCGTCTGCCTAGATGTCTATTAACAAAAGTACCTCCTCATATTCCCAAGTTGCTCCTCGATCAGTTTTTTGTAGACTCATTTCTTCTATTTTGAATATTTTGATTGTGTAAGTTTTATTCAGGAACAGGCCTACGTACCTTTTTCAAGTTTCTTTTTGTTTTGGAAAAGGAAAAGTGGCGCGCTTCAGATACACGCATGCGTAAAACGTAATCTAACCCAGGTTCGCCCCAGACTTGCGTTCACACGACACTTTTCTAAAACTAACCCGGGTTCGACCCAGGTCGAACCCACCTCTGGAGATGGGTTAGTTTAACCCGGGGTGAACCCGGGTTAGTTGCGTTCACACACCAAGAAACTAACCTGGGTTAGTTTAACCCAGGTCGAACCCGGGTTAGTTTGTGTCGTGTGAATAGGGCTCAAGGCTATTGCTCTTGCAACCTTGATTTCTGCCGGTAGTTTCTCTAACCAGGTCTTCCATCTCTTCATGATTTCCGGTGGTAATTCCTTGTCCCATGGCAACTTTTGATCGCATATGTCTCGAAAGATTACTTTCGCAACAAGCATAATTGGTGAAACTAGGCCGGTCGGATCATATAAGCTGGCCATGGTACTCAAAACTCCTCGTTTGGTAGTTTCTTCTTGTTTGTTAACTGTAGCAAAATTGACGGCTAATGTGTCCTCTTTCTTGTCCCAGTGCAACCCAAGAAGCTTTGTTTCTGTAACTCTTGTTCCCAAGCTTTCCTTTGCGTAAGTGGAATCTCCGTCATTACTGATTTTGCTTTCTAACTCTTCCACGTTCGAATGCCACTTGTGCAATTCGAATGCACCTTCTTGGAATATCTTGATTGCTCCATCTCTCAGGTCTCTAACTTCATCAATCACGCATCCGCCAAGATTTATGTCGTCCACATACGTCCCTTCTTTAATCTCTTCAACGCATTTCTCCTGTGTTGTTGCATATTTTTCTAGATGTTGGAGAACCGTTCCTCCTAGCAAAAAGGGACTGGATCCTAAGCCAAACATTGCTCTGGTCACTCTGTAAATCACTGTTTGCTTGTGTACTAGGTCGTTTATCCACAAGAACCTCAATGCGTCACGCTCTGCTTCTCTGATTACGATCTGAAGGAATGCTTGTTTTACATCGCCAGCGACGAATACCGGCTTCAATCTGATGAGTAGAAGGATGTCTAGGATTTTCCTTTGCAGTGGAGGCCCAATCTCTAGGCAATCGTTCAGAGAAGGGGATGATGAGCTTGCTTTGGCCGAGGCGTCATACACGATTCTAACTTTCGTAGACTCTGCACCCTCTCTGACAATGGGCTTGTGTGGAATGTAATGCTCCGGCTCTTGTGATTTTGAGGGTGCTACTTCAACTATCCCTTGCCTAATTTGATCTTGTATGATGTCGTGGTAAGTCTTGAATAACCCCGGCTGTTTTTCCAAGCGACGGATCAATGAATCATTCCGTGCTTTCGCAATGTTGAAGTTGGTCGGAAGTTTAGGGTGTCCAACTTTCCACGGTAACGAGGTTTCATATTTTCCATCTTCTCTCTGAACTATTTGCTCCTTGAACTCTTTGTATGCATCTTGCTGGTCACCTTCTGGGTTGTCTTCTAACCCCAAGACATCTAGACTGCATAGTCCCATATAATCTTCATAGGACGTTTTGGTGTACATCAATGCTGTCTGATTACTATCACGTCCAGGAGACATGATCACCCATCCAAACTTCGTTTTCTCTGCTACAGGCTGATATCCTTCTCCTACTCTTGCTGGGGTGGTCGTCTTTATTCTAGAGTAATCACTTGTCCCTAGTATTGCGTGAATTGGCAAATACTTTTTTTTATCAATCTCATCTAGCTTGATTCCCTGTAGGTGATGGTTAGTAGCTAACACATGGTCATAGTTTGGATTTGGTAAGGACATCAGCACATTCCGCTCAACTTTGGTAACTTCAGATGTTATGGAAAATCCTTTGTTTACATCAGAAAGCTCCACCTCAAATACTTCAACTTTCCTACTGGTTGTGTGCAACATCATTTGTATTGTTTTGAATTCTTCCCTGATTGGCATTTTCTTGATTTTATCTGCAAGAGTTGTGGATATGTACGAACTTCCAGCACCTGTGTCGAGCAGTGCGCGGCATTTTATTCCATCAACTCTTATGATGACTACTGGATGAATCACCTTTTCTTCATTTGTAGCTGCCATGACTTGATCTTTCTGTTGCTGGTCACATATTGAGGTGTGGTGTCTTTTGCTACAATTTAGACACTTTCCTTTGCTTCTACAATCGCTAGCTCGGTGCTTTTGTCCTGTACAATTGAAACAGAGACGCTTGTTGCTCAATATTTTTCTTCTTTCATCGATGGTAGATACTTCTTTACACTCGCTTGATTTATGGTCTCCTTTCTCGCAGTACACACAAGACTTTGCCTTTGAATTCTCTCTTGTGCTTAACGCTGTTTCTCTTTTCCAGTTGCTCCCTGGAGGTCTTGATTCTCTCTCTCCGTGTTGAATTGGATTTCGGTCTATCCATTGTCTCAAAGCTTCAAGTAGCTGGTTGAAGTCCCATTTTTTCCACTCTGGGTCAGTTCTTGTTAGATCTGCACGTATCCCTTCCAGTTTATCCAGAGTCATGCGTACATTTCCAGTCACATCTTGTAATTTGCCTAGCGTATCCAATGCTTGCACGTGGCAGAGTAATTGATCATGAAATTCATGCACCTTTTGCTTTGATATCCCATTTATCACTGGTAGACTATGTATTTGCTTAATATGAGCATTAACCACCTCAGCAGGATCTCCATACCTTTGTTCTAGCATGATCTTTGCCCTCTTATATCCCTCACTACTCACTGGGAGTTTTTCTATTGTTAGCCTCACTCTCGGTATTACAAGTTCTTTCAAATATGAGAACTTAGATTCATCAGAAATAGTAGCTTGATCAATTTGAGTTAAGAACATGTTCCAAAACCTGACCCAATCTAAATGCGTACCTTGAAATTTGGTAATATGTAAATCTGGTAATTTGGTTTGAATATGTTTCTGTTCTGCAATTTCTAGCTTTTTTGCCTCTAATTCTAGAGCAAATTTCTCCTTTCTCGCGTGTTTTTCATTCTCAGCTTGCTCTTACTCTTTTTTGATTTTTTCTCTGATTTTTTTCTCGTACTCGATTTTGTCTAACATCTCCTTTTCTTTCACTTTGCTATTCTCGTCTTTTATTTTTTATTCTAGCTCCCCAATTGCAGTTTCAAATGGCTTTAATTGCTCTTTTGTTTCATTGCTCCATTCCTCGATTACCTCATCTGTTTCTACATCAAGGTCTAATTTCAGTTCTTCTAAATTTTGAATTAAATCGTACGCCTCAGTGATTTTTGAATTTAAAAGAGAATACTGCCTGTTTATTTTCTCCTTCTCGTTTTGTTCTATCACTTGATTTGTGTTTTAATTAAAATAGGCAAGCTTTCGAAATATTGAATTCAACGATGTAGATTTGGAGGCTATTTCGGCCTTGATGTCATCACAGTTCTCATTTCCTGCGTCTATTTGCTTTGTTTTTCCCCTAGTTGTCGCCATTTTTTTCCGAAAAATAAATTCATAAATTTATCAAACTACCCTGAATGTTATATCACTAATATGTCCCATCTGAGGTGCCACTTTGTGGTGAATTATGTTACGAAACATCCACAATAAGGTAGTTTGTGTCGTTGAGACAGATAAATTTATAAAAAAGTGAGAGAAAGTCTGAACAAAATGAACGGCATGAAACAAACAAAAAAACTGTAAATAAAAACCCACAGCAAACAGAGAATACTTGATAAACAACGGCAAATTGAGTCGTTAAATTGTCAAATATCACCTCGGTGCATCTCGGTGCACCATCCCTCTCAAGTCAATTTTTTCAGATAAAATCGTTCGATGGTTCGTCTCAAAAGTTTCTCCTCCTCACTCGAATCGTTACTCTCTAATCTGTTAGTTCCTCCCTCCTCTATTCATACAAAAGTCAACAAAAGTCACCATAACAAAAGATTAATCTGATTATATTTAAAGGTCAAATAGTTCGAATGTAATTCGGGGGGTAATTCCTGTAGTCAGGGGGTAATTCTCCACATCTACCTTTTTTGCTGGCCTAGTACGTTATAGCTAGGAAACATGTTTGAGTTTTCATGTTTGCATGTTTGTTTTTCGATGTTTACTTGCTTGCTTGATAACTAACTAACTCGCTAGCCTGCATAGGATGCTAACTCTCTTACAAGTGTGTTTTTCTTTTTTAGGATGGTATCTGAACATAAACGGCGACATAAAGATAGCCGGATATTTTAACGTGCATATGGACGGCAACAGCAAACAACATAGCTGGGTAAGATGTGGTGAAATAGATCCCCAGTATGGTATCATGTACATGGAAGCAATGCTTTTCGCTATGGACCAAATCAACAAAAATACTTCATTTCTCTATGGGTTGACTCTTGGGGCTAGAATCCAAGATACGTGTGGCGATAGGGAACATCAAAGGAATTCCATGTACCAGGGTTTAACGACCGGGATTCAAGGGTTAATAGGCCCTCGTTACTCGGATGCAGCAAAGACAGCGTCTACTGTGTTTGAATTAATTTGGATACCGGTTATCAGCTATTCCGCAGCCGGCCATGTTTTGGGGAACCGGAAAATCTACCCATTGTTTTACCGGACTGTGCCTTCAGATAGAGAAGTGGCGAAATTGTTGGTGAACTTAGCCATTCAATTCAACTGGACATATGTGGCAGTTATTAGCTCTGCTGGGAATTACGATCAGCGGATGTCCAGCAGTTTCCGTCAGTATGCCAAATCACATGGCATTCGACGTGAAAATCTCAGGGGACGCCAAGCAGGAAGACTTCAAGTCTGCCATGGACAGCATAATTAAACAGAAGTCAATCACAGTTGTGTTTTTATTCTTGAAAGATCATCATCTCGTGAATCTGCTAGAATATACGGATAATACGAAAGAAAAATACAATCGTTTGACGATCGTCTTTGGTGATGGCCTAGGCATTAGGGTGAAGGTTATGAAGGGAAAGTCGCTTGTCAATGGCTCCCTGACCATTCAAGTCGATCAGAATGAAGTCCCAGAATTTCGAGAATATTTTTTGAAACTACGACCAGACAACAACGGCAGAAATCCGCTCTGGTTTGAGGAGTTTTGGAAAAGTGAGTTTAATTGTAGTGCAGGAATACACACAAAAAGTCCTCGAAAATGCACTGGTAAGGAGGCAATTACAGAAAGCCATGGTTATTACAAGGAAACACCCGTGTTGACAGTTATCAATGCTGTGTATGCTTATGCCCACGCGTTCAGAAAGGTTATCGAGAAAGAGTGTATTTCTAAGAATAAAACAGCCAAGTTTTGTTTTTTGAGAGAAGGCATGCTACGAGGAAGCACGAACCGTTTGCAGATAGTACGTGAAGTTCGTAATGTTCGTTTCAAGGAGCCGTATCGAGACAGAGTGTTTTATTTTGACAAGCGAGGTGGATACACCGAGGACTTCCAAATTCTCAACTGGATAAGGGATGAAGATGCGAATAAAGTGATCATTTCTAAGGTCGGGAAATCGTACGGACTTTCTGAGAACAAAACACTGATTAACTCAAACATTACTATACAGTCCTCCCTGGATGATCGAAGGCTTTCTATGAATACGACAGCGATAAAATGGAAAACAGGGGGGTTACCAGTGTCAGTGTGTAGCAAGCCATGCCAGTTAGGGCAAGTGACAAAGTACCAAAGTACGAATAACAGATGTTGCTGGAAATGTGGTTCATGCTCTGGTAACGATATAGGCAGGAACGAAACGTGTCTTCCGTGCTCGATGGACTACGTTCCCAATGCAGCACGGCTTATCTGTATGAAACTAGAAGTGAGGTACCCAGGACTACAAACGTCCATCGTGACCGCTGTTTCGTGCAGTGCGTGCATCGGTGTATTGTGCACAATATTCGTCATTGGCCTTTTCCTCAAAAACTTTAACGAACGTGTCGTGAAAGAGTCTGGACGTGAGCTCTGCTTGAACATGCTGGTTGGCATCGCAGCAACGTACCTCACCCCTGTTTTGTACATTCTAAAACCAAGCACAGCAGTCTGCAGCGTGCAGCGGTTGGCATTAAGCTTCAGCCTGACAATGTCCTATGCACCACTTTTGCTGAGAACCAACAGAATATACCGAATATTCAAAAGTGCCAAGACATCTGTCCAGCGTCCTGCAATGGTGCGCCCGACATCGCAGCTGTTGCTGTCGTTGGCTTTGACAGCACTGAGCCTCCTTATCGGTATAGTCTCGATCACAGGTAGCAGCATCAAGATCAGCACAGCCTATCCAAAACACAGGGAATACACGTTGAAATTCTGTGAGCTGAGCAGCAACGTTGTGTTCATGAACCTGTCGTATAGCACGACTCTGATGATCATCACGACATGGTTCGCCTTCAAAACCCGTAATTTCCCAAGGAATTACAATGAGGCAAAGTATATTGGCTTCACAATGTACACCACCTGTCTCGTGCTTGCAGTGTTCTTGCCAGTTTTCTATCTGTTAGATGACGACAGTGGAAAGTCTCGGATGGTGATCATGTGCTGTATTTGTTTTCTGATTGCGACAATCAATCTGTTTGGGTTGTTCGGTCAACGGCTCATTGTTTTGTTTGCCAAAGCGGTATCAGTGAACTCGGATCCTGCAACTGATGTCATCGAAATTCCGGCAGTCGAGATGAGTAACTTATAAAAATCTAAGGGCCTTCCCTTAACCATGGTCATAGATGGATGGCCTAAAGGCTTTCTAATTTTCATTGTTTCCTTTTGTTAGCGCAGGAAATAATATTCATCACTGTACAGATGAAAATGTTAGTCACTTCCTTGCTTTGTTTCTTGGGTATCTTATGCATCAGGGATAATAGGAAAGAAAATTCAGAAATTCTATTCAGAGTGACATCTTAACTTAATGTGTAACTTAAAGTGACTCTTTAAACATAGGGGAGATGGTAGAGAAAAGAAGCTTATAAGATGTTAATGCTTAGAACCTTGAATCATTTTATGTTTAATATTATCCCTTTTTTCTGCTTGATAGGACTTTCACCACTGCACCGATTCTGAATTAACACTCTTTTTTTATAAGAACCAGTAAAATTGATTTGAAGCTGGCTGTTGCTAAATATTCCTCTATTTTCAGGCTGAAATGTTCTTAAATTGTTCTTACTTTTACAATGGTCGGGAAGCCTTTTTGCTATCAGTAGTGTGTTGCAAAGTTTGACTCTCTTGACCATCTGACATTATCTGTGTGCTGCCAATCTGCTTGTTTTGTAATTATTTCTCAGTTTTATAGTTTTTTTCATAAAATTTCCATATTGAACCAAAAATGGTCAGCTTCGGTTCGTTCTTAGCTTGTCCTTAAGTTTTGGCCAAATTTGAGGCTGGTGTTGTTATAAAATTGTTCTTATAAAAAAAAGAGTGTAACACTGAAATCTTTGAATTATCACTACACAAATTGGTCATCACTGTACCATAGATTATTGCTTCTGTTCTTCTCTTCACTCGTGTTTTGATCTACTAGCGAATCAGTCACATTTCTGGGAGCAATTTTCCATTTCTTAATTGTCTTCTTTCTATTTTCGGCCATTCTAGTCTAGTCTCGAGTCTTTGTATCTTACAACGAATTTCTTACTAGAAAATACGTGTAATAATAATAATAATAATCCAAATTGTAACTTGCACATTACTATATCACATTGATAGTGTAAGGTTTGTCTATGTTATATTTGATTTCCAGTTGGAATCATCATTCATTATTTATCATGAATTATCATAAATGAGCATAAATTAAACTTTGAGATACAGTACATCCTCGATTATTTGAACAGGTGAAATTAATTTTTTGCTGGTCCATTCGGATACGCGAAAAATTCGGATAATCGAGGAAGACAATTTTACCCATTAATCTTGCTGAGTAACTCATTACTACCACCCCAAAGCATCGTAGAGTGCTAAAATGAAATACTAATTGAAAAGATTAGGGAAATAGACAAACGTATGCCTCAGCTGAGAATGATAGTCAAAGGTTATTTGTGGTAATTCTTATACCAATTTACCAAATTGAAAACTGATGTGTGACATTGATGTTTCTTTGATTTTAACATTTAAATTTATGTGAAAAGTAAAACAGACAACAGATTATTTATCTAGTTAATCAAAAATTAGTTTGGAAACAACTAGTATATTGGCGTTCGGATAATCGAGGTTCGGATAATCGAGGATGTAGTGTGATGAGGCCTTATTTGAGTATATGTGAATGTGAGTGATTGGGCGTACTCATGTTTGAATTATGAATTGAAGAAGTTTATTAGATTGTTAGTCATGTGGTCTAACGTAGTTTTATGGGTACAGAGATACCTATATTGTCATTTAGTGAAGATAGCTAAATGAAAGAGTTGTGATATGAATATTATTGATATGTGAATTAGTGATGCAACATTGGCTATTGAGTTGCATTATGATATTACAGTTAAGGAAACTGGGCTTAACTGTGCTTTCGTGTTAAGTGAATCTTTTGTGCTACAGGATACCTAATTAGGTCAAACATAGGTCTTGCGTTACGGATTTTGAGAAAGAGAGAACAGATGCCCCCATTAGAGAGATTTATCATGGCTCCTCATTATTAGTTTTACGTTATGGATTGACGGAATTGGAAACAATGAATATGTAAGTTCTTGTTTAGGCAGTTGCTTATTTTACCCCTATTGTTGACTTGTGTAATGGACACGCGTATTTAGATTAGAGAGATGTTCTTATTATTATTGTTCTGGCGTCGTCGTTAGTTGTGATTCTAGAATCTTTGTTTACTCGTTATAATTTAGCCTGAGAGAAAAGCCTTATGTAACTTTAATAATCATTTGAACACATGGTAGTGTAAACAGTCAATCACGATTTTCATTGAAAGTAAATTAATAATTATCCAGACTTGTTTATTGTAGGCGTGTTGTTGTTGCACATAAATAGCCGTGTAATCCGTAGAGTAAGTGGAGTCGTTCTGAGGATAGACAGAGCGGTTCTGTATCTCAAGGAGTCGTTCTGAGGATAGACAGAGCGGTTCTGCATCTCGGGGAGTCGTTCTGGGGATAGACGGAGCGATTCTACATTTCGTGGAGCTCGTTTATACTTATTCTATCTGACTAAATGAAACAATTTTCCGTTGAGCTTCACGAACATAATAATTAATCCTTCACTTTTCTAAATACTATAATACATATATATACGTTCAAGTAACAAATTCATTTGTCTGTCTCTGAACTCTGCCGAGCTGAATCTACACCGAAGCGAGCACCATTGTCTTTACGACACCAGGGCATCGGACCCCATCGCGAGGACTTTCTGACTTGGGAAGAAAACTGAGCAACCAATCCCAGAAAGCACCTTTGCAACAGTAGCTACTGTATTTTAAATAGTTTTCTTGCTTCAGTTCTCTCTCGTCAACTCTTAACTCTGTGTTTTTAGCGATTCTATGAGACTTAGGAATCTACTGCCCAAATAGCACAGTTGGTGAAGCACTGATCCTAATGCAAGTAAGGGTTAGGGGTTCGAGTCTTTCTTGGGTCATTTTCATTCTCACAAGTCAATGCAATTGATTCTGCAAAAGCTAATTGGATTTGGGGACTGTTTATAGGGGCAAAATTATTTCACCTACCGGACCCGGGGCTGGAAAGTATTATTTCACCCTCCTATAGAAAACCATTGAAATCTCAGTTTGCATTTATATGGAAAATACCGGTACAGCGAAGTTTCGCTTCTCAGGAGGTGAAGCTTCACTCAGGTGAAGTGAAGTTTTTCCTTATAAAGGCAAAACTACTGGTGAGGTGAAGTAAATTCAACCTTATTACAATGTAAAATCAATGATGTGTTGACGATAAATGACGTCTTGGGATTTACCTCGCCTCTCAGACCCGGCATGAAATTCCGATATATACAGTGCTTGAAATTTACTTCACCTGTCAGCCCCGGGTCTAGCAGGTGAAGTAATGTTGCCCATGCAAACAGGCCCTTGGATGAATTTAGTAACAGTTTGTTAGCCCATAGTTAGTAGAAAGAGCTGGTTCAGAAACCTATTCTTCCATTTTTGTGTGCAAGCTTTTTTAGATTGCAAGTGCATGAGTATTCTTTTCTATTGACATTGCTTAAGGTAGCAATGAACTAAAATGGTATCTGGATGGCTATTAGCTAACCATAGTTAATAGAAGGAGCTAGTTTGGAAACCTATTTTTCCATCTTTCTGTGCAATGTTTCTAGATCGCATGTGCTCAGAGTATTGTTTGCTATTACTTAAGAAGGTAATGGATTAAGAAAGATATCTGGATGGCTATTAAATAACCATAGCCAATAGAAAGAGATGATCTGGAAACCCATTTTTGTGTCTATATTTCACACTTGATGTTGAAAGGTATTCAGATGCGCACAATGTATGCCTAATTCGTTTCCTCCACTGATATAACTGTACAAGTACACAATCGTTACAGAAATGTTGCTGGTAAAAGATTATGAAATCTTTCTTAAATCAATTCATTTCCAGATACAGAGCCAAGCGTGTCTGTCTGTATGTTACCACAAGGTTGTTCTGGGATACCAGAGTTTTGCTAAGTTACCATTTACAAAACTGTGATCATCTAACAATCTCTTAAAGATTAAAAAAATTGACAAAATTGCTGAATGTCATTGAAATGAATCAAAGCAATAGTGTTCCAAACACACTACCTTTCAGATCAACATTAAGCGATATTAAGCTCATTTGTACTATGGAATTCTATTTTTTGGCTCTTTCGTTCAATAACTTAAACCACGAGTATGCAAAACATGAGAAATCAAAGAATTTGAGAAGATGATCAATAAATAAATCAAGAACAATACACGGCCAAGTACTCTACCATGTGAACAGCAAAATTGATAACAACATCATTTTCATCTACACATTTCATTTTAATGATTTGGAATCTTCTATTTAATGACTTGCGCAACAATAATGGTATAATTAAAGAATTTGAGAAGACTGGTATATATCATAGATATAAATCACGAACACTAGCAGCACAAACACCATACCTTGTGGAACAGCAAAATTGGTTCCAATTTGAATTCAAACCATATATGGCAATTAATTTAGTTCTTTAATCAAATGACTCGAACAACAATAATGCAATTCTTGAAGAGTTTTAAAAGACTGATCGATTTCATTGATATGAATCAAAAACAATAACAGACCTAAGCATTAACCTTGTGAAACACCAAATATGATCCAAATTTGAATTCCTTCCATTTATCGAAGATTTTGATTAGTTCATTAATTTAAAGACTTGTACAACAATTGTGCCATACTAAAGAATTTAAAAATAATGATTGATTTCATAGATATTAATCAAGAACAATAGCAGTCTTAACATACAACCTTATGGAACAGCAAAATTCATAGCAAAATCCGTTTCATATACAATGTTCATTGTGTCAATTCGGTTTCTTTTGTTCAATACCTCAAACCATGGGTATGCAATACATATAGACAATCGAAAAATCTGAGAAAACTGATAGATCACATATATAATGAATACATCAAAAACAATAAAGGCCCAAACACAGTGCCTTGCCATTAGTTTTGATTATTCAGTTTTATTCATCATATGTCTAAAATAATAAGTATACATTACATATCTGGAATTTTATAAGAAGAGTAGGTGTTATTGACATAAATCAAGAACAATAGCGGCCAAAAAACACTCCCTTGTGGAACACCATCATTCAAAAGTTCAATTTAGCGGTACAGTACATCCTCGATTATCCGAACAGGTTGAACTCAAATTTTTGTTGGGCTGTTCGGATACGCAAAAAATTCGGATAATCGAGGAAGAACATTTTACCTACTAAACTTGCTATAAAGGTTATTATCATCGTCCTGAACAGTCAGAGGATGCTCAAACTGAATGCAAATTGAAAAGCTTGGCAAACGGAAAGACCAACAACAAAACTAAGGCAACTATTTTTTGTAAATTTCAACAACCATTTGTAATAATAACAACAATAACAACGAATAAATGTGTTATTTTTGTGCGTCCGTTGGATATGACATTATTTTGGGCAACAGTTTGAGCAGACAACGAATATTTCTATTGGTTTCTCAATAACTGATTTGCAAAAACAATTTTTAATGAAAATTTTTGGCGTTCGGATAATCGAGGTTCGGATAATCGAGGTTTGGATAATCGAGGATGTACTGTATTACAGAAAGAGACTCCAAATAAAAGAAAGTTTCCTTTCTAAAATGTTTGCAAAAATTATCAGTTAAATACAATAAACTTTTCATTTACAGTTTTCGTCTTTAAGAGCAAATATAGAAGAAGTTGAACTGACATCACGCAAAACAGTTGAAATGGATGGTGCAACGGTTGAATTGGTCGATCTATCTGAATTAGTTGGGCTGACAGGCGAGCAAAGCAAGACAATGAGTCGTTGTCCGAACAACCCAAACAGATTGATTGTCGCAATCAGAAAACAAATACAGCAAATGATCACCATCCGGGACTTTCCACTGTCGTCATCCAACAGATAGAAAACTGGCAAGAACACTGCAAGCACGAGGCATGTGGTGTACATTGTGAAGCCAATATACTTTGCCTCATTGTAATTCCTTGGAAAATTACGGGTTTTGAAGGCGAACCATGTCGTGATGATCATCAGAGTCGTGCTATACGACAGGTTCATGAACACAACGTTGCTGCTCAGCTCACAGAATTTCAACGTGTATTCCCTGTGTTTCGGATAGGCAGTGCTGATCTTGGTGCTGCTACCTGTGATCGAGACTAATCCGATAAGGAGGCTAAGTGCTGTCAAAGCCAACGAAAGCAACATCTGCGATTTCGGGCGCACCATTACCGGGCGCTGGACGGATGTCTTGGCACTTTTGAATATTCGGTATATTCTGTTGGTTCTAAGCAAAAGTGGTGCATATGACATTGTCAGGCTGAAGCTTAATGCCAACCGCTGCACGCTGCAAACTACTGTGCTTGGCTTTAGAATGTACACAACAGGGGTGAGGTACGTTGCTGCGATGCCAACCAGCATGTTCAAGCAGAGTTCACGTCCGGACTCTTTCACGACACGTTCGTTGAAGTTTTTGAGGAAAAGGCCAATGACGAATATCGTGCACAATACACCGATGCACGCACTGCACGAAACAGCGGTCACGATGGACGTTTGTAGTCCTAGGTATCTCACTGGCAGTTTCATACAGATGAGCCGTGCTGCATCGGGAACGTAGTCCATCGTGCACGGAAGACACGTTTCGTTCCTGACTCTATCGTTATCAGAGCATGAAACACATTTCCAACAGCATCTGTTATTTTTACTTTGGTACTTTATCACTTGCCCTAATTGGCATGGCTTGCTACACACTGACACTGGTAGCCCCCCTGTTTTCCATTTTATCGCAGTCGTATTCAAAGAAAGCCTTCGATCATCCAGGGAGGACTGTATAGTAATGTTTGAGTAAATCAGTGTTTTGTTCTCAGAAAGTCCGTACGATTTGCCGACCTTAGAAATGATCACTGTATTTGCATCTTTATCCATTATCCAGTTGAGAATTTTGAAGTCCTCGGTGTAACCACCTCGCTTGTCAAAATGAAACATCCTGTCTCGAAACGGTTCCTTGAAACGAACATTACGAACTTCCCGCAATATCTGCAAACGGTTCGTGTTTCCTCGTAGCATGCCTTTTTCAAAACAAACCTTGGCTGTTTCATTCTTAGAAATACACTCTTTCTCGATAACCTTTCTGAAAGCGTGGGCATAAGCATACACAGCATTGATAACTGTCAACACGGGTGTTTCCTTGTAATAACCATGGCCTTCTGTAATTGCCTCCTTACCAGTGCATTTTCGAGGACTTTTTGTGTGTATTCCCGCACTGCAATTGAACTCACTTTTCCAAAACTCCTCAAACCAGAACGAATTTCTGCCGTTGTTCTCTGGTGTTAGTTTCAAAAAATATTCTCGAAACTCTGGGACTTCATTCTGATCGACTTGAATGGTCAGGGAGCCATTGACAAGCGACTTTCCCTTCATAACCTTCACCCTAATGCCTAGGCCATCACCAAATACAATCGTCAAACGATTGTACTTTTCTTTCGTATTCTCCGTATATTCTAGCAGATTCACGAGATGATGATCTTTCAAGAATAAAAACACAACTGTGATTGACTTCTGTTTGATTATGCTGTCCATGGCAGACTTGAAGTCTTCCTGCTTGGCGTCCCCTGAGAGTCTCACGTCGACTGGCGTACAAATGCCATGTGATTTGGCATACTGACGGAAACTGCTGGACATCCGCTGACCGTAATTCCCAGCAGAGCTAATAACTGCCACATATGTCCAGTTGAATTGCATGGCTAAGTTCACCAACCATTTCGCCACTTCTCTATCTGAAGGCACAGTCCGGTAAAACAATGGGTAGGTTTTCCGGTTCCCCAAAACATGGCCGGCTGCGGAATAGCTGATAACCGGTATCCAAAATAATTCAAGCATAGTAGACGCTGTCTTCGCTGCATCCGAGTAACGAGGGCCTATTACCCCTAGAATCCCGTTCGTTAAACCCTGGTACATGGAATTCCTTTGATGTTCCTTATCGCCACACGTGTCTTGGATTCTAGCCCCGAGAGTCAGCCCATAGAGAAATGAGGTATTTTTATTGATTTGGTCCATAGCGAAAAGCATTGCTTCCATGTACATGATACCATACTGGGGATCTATTTCACCACATCTTACCCAGCTATGTTGTTTGCTGTTGCCGTCCATATGCACGTTGAAATATCCGGCTATCTTTATGTCGCCGTTTATGTTCAGATACCATCCTAGAAAAGAAAAACACACTTGTAAGAGAGGTAGCATCCTAGGCAGGCTAGCGAGTAAGTAAGTTATCAAGCAAGCAAGTAAACATTGAAATACAAACATGCGAACATGAAAACTCAGACATGTTTGCTAGCTATAACGTACTAGGCTAGCAAAAAAGGTAGAAAAGAAACATTAAAGTGAACAAGATATCTACGTAGCCAGTAATCTACCAGATTATCGGAAAGACTAGCAAGCAAACAAGTAAGCAAACATGCAAGCATGAAAAAGAGCCGGATGACTATCAAGGCCAGCAAACATGGTAGAAAGCAAACATGGAAGTGAACAAGATATTTACCTAACCAGTAATCTACCAGATTATCGAAAAGGACAGCAAGCAAACAAGTAAGCAAGCATGCAAGCATGAAAAAGAGCTGGATGACTATCAAGGCTAGCAAACATGGTAGAAAGCAAACATGGAAGTGAACAAAATATTTACGTAAGAAGTAATCTACCAGATTATCGAACAGGGTAACAAGCAAACAAGTGAGTAAGCAAACAAACATGAAAAATAGCTAGGTAACGAGTACGGCTAGCAGACGTGGTAGAAAGCAAAAATAGAAATGAACAATATATTTACATAGCCAGTAATCTAACAGATTATCGAAAAGGCTAGCAAGCAAACAAGTAAGCAAGCATGCAAGCATGAAAAAGAGCTGGATGACTATCAAGGCCAGCAAACATGGTAGAAAGCAAACATGGAAGTGAACAAGATATTTACCTAACCAGTAATCTACCAGATTATCGGAAAGACTAGCAAGCAAACAAGTAAGCAAGCATGCAAGCATGAAAAAGAGCTGGATGATGATAAGGCTAGCAAACATGGTAGAAAGCAAACATGGAAGTGAACAAGATATTTACGTAACCAGTAATCTACCAGATTATCGGAAAGACTAGCAAGCAAACAAGTAAGCAAGCATGCAAGCATGAAAAAGAGCTGGATGACTATCAAGGCTAGCAAACATGGTAGAAAGCAAACATGGAAGTGAACAAGATATTTACGTAACCAGTAATCTACCAGATTATCGGAAAGACTAGCAAGCAAACAAGTAAGCAAGCATGCAAGCATGAAAAAGAGCTGGATGACTATCAAGGCTAGCAAACATGGTAGAAAGCAAACATAGCGAGAAAATAATCATTCCAATAAAAAAGTTAACAGATACACAACCAATTTAGCAAAGAGCAAGCTATCAAGCAAGCAAACACGAAGCAAACACGAAGCAAACACGAAGCAAACACGAAGCAAACACGTAAACAAACATACGAAAATCAATCCACCCAATCAACAAATAAACAAAAAATCTAGCAGATAAAGTTTATCCCTACCTCTAATGGATGAGATGTTTAAGATGGCGAAGATGCAAATTATTGTTGTTATGTTCTTCATCTTTGCGAATTATTTCCAGCTTTCCAAGATTGTTTATTTTAGATCTGGTTTTGAAAATATCCACATTATAGATATTGGTCCACGAAGCTTACGCATTAGTGCATACCCATCTATTGTATGGTTGAAAGACTTCAGTGTACTCTTCTTTTGTAACTTAAATGGTTTTTTCTTTCCTGTTAATTACAAATAATTTTGCAGTTCATCTAATGGTCATCTGAGTATTGTCTGGTTGGAAGACTTTGTAATATCAAGGTCTTGAACGTACTCTCATTTATTCTGGAATGGTATAATGCTTGAAAACAACTGCGCATTCCTTGCTACGATGAATTCTTCTATTGTATCTTATTGTTTTGTTAATTCTTCTTTCTTTTTAAGACAAGACGAGATCCCTTCCCTCTTTGAACTGCTCTGATAAAGTTGTCATGAACAACGTTCTTCTTGTCCCCTCTCATCTGTCATTTACGCCACTGACTAGCAAACCTAAATGTAAATTGCTCAAAAATAACTTTGAGTTTCATTTGTTCATGACCACATATCCCTATTTTACAGCTATCAATTTTAACTGACGGTTGCATGACATCCCTTGCTTCAACGAGAGCTCTTCAACTGTAATTGATTTTCCTAACGTTAACTTTCCTCACGTTTTATGGCTACCAGAGTTTTCTAAAATCTTCTGTGTTAACGTCTAGCAATCAACGCATTTACGTCATGACGTATAAACAAACGTCAATCTGTGTTAATATATAAATGGTAATGGAAATATTGATGGGAATACATCCCTTGTTTCATCAAATTTTTCTGTTGAATTTCATTAGTGTTTTTTGTTTTAATCTTTCATTGTGACAAACGTTCGTGCGTTCATTGTTATCAACGATTTTCTTCGCTAGCCTTTTAGAACAAGGGCCTTAACGTCTACCAAGGATACGTTTTTCTATTCAAAATGCTTGTGGCGCATGAATATTAATTGACAGCTTTTGATAGCCGCATATATCATGTTCTAGTGTAATTCATTGGTTTTGCTTCTTTTGAATTGCTTCCAGTCGTTATCTGTGCTTCCTAAAATCTTCTTTGATACTCATCAGCCCATTTACGTCATGACGTATAAAGATTAACGTCAAACTGTTGGAGTATATCACTGTGAATGGAATTATCGATATGATTACATCCCTTGATTCATCAAATCACCCTGTTGTAATTCATTCGTGTTTCCTATTTCTTTCATCCTTCATCGTCAGGTTCTTACGTTCGTGCGTTCATCGTAGTCAACGATTTTCTTCGCTAGCTTTTAAGAACAAGAGCCTTTGTGTCTACCACGGATATGCTTTTCTATTCAAAATGCTTCTGGTGTATCAGTTGGTAACTTTTGATAGCAACATATCTCACGCTTTCTTTTAATCATCTAGTGTAATTCATTGGTTTCCCTTCTTTGACTTGCTTTATCGTTTTCAGCGTTTTCTGATATTTTATAGGAACATATCTTACGCTTTATTTCACTCATCTAGTGTAATTCATTGGTTTCCCTTCTTTGTCCTGCTTTATCGTTATCAGCGTTTCCTGATATCTTCTTTTAACTTAACTCTATCGTTATCAAAGATCCTCTCAGCTACTTTTTCTCATTATATCTCTCACACCAGCGATGTATGAATTTTCAATTCAAACTGTTAATTGTTTGTTCCAGCGCAAATAACAATTGACCAACTTTTTATAAGGAGCATTTATGTGCTCGCACTTGCAAAATTTGCAGTAGGGGACTCTTGAATTGCTCATGCAGCCAAAGATTTTGATTTTTAATTTCCACTTGAGCAAAACTTCTTATTTGATGTTAACCACGAAAAGAAAGAACAAAGAGGGGCTTGGTCCCCCATGAGTTGCTTCACCAGACTAAGCCTATTGCTTCCCCTGTTCAACCCCTTGCCCCTTCAAGCAGAAAATGTCGGTTCCCTAGACAATCACCAATTATCACGACTTAAAAAGCAGGGCTTATCTCAGTAGGCATAGTAAAAATCATTGAAGTGAAAACGTATGGTATCGAGCTTAAAAATGTGCATTGTAAATCGTTCCCATGTCTGAAATCTCGATTAAGTGACATCCTCGACCCTGTTGTGCTTTTTCCACAAAGTACACGAGTTTCCTACTTGAATATCGTTTATGAAATATGCTTCATCATTTAGCTTTCTAGCTTTTAAGTTGTCTCATTTTATAGGCTGACACGTTAAACTCGCTAATTTACTCGTTTATAGCACCTTAAAGATAAACTCAATCACTCACACTTGGGAGCATTCAAGACATAAGGACCCATATACTGTTAGTAGTTATTTAGTGAATGGTACCGTCTCCCTTCTGGAAAAAGGCCTTTTTCTACCAAGTTAACCATATACTCACACACATTTGGAAGCATTGAACATAATATGACCTCATACATACTATACGATGTAGTGCAGGCTGATTAAAGTTTCACCGTTGGAGATAAGGCCGGCTGTGCCCTTTCGTAGGCTGACAAGTTACACGTAAACTCACTCAACTCACTTTCTCTTAAAAAAAGTTATCCTTGCCACTAATGTTGAATTTTATCGAGAATTCTATTTGCTCATCAGGTGAAATTTGATTGAAAATGTTTATCCCTACATTAGGTGAAGTCAGGTGGAAGACTTGTATTTGTTCAACAGATGTCATGTTTGCGTCAAGCTTCTACTTTCGACTGGTTTTCTAATCTAATTCAACACTAACAGCCTGGTATCGCATTCAGAAATAGCGAACTTCAAACAAGAAATTGCGAGTTAGTTTTTACACGCGGCGATGCTTTGTTACAACACAAACCTGAGATTATCGGTAAAATCTTTTAGGAATACAGCGGAGCCACGTCACTACAGCCATCAATGGGACAGCAACAATTGGCCGGAATATCGAGGTGGTCGCATTAACGTCATTGTTTACATATAATTATGTATGTTTTGGTCAGAAGACTGGTCGTACAAACGAGTTGGCCGTAACATGGGGTTCCATTGCAGGGGCAGATCTAGGAAAACCTCAAAGGGGCAGGTACTAATAAAAGTTCTGTAGTCTGTATTCTAAGTTCTGTAGTGTGTATTCTAAGTTCTGTAGTGTGTATTCTAAGTTCTATAGTGTGTATTCTAAGTTCTGTAGTGTGTATTCTAAGTTCTGTAGTGTTTATTCTAAGTTCTGTAGTCTGTATTCTAAGTTCTGTAGTCTGTATTCTAAGTTCTATATTCTGTATTTTAAGTTCTGTAGTCTGTATTCTAAGTTCTGTAGTCTTTATTCTAAGTTCTGTAGTTTGTATTCTAAGTTCTGTAGTCTGTATTCTAAGTTCTGTAGTTTTTATTCTAAGTTCTGTAGTCTGTATTCTAAGTTCTGTAGTCTGTATTCTAAGTTTTGTAGTGTGTATTCTAAGTTCTGTAGTCTGTATTCTAAGTTCTGTAGTGTGTATTCTAAGTTCTGTAGTGTGTATTCTAAGTTTTGTAGTGTGTATTCTAAGTTCTGTAGTCTGTATTCTAAGTTCTGTAGTGTGTATTCTAAGTTCTGCAGTGTGTATTCTAAGTTCTGTAGTCTGTATTCTAAGTTCTGTAGTGTGTATTCTAAGTTCTGTAGTGTGTATTCTAAGTTCTGTAGTGTGTATTCTAAGTTTTGTGGTCTGTATTCTCAGAAAAATCGGAACCATAATGAAACGAATACATAGATACTACTTAAGCTTTTCGTCTGACACTCAACAGAGTAATACGTGTTGACTTTCGCTATGTTGATGACACTTTCGCGGTTTTTGAAAAAGAGTCTGAATGTGATATTTTTCTTACCAAACTCAACTCATTGCATCAGTCTCTAAAATTCACCTTTGAAAAGGAGGAAAACAACTCCTTACCATTTCTTGACGTTTCTGTGGAGAAAACTGAACCTGGTTTTCTCACCAGTGTTTACAGGAAACCAACTTTTAGCGGCCTATATACACGTTGGGATTCCTTTTGTGCCAAACAAATCAAAATCAACTTAGTCAACACCTTGGTTCACTGGGCACTTATGATTTGTTCCGAACCAAAACTCAATTTAGAATTGGCAAAAATAAAATCTACCCTCATCAACAATGGATATCCAGGAGATCTCATTTCGGCTTGCTTTCGTAATAAAATCGCAGGTTTCTCGGCTGACAAAAAGATTGGTCCGCAAAAGTGCCCTGTTTATCTAATATTGCCTTACATCGGCAACGTTTCCATGCGCTTTGAAAAACAAATTAAGAAAGCCATAACTAAGTGCTACGCAACGGTCAGCCCCCGTCTCGTCTTCTCCTCTAGAAAAATGATTCCGTCTATCCGCACAGATAGTGTGCCTACCACACAAAACAGCCTTGTAGTATACGAATACTCGTGCCGGTGTGATGCCAGGTACGTAGGTCGCACATCTCAGCGGTTATGTGATAGGGTTAAACAACATGTGCCGTCTAGCATACGCAACAAAACTGTTCCTCAACGAGAACAACCATCTCGCGCCTCAAAACCAAAAAGTTCACTAAAACATGACTCTGCTATAGGTCAACATTTGCTCGACAATCCAGAGTGTGCTAAAGCCTACAGTGAGAATTGCTTTCGAATAATTGGCAGAGCAAGATCTACCTTTCACTTAGCTGTTTTGGAATCTGTCTACATAAAAACCAGGGATCCCCTATTGTGTAGACAGAAGGAGTTCGTTTTCGCTTTAGGACTCTTGAAATAATCTTATTGGTCAGCTCACCGTATCGTGGGTGTTGATTGGTTTTCCTACACTATACCAATCATTCACCTCTTTTCTGATTGGCCTATTTCGATCCACATCTGGGTATACAAATCAGTTAGGTTTCTGTTTCGTTCTCTTTCTGACGTATTACTCTGTTGAGTGTCAGACGAAAAGCTTAAGTAGTATCTATGTGTTCGTTTCATTATGGTTCCGATTTTTCTGGCTATACTGAAGTTTTGTACCATCCAAAGAATGGTCTGTATTCTAAGTTCTGTAGTCTATATTCTAATTTCTGTAGTCTGTGTTCTAAGTTCTGCAGTCTGTATTCTAAGTTCTGTAGTCTGTATTCTAAGTTCTAAAGTCTGTATTCTAAGTTTTATAGTCTGTATTCTAAGTTGTAGTCTGTATTCTTAGTTCTATAGTCTGTATTCTAAGTTCTGTAGCCTGTATTCTAAGTTCTGTAGTCTGTATTCTATGTTCTGTAGTCTGTATTCTAAGTTCTGTAGTCTGTATTCTAAGTTCTGTAGTCTGTATTCTAAGTTCTGTAGTCTGTATTCTAAGTTCTGTAGTCTGTATTCTAAGTTCTGTAGTCTGTATTCTAAGTTCTGTAGTCTGTATTCTAAGTTCTATAGTCTGTATTCTAAGCTCTATAGTCTGTATTCTAAGTTCTGTAGTCTATATTCTAAGTTCTGTAGTCTGTATTCTAAGTTCTGCAGTCTGTATTCTAAGTTCTGTAGTCTGTATTCTAAGTTCTGTAGTCTGTATTCTAAGTTCTGCAGTCTGTATTCTAAGTTCTGTAGTCTGTATTCTAAGTTCTGTAGTCTGTATTCTAAGTTCTGTAGTCTGTATTCTAAGTTCTGTAGTCTGTATTCTAAGTTCTGTAGTGTGTATTCTAAGTTCTGTAGTGTGTATTCTAAGTTCTGTAGTCTGTATTCTAAGTTCTGTAGTTTGTATTCTAAATTCTGTAGTCTGTGTTCTAAGTTCTGTAGTCTGTATTCTAAGTTCTGTAGTCTGTATTCTAAGTTCTGTAGTTTGTATTCTAAATTCTGTAGTCTGTGTTCTAAGTTCTGTAGTCTGTATTCTAAGTTCTGTAGTCTGTATTCTAAGTTCTGTAGTCTGTATTCTAAGTTCTGTAGTCTGTATTCTAAGTTCTGTAGTCTGTATTCTAAGTTCTGTAGTCTGTATTCTAAGTTCTGTAGTGTGTATTCTAAGTTCTGTAGTGTGTATTCTAAGTTCTGTAGTGTGTATTCTAAGTTCTGTAGTCTGTATTCTAAGTTCTGTAGTTTGTATTCTAAATTCTGTAGTCTGTGTTCTAAGTTCTGTAGTCTGTATTCTAAGTTCTGTAGTCTGTATTCTAAGTTCTGTAGTCTGTATTCTAAGTTCTGTAGTCTGTATTCTAAATTCTGTAGTCTGTGTTCTAAGTTCTGTAGTCTGTATTCTAAGTTCTGTAGTCTGTATTCTAAGTTCTGTAGTCTGTATTCTAAGTTCTGTAGTGTGTATTCTAAGTTCTGTAGTTTGTATTCTAAGTTCTGTAGTCTGTATTCTAAGTTCTGTAGTCTGTATTCTAAGTTCTGTAGTCTGTATTCTAAGTTCTTTAGTCTGTAGTCCACAAATTCGCATGAAACTCGCATGTAATTCGCATGAAATTTGCAAGAAAACTAAGACTATAATTTGCATGAAATTTAGTTCCGTTGTCGGTATTCTTAGTCCTGTAGTTTGCATACCACTAAGTTCTGTAGTCTGTAGTAAACTAATACTGTAATTTTCATGAAATTTGCACAAAATTTCCATGTACTTCGCATGTTATTCGCATGAAGTTCACATTTGATTCGCACGTAGTTCGCATGTAGACTGCAATTCACATGATATCTTGACCTGTAGTCTGTAGTCCTCTACGTTATGTAGTCTGTAGTCAACTATAACTATAATTTGCTTGTAATTCGCAAAGTATTCGCAAGTAGCTTGCATGAAATTCGTATGAAAATTAAGATAGTATAAGTTCTGCAGTTTTTAGTCTACTAAGTTTTGTACTCGGTAGTCCACTAGTACTGTAATTCACAAGAAATTTACAAGAAAACTAACATTATAATTCGCATGAAATTTAGTTCTGTAGTCTGTATTCTAAGTGCTAAGTTCTGTAGTCTGTAGTCCACTAAAACTAAAATTCCAATGAAATTCGCATGTAATTCGCATGAAATTTGCAAGAAAACTAAGACTGTAATTCGCATGAAACGCAAAACTTCTTGATTCTAATAATGCAACCTGAGGCCATTACCCACACAACCCCTGATAGGCACCTGCTTCGAAATTCCTTTCATGTGACAATGTTTTGTCGGCCAGATAAGATAAATAAAAATAAGTATTAACTGAAATAATCTTGCAAACGTATTCGGTATTGTAATCATAGCTAGTATAATCATCACTTGTGGCGCAAGAAAAACAGATCGTTTACGTCTTCCTCGTGAAAAGAATCGACTGTAATTTTAATGGATAAGCAAATTTGTTATTTGTTTTATTTCATGCTAAAACGTTTACTTTCTAATTGCCATTATTCGAGCAATTTCCAATTTGCTGTATGCTTTTTTTAAAGAAATACAGTGCTTGGTTTTGCTAAACTACTGATTGATAGGCACATATGCTTACTATCTTCGGAAGGTATGGGTTTATGTGCTAAGCACAAAGGGCCCACTGAATAGGTAAACTAATTGAGCAGTGCGACCCTGGTCCTTCCTCTCGATGTGACCACACCTCGTGAATTCTTTTGCCTTTTTGCCTGGAATTACAGAGAGCTGGCTAAATCTCTCCTCATACTTTGTGACAGGTCTGAAGGTGGTTTTGAACCCGGGACCCTTTGAACAGGGGTCAAGTGATCTAACCACTCGGCCATCCCCGCCACTACTGCAATGAATGGGCGAGTTGTTGTTAAGTGTGTTAGCCTGAGTAAGATCGGTTTCAAACAGGGACACACTGGCATATATCTATTGTAGTCTACATTTACATCAGTACATGTATTAGTATAAAGTCCTCGTTTGCTTATCACACCCATATGCGAATGAGTGATTAATTTACCGTTTAACGTGCTAGCCTGACCTAGACTTTACCTTAAGCAGAAGTTCCAAAAAAGGTCCCAGATTTCAGCATACGCAACACAAAGACAGAACAAACTGCAAGTGCCAAGACCTAGGCTCGAAATGACGCAAAAAAGATTCTCCTACACAGACGACAAGGTGTGGAATGAAATCCCAGACAATATAAGAAATGCAGAATCCATTCCGCTTTTCAAGAAAAGGTTTAGAATCGATCTTTTGGGCCAAAACAAAAAAGCTAGTGAAACATCACAAACCCTACTCAAAACATGACCTCCAGGTAGAATAGTATTATAGGCTTTAGGCTTTTCTTTTTATTTGCAAATTAAACTTATTGTAAATTAGATAAATATATTTACTCTTCTTTATGACTGAGGGAGTATCATGTCTGAGTAAATGCAATGAAATGAAATTAAATGAAACCTTATGTCTAGCAGAGGCACGTTAGCATGCGCTGTATTACCACAAATAGCAATGAGGTGTCACAGGTTCTGTTATACGTGCTAGCCTGGCTAAGACTGGACCTAGATTTCAGTAGGGACACAATACCATACATTCATTGTAGCATAAACTCACACCACGACGAATATTAGTATCGAATCCTCGTATATTCATTGCACTCATTTGTGAGCGATTGAGTGAGTTGCTATTTTACGCACTAGCTTGATAAAGCTGGATATCGCTTCAAGCTGGGGGACGGTAGCATAAATTTATCTTAGCATACATCCACATCACTGTATATAGATGAGTAAAAAGTCCTCTTATGTTCACTCCACCTATAAGTGAGTGATTAAGTGATTTACTGTCTAACATGCTTGCCTAACTATTGTTGGGTCTTGTCTCCAGCAGAGGCACCGCAGCATGCATTTCTCTTAGCATACACCCACGTCATTACATACCTCTGACAACAAGCCGGTTAGCTAAGAGATAAGGCTAATTGAATGGGAAAAGATTAACCCAAATACGTCATACAGTTCAGTACTAAAATGCAATGGTTGCGATCGTTCAATTTTATCGATCATCCATCGTTGTTCGAAATTTCAATAAATGCTGAAAATACTAATAAATGTATTCAACGAATGGCGCTGTTTTAACTTAAGTCAGGAAAAGATATCTAGATAAGAAATTACTCAGACAAAGAAAGTTGAATAATTCATACGCTCGAAATAGCAGGTGAGAAGGGAGAAAGTATAAAACAGATAAATTCAACAAGGATCTTTAATGATTCACAGCTTTCTTTGGATGTTCTGTTAAGGCAAACAGCAAGGTTTTAAGCTATTTAAAGCTAGAAACAGAATCAGGAAAACTTGACGGTCGCACGGTCATTGACCAGAGGAAGGTTAACAAAAACACTGAGAAATTGAGAAAGGATTCAACATATTGGAATCAAATTGCATGAAAGTGCAGTTTAATAGCATTGTAAAGCGGTAAGATTTAGCTGCAGTAAAGTCTTTGTGACGCTTCTAGGATCATTCGGTAGAACCAATATTTATCCTAGCATACAACCTGACCTAAGCGAGGAAAAACATTGGCTGCTGGAAATTTTGTACCCGGAGCAAGGTTGAAGACTTTTCTGGACTCAGCGTAGAAAGAACTTCGAATTAATTCCTGGTTTCATTTGGACGCAACAAGAGCAAATAGGGAACGAATAGGGAACGAAAAGGGAACAAAAAGGAAACGAAAAGAGAACAAATAACATGGATCGTAACACATCAATACTGGACAAAATCACAATGCTAAACAGCAGCATACCAGCATACAGCATTGTAAATGAAAACATAACATCAACATTACGCAGTTCAAGTAACAGTGCTTATGGTGCTCTGAGCAACACAACCATATTCAATAGCAGCTTGCCTGCATACAACGTGACATCAGCGGTCCAAAACTTCAGTTATCATGATAATGGTTCATTTGGAATCAAGATACTCTCCCATCCCTATACATTCGGTATTATCTTGTTAGGCCTAGCTGTCCTCATCATACTAGCAAACATAACCGTTTTAATAGTGTATTTCAGAACTAAGGAGCTCCATACAAGTGACAATTACCTCCTCATTAATTTGGCAATTGGGGATCTATTTGCAGGACTGATAACTATACCGGTGGGATATCTACCATTCTTTTCCATGAGTAAAATAACAGACTTCCATACATATTTGCGCTACGCTATCGTCAGTAATATTGTGTCAGATTTCACATTCATCGCTACAGAGCTGAATTTATTCCTCGTGTTTCTGCATAGATTTCTGACGATATGCTTCCCGCTGCAGAGCCGTAGGATCATCAAGAGGCGACGAATGCGGATTTCAACAGGCCTAGTATGGTTATTAGCGATTGTGATCGCACTTTGCCAGTTAGCGTGGCTATCTAAATTTCTCCTTAGCTTGAAACATCCACTCGAAGTTTTTGAATCTGTGCAGCGAAGTGACAGACATTACAGGGCCTCGGTATTCGTATGCTGCTATCTCTTGCCAAGCTCGGCCATGTTTGTGTTCCTCGTCTTTATGCTTCGCACGATAAAGAAGCATCTACACAAACGAAGGCAGCAATGCAGTACAGATGGTAACAGAAGGGTATTAAGTAGAAGTTTGATGGCATCTTATATCAAAGCACTCATGATGTTATTCGCTATGTACACTTCCATGTTGATAACATGGACACCCCGAATGGTGATTCATATCAAACTGGATTTGAATCTTTTTACAGTGAACCTTGAAAACCTTGGTCGTGCTCTCTTCCTTTCCCAGATATTTACAGTACTGCGGTTTATGACAGCGCTATTTAATCCTGTCATCTATTTCATCATGAAACCTGAATTCAGACATTGTTTCTGGAAAATGGTATGTCATCGTAGAAGAGAATATTTGTTAGGCCTAGGCCGGTAGCTCTTTCGCTCTCTATGGCAAAAGGAACATAAGTTATACTATGTAAGTGAGATTTCAGAATCAACATAATCTGCATAATCTGCACAATTATCATAATCTGCATAATCAGCATAATCTGCATAATCCGAATAATTGGCATAATCCGAATAATCCGAATAATCTTCATAATTATCATAATCCCTATATACCATGTAATCATAAAGTAATTATCATAATCATCGACATGAAGTCTTTATTTCCTCATTTTCTGCAAATCACAAGAGCACAAATAGCAAAGTGTTGCAAATTTTTGCCAAGTGGACCATTGGCGAGATTTGTGCTGCTGTCCGAATAGTTTTTTCGGATTTTAATTTGCTTCAATATCAAGGTCAGCAGGCAGAACCAGATTTTTTGGAGGTTTGGATTTTCAACATTCAAACAAACTGAACTGAATCATTTCATAACTTGGTCCTCTTATGCAAGGATAAGCAAGTGTAATGTCTTGGCAAAAATGACCAGAGGTAGGTCCCATTTTTATGTGAAATTGCCGCGAGTCAAATGTGCGTCCCATTTTTATGTGAAATTGCCACGAGTCCAATGTAGGTCCCATTTTTATGTGAAATTGCCGCTATTCAAATGTAGGTCCCATTTTTATGTGAAATTGCCACGAGTCGAATGTAAGTTCCATTTTTATGTGAAATTGCCACAAGGCGAATGTAGGTTCCATTTTTATGTGAAATTGCCGCTATTCAAATGTAGGTCCCATTTTTATGTGAAATTGCCACGAGTCGAATGTAAGTTCCATTTTTATGTGAAATTGCCACAAGGCGAATGTAGGTTCCATTTTTATGTGAAATTGCCACAAGGCGAATGTAGGTCCCATTTTTTTGTGAAATTGACGCGAGTCATATGTAGGTTTCATTCTTATGTGAAATTGCCGCGAGTCATATGTAGGCCCCTCCCTTGAAATAAGTAGTCAATAATTGAGGCTTAAATGCACAGAACTAGCAAAGTCAAAAACAATTTGTTCAAATAAATCTATAAAATCTATCATTACGAATAAATACTTTACAAATAAATAGTCGTTATAAGTTAATTGTAAAATCTTTTCTTTGATTTAAAAAAAACAAGGTATTTCACTTAAAACAAAACAAGAAATTTCAGGCAAATAATAAAAAATGAGTTTTGAATTAATCATCAAGCTCATTACTACAAATAAATACTTCTCAAATAAGATGTTTTTAATTTAATTAATTGTGTTGAAATGTTTATTTGGATAACGATTAATAAGAGGCAAGAGACAAAAATTCTAACTAATATTTGACCTATTAGCCTAAATTAGCTCTGACCAATTTTTCAAAGTTAATCAAGAAAAGAAAAATTTACCTCCGCAGTTCCACAAGTGCAAGTTTGGCCACACATATAGATCCACCATAGCAATCAGCGTTCCACTGTAAACTCTTTATTCCAGGCAACCAATTGAACATTTATAGAAGCTGCTCTCTGTCGTTCTCTTGAAGCACTTAAAAGACAATTGTCACGTATGCTTCAAAAAGACAAATTTAAACTCGAATAGAAAATCAAAGACATATTTAATCTCTAGTCTTTGATCAGTACAGAACTTGAGGACGACCAGTTTCAAAGCTGCAAAGCTCCAGTACTCTCTTTTTTTTATAAGTGGCCGTAGAATTGGTTTCAAGCTGGCTGTTATAATAATAAATATTTCTCTATTTTCAGCCTGGAATATTTCTACGTTGTTTTTACTTTTATAATGATTTGGAAGCCTGTTTTTGCTATCAGCTGTGTTAATTGCTTCAAATTTTGACTATCTTGATCATCTGATCTGTGTGCTATCAATCTGTTCGTTTTGTAAATTTGTAAATTCTGTCAGTATCATGGTTATTTCCTAAAATTCTTATATTGAGCTAAAAATGGTCATTCTAGATTTCTTCATCGCTTGTCCTTATATTCAATTTTGGCAAAAATTTGAAGCTGGTGTTCTTATAAAATTGTTCTTGATAAAAATGAGAGGGTAGTCTGGCTTTTCTGAATTTCTATACCGATCTTAGACTGTTCTGATGTACTACTCTAATGGGGGTCAGATATAAAGCCTTAGGTGTTATTACATTTCCGATTTTCCACGCCATTCTCAAGTTCTGTACGAATCAGGGATTGTTCTGAAAGACTCTTCTGATGAGTATCAGATGCAAAGCTCTAGTAGTTATTATGTTTGGCTATGTTTCCTAAGTTCTTCGCCGTCTTCTAAATATGAACTTAAATCTTCACTTTCTACTCAAAACAAAGTTTTAATAACTCCTCAAATATCATGCGTTTTTTCGAACACACGGTAAATAATCAAAAATGAAAATTACCTCCAAAGCTGGCATCAATACTGCAGATCTGGCCACGCATCTAGATTCACCTTTGCAATCAATGCACCATTGTAAAGTCTGTTGATCCAGACACTCAAGTAATTCTTAATAAATGACGCTGCTTTCTGCCTTTTTCTCGAAGCGATGACGTCATCATCGGCATCATCGGAGAATTCGTCGCTATCAAGACCGATAAAGTCGCCAGAATCGTCCTTCACTTCTAGATTCGTAGGTTTGAAAATGTAAACAACTTTCTTCTCTCCGCTGATGCCTAGCACAGTGCCGGGGACGATTTCACCGAACTTCGTGATTTCCATCATTTCTGTGCACCACATTAACTGCTCCAGCACGGGTAGCCAGACGAAGTTGATGCTGCTTTTCCTGCAAGACAAGCCTCGATAATAATAATGTAATTCGTTTAATGTTAGTTCATACAGTAGTGCCATGCACTAACATGCGGCAACCAAAGAGACTGCATTGATTCAATCATTCTTTACAAGAAGAACGTCCAAGAAACCAATTTTTGATAAGGTTTTTAAATTGTTTAGCATTTTTGAATTTTTCATTTCATCAGGTAGAGAATTCCGTACTTTTAGATTTAATACTATAGTTGGTGGTTTTCACCCTTACAATCTTGAGAGGATCAGTGATACGGAGATCATGAATTATTATTTTTGGTGTGAAAGTCTCTCGTGAAAGTAGGATTAACACCATTATGGCCTAACACGGGAGGTTCATGAAAGGGCTACTAAATGGCTGAATTTAAGAAAATAGCGAAACCGTTAGAGGTATTACCTGAATTCGCTATTTTAGAAAGGGTTTTTCATTCAAGTTAATTGCTGGGATGACTTATCAAAAATTGAATGTAGTGGTGTAGCTCATGCTACTACCCTAATACTACTTTAACCTCCTGTACATGCCTATTTGTGTCTACCATTTGTGCATTGTTAAAATAGCTCACTACCATTTGAGGATGATTTTTAATCTTACCCAAACCCTAACCCTATCTCTTACCCTACCTCTTACCCTGAACCTAACCCTAACCCTAACCCTACCTCTTACCCTGAACCTAACCCTGAGCCTAACCTCAACCCTGAGCCTAACCTCAACCCTGAACCTAACTCTAACCCGATCCCTACCCCTAACCCTTACCCTAACCCTCAACCCTTAGCCTAACCTCAACCCTGAACCTAACCCTAACCATAACTCTAACCCAATCCCTGACCCAAACCCTAACCCTAACCTTAAACCTATCCCTAACCCCTAACCCCTAACCCCTAACCCTAACCCTAACCCTAACCCTAACCCTATCCCTAACCCTAACCCTAACCCTACCTCTTACCCTGAACCTAACCCTGAGCCTAACCTCAACCCTGAGCCTAACCTCAACCCTGAACCTAACTCTAACCCAATCCCTACCCCTAACCCTAACCCTAACCCTCAACCCTGAGCCTAACCTCAACCCTGAACCTAACCCTAACCATAACTCTAACCCAATCCCTAACCCAAACCCTAACCCTAACCTTAAACCTATCCCTAACCCCTAACCCCTAACCCCTAACCCTAACCCTAACCCTAAACCCTAACCCTAAACCCATCCCTATCCCTATCCCTATCCCTAACCCTAACCCTTACCCTAACCCTAACCCTAACCCCTAACCATTACACTAGGCCTAACCCTTACCCTTACTTAAATCTTATCCTAACCCTTACCCTGAACTTAGCCCTAACCCTTACCCTTACCCTAACCCTAGAACCCTAACACTAAAAATAACCCTTAACCCCTAATCCTAACCCTAACCCTAACCCTAACCCTAACCCCAAACCTAACCCTTAAACTAGGGCTAAGCCTAACCTTTACCCTTACTTAAACCTACCCTAACCCTTAGCCTGAGCTCTAACCCTTACCCTTACCCTTACCCTCACCCTAACCCTCACCCTAGGACTAGGCCTAACCCTTACTTAAATGTTACCATAACCCTTACCCTAAACTTAGCCCTACCCCTAACCCCTAACCCTAACCCCGAACAACAATAAGACAACAGCGGAGACTAACCTGCGGCAAGAGAACATAACAGAAGCAAACGCTCGAATCAAAGGAGATTCTTTCAGGTCATGATGATTATGTTGATCCAGAAGAAGCACCAGAGTGAACTTTCCTGCTGGCAGTTTATTTATGAGCCTGTCCTTGTTCGATGACGTCAGCTTTTGAGTTCCGAAAACTACAACTGATGACCCATCCAACACATCGTTGTTCATCTGGTTGGTTTGGGATTGTCTACAAGTCAAAGAAGAGGTGTCTATTTACTTGATAAGAAAAGGCATTGAGTATTAATCGAGATAAGGTGAATGAAATGAGGAAGAAATTTGGATAGATTCGCAAAGATTCTGCAGTGTAAGACATGATAGTCAACAATTATCATGACGAGTCTTTGGAATTTAGAAGAACATCGATTCAAGAGAGTCATGGATAAACCAGTTCTCTTATTGCTTGATGATGGAAGGCGGATCTCTTCCAAAACATTGCGCTTCTAACTGTCGAAGGCTTATCATGAAAAGTGGTGACTATCGTTTCTAATATTCAGTCAGGAACAGCCTTGATAAGACCAAAGGTATTAAAACAAAGTATCCCTAATAAACGTCACAAAGGTTTGTCAAGATAAATGGTGTATATCATACCTAGTATTGTGTCAGAATCAGCCTTGATAAGACAAAGTGTATTTTTAATGTTGCCCCGCTAAATATCAAAGGCTTGTCATGATAAGTGGTGACTATCATGTCAAATACTGTGTCAGAAACAGCCTTGATAAGTTCGAATATATTTGTTATGTTGTCCTACTAACTATCAAAGGCTTGTCAAGATAAATGCTGACTATCGTGTCTAATATTTTCTCCGATACAGACTAGATAAAACCGAGTGTATCTTCAACGTTTTCAAAGGTTTGTCATGATAAGGGTTAACTGTGATGTCAAATGCTGTTTTAAAACCGCCTTGATTAGACTGAATGTATTTATGAATTTTGCCCTAGCAAATACCAAAGGCTTTTCAAGATAAGGGGTCACTATCGTGTTTTATTTTGTGTCAAAAAGCCCTGGTAAGTCCAAAAATATTTTGTAGTGATTCACAAAGTTTTCAGCTAGACTTTGCAATGGTTTTGAAATGATTTCAAACGTTTAGAGACAATTTGTTACAATTTGAAGCGAATTTGAAACCATTCCAACCGAACAGATAGTTTGTGTGCAAAAGCATGACCACAGTATGACTCGAACTCACGACCTGAATGGTCGCTTTTTGTTGGGTTGGGTGTACCTATCAAAGATCTGCGATGAGTTACCTCTATATTCAGTGCGTGAAAATTCGTGTGATTTAAAAGGTTAGTTTCAAAATTCGAGTGGCCTGATTGCTCAGTGGTTCGAGCAATGGCGTAAAAATTCAGTGATCCTGGGTTCGAGTCCTACTCGGTTTATCATGTTTATCATAAATTATCTTCATTGTATCTAATAAATAGGCAATATGAATAGAGGAATGCAAATACTAATACAAACACTAGAAATTAAATTGTAAAATCAGAACAAACCTGTATAAGGGAAGCACCACGCTGAGTAGAAATATGATCACCAGAAGTAAGGAATTCAAAATAAACGACACTGGACCTCTCCTGAAAATGAAATCACAATATTATACTGCATGAAGCCAGAGTTTCGAGAAACCTTTAGGGAATGCAAGAATTTTAGGGTAGAGGCTTTTTAAATTTTTTTTTACGTCTCTCTGCGTTTTCTATATCGGGCAGAAGATTCTCGATAAGAGCAAGTATCAAAATAAGAGAATACTTGTATAAACTTTAAGAGCTCAAAATCACAACTAATTGGCACAAACCGGGTAGCCTATGTCCCTAAAGTGGGGGATGTAGACGCTAGAGATGAGGTGTTATACTTTGGAGGTGGGACACAAAGATTCAGGAGTGGGACATTAGTCAAGTGATGCGGCATTATGCTATTTGTTGTGGATCCATAATGTCCCACTCCCAGCTTTCGTATCCACCACCTGTAGCAGGATGTCCCACTACTTATAGTATAACGTCCCACC
The DNA here is from genome assembly GCA_963924455.1 of Pelagia noctiluca. Classification (NCBI taxonomy): domain Eukaryota; kingdom Metazoa; phylum Cnidaria; class Scyphozoa; order Semaeostomeae; family Pelagiidae; genus Pelagia; species Pelagia noctiluca. Next base: position 14,170,367 of record OZ004327.1, on the reverse strand, counting down.
TCCCAAGCATAATTCCCCATCTCCAGCGTTCAGATCCACCACAGTAGGCACATAGGCTACTTGACTAATGGTGGGTGGCAGACACTTGGGAAGACAGGTAAGAGGTAAATCAGAAGTATATGTTTCTCAATCACCCAGGTACATTCTAGAAATAACTGAAATTGAGATATACGTACCAACTGAAGAACTGATATGAATCGAATGCAAACACGAATCCATCAGTTAGTTTGGCGTACATCTGTCCGAAAAAACCCTGCAAAAAAGAGTTCGTAAGAGCCACTGTCAGATATCTATTCAGTTTAACCCCTCCCCCTTCAGTTTATTGCAATTAGTTAAAAGACTTTTTTCCTGCTCATGGTAGATTTAACCAACATAGTACTATCACATCTTCAGCTGTACGCCTTGCAACCACCAAACAATTTCTTAACATTCCTCGTTATTTGCAGTGTTTTTGTAATCCTTGTAATTGTAATTTAATTACGTGCTTTATGTAATGTCTCTGGGATAGCCATGAACTTTTGCTTCCCAGGGTATGGTCTCTGTAACGTTTATTTGTGTAATTTGCCTTGCAAGTTTTTATAAATTATAGAAAAAAAGAAAAATACTCTTTTCCTGTTAATGCTGCCATCTTATATCGATGCAAATTTTCCACCTTGCTATCCCAGATACCTTGTGGAATTCTAAGAGCATGCAATACATTACGGGATATTCAGGGGGAAACATGTGGGTTTTTTAGAGAAGGGATCCAAGTTTCTATTCAAGGGTTATGGCAACTAACAAATACTGAGGGACTTATTAGGGTTATAATGAGGGCTTGACTTTTATTAGATAAACTTCATCCCTCTATTTTTTTATTATTCGATACAAAATGTCACAAGAGTTAACAAACAAACGTCTACATTACAAAAACGATACCAGAAGAAGCATAAGGTCACGACTACCTCCTGGAAATAAATATCATGATATCTGTATAAGTACTTGGCCAAGTACAAATCAGTTTTCTTCCAAAGTCAAACAGGAGAAACTACCACTTTATGTTGATGAAAGTGATAGCGATATGTAATTTCGAATTAAAATATCTAGTTTTGGCTTCGATTTGGCTGCATAAATGTATTTGCCCCTAGGTCACCAGATGTTTCACTATTCTTTGTAAAACATAAGATCTAAAGTTTGAGGATAGAGACATTTAAGAAAAAACTTTAGATAAAGTGTTCATATTCACACTGCTGCAGGCAAATACGATGCTCCTTATCCCATTTTCATACAAATATGTACATTGGAAGAATACCGTCGAATTCGAAGTTCTCCCTAATTGGTGTTCAAACTCAAAACGGATCGTATTCAATACGCACCGTATTCGAAATTATGCGTATTTGTTTGCGTAATCGAACAGCTCCGTATTTGAAACGGATCAGTGTAAACGCAAGGTCGAAACGAATAGGTTTTGGCTCTGTTTTCATTCAAATACGGAGCAGTGTGAACTATTGAATGCGCTCCAGTTTTAATGTGAACACCAAATACGGAGACATTTGAAAAAGAAGGTAGCTATTCATTGAATGAAAACATTTGCCTTGAAATAGGATTAGAAGCATCGTATTTGCCCGGAGCAGTTTGAACACCTTTTCGTATTCATAGGATATTTGCTTGAAAGCGGAGCAGTGTGAACAGTCACTGTCTTCCGTCTTCAAATGCGAAGCAGTGTGAACTAGTAATTTAATGGAAAACACGAAGTAAAGTAGAAAATACTCACCGGCTTGTTTTCGTCGATGAAAGAAAAGGAATCTGCCTGCTCTTTCAAACTACTTCCATTAATAATCGCGTTTAGCAAATCTTTAAGTTTCGGAGTCGACCTCTCATCAGAGCCTGAACACCATCCTCCGAACAACCAATCAAATTTGAGGGTTTTGATTCCTTTACGCCATAAAACCATCAACTAAAACAAAAATGCATTGTCAACTGAATTCGATCTATATCCAGAAATCTCGGAACATAGCGAAACGAACACATGGATTACTAAGATTTTTGTTTTTCTTCAGTTTTTGTCTTAAGCTTTTTTATTATGTTTCCGATATTTCTGGCTATTTTGAAGTTTTGCACCATTCAAAAGACTGTTGAATTCGATCTATTTCGAAGTAGGAGAACTGCTGTAATGTGAGGATTCCATGCAGTAATGTCTATTTAAGAAGCTGCAGCCGGTCAGTTAAAATGTATTTTTTTTCTGTTTGATAATAGACCCCTTTCACAATGACGTCGATTCTTTTGAACCATATCTAGGAACATCACTATCCTCGATATCATGTGGATCCAGATCTCAAAGGCGTGCAATGCTTTTAGCAACGCATGGAGTTGTTTTGTAGTTGCACTTATAGCATACTGATAAGATGAAGGATTCTTGCTCAGCAGAGAATCACATCTCTTGCCTCACTTCCATACATATTCTACGTCATTGTGAAAGGGGTCAATTTTCGCTATCGTTAATGTTATGAGAAACATGTCTTGGGTGTTGACATTGTAATATTGTGGAGAAAGAGGTGCCTCTAAACTCTGCACCACGACGGGAGTTTTTCATGGTTTCCTACTCATCCAGAGTTGACTTACTGATGATTATTATGTCTCATGATGAGCGGGAAACCACGAAACAGGCCCATTGAGATGAGAGTTTAGTCTCTTGACTCTTTTCTTCACGAAATATGCGGCGCTCTACATTTATGCATTGAGCACTGTCTAAGAGAGAACCGAGACATAGACTTTTACAATATAATATTGTATATTTGTGAGAACGAGTGACCTAATTCATATATACATTATTAGCATATTCAATGTTAGGTAAATGTTGAATATTTTTGTGATTAGTTTTTGTCAGTATATATAAGAGAATTGTATACTTGTTGAACTTAAAAAATGAAACTGAACTGAGACTGATAGAGGAAAAACACGACTCCAAACTTTAACAGCCGTAAATCATAGCCGGGACACAAGATGATATTCACAAAAACAATGATAATAATAATTAGACTCTATTAAACAGATATTTAGTAGTCATTGCAGAAGGCTATGCACTCTCTTTAGCTACCAATGACAGGGACGAATCTAGGAAAAACTCTGACAGCAGATCAAATTGGTACAGGTAACAAAATTGTCGATTTTTTCTAACTAAGAGCCTAACTAAGAAGATCTGGCTACGGCTTGAGCAGTAGTAGTTGTAGCCTGGATCCGCCCCTGAATGAAGTAAACATTGAAGTAGCCTGTTGTAAAGAGCACAAACTAGCGTTCTAGAATCCCAAAATTCTACACGAGAGAAGAGGGATGACAATGATTTTTCTACTGAGATTGGTTATCATAGAATAGCCATCTAACGAATTAGGGTGATGAAATGCTCATAAACAGATTGATACCTTGAGAGAAGATGATCCGTCATCACATACGTCAGTAATGCTTAACTGCTCAAAGGTGAAACCGATTTGGATGTCTTCATAAAGGTACAGAAAGGAAACATTATTTTTCTTCCATTGAGGATCCTTGGCTAGATTTCGCAGCAAGTGACGATGATAGCTGTGATCTTGTGTCGATGCCGTGAATAGGATGACGCACAACCTATAAAAAGAACGGAATTACAACGTAACTGATAAATAGGCCCTTTCATGATAAATATCAGCCCGTGCTAAGTTCCACAAGGAAGGAGTTTCATTTACAGAATCCATTTTACTAACCTTTCAACACGTTTTAACACCTGTTTTACCCCGTCTCTTTTGCGCCTTTTCCCTAAACATTATAATCTTTACAATTCTACCCTTACCCGTACATCACTCCATGTCATCCCAACGTTGTCATGGGAATGACTCCCTGCTTAACGAAATGATAGTTAGATACATGAAGAAGGCCAAGTTGAATCTCAACACGGGCTGAACTCAACTTGGAATTTCAACCCCGGACTGAAATTCTCATAGAATCTCATGTAAACACAAATGTTTTTCAACTCGGGGTGTTGAAAATAAGATCAGCGATTCGGATAGGATTTATAGGGATCCAGTTTTTCTTCCTTTCTTTTAGAATTTTTAGATTCTGTGTATTGTAATTAGATTCTATTAGAAATATTTATGCTTAAGGGTTAATTTTTGTATAAATAATTAATAATAATGAAAAGTGAGCCGTATCACAAACAAAAGAATCGTTACAACTTCTGCAATCAACCTGATTATTAAATAGGCCGTATTTTCCACTTCTTTTGTTTACTACATGTGATATCAAATGATCTATGCCCCACGTCATCTTAACCGTGTTGATTTTTCATGTAAACGCAAAGCAAAACAATAAATTCTATAAAACTCAGCCCGTAGTGTGTTCAAAGTGGGTCGTTATATTCATGTAAAGAGCTTCTAAGGGCCTGTTTATAGGGGCAGAATTACTTCACCTACCAGACCCGGGGCTGGCAAGTGATATTTCACCCTCATATAGAATACCTGCAATCTCAGTTTGCGTTTATGTGGAAAATAAAACTTCACTCTACACTACCGGTATAGTGAAGTTTCGCCTCTCAGGAGGGGAAGTTTCACCCAGGTGAAGTGAAGTTTTCTCCATATAAACGCAAAACTACCGGTGAGGTGGAGTAAATTGGACATAATAACAATGGAAAATCAATGATGCGTTGACAATTAATGACGTATAGGGATTTATCTCGCCTCTTAGACCCGGCATGAAATTCTCATATAAACAGTGCTTGAAATTTACTTCATCCTGCCAGCCAAGGTCCGGCAGGTGAAGTAATTTTGCCCATTTAAACAGGCGCTAAGGCTTATTTACGTGCAATCAAAGAGATCCATGAAATTTCCTTAAGTAACAAACTTTAGAGTGGAAAAAAATGAAAAATAGCAAAAAGAAAAAGGAGTGTTACACTACCAACCTTTTATACTGCTCAGAGCTGACAGTGCAGAACTCATCAAATGTTTTCTGAGAAGCAATTCTCGGCAAATGCAAATGTCGGTTTTCTAACAAAGCTTCGTCCAGGTTTTTAAACGTCAGATCAAAACCCTGAAAATAATTTCGAAAAATAAGCGAGCTATTTTAGTGATCCCCAAAAACTAAGAAAATTTGCTCTTGTGTGTGAAATGAACTGATTTGAGAAGAAGCAGGATTGGTAAAATCAATGAAAATAATTAATGTGAATGATAATTACAGGAATAGGACTCGAACCCACGACCTCTTGAGTTTGTGTTTCGATCACTCTACCAACCGAGCTACCAGGACAATTCATTGAATCGACTAGCCCCTTCCGCGGGCCCCGTCTTGTTGTTAAGGAGCCCGGATAGGCTCGTCTCCAAATTTGTTGGGTGGTGTACTTACAATTGATGAGACTGGTGTAGACAGGAAATTTCCTGTAACCAATCTAAGAACCTATCTTCCTTTGATTTTATACCTGACTTGCATAAATCGGCCATGGAGAAAAATTGAGATGAATCGATTCCAAAAAATGGCACAATTTTGATAGCACTCCGGTCAAAATCAAGAATGTTTCAAAGTATTATACGAGTCTCCATGCTCGATTTAGTACATTAAAATTTGAAATCAGGCAGACTCTCAGATAGTCATATGAAACTTTACAGTTTCTTGCACTCATCTTGGCAATAAGAATGTTGCGTTTTTTAAGTTGTGAGCCTGTAACAGCGAATTATGTATGAAATAGAGAAGTCTCCGCGTATGAGAAACAAACATTACCACAGCCTTCTATTTCAAGCATAATTTTTTGCTTTGAAATTATTTGCGCTGTTATTGATATCATAATGACTTTCAAAGAAAAGTCGACTTAATTATTGACGCTCTTATGCCATTCCATTTGGATGGCGATCCAACTTTGATCATGGAATGATTCATTTGTAAAAGAAAGTGGACAGCCTGTTTTCATAACTGGAATTTCTTAACCGCAAAGATCAGGGTTGAAGCAGAGAATTCAGATATAGGTAATCAATCCCTAGATAATGGATTGATGGAAGAGTTTTCATGCATTTTTCAATAATGTGTAGATCTATTTACTAGAAAATATTATTAATCATTGATTACTTTAATACCTCTCCACACCGAACCAGGCAAAGATCTACCATATCTACAACAATGTTATCTGAAGCAGATTCTACTATATCTACAACAATGATCTACTATATACTGACAAAAACTAATCCCAAAAATATTTGACATTTACCTAACATTATCTCGATTGATCTACCATATCTACAACAATGATATCTGAAGCAGATTCTCACCTTTATGACCAATTCCGGGCTTGACGGTTCCTCTTTGATGATAAAAACAGCATCTCCAGAGCCCATCGTTTGGTATTCTTTTTGCAGTGACAGAGCAAATGGCATGTTTTTGTTGAGAGAAGCAAAATTCATACTATTTCGGTGTTTGAATGCAGCAACGAGAAACATAAGAGGCAACGGATTGCTTTCAGACATGATCAACGCTTGTGGTCTGTTGGACTGAAAACTCTCACGGAAGAATGAGATCAGGTAGTTTTTGTTTGTCTAAAATGAATGAGTGATTTCTTTAGATTCATCAAAAACAACCAAGGATTGTGGGCAAATAGGTATTTCCGTAGTTGCTGTGAGACTGTCACACCAAAAAATGCATAATCTTTGACCGGCTATATGAAATCATATATCAATTCTACGGGTCTTTTTGAGAATAAAATTGCGCTGAAGTAAACGCTTTGGTAATTTGTTTAAAAGTTCTTGTGGTTGCTTTACCAGAGTGCTGGCAAGAGCAAAGAGTGATCGCTCTGGTCAAACAAAGAGGCCTGCGTCTATTGCAAAGACTTGAGTTGATATTAAGTCAATAGTAGCTAAACATCTGGCCAAGCGATGCAACATTTGGATGCAACATCTGTTGCCGGCCCGATGTTGCATCAGTTGACCATTCATGTTACACTGTGAAACCTTTGTTGCAAGATGTTGCAAGAAGTTTGAAGACTATTCAAATTCTTGTACCAACAGTATAATTTTACATGGTTTGGCCGGGTCATGCAACACTTGTTACGTGAACAGATGCGCACACACAGTAAGTACTTTTCGCGCCAAAAAATTAGAAACAATATCAATAATTTGTTCCCAGTTCACTTTTCACTAAGACAAACAAATGTTGCATTAGAAATGTTGCGTTCTTTGGCCACCAGCCCAAACTTGACTGTGCAATATCATGCAACAAATGTTGGAACAAATACTTCATGTACTACATATACTCATTCATGCAAATTGACCTGAATTTAATCAAAAGCCTATTTCTTCTGCTATCTAATATCAGTGTATCATTAAGTAACATTGGAATACTTACTAATGTGACAACATTACGGGGCAAGCCAGAAGTTAGAAACTTTTCCAATTTGCTCACTGAATAACTGTAGGAATCGTATCTTCTGACCTTCCCTCGAATAACGGTAAAAATTTGAGGAATTTTATGCGACTCCAACTCCTTTATAGAACTCTGTCTGCCATGCAAATTTAACTCGTACAGCCCGACTCCCGCAGAAAGAAATGCATGAGACACCATCTTCCAAATCCTTGTTGCTTGCCAACCTGTGGATGAATTCTGAGAGCTGAGCTCAATCTAAAATTCAAAGCTGTATGGGCCATCGTGTAAAAATAGGAACATCCTCAACTTTACAGCAAAAGTAGTATGACAAAACGGCGATAAGAAAGGTATTTGAGTTTTGAGAACCATCTAGTTGAAAAACAGAAACAAGACATTAATCAGAAATAAAAGACATCCATCAGGACGATTCATATTTAAGATGTTATGACAAAAGGCCTAGCAGTAAGACGTAGTTGTATTACTGTTTAAGTCTCTCCACATTGTTGTACATTATTATCACCTTATACCCCTTCACATTATTATTATTAAAAAAACTCTCAATTAAATTAAATCCCTCTTTTATGCAAAATATTTCTGTAGAGAAGCGTACAAATTATAAACTAACATGAGTAAATAAAAACCTTAGATATTCCCATAGTTGTTACCGCAAAATGTGGAATCAAATTGTTTTGTTATCTTAGACCCAATATATGGAGTTCTGTTCCTGGCAACACACAGATGGCATTGTCGGCCAACCATTTCAAAATGTTAAGGAAAACCTGGTTTTTGACAACGTATGCTGTTGCTCTTTTTGTCAGAAATGATCTGTCATAGGAATGTTCAGACTTGATGTAGCTCTTAACATTTTGTTACTTTATGTTGATTTAAATTAGTCCTCCTGTACTCTATAAATACTGAGATTAAATAATTCATATTATTGTGAACACCTTCCGCACCACTACACACACATAGGCTACGGTGGACCACCACTTTTCATGCAACCGAAAGGCAAGTTTTTAGTAACTTTTGGTAACTAAAGAAACGTAAGATGCAATTATCTAGCACTAGCTAACACACTCAATGTGAAGTATCTCATAGAAAATAGAATTAGATGCATGTGTGATACGTAAATCAAAATACTTACACTCAAAACAATTATCCTGGTAGCTATAAATGATGAAGGGCTTTTGGTGGCTGCTAGGAAGTACAACTTTTCTGAATATGTGCTCATTGAGTATAGGAATGTGGATATTGTCTTCATATCTCCCAAATGTACTGCCTGCGGAGCTCTCTTCTTTTGGAAACCCATTGTGACTGTAAGCATATTTACTATAGCTGTGGTGCTGGTGCGATTCCGTTAAAACCTAGAATATCACAGAAATTGGTAATACGTGAAACTCAAAGTCTTGATTCTCCAATTGTACAGCTTCATATTAAAGGCCCTTTTTTGATCTTTGAAGCATTCAACTTGCAGAATTTTATCACATGCCCTAGATCTTCAGAGGAAGCCCTTTCCTCACAAAGACTTTGTTATTATCAAACAATGCAGAAAAGAAACTTATTTACACATCATTCCGGGTCTTTCAAAGCCAGATTTAATATGTCATGTAACATAATAGAAGTTACTAAAGCAAGAACAAACACATGGAGTGAAATGAAAGATTCATGTCTTTAAATTAGATCATAACCACCGTAAACAGCAAAAAACGATTAAGAATAAAATGTGAAGAAGTCATTTGGATGAATCAACAAAACAATAAAGGTTAAAAATAGTCAGCATGTCAAAAAGTCTCACGAGTCTATGAAGTATATTGGAGATGACTGTAATAATAATAGATCAAGTTCGGTCTGATCATTGCTTGAATGCGTGAAACTCGGAGAAACAACGAAGATATGTTTCTTTTCTGAGTCTACCTCTGTGTATATTGCTCTGCCAGTGCCATAGAGCACTTTCATCACTTTCATCCAGCATAGACGAACTAGACGATAGATCAAATTATAAACATTTCAGAGGAAAAGCTTTGTGCATCTTTTGCCGTGGTTCCAATTACTGACACTTGGTGACGCCAAATGTTTATATAGGATATCAATTACTAATTTTCATCACAATTTGTTTACCTTGAATGCTTGATTTATCTTTATGAACTTCTTCTGAGCATTCTCGTTCTTGTTTTTGTCAGGATGCCTGAAAAAGCAGAAATCATTCTAAGGTGAAAGTACCTTGGTAAATTTGACAAGAACACTTTAGGGGGCAGGGGTTCAAGGTCACCCCCTTATTTTCAGAAATAAAATCTTCTGTTCTAGAACAATAGAATGTGTCATATGATCCCCTTCCCTTGAAATGTTTTGAGCCTCCTTCCTTTTCCCGTCATGCCACCACATACAGGAGAAACAAGACTCATGGGGCTTCTCAAAGTAGCAACAAAGTAACAAAGCAATTTACCTGATTGATCACTTTTTAAAACATTTTTGCACTGATTCTAGATGACAACTCTTTCTAAAAAACTTGTTGAATTGTTAGCAAAGTCTTACCCTGGATCAGAGTATTTTTAGTGATTTTTGACAAAAAATAAATAACTTAAAAAAAAATGGAAAAGAAAAGAGGAGAAAGGAAAAATACTCTGGAGACATGCGACCTCCTTTGTGTCTTCTCGACCAATCAGAGCCAACAGCCTTGAGAATGGCCGTGATTTTGTGAACGAGGTGAACGAGGCAAACAAACAAACCAGACTGTTTCCGAAATGGCGACCAACCCATTTGATGTTGACCTTTAAAGCTGCGTGAATATTTCCTTGGCAAAATTTTTCCCAGAAATTGAGAATACCACGGAGCAGCAGATGGAGGCGTGGAAAGGGTTGTTTAGGGGAAAGGATGTATTTGCGATACTGCCAACGGGAGCCGGTAAGTCGCTGATCTATCAGCTCATTCCCTCGATCACCAAGTCCAAAGAGCTTGAAAAGAAGGGATACAGCAAATGGAAAGGGAAGAAATTCGTATTTTGACTTTTAACGAATTTTAATTTAGTAAATACACTTTCACCGGTGTAACCACAGTAGTTCTTCCATTATCCATTTTTAGGCCATTTCACGTGGACGTGGGCATGTTTAGTTTGATATCAAATTTCAAATTTCCGGCTATTTTCTTACTAAACACCAGAACGAGGTTACCGTCGCATGTCTCCAGAGTATTTTTCCTTTCTCCTCTTTCCTTTTCTTTATTTTTCTTTATTTTTTCAAATCTATTTTTTCAAAAATTCACTAAAAATACTCTGATCCAGGGTAGCAAAGTCTATGTCCTTAAGAATATTACACCCATTGTTTTAAAAGTAATTTCAGCTTGAGCTCAATACTAAAAATTTCTTAGCTAGAGGGCAACTTTGAGTACTCAAAATTGCTTAGCTTATTTAGAATTAGTTTCTTAGAATACCATCTCACAAGTTCAACAAACCACACCAAACAAAAACAAAACAAAAACAAATATCGGTGGTATCTTGCATGCAAAAGTGTGTCGGGGTACTCATATCCAGTGTAACCTACTTCTTTACACATTTTTTCTTATAAAAAGCTGTCTATAAGGAACCTAGAACTAGGATTTCTTGCGGAACACAATATATTATTTTGTTCTATTGTTTCCTGTAACAATGGAGAAAAATAGAAAATATAAGGTTTTTTTACTATTCTTTTTACTTTTAGTACTATGCCTTGAGGTAGGTTCCTTATGAAACAAAAAGCGTGTATAGACCAGTTTCAATGTTTACATTTTACGCCTGTTGGTATCTTTGTTTACTGAATAATTGGCATTGAATTCATTGTCATAAGGTGTAACATCTCATAGTAGTCCCTAATTTGAATATCAAAAGAATCTCATTTGCCTGTCCAAAACTGTAAACATTGAAAGAGGTCTATTAGCTGCTGCACGATTTTCATTCACAATTTGATATTGACTAAAATTTTAAAATTGCTTAGTATTCTTCTATCCAGTACTGGAATTGCTTCAGTTTTTGTCTCGTCGAGTACTGCCTTGCTTATAAAAAACATGTGTACGGCAGCTATTATTGCTTTCAATTAGGCATTCCTCAGTTAAATTGATGAATAAATTGCACATGGAGGACACATAAAAATTGACAGGTGAATCCGGGCGATGGCCCCGCACCACATGAATACCGTCCTTTCAGCCACCTGGAGGACAAAGCTCTGGGCGATTTGTGTGGCCTAACTAAGAAAACTTTAATTTAAAATCTGATACTAACCAATGCTTTGCTAATTTCTTGTAGGCCTTTCGAATCTCAAAATCAGTGGCACCTCTGCTAATTCCAAGAATCTGAAAGGGGTCGGATGTATCTTCTGTTTTGTACTCACATAAACATGTTAAAAACAGAATCACCACCAGCCATGCCGCCATTTTGTTTTTTTTGTCTCAGCTTCGTATTCAGATTTAGATTCGCTGATCTGGTGTTTCCCCGCTCTACTTTGAAAAGTTTCCCTACTAAAAGTCACCAGGGGGTTTGCTTGTTCCAAAACGTGACAAGAGGTACCCTAATTCTGGTGCCCTTCAGTCTCCTTAAGCCATTTTATCAATGATGAAATTGTTTTTGCTGCTTTCTACTAGCTCACTTGAATTCCTCAGATATTTTCAAGATGCACTAGTAGCTTAGTAAGCATGTAGGATAGTACCACTTAGCAGTGATTATTCAAAGGGACATTTTTTTCATTAAGCACAATAGTTAATTACACTATACGGCTAGATTAAACAACAAAAAATGTAAAATAAGAAAAGAGGGAAAGGAAAAAATGTACATTTATGGTTCATGATGTTCGGAAAATTCGTGAGTTCGTCGGAAATCTTTTAATACTCATAAGGATGAAACTTTCAATGAATATGTCGAAAAAACTGCTGAAAAGTGTCTGGTGGAGATATTTCGATTTTTTCGGAAAATTTTTTCAAGGTTTCCTCATTTCACATTCGACTGTCCGTAGTAGTGTTGAAAGAGTATCAAACAAAAGGATTTTGCGATCATTGCAGAAACGGAGAGTTAATATATTGTTGATTTGAGGAGAAGCAGGATTTGGAAAATCAATCGAGATAATTTGTGAGAATGAAAATGACCCGAGTAGGACTCGAACTCACGACCTTTAGATTCGTACTCTAGAGCCCCGGTTCCGCAGTGGTGGCGCTCTAGAGTACGAATCTAGAGGTCGTGGGTTCGAGTTCTACTCGGGTCATTTTCATTCTGACAAATTATCTCGATTGATATTGTTGATTCAACATTCCTAAAGACATTTTAAGTTTTACATAGTTAAGAAAGTTCGCTACCAACAGTTTTGTTGGCAGAATTCTATAGCAGTTTGCAAGCGATGAAAAATGATGAAATTCAATCTGACCTTTTAGCAATATTTGTTATTTTCAAGATAGAAGAACGATCAAAGGCAATCTATAATTTCTTCAAAAATGATGTATCTCGTTTCCTGCGCAATTCATGATAGGAAATTCCCCCTGGCATTGCATAATGAACGACGGTAGCGTAATATCGCTGGCGGGGATGGCCGAGTGGTTAAATCACTTGACCCTTGTTCAAAGCGTCCCGGGTTCGAAACCACCTTCAGACCTGCCACAATGTGTGAGGAGAGAAGTAGCCAGCTCTCTGTAATTCCAGGCAAAACGGCAAAAGGAATTACGAGGTGTGGTCAAATCGAGAGGAAGGACCAGGGTCACACTGCTCGATTAGTTTCACTATTCAGTAGGCCCTTTGTGCTTAGCACACAAACCCATACCTTGCGAAGATAGTAAGCGTATTTGCCAATCAACAACAACTATATCTTAACCGAGGTTGCCAATGGTTTAGAAGTGGAGGGGGTACTCTATGCAGCTGAGGTGAAGCTTTGTCTTAGTTTGGAAAGGTCAACATATGGATGGATGACCTACAATGTGTTTACTAAATGACTTACTACACCACACCATCCTTCAGAACGGATGTCAAACTAGGGGCCCCATACCCCTGCAGCAAGAATGGCCTTTGGCAGGCTAGCACGTTACACACAAACTTACTTACGTCTTGGTAGATTTTGTAGTTCTATTGTTAAATCTACCAGGAAAAACTCTGATGAACCTCCAGCTGTGCTCGTTTATTCATTCAACTTTGGCAATGATTATTTCGAGGACAATAAATTGTTTTGTTATCTTAAAATGACTTTTCACAATGTAGTCAGCAAAGGCTATAAGAAAACATACCTGGGGTAAAACACGCAGGCTAAACCAGAAGTACTTAGTTCTTTCGATGAAACGCCCAAAAACATTGATCTCAACATAAAGACTGGATCGAGCATCTGTCGTTCTGAAATGAAGTCATTCGCGCCCATATTGGGAGGTCCAATTCAATACATTGAGATTCCTCTAAGGACTCCTTTTTTCTTTGATGATGGTTGGAATATTATGAATGCTTAGTATTAGTACGAGACTGAAAATCGTGCAGCTATTGTTAGCAAAGAATCAAGTCAATAGGATTTCTTTGGCAGCCATATTAGGAGGCCAAACGCAACCCCAAGCTACTGGCTTCAACATCTAAGTCCAGAGACAACAGAATGCTCGATCCAGTTTTTATTTTGAGATCATTGGATCAATCCAACTATATTGCGTAGATCTCACGATAATATCAAAACGGCCTAAAACCATTCTAGCCGCGGTTAAAATTATCTGCTTCAGTCTTTAGCTTTGGTAGCTATGGGTTGCTAAGGGGCATATCATGCATTGCGCGACACGAGATTCGCCATCTTTAACAGAATCTTTCACAACAGAAACAGAAAGATCATACGATATTTATTCATATAAAGAAAATTGAATTATCTTGCAAATGTACAGCAGTGTTAAATTAATGTTTACATGACCTGTAATACGGTACAACCCCACCACAAAGAAAGTATATCCGGCTACAAATGGTCAGTTTGATAAGTTCTCCTAATAACAACTGAACCGATTTGGCAGCGACTTGAGACATAGACGAACGATTTGCAATGCCGGAGGGACGATTTTCAACAATATATCAACGCTTAGAATTCGGTTGTTTCAGAATGCTTTCAAACGAAGTTTGTGATTGAAGATAATTTTGTTGGTATCAACATAGCAAAAAATCTCACTCTACGTGTTTTTTCTGGTCCTCCGTTTTAACTATGCACAATCAAAGGACATAGATATACAGCAATTCTGTCTAATCTATTGTCCAATTCCTAATTTTGGGTTTAGAAATTATGTTATTGTAGAGGTAGACGACTCCTAATTCAAGAAACATGTTTTGTATTGCACACACAAAGCCTCAATTCATTCAATCCAATAATGGAATATTGATGCCTCCGGATATGAAACCTAACTTTATCACTAGGGATTTAAAATGGTGGCAACTTTCATGTAAAACTTGAAAATATTGGAACACAATTTGATCCAGTATGGCGGAGACTATGTCCTGAAACTTTTCACCTTACAGTAAAGTACTCAGATCTGAAGATATTGCCAGAAACGAAATTCAAATTTAGGGTTTGAATCTTCTTAGAAAATATTTAGTCCGAAGACTAAAATTTCTTGATCAAATGGATCTTCATTAGAAACTATGTTTTCCATGCAAATCTATCATCTATTGCGGTGGTCAAGTTTCAGCCAATTGCTCAATTTCCTTGAATCACCAAAAACTAATTAGCTGCTGTTCAAGCGAGTTTCCTAGGGGCAGAGTTGAACTGTATCTTAAATAAATCACCCCAACATGCGTATCAACCTGGGGTATCCAGGTCTGGTCACCTAAGTAACATAAGTATTCAAAGAAAACATAATTTCTTACTGTTCTTACTCTATCTTGTAGCTACTATGGAGTGTTAAGAGAAACGAGTATACTCAGGGTAGATAGTAGCATTGCTATAGCATTACTTCAATGTAGCATTCTTATAACAATTTCAATGTAGCATCACTTAAGCATTACTTCAATGTAGCATTACTTCAATGTAGCATTACTATGACAATTTCAATGTAGCATTACTATAACATTACTTCAGTCTAGCATTACCTCAATGTAGCATAACAATAGCATTACTTCAATGTGGCATTACTATAGCATTACTTCAATGTGGCATTACTATAGCATTACTTCAATGTAGCATTACTATAGCATTACTTCAATGTAGCATTACTATAGCATTACTTTAATATCGCATTACTTCAATGTAGTACTACTTTGGCATTACTTCAATGTAGTATTACTTTGGCATTACTTCAATGTAGTATTACTTTAGCATTACTTCAATGTAGTATTACTTTAGCATTACTTTAATGTAGCATTACTTCAATGTAGCATTACTTCAATGTAACATTACTTCAATGTAGCATTACTTCAAATGTAGCATTACTTTAGCATTACTTCAAATATGGGAACTACTTTGGGATTACTTCAATTTGGGCATTATCATAGTATCACTATAGCATTACTTCAATGGGGGCACAATCAAAGCATTA
This sequence comes from Pelagia noctiluca, assembly GCA_963924455.1. NCBI lineage: Eukaryota > Metazoa > Cnidaria > Scyphozoa > Semaeostomeae > Pelagiidae > Pelagia > Pelagia noctiluca. The sequence continues at coordinate 14,154,536 of OZ004327.1, read as the reverse complement.
CTTCAATCTAGCATCTCTATAGCATTACTTCAATATAGGCATCTTCTCGCATTACTATAGTATCATTCGATGTGCCCATCATTATGGCATCACTTAACGTTACTTCAATGAGGCATTAACATATCATTATACCATCATTCAACATGATACTTCAACCTTAATGCACTGCAGAACGGCCTATTCTTCATGGATAACCATTCCGTTCTAGGTACAGTCATTAGAGGTACACCGTGCATGGATAGTAAATTAAATTCAGGTCTACTTTATGGATTAAAGCGAAATTTACGTAAATATTAATTAAGACCTATATAAATCATCAAAGACGACGCGACAGCTGGCAAATTAGATGCGCTCTTAAGCAGTTACTAAGTTAGTATGCCGCTCAACGCACTGACGACAATTACTAAGTATTTGCATTTCTCAGTGAAGTCACGCCTCTTACGGTCAAGCAATTTTTATAGTTTAAAACACTTCCAGTCTAAAGCGTTTCTATTTCTTGTCAGATATTCGCGTATTTCGTAAAAATTGTCCTGTTAATTCCAAATACGAAGAAAGCTATCCCAACTTCCGGTAGCCACTGCCATACCATCATCTGTCACGCCAAGACAACTGACGCGGTTGTCGTGACCGGCCAAAACACCGGCCCGGTCTCCTCTCAGGGTATCCCAAACATTGCAGTTAAAGTCGTCATATCCAGCCAGCAACAGGCGACCACTCTTCGAGAAGGCCACTGATGTGATACCACAAATTATGTTGTCATGCGAGTAAACACTCAGTTCCTGAAACAGCAAGAGATTGCTAAAACCACATTTTCAATGAGAGTGCAGAAGACGGGTATTGGGAAATGGAATTTGAATGTGTTGAGAGTTAAGAGAGAGAAGTACAGGGTGGAGAGGGTAGAGAGAAGGGTATACGAAAGAAAGATAGGATTGTGTTGAGAGTGTAGGGAGAGTAGAAGAGTGTAGAGAGAGGGGTTTTGGAAAGTAAAGTGAGCGTGCCAAGAGTGTAGAGAGTAGTATAGTGTAGAGAGAGTAGAAGAGGGGGTATTGGGAAGTAGATTGAGGATGATTTGAGAGTGTAGAGAGAGAAGCAAGGTGTAGAGATAGAAGCAGGGTGTAGAAAGGGGTTTTGGAAAGTAAAACTAGAGTATGCTAAGAGTGTAGAGAGTAGTAGAGTGTAGAGAGTAGTAGAGTGTAGAGAGTAGTAGAGAGAATAGAATATGAATATAAGCAGATAGAATAAGAAATTGTTGAGAGTGTAAAGAGAGTAAAAGAGGGGTATTGGGGAGTAGAATGGGGACGTGTTTAGAGTATAGAGGAATTAGTAGAGAGTAGAGAGTGTAGTAGATTGTAGAGAATGTAGAAGACGTACCGAGTAACAACATACATATAGTGTTCTTTGTGTGCTACTTCTATTGTAATTGTAAAATGTAGGTAAAGAATCAATAGATATCCTACCTGATCTGATCTTATGTAGAGAGTGTAGTAGATTGTAGAGAATGTAGAAGACGTACCGAGTAACAACATACATATAGTGTTCTTTGTGTGCTACTTCTATTGTAATTGTAAAATGTAGGTAAAGAATCAATAGATATCCTACCTGATCTGATCTTATGTAGAGAGTGTAGTAGATTGTAGAGAATGTAGAAGACGTACCGAGTAACAACATACATATAGTGTTCTTTGTGTGCTACTTCTATTGTAATTGTAAAATGTAGGTAAAGAATCAATAGATATCCTACCTGATCTGATCTTATGTAGAGAGTGTAGTAGATTGTAGAGAATGTAGAAGACGTACCGAGTAACAACATACATATAGTGTTCTTTGTGTGCTACTTCTATAGTAATTGTAATATCAAGATAAAGAATCAATAGATATCCTACCTGATCTGATCTTATATCAAACAGACGGCAAGTTGCATCATCAGATCCTGTTCCAAAAGCCATTCCATTTGGAAAATACTGGAAGAAAGAGTAATACAGTTACAGTTTTGCATTTGACCAAAACATCACAAATAATATTTACATCATATTTAGAGAAATTATGAGTATCCACATTGAAATTCAGATCATTCTGAACATCACATTTATACATAACTAACGATTTTTGACCTTTAAGTAAGGAAATCCTGGCGCATTGATTTGCACAAGAGTTCTTTCTGAGTGCTCAACTTATTTCGAGGTATATTCGTCAAATACCTTTACCGCAACTAGTATTAGTACTCACTCTTTAATCCTGATATCAAGTCCGAAATAATGAAAAACACAAAGAAAGTATCTTCATAGTTTGTGTTTAGCTAGTAGAATTGAAGGTCTAAAACTCCTCAGAATTAAGATTTATTGCTACAAATATAGCTATAAATCTAAACATAGCTAACCGTAAATATAAGAGATGTCTTCTCATATACATACAGTAACCGATTACAAAATTAGTTAGTTGTTAGTACCAGTTTTTCTTATTTCTATGCACTGCATATACAACAGTTATATACACAGTAGTTTTGCCAATGTAAATGGGCAAGGTAAATCAACAATTAAAGAAGTGGCACAGCATTTCCAGACATGGTAATTTGAAGTAGGTGCTTTCCCTGCTCCACCCAATGCCCTCTACAGCCAATTGAGCTGCAATCCTCGCCATAATCTCTTGTGACACAATGGCGATTTACGCATTATTTAGACATGGAGATATGAACTGTATGATGATGTTAGAGTTCCCCCTCACCCCGAAACCAATGTTGCTACTAGGTCTGGATGTCACCGGAGGGTGTTGCACATGCATTTCCGCACCAAAGCAATGTCAGAAAGAAGATTGGTTAGGGGGGATGGAGTCTCTCTTCGACAATTAGTTTATATCAAGTGGTAATCAAGTACTGTCTCATACCTTTTGGGGAGGATTGTAGATGTGCTGTCATCCTCATTTATTGAATTTAAAGGTAATCGCGTACCTTAATTTGCACTTTACCAAGGATAGCCCACCTGAGAGGCTGAAAGTCTAATAGTCAGGTCAGCATTTCTAACAAAAAGCTGAAACAGAAACACAGGAGTGGCAAGACCATTAGTGGCCTCAAATACAATACTAGAGCTTGTATATAAGGACTTACCGCAACAGCGTTGATATCAGATTCATGACCAGTAAAGGTTTGTTTACACATACCATCTCGAATATCCCAAACCTTGAAGAAATGTTGAAATATTCAGTATTTCATTATGGAAAGTATTTAAAGTACTGCAAGGGAAGCAATGTAAGGGTTGTACTATGGAAAGTGCTACAAGGCAAAACCAAAGAAATCTTCCAAAATTATTGGTGGCGCAAATCCCATTCAATTCTAAAAACTTTTTCAATTTTTCTAATAGGTTTCACACATTGCATACAAAAAATATGGACGATAATGAAATTACCCATAATAAAAGGGGTGGGTGGGCTGGCCGCTTAATCGTCTTGCTATGTGCAGCTGAATGTAAGATATCAATGTCTGGATGAGTGAACTTCAAGATGTTGACTTAACAACTCAAGCAATCAACTAGGGGTTCTATGCCCCTACTATAAAAATGGCATCTAGCTATTTAGGGGCTAGCACACTAAACATAAACTTAATTACTTACTTACAATGACTTTGAAGTAGTTTGAAATTATTTTAAAACTATAGTCTGTCTGATGAGTGCGTAGGCACGAAACTGGGAGGAACAGAAGGACATGTCGGCTTTCTAATGTGTTTATTTTACTTTATAATTGCTCTATACTCAAGTAAATCGAGCACTATATCCAGGATAGGCACTCTCTACTCAAGTTTGACGTAAAACAATATTTCACAACTTTGAAACAATTTCAACGTTGCTATACATATTCACAGGAATTCCTTCCGTTCTATTACTTCAATAATTCAATGAAATTTGCAACAGTGATTTCCTGTTCAAAAAAATTATTGAATAAAAGATGGTTGGTACCTTAGCAGATGCATCACATGCCCCAGAGACAAATGTCCTTCCACCGTCATTACAAAGTGACAGACTCATAACGTCACCGGTGTGTCCAAGAAATGAAGTCAGCTGCTGTCCAGTTTCAATATCCCACAGGGAGCTATGATAAGAAAGAGTAGAACAATTCAATTACATTGCAAACTGCTAATGATAAAACATAGCAAGACATTCATATATAGACAGGTTTCTTACAAAGGAAAGCCACATTTCAAGCAGTGAAAAGGTAGGACGGACTGCATCTACACATATACTCAGCCACATAGCCGGGATAGAACACTTGGGGCATACATGGTAGAGGACAATGGAAACAGTACCAGAAGGATCCAAACGCAACAGAAGTTCACAATTTTGATAACAACAGCCCAGTAAACCACAACCCCTGCGATCTGGTCTGAATGGTTTAAACCTATGCTGTTCAGCATTGCTAGAACCAAAGCAGCCAGTTTATAAAGGGCAGGCCACTGTATCCTCATTTAATTGCCCTATGCTTTTCTTAAAATCACAGTTCAGAAGAGCTTGTTTTAGTTAATTCAGAAAACCGCATCTCTGGGAAAATCATTTACTAAGTAAGTAAAACAAAGCTCGGAAGTGACTGATCGGGCGATGTTACAGCATTTGAAAATGGTATTGAAATATTTTTAATCATCGCCATCATTGTCATCGTCATCATTGTCATTGTCATCATTTTCATCATCATCATCATCATCTTCATTTCATAGCAGCAGGTAACTGATTCTTACCAGGTGGTGTCTCCAGAGCTAGTTAAAATCTGACCGTCGTCCAAAAATCGGCAGCATGAGAGGTAACCTAAAAGCAATATTGAAATCAAAATCCCTTTGCAACACACGAGTTAAAACAGTGCCTACGCAATCACATCAATTTCTGTGTAAGGAATTGAAATTAAGCAGCAGCATGAAAACAGCTATTGTTGCAAGCCTTGTCAAAATATTGCATATAAAAGGTATGCTGCAATGTGCGGACATCGACAGGCCCTTTCTTGTCAAATTGATTGAAAGAGCATTATCTCTAGATAATAAAGAAAAATACAAACACCTCAACACCAACCAACCCTACCAATATCTGAGAAAGAATAATCATCAAAATTGTCAGTGCTTGTAGAATAATAACAGTAGCTGGGAATCACAAAACGGGCCTAAATTGTTCAGATGAAATGATTCACAATAGACAAATCAATGTATATGCTCTTGAAATACCCTAGTGTACCTATTTGCCTTTTAACTGTGTTTAAGAAATTTGATAAAGTTTAAAGATTCTATAAACAAAAGTTTGGTCATAGATTCATATACAGCACTAGAACTTTAGTTGATACACTCTTTATGCTTCTAGCCATATGTATATTCTGTTTATTATGGATGGAAACATTCACAACATGCAGCATGGAAGATAAAGCTGAGTCCTCGCCTCTCCAACACACCAACTCAATGTCTGGAAAACCATTCAATGTTGGATATAGCTGAACTGCAGAATAATGGAACTGAGAGGGTCAGACATATAAATAAAGCAGCCTAAGTCATCAAAACATTTACCTGTATGGCCGGGAAGCTCTCGGCTGACTCTAACATTTCCTTCTCTGGTTTTTAGACTGTAAATTGAACATATGTTATCCAATCCACCTGAAATGAAGAATTGGATGTCATTTCTTTCATTCTACGCAAATGCTATGCTGGAAAATACATCTCTTTGTTCACCATTTCATGAAATAAGCAATTAGCAATTTGGTGTATCTTTGAGTATAAGTGGTGATCAAACCTAGTAATGGTCTTAGTAGTATAGTGTTTCGGAAGGGCTTAGGTTCAAACCTAAGCTGAGTCTTACCGAAGACTTTAAAGATGGTACTTCATGCCTCTCTGCTTAGCACTCAGCATAAAGAGATGGATGGAGGGTAAGTGCCTCTCCAGGCCAGGAATGGGAGTTGCTTCACTCATTTCTAAAAAGATAGTTGCAAGGAAAGAGGCATGCAGGTTGCCTTCAACTGCTGTTGACCGACTTAGATGACAAGATGTTCTTTACATCAAGAAATACAGCAATAGATTAAGCAGTTGCTTTGACATCATATTTACAGCTCTTTCAAGAACTTAAAAGTACATGCATGTGCATTGAAAATAAGAGTAATATATTTTATCGTATAAAAAGGTGCATAAAGAAACTCACCACATGCAACATAGTTGCCAGAAGGTGCATAAGCACAGGTCATGACCCAGCTGGAGCGTAACGGGATGGCATGTACCTTAAAAAAGGGATGAGTATTTAATATCAGTTTCCTAGATTTACATCACTGTTTACTACACTAGTTTTCTTCTTCCTTCTTATTACATCATCATCAGTTTGAGCTAGCTTGGCTTACAATGACACATCTCTTTTACTGCTTTTGGCCTTCCATAGCATTAGGAAGTGGTAAAAAAATATTTTGCTCCCTGCAAAGGAAATTCAAATTGAACTACTTTATTCAAGGTGCATTTTCTATCTTGCTACTTTCTCAAGGTGAGGTTTCAAGGACATCTAAAGACCTATTCTTTCCTTCCTGCCTCTTCATTTTCTTTCCTCTTTTTTCTCTATCGTTTTCCCTTACTTTTGCCCCCACCCCTTGTTTTCATTTCCCTTTCTTCCCTCTCTCCTTCCCTTTGTCCAGAGGCTGGTGTCTTAACTTGCAAAACAGCTTTACAGCTTTATGCCCTTTTCCACCTATCATTTAGGTAGGTCTTCTTACGGAAAGCCTATGTTGATCTCAAGTTGGTCAATATATGTCTTGATCCGCTTACAGCAAGATCTTTTACTGTGTAGTGGTTCCAAATTGTTCCTTCTAAATTCATAAATTAATGACTCAAGTTAGATCAAATGATATTCCAGCCTTAGCTCATGAAAGTTGATTTTGACAGATGGGTGAACTTTGGGAGAACTTATTCAAAAAAGCAATAACTCACTTTGTTTGTTGTGTATGAGTCCCAGACAATCAGCTTTCCATCTTGAGATGCACTTACTAGGCTCCTATAAAGATAAGGACATCAGCAGGGTTGGAAAATTGTATTATGCCTCTGATCATGATAGCGTCAAAATGCCTTCAAGAAACATATGCTAAGGCTAGATCAGAGACGACACTGGATATGGTTACAATGGTTACAATAATTTTAACTACAATTATTGCCAAAACCTCTTGAGACAAGGCAAAAAATGGGCTTAATATGTAATACTCTTTTTAAGAAAATAGAGGTAAATGCTCTCCCCCTTCCTCGCTGTACAATGTTGGTTAAATTTGTTGCCAGGGCATTGGGGAACAAAAATGCATATGAGTGGCCGGAACAACATTGAAATGGGGGAGAGGGGGAGGGCTGTAAGACAGTAAGTTATGTAATGAAGATTTTTCTCAACAGTTTTGGCAAGTATTGTAGGTTATATTGAAGTAATTTTCCTTGAATACTTATAAAACAGTTCTCGTTGACCATCTATTTATCTATGTACGATTTTCATGTCTATGATGCCTAGAACTATCAAATACTTCCTCACTTCCCATCAAGATTTTGAAAATAAATAATGTACCATACAGCATTACTGATTTCTATCATTTCTAGGACTTCCCAAAATTCCCAAGAACAGAGGCAGATAGTTAGATAATACATGATCTTAATTACCTTGAGTCACAAGCCCAGTGCATTGCATAAATTTTTGCAAGATGACCTCTCAGTGTCCTCCTGGTTCGCATCTGTATTCTACCCACTGGCTCCACATTTTGTGTGACCTGCAGATGAAAAGGGATGATTCTTAAGTAATGAAACAGTGTGTGCATAGTGACAAGAGCACTACAAGCACAAGCAATCATTTGTATCTGCAAAACATTTTTGGCATGTAAAAAAGTGATAATGATATGTTAAGCATGTTATCCCAATTCTCAGAAGTTAGTGAGTGGCCACAAATGATGAATGGGATCTGAAATGATTTTTGAATTATTTCAAGATTCTGAAAATAAGAAATCATTTCAAACGTAACAGTTCTGGAATGATTTAAATAATTTGTAGCAAATTTTAGAAAGTTATCAGCCAAACTTGGCCATGAGACTTGTAGTGGGTGGCCAGTCTATGGCGTTCCCTACTGCGCTCAGGTGGAGTATCCTTCAGTTAAAGAGATTATTGAGGTGGGCCATTCCCTTCAAATTTAATAAATGTGGAGAGCAAATCATTGCTGACCTCAAGTGACTTGGGAGGGCATTAATGTGGAGTAGGGTAATCCCCTGTCTCAAATGCCCTGGTCTGTTATCATTGCAAAATGATTTTCAACAAATTATTTTGGTAACCAATTTATGTTGGCTACATATTAGCATTTGGAAGTCTTGAATGGTGTGAAAAAGCCAAGCCATCGCCTTGAGACTAAGGCAATAGAGCCAAAAAATTTGAAATCTACAGAATTCAAGAAGTAAAATTCTCCTTCAAAATCATAAATAACAAAACTTTTCACAGTGTAACTATGCAACAATACAACTATTCAGCTATGTAAATAGCTCTCGTCTCAACAGGTGGTTGAAGGAAAACTTAGAAAAGCTTTTCTGAATAAGAAAGATTATGACACCCATACAATCAGATGGCCATTGAATGCAAAGGGAGAGTGGGCAATACTAAACAAATGAAGCATCTGTTGTTTCTATTTCTAACATAACACACTGATGATGCATCATTTTTATGGCTCCTTGCAAACCAGCCAACTTCTTCCGTAGAAAAGGCGGATTTCTTTGCTATTCATTGGTGGTGCCTTTAGCCCATGGTTAGGGGATCAGAATAGATCCAGAATCGTCCGCGGCAACTAAAAGGGTTGGCATCAGAAAGGACATAATAAAACTTGGCCCACATCCAAAATCATGCAGTTTTCTGCAGACAAATCCAAGGGCAACTCAACCTAATAAGCAGGGAAAGCGCCCAGAAAATAAATCATATTTATGGTGCCTTTGATCTATAAGGGACAAACCAGGAGTCTTTCGGTGAAATTGGGAAAGTTGGCAGGTTTACCATTTAAGAGTTTACTTGATATTCCATCATTAGAAAATTGTTTACAGTGTGGTTTTGAAAAAGCATAAGGGTATAGATTCAGCCTTGCATTAGTTATCTAGAGACTGGTCAACAGTTTTGAGGGAAGGGGATTATGTGCTGTGTGTTGTAATATAGGTCAGTGGTTTCCATGCAGTAAAAGGTATTAGATAAACAATGTGCATTGCTTTAGTTAAATAAACAACAAACCTGCAAAAAGTTTGTGTCAGCTGCAGCCTTTCTTGCATCCTGTAAAAAGATGAAAACGTAATTCAAAATCAAACCACCAGAACAAGTAGAATGCAAGTTAACAGCTAAAATGACCAAAACCAAGGAAGATGCCTGATGAAGTCAGGAACTTCATAGGTATGCATCAGGGGCCTACCATACCTTGGCGGTTTAGGAGATATTTTGGGCGCAGAATACGGATATTGGAAAGGAATGGTTGCCAGTCGCCTAAATCTTTATTAGCAGTTTCCATTTATGTGGAAAAATGGCTTGTGTCTAGGAGGATTAAAAGCAGGAATATTGGCAGCTTGAAGTTGAGGTACCCTATAATAGACCCCCAGTAACTATGTCTTGTATCAAACATTATAGCATTATTTCTCAAGAAACTTTGGTGGCTAATATCAGAGTCCAGTTGCTTATTGAAACTGTTTTATGTACGAACTCAAGTATTTCCTCCATAAAACATCCTTCCACTAAATTAAGAAACTGGCATGGGGCAAACATTTTGAAATGAACGCCGGTATTCAGCCTTGCCGACTTTCTCAGTATAAAAACAGAGAGATTCTGTTATCTTTTCTAAAATTGTTTGTCATTGGTGGTGCCTTTGATCTATAAAGGATGAATCGGGAGTTTCCTGATGAAACCGAGAGAGTTGGAAGGTCTGGGTATTTTTTGGAGATGAGTACCTCTCCCCTAAGATACATCATGAAAAATCCAACCATTGTAATCTAAAGATATCGTATGAACCAGATAAGAACCCTTGAATCCCTGGAATAGGTGTCAAACGCCTCAAAATTAAGAAACAGAATTTATGCAAGTTATGAAGTTATGCAATTTTGAAGAAATATTGTTGTTTTTGATCTTGGTGAATATCATGTCAAAAGAAATCTCTTGAGGAGGAAATCCTTGTAAAAACAAGAAAAAAACTTCTCCCATCAAAATACGCTGTAAGCATAGTGGGCTGAATAAGACTCTGTTTCAGTTTCACATCTGTAGGTCAATCTACATAAAAGCTTGAATATTTCCATTTTCAATATAGTTTAAAAATCAAATTAAAATAGAATTGGAAAGAAATAAATTCGTTCAGCAGGTCACAGTCAATTTTCAACCACAATTTGAATTTCAAATATGCACAACTGAGAAAGGTTAACATTTGGAATCCCTGTACATTTACATACAAACACTTGAAAGAAAAACACCTTTTTTTAGCTGCTGTGCGAGAAACCTAATTGTATAAAGTCAAAAATCTTAAGGTGCCCTTTCAAATATAGTCGTTCAGAAGTATTTTGCCAAGTTTTAGCACAATAATATCTTGTCCTTTGCAGTTGTTAAAGACCCCAGGACAGACTTGTCCCTGCATTTGACGAGTGGGTGGTGCAGTTTTTGTGAGTGAAATGAATTTTCTTGAGGCAGCAACGGCATAGCGGAGTGGCACACTAGAGGACTACTTTTTAAAGTCGGAGTCCAACTCGGGTCATTTTTGTTTTCAAAAATTGTCTCATTTAACAAGATCTTTTAAGCAACTCTTAACAAGGACTAATGACATATCTAAATAATTTCATCACTATTTCTTACAAAGATTTCTATCTATTGATTATTTTTTCATTTCAGAAAGAATAAATGACCATTTAAACCACTCCTAGTAGGAGCATATAAGTGCCAAACAGGGTTATTGGGATTTTTTTGTACCTTGAATTTTCAACTTATAATTCTTTGTGGATAATTATGCATTTAAATCATATAATATCCTATTTTCAAGTAGATGAGAACCTTAAATCAAGGAGTTTGAAGGAAATATCTATTTGCCAGAAAATGGTATAGAGGCAACCCAATCTTTCAGGATCACGTAATAATATACTTGATATGTAATTTAGGCCATGACTTTCATATAAAACCGATTTACGTAATTATACAAACCTATCCATCAATATTCCCCCAAATCCTGAACCAGACAGTAAAGTTGCCATCCCAGGACCAAGAAAAATCTGGTGGTCATCATTTGTTCTTATTTGTGCATATATAGGCAATTTTTTGGAAAGACAGGGTAAAAGATCCATTCTGGATATGCAACTACTACATGGCCATTTCAATATGGCATAGATATGGGCCAATAAAAATTGGCCAAAATGAAGTGTGACGGCATAAAGACAGATGGACTTTTCCATAAACCATAACTGTTTGGAACCCAAAAGCAAAATATTAATTGCCATACTTGATGGCTATAAATGAGAATTTGCAGATATTAGACCATCAAATATTCTTACCATCAGACATGATGCCTAATTTGCAAAGGCAATGAGAGTACAATGAGCAGAAGGGAAGAAGTGCAACCCTGATCTTTTCGAGGCTATTGCAGTGTTGGACCCATTCTGGTCTTGTAGGCTTTGATATTGAATGAGAATGTGGCAGAACTTAACAATATCTGACATGTGCAAGAGCAGTTTTCTATATTTCTACCTATTGCTCTAGCGCGCGCTTGCAATGCCACAATCTGCAGCCAGGACCCCTAGAGTAAGTTCAGAGGATTTAGAAGAGTTCAGTAGGGTTCAAAAGAAGGATCTGTTTGGTTCAGTATGATAAGCTATGGTCCTTATACTGCATAAGTAGTAATCCTTCCTCTTGACGTGACCACACCTCCTCAATTTTCGCTTTTCCTGTTTTAACACAGAGATCTCTGACATTTTTTTCCAACCTTAGAATATTTGTGAGAGGTCTGAATATAAGGTTCAAACTGAAACTCTTAGAATGAACAAGGGTTGAAATCTTGCTTTCCACCTCTGCAATTCTGTAACAAGACGACAATACAGCATACTACTATCAAAAATTTCAACTGGTTTATATGCTTTGACACAAATACTTTTTGTCATCTTATAGGGTGCTCATGACTTTATCCCTGATTTACCTCACTATCTTGAAAAGATTTATGTTCTTTGGGTTAAATTTTGAGACAATAGGCAGTTTTAGCAACCAGGCAAGAGCAACAACGCTGTTCATTTTAACAATAGACCCCTTTTTTATAAGAGCCGTTAAAATTGATTTGAAGCTGGCTGTTCTTAAATATTCCTGAAATGTTATTGAAATGTTCTTACTTTTACAATGGTTGGGAAGCCTTTTTTGCAATCAGAAGTGTTCCTTGTTTAAAACTTTGACTCTCCTGACCATCTGACATTATCTGTGTGTTGCTTATCTGCTTGTTTTGTAATTCTTTTCGTTATTTCTTAAAATTGTCATATTGAGCCAAAAATGGTCTGCTTCGGATTGTTCTTAGCTTGTTCATAGGTTTTGGCCAAATTTGAGGCTGGTGCTCTTTGTTCTTATAAAAAAAAGAGTGTACTCCAAATTATTCCCATTATGTTTCCTCTGTATATTTAACAAAATGGTGAACAAATTTTTTTCTCCAGATAGAATTTGCTATCAAGATGGAGATTTCACTATCTATACCAGAAAAATTATAACGTTTTACTTCTACCACACTAATGCAAAGAGTAGCGAAAAAAATGAAATTTAGAGTTCTTCATTTGAAAATGAGTATGTCAACAATCCTCATGAGAATAAACAACGTACAAGGAACGGAGTATGAAAAGGAATATGTAACAAAGTATGAAAAGGAGTATGTAAACATTTACGAGAACAAAATATGTACAAGAAACGGAGTATATAAAGTAGTATGTAAAGAAATATGCAAGGAGTATGTAACATAGTATGAAAAGAAGTATGTAAACATTTCTCACGAGAATTAAATACGTAAATAAAAAAAACCGAAACTGGACATTTTATCTGTTAATGGCATGCTTGTTGCTCCGAGTCCCTGGAGCATAAGAGCAGCCCCCCTTCCTAGTTTTTCTACAGCTCTCTCAGGGATGATAAGACATAAATTGCTGCTCCTTACGAAAAAGCTGCTGTGCAAAAACCTGTTTAAACAATGGAAACTGAAATTACTTGCTACCCACAATGGAAACTAAAATGACTTGCAGCAACACAGTCCAGTGCTGTACATTCTTAATCGTATCATTTAATAGACTTCAGATATCTCAGAAATCTTAAAAATTCAGCCTTGAAGATCTCACAAAAATCTTGAAAAATCTCTGAAAATATTGGAAACCTTGAAAAATGTTAGAACTTTAAAAGACTCGAAAATGTCTAATAATCTTAGAAGTCTTTAAAAACCTCGAAAATCCTTGAAAATCTCACTTGTACACTTTACGTAAAGTAAGTTGCCCCTCGCTTCCCGCAACTTCCCCGACGACAAAACATTAGCCGTCATCTTCATTTCCATTTTCGCAGTCCTGAAATAGTAGGCCTAATCACGAATACGTTACTATAAACAAAGACATCGCGATTGGAAAGTCGAGAAATCAGGCAGGAAACTGCAGAAGTAACGGAGAAAACAATACACACCCGAATCTGTCCTTTCAACGCCTCTGCTTCTTGTCGAAGTTGCTCTAATTCGGTCATGTTTAAAACGTCTTCGCATGCACAACAACCGTGGCTCAAAGTCGGCAGTCTGCAGGTGCACTTTGCTCTCGTCCTGATATGTCGAAAACTGAGCTTCCACGCGCAATTAAATCAAACTACACTTAAAGTAACGACTTCCCCAGTATTTCTTGAAAGCTTGCTGCTGTTAAATTGCAAAAAGATTTCCAAAAGCGAGAGTATTAGACACTTGAACAGCAACTCTTCTCTTCCGGGCAATATGGCTGCCTTCAGCTTGGGAGTGGTGCTTGAAGCAAAGCAAGTCTTTCATCAAGTTGCAGGACTAGAGTAGCTGCATATGCGAGTTCGACCAATCACGATGTGGTATGATTGTCTAGTGCGAAGTACAGCCTGGAATTATTTGCTCGATTCGCGGATGCTATTGGCTTGATTCCGATTGGCATGAAAATCGGGATCGGAGCCCAGGGGGTCTTGTAGTCAAGGATACAAGCCCGATGCGAATTGCTGACACCCCTATACGTCTAGAAAGCGGTGTTAGTGGGTTGGGGAAAAGCCTCTTCTTGTGACCTTGAATTTTATTTTTTCTAGTTTTAGCAACTCCTTGGCTACACACTCCTGGGATCTTTGCCGCATTTGCCTCAACATATAGACCTCATTCGATTCGATCATAAGCGTATGGGAAGAAAATTTTTTTGGGGGGGATGCAGTACATATTTGGACCCCTCTTTTTATTTGGCACTTAAAAGTATATTTTTTCTTCAAGTTAGCGAGACGTACTAGTATGGTATTTATTGAGGTTTCAGGAGCACCGTTCATTTGATATGGATTTTATCTTTGCCCATGCCGTTTAATTTTGCAAATTGTGACACCAAACTGCAAAAATGGAAGACCATAAATTCCTAAAGCTTGTCTTTAATACATAATGTTAATGCATTTTTCACGGTTTGTTCTGTAATACTTTCACCATTCCTTGCGGCAATGCGGAAAGGAGTTTAATACTACTTTTGTTTCCAGTTCCTCGTAGGCTCAACGGTGCAAAAGTTCAAAAACTGTTTTGGTTCTCCGAGTTCTAACTTGACAAAAATTAGACTGATATGAAAGTTTATCACACAGTTGCTGTACCAGTCAGGGATTTTTGTAAGCTGGATTTGTAGCGTTTTCCTGGATCTGTGAAATTGAAAAGTGGAGTTGTAAATACCAATTTGTAAATTTGTCAACATCATTGGTAACTTTTGAGAAGATAGACAGCAATAATAGGCTTCATTGGCTCTATAAATGTTTCAAACAGTCTTTCCAAATCAAAAAAGAATTTGTTATAACCAGAACCTGTCATTCTTGTTCACACTGCAATTGTTCTCTGACTTCAGTCGGAATTCCCAGAGAGCAGTACAGTACGAAATATGGTTATTCAGATTTCAGAATTTGCACCGAAATTTTATGTTCATTTGATTTAATGCTGGAGTAAAAAGTTTAGTATTCCAATACATGAGAATTTCTATCTGACGTAACAATCTTTGTATTAATAAAATTTCCCAGAAAAATTCTGACTTATAGTTTTTCATATCAGGGTGTGTGTAGGCCAGGCCTATTGCAGATTAATATTTACTGGGCTTAAAAGCGATGATAGGCCATTTATTTGCTTTTCAAAAGGTAAACAAGAACAATCTGCAACGCATATAACTAAGGAGTACAAATTAGGTACTAAGTGAATGGCACGCCCAACATACATAAACCAATCACAATTTGCCTTTTATTGATGAAAATTGCATTTCTAGCCAATCTCAGAGGCCCCAGACCACCCCAAGAATCCCACAAACATTTTTAAACAGTTTCGTAGTGGAAAATTTTTGGGCGTTTGAGTTGTACATTTTCCTCACAATAATACCTGGTACCAGTTTGTCTTTGTATTGTGATATGTAGTCCCTTGTAATTCAAAGGAGTAGAATTTAAAAATCCATTCTATTTAGTTCCCAGGGGGGTACTCCCAAACCAACGATACAGGGAGGTCTACATATGTCAATAATTGTGGTCTGAAATTCAATCAATATTCGGGTTGGTGAATTACAACACGGAAAAATTAAATATTTTGGGTCTAGAAATCTAAAGAAAGGGAGAATCATGGAGCCTACTGCATTATGAATTTTTAAAGCCTTGAGATTTTCTCAGAAATTAGAAAAAGCCTTCAAAATGTTCTTATTACGACTTTAATTCTAAATCATCCATATTTCTTACATTTTAGTTCACCAAAACTTAATTTCTTTGGTCTAACCTAATCCCAATCTTTTGGGCCACTGGAGAAAGTTGGACAATTTCCTTCTTCTTTTGGAAGTAGCTACATGCATTACGATGTCAGTGCCAAAAGCAAAATGAACCCTTATTAAAATTAGAATCAATTGTAGGGAGTATTTTAGCAGCACTTCTTCCTGGTCCACCAAAAGAGCATGAATGGCACGGAATACGATGGAATCACAAACTACCTATCAGCAAGCAAGCTATGGAGACAATATTCGACATGATAGTCAGCACTTATCATGACAAGGCTTTGATATTTAGCGGGGCAACGTTTCGGGAGAGATCCGTCTCCCATCATCGGGCAAAGGATCTCTCCCGAAACGTTGCCCCGCTAAATATCAAAGGCTTGTCACGATAAGTGGTGACTATCATGTCGAATATTGTGTCAGAAACAGCCTTGTTAAGACCAAATGTATTTACTCAAGCTATGGAGGTTCTTCATTTTAGTCAAATTCAAGCCAAGGTCTTTACTCTTTTCAAGGGCTGCATTTTAAAAAACCGCATCCTTATAAAAAACGTGCGCTACTACCTTGATAACTGACGCACATACTAAACAACTAGCAAAAAAACATGACTGACTTATGTAGGTTTCAAGAATGGCAGCTTGCAGCTGATGTGGACCTGCAAGTTAAATTGAGACTAATTTGATGACGTGATGAATAAAAAACACACGAAAGTGCTATTCAACTGAAGTGCTCAGATATTCAAAACTAATAAATAACTATCACTGTGATAGACAAATACATTTGCCATTCTGACGTGCATACTGTAAATACAAATTGCTAACATGCGTAACTTGTCATTCACATAATCAAACGCATTGGTAATGGCTTAACTTAAAATTAAATGCAAGCGTTAATAAACCCAATAGATTAGACGTGTAAATCATTGCTCACTATCAAGCATTAACAACCTTAAAACATAGATGACTAACGCCAAGACTAATAAGCTGACTGTATCTGGCGATTTGTGTGACGTCACTGACGTACTCCCAGAAACAGGAAGCTTGATGCCAGAGATTCCCAGTGGGCAGAAATGTTGTTGTCGACAGTTAAAAGGCGAATACGCCTAATATCTTCGTCAAGTGTTTGTTTGTGCATAAAGTGCAAAGGGCCCACTGAATAGATTGACTAATCGAATCAGTGCATTTATAGTTGATAGGCAAATACACTTACTATCTTCGTAAGGTATTGGTTTATGTTCAATGCACAAATGATCCACTGAATAGGTAGACTAATCGAAGCAGTGCAACCTTAGTAATTCTTCTCTATGTGACCACATCTCGCACCTTTTTTTGCCTTTTTGCCAGGAGTTACAGAACGTTAACCCTTTAAGTGACTTAAGTGAAGTTTTTAGCACTATCCACACGTAGAAGTGACGGGTCTCAAAGTGGTTTCAACCAAAGACCCTTTGAGAAAGGGGTTGAATGACCTAACCACTTGGCTATCCCTACGAATGTCATATATGGAGATATCTGGAACACAAAGATAAATGGATGCAATAAAGAAACTAGAAACAAACTAGAAAAGTACTGTGGAAGGTGTTCAATACTGTGGAGGGGGGGGGGGACCATCGGCTTTTGGGAGGATGCTCAGTATTGTGGAGATAACACCCATCGTACTGATGGTATTTCACTATTTTACTGAATATCCTTCACAGTACTGATATTATCTCCCTCAGCAATTAACACCCTTCAATGCACGTTGATACCCCACACAGCACTGATGATATCTCTCATATTGTACTAGAAATCCACCACAGTATTGAAAATCCTCCACAGTACTGAACATCCTCCACAACACTGAACATCCTCCACAGTACTTAACATCCTCAACAGCACTGAACACCCTCCACAGTACTGAACATCCTCAACAGCAATGAACATCCTCCACAGTACTGTACATCCTCCACAGTACTGAACATCCTCCGCAGTACTGAACATTCTCCATAGTACTGAACATCCTCCACAGTAATGAACATCCTGCAAAGTACTGAATATCTTCCACAGTACTGCACAGAAGTTCCCCAGGGTGCAAATAGACTAACTAAATCTCACGTCGTCTTATTTTCAAACAGAAGTATATAGAAACAACGAAAGTATATAGAAACTAATCTTGAATTAGTTTTCATTACAATCACTGGCAACAAATATAATCTGATAGCAGCTTGCACAGTTCTCAGATGATAAACCATTCAAATAATACATAAAACACATTAAAATGATGTTTACTGATATTAAATATGCTCCCCAACAGAATGACACTATTTCAGTGACGTTTATAATATGAACGTTATTTTTGTATGAACAATAAACGTAGATCGGGGATGGACCCTGGTTTAAGATAACAATTTGGATATTCGGTGCTAGATCATAGTAAAGATAAGGACATGAAGTCATTATGTTGCGCAGAAACAGTTTTATCAATCCAGCATTAAGACTTCATTGCGCAGCATGTCCTAAAAGTCACCATGATCTAACAACGACTATTTCAGATTGTTCACACGGCCTTCTTTCGTTGATTCTGATAATCATTAAGCGAAGGGTTGATGTCTTTGAAAATGAATTTAAGCTTTGGTCTTTTATATTCAAAATGGTGGCAAGTTTAATATGCAAAAGTAGAAAACATTTGTGATATTATTTGAAGCATGTCAAAGACAATTTCATGAATTGTATTTCAATCTGAAGATGTCAGCAGAAACAGAATTTGAATTTAAGGGTTTTAAATATTCTTTAATAATTTACTTTCGATGTACCAAATCCCACAATGTACCAAATTTTTAACTTTATATCTCAGATCTCTCAAAACCAGTTATTCACTTTTGGCGACAAGATTTGATATTTTCGGTTCTTCAATAATGTTGATAGTAGCTCGAAACTGGTGAAACGAATGTGTTGTTGACATCAACTCAAACAACTGATAAGTGCTGAGTGGACGCCTTTTGTTTTATAAAAACAATCTCTTTAAGAAACACCAGGTTGAATTTGGGTCATATTTTTTTTGCTATCTCCAAAACTATTTGAGATGAACACATAAAAAGCTCATCAAAGTGAAGCCCTTGCCTAAAAAGGCATTTTAAACAGATGTTCAGAAGAGTGGGGGAGTTAAGTCGAAGGAAAAACCTTTAGAACATAAGAAACATAGAGGCTGAAATCAAAGCCAACTGTACTTATAAAAAAGCGAGCACTCGCTGTGTATTCTTTCCTCTCTATGGTCAACCTGCACTATTTCATCCAGCCCCCACTTATTCATAGTCACCTCCTACTAAAAGTCGTTGGTTTGTTAAGGTTACCCCATCCCACCCTATCCCCTCCCGACCCCTTTACTTCAACCCCCTGTTTATTATGCACACAAGAGTACATTGTTAAATACACACACAATACCTACGAAACTAGTACTTCAAGCTACAATCACAAATCTCGAAATAGAGACTGGGTCCAACACTCTGTTGCAGATCTCAATTCACGCAATGCATTGTGGGAATATGTCTCTGAGCAACGCATAGTTACCAAAATAACGACTCCAGTCTGTTCTCTGCTGCTCAATTTAGGCCGTTTTCATTTTGGTAGCTTTGCATTTCCAATGGCAAAATTCCAATGACCCATTGCATGAAACGTGATCCACCATCTTTTGCGAAATCATCTTTAGTAAGAATAGAAGGTGGTGAAGCCTCGAGGGTGCTGGTTATCTTTAGAACGTAGCGTAGCCAAGTGGTTAAGGCACTGGATTTCTAATCCTCGAAGGGTAACATTCGTGGGTTCGTTCCACGAACTGTCGGAACCATGAACTACAAGCCATCAGCCAAATCAGCTCTCCATCCTTCCGAGGTCGATTAATGAAACCCAGGATATTCGTTCTAGAATATCAATTCTGGGGGCACAAGCTACAGGTCCGCACCAGCTGTAAAGCTGTCATACTCGGAACCTGCGTTATCAAATAAACCTGCTTGCTTGCTTGCTTTCTTTTCCACCCAGAGTTGATCCTACCAATATGGCTATCAAGAGGCTTCAATAAATTAATCACTTTACACAATTTTTTAGTCCCTTCCTGATCCATCCTGCGAACAACATATCCCAGTTGATTTTTCAGATAATTTCAATACATTGAACTGAGCCTTCCAATATGGCCGCCATTGACTTCATTTTTGAATGATAGATCCCAGTCTCTATTTCAAGATCAGTGGCTACAATTTACTAATACATTACACATGAGACAAGCTGCTGTTAGAAAGGAAACTCACTGAACCCTCACATCAATGTTACGGTCGTCCAGTTCGTCACCAGTCTCCGTGTCTGGCAAATTGTGTCCTTCTGACATGGCACGCTTGGCAATGTAGGCCTCTCTCTTAATCGCCACATCCAGCGATTCGGGAATGTCGGGTACTAAGAAGTCGATCAGCATGTGGGTTGCAAACACGAAATGCTGAAAAGAAAAGAATGCAATCAGAACCCCATTAGCTCTATTTTCTCTCCCTCCATCCCCTGTGTAACAATGGGATTAAGCATAGGGCGTCCATCGCTATGCCAGGACGTTCACAAAATTTTGAGCACCATCTGATTAAAAGATAATAGGTCAATCAGAAGCCTGCTAGCTCAATTTTCTCTTCCTTCATCCGTCACTTTCTTCAACTTTCTCTCGCTTCACCCCCTGTGAGACTGTGGCATAATGCATAGGGCGTCCATCGCTATGCCAGGAAGTGCACCAAATTTCAACCACTGATTGAATAAAAGAAAAAGCAGGGAAAGCCTGTGATCTTTTAAAGTCGTTAGCATTGAATTTTGGCGAAGAGAAACGAAATAAATTACCTCGAATAGAATGACGAATCCAAGTTTTAATGCCAACAAATGCCAGTAGAATATTGTCAAGTGGCCATCTTTGTCACGGAAGTTACGATACCTAAAAACAAAGATTTTATCTTAATTCATTTTCTTCTTCTTCTTCTTAATGTTTTGATCATATGAGTTTACATCTAAGGTAGTTATACAGCTGATGTGCTCCTGTTTTACTAAAACTTGAAATAGAAGCTACAATTGCAAGTAAGAACTCTATCTGTATGATTAGAATGTTTCAAGGAAAAATCTATCAAATATGAAAATGTAACTTATTAGAAGACTTTAACGCAGTACTGTAGTATATACACTGAAAGATGCAAATTCAAGTTAAATGCTCCATATACAAAAAAATGATCTTCTGATTTGATTGCCAATGTCCTAGATCTTATCCAGGTATTACATTATCAAAAAATATTGCTTTGCAATGTGTCCTGGTAAAAACCTGATCTAATTTATACTATTCAGAAAGAAAAATAAGCAGAAAATGAAAATGAAAATTGGCTTTAAAAGTTAGCAATCAATTGGAAATCCCTTAACGTTTTTGGATATTTTTCATGTACGTTTCTTGTAAAATGCAGAACAATAACATAGCAGACCACGCCACCAATGGTTCTTTTTAGCTTCTATGTCTCAGGAAAGGATCCATACTTCAAAACAGGATGGAAAATATAGCAGACCACAGCATCAATGGTTTCAGAAAATGTTGGTCTCCAGAAAGAGTGAAGGATCCATATTCCACCTAGGGACCGCCATTTAGGTTAAGCCTTTCAAAATGGCTTTTGACAACGATGTTTGGATACCTCTCCTATCACCGTCTGTTGTATGTTGCTCGATTATCTAAAGGATAACTGTGCACCTCACAGAACTTTTTGGGTTTACTACGATTGGCACATTTCAGCTGTTTAAGGAATAGGAATATAATGAAAGTATCTACACCTGGCTGATTGTATGTTAGTAGCTTTGTCGCAGGCGAATAATGCAATTAACTCCTTACTGTATTGGTAAGTACTTTCACACTAATCACAGTTGCCTCCGTATGTGTTATATTTTTGTAAAATTTCTTCAATATGGTCAGAAAGTAAAATCTATTTTCCACTCATGGCAAATGATTCATTCAAAAGGAGATAACATGTTACCTGCACGCCTGAAGGGTGGAATTAGGTGGTGCCCACGCCAAACTGTAGTTGAGGTAACCATTCAGCGAGCCGTCTTTGGATATACTGTACCGGTATAACAGTTTTGGCAGAAACTTCGAAGTAAATGCAATCAGGAATGCCTAAAATGAATTAAAACAGTTAAATACACAGGTTGAACTGAAATCGAGGAATTGAGTGAGAAGGAATTTTCAAAATGATAATTGCTGTAGTACAAGTGGGAGTAGCTATACACATGAATACCTCGCACTACTACATTTACACAGTAAATGTGAAAAGTAAATGTGAAAATTGTAGGAATTAATACCTCAAATACAAACATATGCAGTCATGTAACGTGTGCTAAACTAAAGCGTCATAACACGATTAGGCTCATTAATTTGCTACAAATCCTGGTTTTCGGAGCGGAGAAATTTTGATAATTTTTGAAATAATTCACAAACCCTCTCCCCTCCCCCCCCCCCCCCTCCACAACAATATTGTGTTGTGTGAAGAAAAGATAAGGAGATTACAATGTCTCTAATACAGTTGAGTGGTTAATTTACCAACAAGGGAGCTAGCAAGGGATGGTTTTCCAACAAATTATATATGTAAAGGAGAAGCATAGGCCTTTGACAATTTTAGAGTACGTCTATCCAGGTTTTGGCCAGAATTATACAACCAAGAAAACATTTTCAAAGTTTACTGTAAAGATGTGAGCTGTTTTAACTTTTTTAAATGTTTATTGACAGAAGCTAATAAACAGGCCTGATTTTGCTATATTTTTAGCTTTCTTTCTACAACCAGAAGAACGTAAGGTTATGCCCAGAATGTAATGATCAAGGATGAATCTATCTGTCTAGAGGAAGAGTAAAAATTAGTATATTTTTCAGAATCATTTTTAAAGAAAAATGAAGAAGTCAAGTTTAGGAGAAAAGTGAAAATGGGTATATTTTTCAGAATCAACCTTAAAGAAAAAAGAAGAAGTAAAGTTTAGGAGAAGAATGGAAATTGGTTTATTTTTCAGAATCATTTCTAAAGAGAAAAGAAGAAGTAGAGTTTAGGAGAAGAGTGAAAATTGGTTTCTTTCTCAGAATCATTTCTAAAGAAAGAAGAAGAATTTACATTGCTAATAACAGCGATCTTTGCAACAGCTCCAAGAATGTTGAACCACACTCCCAGATCTTGAGCTCTCTCAGCGATTGGTCGTCGAGTTTCGCACACGAGTTTATTACTGTCGATCCGAATTTCAAAGACGTTGTTTGCCAATGCGAAGAACGGTGCCAAGGGAAAGGCTGCCACGAAGATTGTGATGAAACCAAACTGAATAACTGCAAAATAAGAAACGATCGTTGTTATCATATACGCAGATTTTAGTTTCCTAGCATAGATCTTCGCAATAGCGAATTTGAAGCGATTTATAGTAAAAGAATGAAAGAATGGAAGAATTACAAACCCATTTCAAGATATTCAGCAAATAATCCTTCGTTTTCCACCAGCTCGTAGTCATCTTCCCACCTCGGTTTGAGGACGATATCTTTCTTACCTCGTTTCCGTTTCTTCAGTTTCTGCTTGATGAGCCTAGGAATGGAGAAGGTTCACAATGATAATTGTTATAATTCATTCAATATAATTACATATATACGGTGAATTTATTACATTAGCAGGGAAATAAAGTAGGTGGAAAGATTCGAACGCACGACCCCCTTGATTAGAGACGAAGTGGGTCAAGTATAGTGTATGACAAAAATGTGACCCAAGTGGATCAAGTACTGTAAGTCAAAAATGTGGACCAAGTGGATCAAGTACTGTAAGTCAAAAATGTGGACTAAGTGGGGCAAGTAGTATTGGAAAACAAATTGAAGAAAGCTAAAAACTAATTCATAAATAAACCATGCTTAAAAATTTCACAAATATATGAACAAAGCTGCGAAAGCTATGAACGAATTTAACAAATATGTTAGCTAACAAACTAATTCAAAAATAAACCTTCTTCAGTAAACTATGCTAACAATGATTGGGGGGGGCCAAATTTACAAAACACAGGGTTACAAGGGGCTCAAAAGTAACTTACGGTATTGCGACTTCTTGCACATTTCCAATGACCTGTTTACCAACCATGATAATAACAAGCTGTTGGGCTAATTCGATGAGACAGCCTCCAGGACCACACTAAACAAAATAAGAGTATAAATATGATTAACTTCTCGATACCTCTCTAGAATTTGCCTTGTCAACATCTTACACTTGTTATCAACATAAATCAACATGCAATTCAATTCAAATGTGTTATCAGTTTGAAAGTGGGTGATAAATCCAATATAAACATTAAATTTGAATTGAAATTCACAAACCTCTTCCTGTCGAAGACCCATCAATTTATTGTAATGGCCAGGGTATCCAATCAACCTGAAATTCAAGATGTAACTCAGTTTCTACGTTTGGGGGCGTTTATGTTGTGATACTGGTAATGTGTATTGAATATATGTATTCAAATCAAAAGTCATTAAAATCTTAGTGCCCGAATACATTGCCATGAGCTATCTGCAGGTTTGTTTTTCAATGTGTGCATGTATGTTGTGGTAATGTTAATGTGTATGAATATAATTTATTCAAATCAAAGAGAGGTTATCAAAATCTCAGAGCATGCCCGAATACATTGCCATGAGTTATCTGCAGGTTTGTTTCATTCTGATTACGAGGGTAAAAAGAACAAGATTAACATGCTGAAAATTACTCACTTTCCTTTGAAAAATGCGATGTAGAAGATGGAGGCATAGAAATTGACAAACTGGAACACAAATACTTTGAATGTTAGAGCATCTTCATACTCAGTTTGTGTTCTGTGCATTTCTGAAAAAAGAAAACAATAAAAAAGAAGGAAGTTAATTTGGCATCCTTGTGATATATACTCTAAGATTTAGATCTGAAACAAGAAAAAAAACTGGCTCTCTGTTACTAAAGGTTTCATACTTTCCCAATCATCAGACAAACTATAATGATTGCTAAAGTACGAAACTTAGAGTAACAGAGAGCCAGTCCCCCTATCTCGTTTCTGATATATACTGCTCTGTACTTCTATGAATAGAGCTTTATGATGAAGGTAAATACAAAGCAATGCTATAGAGATAATTCAAGATTTAACCTTGTTAGAATAGCTTACTAATGAAGATGAAATCGAAACGTTTAAAAGGCATAATGTATTTTTGAATTACTCTATCAAAATTTGGGGAGTGGGAGTCTTGTTCTATCATTAAGTAAATTTGAGTAAGAGGTCTTGTGCTCAAGTCCTACTCGAGTCAGTCCTACTCATTCTTACAAAATATTTCCAAAGAGTGTAATTTCTCAGTTATCATCTTCATAAAGAAGAGACAGAAGATAAATAAATCTTACCCCAATGCGTCAGAGCTAGGGCCACTTTTTCATACACCTGAAAATAGCGAAAAGTAATAAAAAAAATTAGAAATAAACGTAAAATACATCAAGGCCTCGTTCAAACTGCTTTGCTATAATAATAATAATAATAAAAATATTTAAACAAGATATCCTTTAGGGTCTCCAAACAAATATCAGATTCAATATTTGGGGTCTCCAAACAAATATCAGATTCAATATACGATAGGGAACACCCTATGGAGGCTATATGTGCATTTGAATCTTACCCTGGATAGAATCATGATGCACATTAAATTGCACACTGCTCCTGATATATTAGCGATTTGCAGAGCATGGGATTGAAGCAGTGAGTTCTTTGCAAGTGGCCGGTAGACAAGCAGCTTGTAGACAATCACACCAAGCATGAAGATCAGGACGAGTGACACCTTAATAAAAACAAATAATATTCAATATTATTTGTTTGTTTGATAGGTGAATACTCTTATTGTCTTCTTGAGCTATTGGTTTATGTGATAAGCACAAAGGGTCAACTGAATAAGTAGATGAATCAAAGAAGTGTATTGATAGGTGATAGCAAAATACGTTTACTATCTTCGTAAGGTATTGGTTTATGTGCAAAGCACCAAGGGCCTACTAAATAGGTAAACTAATCGAATCAGTACATTGATAGTTGATAGGCATATACGCTTACTATCTTCGCAAGGTATGGGTTTATGTGCCAAGCACAAAGGCCCCACTGAATAGATAGACTAATCGAGCAGTGCAACCTTGGTCCTTCCTCTCGATATTACTACACTTCATGATTCCTTTTGGCTGGAACTACAGAGAGCTGGCAAATTCTCTCATCGCACTTTCTGACAGGTCTGAAGGTGGTTTCGAGCACAGAGCCCTTTGATCCTAGGTAGAGTGATATAACCACTTGGTCATCCCCATCACAAATACAATCACGCCATCAATAACCGTACGATTATCAATTTGTTAAATCATTCCAGATAGTACGGAGCTCTATATTGATTGAATCGGTGAAACAGAACATTTGAAATTGGTGGCAGTCGGAATGCTTGAGAGGCAAATTTACAATTTTTTATTTATGAAATACCTTTAGCAGTCAGTCAAATAGTTCTGCAATTCGAGTTCGTTAAACCATGTTTGTAGCATCTTTAACCGTTTAAGTTTGTGTGAATTTGTTGATTGTATTCAATATAGAATAATTTATCATTGAACTAATTTTAAATATCAAAATTTGCTCATAATTAAACAGATAGATTTTTAATGCAGATTTTAGTCAAAAATGTTATAATGAGATTATATTTAGCCAGGAAATAAAAATGAAGATTCTAAAATAGATCTAAGTGAATTATTTTACACTTGCAAAAGTGTACGGAAACTCCCGCTGGTGTACGGAAACTCCCGCACCAACTTCTAGAGACTTGAAGCCAGTTTACTGCTAATCAAAACAGAGTTGAAAATTTATACAAAAAACCAAAGTAAAGTATGGTGTATTGATCATTGTGGAAATAATTTCAAGTTTGTTTGAAGAAATGTTCAGAACTAGTAGCTGGTCAAACCTTAACTGTACGGTTTCTCCCGCCTTGACCCCTACACCAAATAATTCCCCCGAGACCTAAAAGTTTTGTTTTCAGTCTTTGACCAGCTTTCACACCAGTAATTGAACCAGCTTTTACTAAATCAGACTGGGTCAATTCGATAATTCCAATGCTTTTGATTAGGAAGAGCCTAGTGTTTATAACGTTGGGATAACCATATTAGTGCGAATGCGGTATAAACTGTCCTTGTAAACCTGGTAGATTCGATCAACCTATCATTGCTTTGGTGTCTCTTCTCAATAAGGGCAAGGAAGGCCTAGAGTCCCAAATATGCAAATGAAGCCGATGGAAAAGCACTCTACCAATAGACCACTCTACCAGGTGGGAGCTTCAAAATAGCACAATATCGTTTAGCACTGAAAAAGCAGACTACTAACCATGGTAATAATGATAAAAATTCCAGAGAATAACCGAGGTTTCCTCTTGTCATCTGGAAAGTGTGGCTCTAGAATCCCTGTGACTGGATTTCTTTCGACCGTCGGCGCAAGCGCAGCAAATGTGGGCCTAGGCCTCTCTTCTTCTGACTCGTAACCTAGGCAATCCCACTGATAGGCCAATGTTATTTCCTTTCTTTTCCAGAACTCCAGAAAGAATACAGCTAAAAAGAAAAATAGAACCCTTAGCTTGAGATTCGGTTTGTTTCATATAATATTATCGATAGATGAAGTTAGGGCAAATACGATATACATTTGTAAGGTGCTGACTTGTGGAATTAGGCCAAACAGCCAAAACTGAATAGCTGGACTAATCGAGCCAGTGCGACCATTGTCCTCTCGTTGAGACCACACTTTATAATTCTTTTTGTCGTTTTGCCTTGAATTTACAGAGAGCTGCCAAATTATCTTCTTAAAGTTTATGTGCCACATCTGCTAGTAGGATCTGTGACCCGTTGGACAAAGGTTTGAGTGATGAAATCACTCAGCCATCCTTGTCACCACTCGGCCAAGCTCCCCAGACTGTATTCATATCAAGTGCTGTATTCAAATAATCTCAAACTTGGACCTATGTTAAATATCAATATAAAAAAGGGGCAAACAATAAATAAATAAATAAATACAAGATACACATCTCTATAGCAAATGCGTTGTCTAAGGCCGCATCGTAATGCTCGATGTACAAAAGTACA
The DNA here is from genome assembly GCA_963924455.1 of Pelagia noctiluca. NCBI lineage: Eukaryota > Metazoa > Cnidaria > Scyphozoa > Semaeostomeae > Pelagiidae > Pelagia > Pelagia noctiluca. The sequence goes on along the minus strand of OZ004327.1, from coordinate 14,126,482 downwards.
AAAGTGGCGGGGATGGCCGAGTGGTTCGATCACTTGACCCTTGCTTGAAGGGTCCCGGGTTCGAAACCACCTTCAGACCTGCCACAAAGTGTGAGGAGAGAATTAGCCAGCTCTCTGTAATTCCAGGCAAAAAGGCAAAAGGAATCATGAGGTGTGGTCACATCGAGAGGAAGGACCAGGGTCGCACTGCTCGATTAGTTTACCTATTCAGTGGACCCTTTGTGCTTAGCACATAAACCCATACCTTGTGAAGATAGCGAGTGTATGTGCCTATCAACTATCAACTATCAGAGCAATATAGGGGAGAAACAAGAAAGGAGACTGGCTCTCTGTAACTTGAAATTTTATGCTTGCACAATCATCAGACGGTCTATAATCATATTCTGTCTGATGTTTTTGCAAGCATGAAACTTAGGGTTACAGAGAGCCAGTCTCCTTTCTTGTTTCTCTTCTATATCGCTCTGTTCCTCTGAACATCAAGCACTATGATGAAGGTATAGACAAAGCAATGCTATAGGTTTACAGACTATATTGATCATTATAGTCTGTCTGATGATTGCGAAGGCATGAAACTTTAATTAAAAGAGAGCCAGTCTCCTCTCTTGCTTCTCTTCTATAAGATACATATTTTTCTTTAGTGAAGTATGGAAGAGGCAGGATTTGGAATATCAATCGATCTCTAGATTTCAAATGCCTTTTTTATAGCGACGATGATTAAACTTAATTAGTTACGATTAATAAACGAAGTATACTAATGTTTTTAACCATATAATGTATTTAAAAGAAAGGCGAAATACGTGCTTACCCCAAAAAGAAACAAAGACCGCGAAAAACACAGTCGAGGCATTATCGAACAAATATGACACCTGGATAAAATATAAAAAATATTATCGCAATAGAAACTTCAAATTGGAAACGTGCTACAAATATCATTTATCGGTTAGGTTCATTATTCTGAGCCTCAGGTTGGTACCGAACAGAAATAAAACTGACTGAAGAATTTTAGCATATACTCAACCTTTGCACAAACCAAAAAAAAAATTACCCAACAAAAATATTTAGGGCACTATTTTGGTCAAATCATTATCTGACAAATTATCATTATATGACAAATTATTATTATATGACAAATTATTATTATATGACAAATCATTATCATTATATGACAAATTGAACAGTCTTTGGATGGTACAAAACTTCATATAGCCAGAAATATCGGAAACATAATGAAACGAACACATGGATTAATTAAGCTTTTCGCCTGACACTCAACAGAGTAATACGTCAGAAAGAGAACGAAACACAAACTGTATTACTCTGTTGAGTGTCAGACGAAAAGCTTAAGTAATCTATGTGTTGGTTACGCTATGCTTCCAATATTTCTGGCTATATATGACAAATTATTAAATGACCAAAAAAGTAACCCAAACTCTTCAAAGGAACAAAATCATTTTCACACAGCCTTTAGACAAGCTAGAGAATAGATTACCCAACCAATTTCTCTACGTGGTCAACCTTTAGTAAAAATAATGAGCAATCCCTAGAAACAATATGTTGCTGAATAATTGAAAAAGAAGATGTTTCGTTTTAGTTTTAAGGCATCGCTCGAGTTTTAGTCTCAAAACATCTAAGACACCATTTCCAAAATAAGTCATTATTTTGTAAAATCGAGTGAAATCAAACGAAAAATTCAGTTAGGCAACCTAATACATCTTGATAAATTTACATTACAATATCTGGTCTTTTGTTCTTCTTATTTTATTTGTTTATATCATACAAGGGTTTATCAGTGGTTCATAGTACGTCATTTAACCAATGCACCAACTAAACTCCAAAACAATTAGTTTTGATTGGAATTCATTCAGTATTTGCGGAGATAAGTAATGTCTTCTTTTAGAAATACTGGGAGTTCCGTGAATTGTTCACTGATCATTTCAAACATGAAAATTGCATTTTGTTTTGATTTATCGAGCAGAGCAGAGCTATATATTTTACCTTGGCAAGCGTACAGCTCTTTTTGAGATCCCAATACTTGCACCCGAGATTTTCGTCACACAATGGACACATCTTATAAGTCCACTTCTTTGCTGCGCAAATATCCATTCTGCGTGAAAATTCAAAACATTATTTTAGAAATTTAGGCCATGAGGAACAGGGAACAATAAAAAGTAAGCTTGTTTCTAAGATAACGATAATTCAAGTTCATCAGCTAAGGATTTTCTCAGCGGAATTACTCTGTGAGGAGGAGAGGAGGTCTCATTTGAATCGGTTTCAATCGCTTAATTGAGGACTAAGATCTTGATTGAAAGACCTCAAATAAAAACCTATAAAGGTTACAAAATAACAGAATTCTTATTTAGCAAACAGCTAAAGATATCTGAAAATACTCTAGGTAAATTTAGATACGACATTCGCCTTTAAAAATACTGTTTTGCTGAAATGGTCGAAGCTACTTTGTGTTATGTGTGGTTGCGTTAAGTGGCTGCTTATAAAAATGGCTGAATATGGCCAATCACACACATTAGTAATAATAAAGTGAGTTAACAATTTGTTTGGGGTTGAGAACTCTATTTGAAAAGAAATTCTAGCAGCGAGCAGCATTCTAGCAGCGAGCAGCTTTCTACCAGACTACTGAGCGGCCTGAGCGGCCAGAAAACACCGAAAACACTTGGTCCGTTTAATCGAGGTGGAGTATTTTTGAGGACAAATTCTGTTAAATGGGATGAAAATCTTGTCGATGACCTGAATCGAGGGGCATATCACTCACAAAAAAGTGTACGAATTTTTTGTGTTTTTAAAAATCACAATGGTTTTTTGTGATTTTTGTGATTTTTTTTGTGATTTTTGTGATTTTTTTGTGATTTTTCGGTGTTTTTTTCTAATTTTTCTGTGATTTTTGTGATTTTCCTGTGATTTTTCTGTGAATTTTTCAAAAAGTGTACGAGATTTTTCGAGTGATATGCCCCTCGACCCGAATAAGAAAATTGTTTCTTGAATATGGAGAAAAGGAAAGAAATAAACAAATCTTACGCATCTCTGTTATCCGGGGAGCCCATCGTTATGAATCCATACAAGAACACCAGTAACCCAACGAACGAGGGAAGAATCAACCAGGCCGTATATTGTCCTAAAATTCAATTGGATCTTACATCAGTTGCCATTACACAAATAAAAAACATATTGTTCACAACATACACTAACAGAATTTATATACCGGCCGTTTTTCCCCGCTAGCAATGGTTAACCGGTTCATGATTTAACCATGATTTTTATTGTGGAGGAAAATTGTATGACCAGATGCCCTTCCTGACGCCAACCATTTTAATGGCCTCTTTTAACACACAGGATACGGTGGATGAATTCTGACTCCCAACTACAGGGGATAACAATGTGATAATCGTATGCCCAAGTTTACGAGTTGCTGCACAGCCAATGTGGTGATAGCCGGCAGGCTGTTGAGGTTCTCTTGATCACATACTTATAGTAACAGATGTTATAGATACCATAAGAATCAGATAAAGCGCAGCGGTATATACAAAACTTCAATGTTATTGAGTGATGGCATATCTGCTGAAAGATGTCAATTACATATTATGAACAGCTTATTGAAAGTTGGGCTGGAAAACCGTCACTAAACACATGAAAATAGAGTATATAATTTTTAATGCAATTTTCACTGCATTATTGAGGATTGTTAAGAGTCAATTTTAATGAAAAAAAATCAACATAAAATATTTTGTGGTATGAATGCATATCATCTACCTATAAAAGTGGGGAAACAGCAAAAAAGGATGTATCAATTAGAATTTCATCTTACCGAGCCACGCAAAATATAATCCAATTTTTTCGCCATAGTACTCCCTTTAAAAAGAAATATAAAGAATTAGTTGCGAAGTCTGGAAAAAGTATTGTCAAAATATAAAAAGTTTAGAAAAAATATTTTTAAATTCGAAAATCGTAAAAATCAAATTGTAATTTAGATGTTTTTATCTATAACCATGTATGTCCTTTTTGAATACTCTAAAGTCTTTGATATTTTTACGAAAGTTTCAAGTCATTAATAAAAAATTGAAAAAAATATTGAAAAATTGAATTGTAATCATCTTTCAATAAGAAGGGCACTGGGCTCTAAAACCTTAAGGTTTATCTCATCGTCCTTGACAACATCTAATAGACTTTTTTGATTTATATAACATACTCTTATCATTGTATTTAAATATGTTATACCTGTGAACCTCGTTTTGTTGTTGAGTGAAAAATGAAAATGAATTAGAAATTTGTCTGTAATTTGGTTTGACGAAACAGTGCTCATTACATTAAATTAGAGCGGTATAATGTGCTAAGAAGGCAAAACTCAAGAAACTAAACCCTGCATCTTTAAAAGCCTGTTTCGTGGTTTCCCACTCATCAAGGGATGTAAAAAAAACGTTTATACATCTCATTGTACATCTCATGATAAGGGGGAGACTACGAAACAGGCTGATCGAGGTAGTCGCCTATTGAGTAAACATAGGAAAGCAAATGCGAAAAAGGATGAATTCAAATATTGTACGGTATTCAGTCACCTACCTAACGTGATCTAGGGGTTGATACTTCAACCATTTACTCCAACGACCCCAGTAGTGTTTCAGGACCTACAATTGAATCATGTCAATATCAATGTCAATTATACAGTCTTAAATGTCACTTGGAGGCAACATCTAACCAAACTGAGACACAGACAAAGATAATGTTTCAGCTCTGCTTAGTCTTCACAGTTATCATGACGGCGATGCAAGCAGATTAACAAAGATACTATACTGCTCTTTTTGTACATCAGCAATCAGCAAGATCTTTCACCCGAAGATTAATTAAAACATCGAGTATTTATAGTATAAAATGATTGCTCTAATTACTAACACCATAAAGGTTATTTTCAACACTCAAATACTCACATACTTGGTCAGAATGAAACAGAAAAATGATTAGGTTAAAGCTATAAAATACGTACTTGTCTTTTGTTCATTTGTGGTTCGTCATCGGGACTGTCGGGACCTTCTTCTCGAGGGCGCTTGTGTCTTCCCTGCAATGATCGCAAATACAAGATTGATACAACAATAGATAAAAGATTGATACAACAATCGATACAAGATTGATACAACAATTGATACAAGATTGATACAACAATTGATACAAGATTGATACAACTATTTCAATCCAAACACGATTATAGGTCGAGATGGTATTGACTACATGAGATTCCAATATTTTCAAATTTTATATTCAAATTCTACATTTCAAAATTTAAATTATCATCAAATTTGATACATTTATATTCAAATTTCGTCCCCTGTTGTTTGGGGTCAGAATTCATCCACCCCTGCGAGTCGTAAGCGTCAAAGGGTTGTCATCAGGAGGGGCATCCAAGCATAAAAACTTTCATCTATAACAAATGCATGCATTTATCTTAAGACAAATACATGACCAATCAACCTCTGTTAGTAAGGAAAATAATAATAATAATACGCCTATTCCCGAAAGCGATTATAACACAAAATATAAAATAGAAAAATTCTGCAATATAAAATTCTGTTTTTGTGTGTGTAATTTTCCATAGTACAGCAGGCTGTGTTTTTATGAAGAAAATAACCTTTAAGCTGAAATATCGATATCCGCCTAGAAAGATTCTTACTTTGCGTTTATCTGTAGGCCGGCTGCTTTGATGCCAGAGATTCTGACGTGCGTGGGTTCGAAACCACCATCTGACCTAATTTCCGGGAATCGTCTAGAGGGCAGTCGGTTTTCAAAATTATGAAGTTATGATGCACAAATGGGAACATGTAACATACTAAAATTCCCTCCAAAAGTAGTTGGAACACCCTTGAGTTTTTAACAAATAACTACATGTTTAGCTTTCCTGGCCTTTTATTTCATATCCAGCCCCCCTCCACCCTCGAAACAATGTTGTTTAAAAAAGGAACTTTATGAGACTACACCAAACACTAGCTGAATGTTATTGGGCTAGTTTTTGTTATCAGAAACAACATTGTAAAGGGGGAGGGGGGCAAAATGTAGGAAACTGTAAAAATCATGCAAGTGTTCCAAGACTTTTGGGGAGGGGGGGGGTTGTAGGACCTCTTTCAAAATGATGCAGTCCATGTTACCATACCCCTGCTCCTGTTGGAAACAAATGCCTCTTGTAGCCTTTTACAGGCTTAGTGTGTCAAACATAAGCTCACTAAACAAATCACAAAAAAGCCTGAATAAAATGCTAAAACATAAACTAAAGAGTAAGCAAATAAAATTGAAAACCTACCACATGCAGAGGATACGCAGCAGTGAAGACCCCCTCTGCACATAAACGCTCAACACCTAAAAAATAAATAAAATCAAAATTTAATTTAAGTTCAATTTTACACGAATCTTCTCTCTTGCAAGAATGTCATTACAATTTCACAAAAAGCAATGATAAGGGAGATGTGTTTATCTTCTTTCTTGATTTGTGAAGCGCAACCAAAATAAAAGAAGTAAAATAGTTACATTCGAAAGACTTTGGAGACTGAATATGAAGTTTTCAAATCATCAAATTAATCAAATATCATTTTAGCATCACTGCAAATCCAGACTAGTATTTTCAAAATAAACAATCTTTTGGTTTGAAACTTTGCATGGGATATAAATTTCGCGGTAGGATTTTTTGGAAGATTTATTAATTTCATGGCACGACTGGACATATTAAGATTGGAACCAAAACCTCGTCATCCGATAATTCAAGTTGGGTCTCTGGGAAGTTACATGAGAATAAAGAGAAAGAAAAAGTCATACCAATTTCCCCTCTTTGCCGTTTTCCATATGGAGCTGTTTCCAGAATCTCATAAGCAACTCTGGTTCTTTGGGTATCCGTAAAATATTTGTCAGGGTCGTCACTCCCAATAAATCTGTAACGAATAAAAGATATATTATTTCGTTTGTCTATTCTGGATGAGTACCGCGCTCTATGCCTAAGGCACAGCGGAATACACAGAGGTAGACTTCAGAAAAAGAGATATGTGATGAATAAAATATAAATCAATAAAATCAAAATGACGAATAACAGGAAAGGGACACTATCTGAATTTTTAAAAATCCCCGAAAAGAGATGATGACTGCACTTCTGTGTTAGAGGTTTGTTACGAATTAGAAATTGAAATTGAATTTCAAACTAGTTGAAGTTTTCTAGGTAAATAAGCGAGAAATATTATAATAATATTATATCATATTACTTGGTATAGTCTGTCCGAAGAGTGCATCAGCACGAGCCTCAGCATAACAGAAGGCATGTTTGTTTTTTAATGTGTTCATTCTGCTTTATAATTGCTCTAATACTCAAGTATATCGAGCACTATAGCAGGGATATGCACTTTCTATTCGAGTTAGATGTGTTATATTACTTTACTCTTTTTATTTTACCGTTTAGGTGACCGAATAGCTTTTCATTCGCATATTTCATGTTTTATCTCAATGTTTCTTGCCTGTGAGATGAGCTTAGAAAAAGTTGGTTCTAAGACAATCCTGGCCTAAAAGATATGACAAAGCGTTTGACACATCTGTTTCAGATGTTGCTTTTGTGCGGAAATGCATCCGCAACATCCTCTGCTGACATCAACACCTATGGGGCGTGGTCACATCGAGAGGAAGGACTAGGGTAGCACTGCTAGATCAGTCTACCTTTTTAGTGGGCCCTTCCCACTTTGCAAAAAACCCAATACCTTACAAAGATGGTAAGTGTTTTTGCAAATCTATCAACATAATTGAAATAGTTCCAAAATAGCCATTGTGTCTCAAGACATTTGTAGGCCTATTCACATTCAAATTGTTATTACTCCACTATTGCTGTAACTATTGTTGTAATTCCATTCAATTCAATCTATGCTCTGTAGCAAAACTTCATCCGCTAAGGTACAGTTAAGCTGTATAGAGTTTTGAAACTTAAAAAATTAATCTAAGAGAAAACCTTACTTGTGCATCTTATCTGCTTGGAATGTCGTGGTGAAGTAATCAGGAGGTGCGTTCGGGACTTCGTCTTTGAAAGGATTGGGAAGGTGGAATTTAGCAAGCATCCGTTCGGTCCAGTTTATCTTTACTGTACTCCGTAACTGAAAAATATGTAAACAGTAATTGAGTAAAAAATAAAACTATATTCAGATTATTCAGGTTTCTCTTCTATATTGCTCTGTACATTCGTACATTGAGCACTGTGATGCAGCGTTGACAACCCAATTGCTATAGAGATATTCAGATTAGTATTTACAACATCATTTATCAATAGTACTTGTTGCATTGTAAAAATTCTTAAAGATATAAGTTTAGCTCTTCATTCAAGGAGAATTCTACCTCAAGTGGTGCACGGAAACTCATTTCTTCAGCATAAAATTTGAGCACATCGAAAGGGCAATGACACTTGATAAAATGAACTTTTGTAGCTTTGTCTTCTGTGACTTCCTGTAAATCAAGATAATTTTCATATAAAATTTGTCTTATGAAATAATAAAGAGTATTTGTGACATATAACATGAAAACCTCACACATATAAATGCCACTAAATTCATAGATTATAGATATTTATAGATTTTTAGAAAATAGTACCCCCTTTTGCTGTTTTCAGAAGCATGTACCTTTTGAAATGTAACCCCTTAAGTGTTGTTATGGTATGCATGACTCAAAAGGCCTAACTCAGTGGAGAGTTGGTCCCAGGAAGTTATATAATCCCAAATCTAGTCACAACTTTAGAGATGCAACAAACCTAAGGTACCAAAAAGAATGGTAGGTACTCAAGATACCAAACCCTTTTTTTGCTCTTCCCTTGCTCGCCATTGTATGGTAATTTCATACAACTTTAATTTGATTTAAACGTAATTTTATATATGTAATTTGGTACAAATAAATTGAATTGCCCTATATAAACACGCACATTAATAATTATCAGAAATACAGTAGAATCCCGATTACTCGAACAAGCAAGGGACGATCAAAATAGTTCGAGTTATCAAATGTTCGAGTTATCGAGGCTCTTTATAACATGAATAAGGTTCAAGGGGAATACCAAATCTGTTCGAGCTAGCGAGAGTTCGAGTTATCGCATGTTCTAGATATCGGGATTCTACTGTATGTTTTACATTTTTCTGGATTTCTAAAAGTAATTCCCCAGCATGTAATTTTAAATGAATATAGACAATTTCCACTCACCACCTCCATCTCTAAGTGTGATTTTCGTAGATTTGCTAAAAACTTCTCTCGGTAGTCAATGTGCTTTTGTTCAGTCGGCTTCTCATTGTCTTCAGTATAAACCAACACGAAATCTGAAACGAGAATACGGTTAATGTTGATGTTTTCAATCTAGATTTACGACAACAAATATAAGCATAGCTGTGCTCTTTCTCAAAAACATTTTTGCATGAAAAATAAAGTTAGACGTGGCCAAAACAAGAAAATTGCCATTCTTTCCTTTTTTGTTCTGCCTCATTTGCAGACTGTAACCACGTCTCCATGTAGCCTAGGCCATACTTGAATACTTTCATCCCCCTACAGTTAGACTATCTTTTCTAACTATTGCATAAGATAGGCTTCTTTGCATGCTTTATGGACATTTGAACAACAGTTTGATTTCCCTTCTGAAGGATTAGCTGATCTGACAACAACTTTAAGGCCCATCATAATGTTGACCTTTCATGGCCACCCTGGATCTTATTTGAACATTGTAGCTATTATTATCAGTATTACCATTATTATTATTATGCAAGGTTTTACAGTCAAAGACTGATTAGTGGTTGAGCCACCTCATCAGCCAATTAATGAACATCACATCTCCTCCCCTGCATTAAATTTGAGTGTGATGTTTTTAATAGAATCTGCTTTGTGCATTGCTGTAGCTATATCCAGATAAAAAAGGCTCACTGGAACATATATGAGAAATTTATCGAAATTCTGCTTATAAATATTCATTTCTATCAACGTCGATGTAAGTAACAGGAGGAAGAAGAGCACAAACAATCAAAAATGATAAATAATCTCACCGATTTTCCTGATTCCATCTCTGAAGTAACATCCCCTTTCACCACTCATATCTTCATCATCCGCTGCTCCCTTCATAATAGATGGTCGACTGATTAGGTTCGGTCAATTTCAAATGACAAGGCCCAGCTGATTTCAAATGACTAGGTCCGGCTAATTTCAACTGAAGCTAAATGTATTCACCCAAGTTGTTACAGCAGTAGCTGATGCTATTTCGATGAAAATGTATTTGATAGCTGCAGACGTGAACTATAATCTAGTAGTTTCAGTTGGTGTTCTCTTTTGTAAACAAGACCATAAATCACTGCTTTAACTTTCTCATCTCCAACTAGCTGTTCTTGTGATAAACCAAACTGATGCTATCTCGATGAAAATTTATTTGATAGTTGCAGACGTGAACTGTGATCTACTAGCTTCAGTTGGTGTTCTCCTTTGCATAAAAGACAAATCAATGAAGTGACTCTTTTCTTCCCTCTAGGCTCCAACTTGTTATTGAAATTTCTTGCCCACTGTTTTTCAAATGGGGAAGTTTTCTATCGCTGATTGAATTTAGGTTAAGCTCACATATCAGCATATTTTCATAACTTTTCAATCATTTTATAATCTAAACGAGTTCTCCGATGCTCTAGAACTTTAGAAGTCTAAAACCCAATCATTGATGTTTTGTTTTGTTTATATTTTCAAATAATTCCTAGTTCAAATATCATGACACAATAAGAAATGGATTACATTCCGAAATTCTGTGTGGATCAAAAGACTGTAACAATGAAAACTACTGAAAAACATGGTTAAAGTCGTCCTGTCACCGTCATAGCTTCATTTATGCCCTCATGTATAAGTTGCTTGGTCTTGAGTAATGCTTTTGATTATTATATTGTTTCATTATATCATATATTTTATTACATTATTTGATTATATTACATATTATATTATATTATTTGATTATTAGTCATATTCTACTCCTCTGTTTTCCAATACATTTATTCTATTATCATTATTCAATTATTATCATTATTATTAAACTACTCCCACCATTATCATTTCCACCGCTCCACCCTCTGCGTAGCAGCACCATCATAACGTACTAACCAACCCTATCACTGTAAACACTTTTCAAACTTTGTATATAGCTCCGTATTTGTTCGTTTGTAAATTTAGTCCTGAAGAAGCCCTGTATGCCAGGGCGAAATATTGACAATACTTTTAATATATGATATTTAATCCATCTACGTTTTTTCTGTTTGTGTCGTCTTCCGCTGTTCCTGTCTCGCTATATTTTGATTATTATGTGTAAATTGTACAGTCATCTTTGAAAATGATTTCAAATTTTACTTGTGTATAAAATGAATTGCAAGCGGAAAGTCACTTGCTTACTTGACCGTGTGGAGACACCCTAATAACTATTGATATGTTTCGGGATAAGAACGGGGATAAGAAATTCAACAATCCATGTACCTGAATGGATTCTAAAAACATTTGATTATTCAAATTATGGTAGAGTACAGTTGAGTAGTTCTTCTAATATCAGGCTACCACAATCCCAATTAACCGGGGTCTAGAGCATGGGTGGAAAGAATTTATGGCTTTCTTGTACCATGGCCAAAAGCCGTGATAGAAAACTGAGCCTAAATGGCGGCCCCAGGTGAAAAATTGGTCCTTTTTTCTTTCTGAAGACCTGGAAATTCTCTGGGACCATTGGTGCCATCATGGTCTACTATATTTTCCAGCCAAGGTCTGAAGCAAATATGATGGATGCAAAATTTCTCTGAGTTCTGTCTTAAGGTTCCTTTGCAAATGGTCTAAATAAAGTTTTTGAAGATATTGTTTAAAGAGAGATTCTACCTAGTTCTCAAATCATTTCTCAAATATACTGGACTCAAAAGTGATAAACATATGGTGTGAAACAAGGATGTCCTAGAAAGATTTTTCAAAACATAAATAAGTAAGGGGGTACAAAATCTGTATCTCGGTTTTCTCCAAGACAGTGCTCGATACATCAATGTAAAGCGTAATATATATTGTGAAGAAAAGAGCCAAGAGACTAAAATCTGTATCTCAATACAAGTAAAGGGGTCTGATTACTCCAGAATCGAAAGTAAATCATTATATGTTTCATAAATGCAGCAGTTACCTTATAATGCCCATTAGCAGTGTTTTCAAAGGTGTTGTAGCCACGATTCGTCAGCTCCTAAATACATAAAGAAAATATCTATCAAACAGACGTTTCATATAACATGACATACCAAACGTTTTGATACAAAGTACACTAGATATACAGACAAGAAGGTTTATCAAGCTATCAAGTATAGAAAAACGTTAATTATGGGTAGTAAGTAGATCTGACCAGAGCAAATATTTAGGGCGAAATGGGCATGGCACATGGCGGCTAAACTAAATCATATTGAGCAATGAGCAACCTGGTCTATTTTTAGAGGCCAAATGTTGTCATTATCATTTTTATTTTGACTTTACAAAAATTCGTCGTCATCTAGTACTTTGACCATGGCAACCATGATGATTCAACAACAACAACCTTTGATCCAAACGTTCTCAAACAATAATGGCACCACCAAATTTACTATCAAATCATCCTTCAAAATACCAGAGCCTAAGAGAACAAACCATAGATTTGAATCGGTCAGATCAGGCATGGTACTGCATTAATGTTAGGAAATGGTATCTATAAAACCATTATAACTACTGTAATTACAATAGTCATTCTTCATTCATAGAAATTATCTCAATTAAAACAGTAATATGATCTAGATAATCTGTGTGAATGAAAAATGGCTAGAGCAGGATTCAAAATAAAAATCATGCTTCTCAAATCACCACTTCTTTATCATCAATTAAACCATGCCTTATGATATAAATGTTCGTAATTTCACGCCACTCTGAAGAACGAATTCAAATGACTGGCTCGGCTGCACTTAGGCCCGATCTGCAGGGGCGGATCCAGACCGACTTACGAAACTTATATTTAAGGTCAAACTTTTATATAAATTTGAAAAAAGAAAAAGTCATTTGAAATGCCTAATTTCTATTTGGTTTGATCGAAAACATAGTGAAACCAACACATGGATTACTTAAGCTTTTCGTCTGAAACTCAACAGGATAATACGTCACCGCATCTGGGAATAACAATCCGTTATGCTTTCGTTTCGTTCTCTTTCTGACGTCCATGTTCTCGCTTCGCTATGTTTCCGATTTTTTGGCTATTTTGAAGTTTCGTAACGATCACAGACTGTTCTATAACTTAGCCTTCTCAGTGTTTAACCTGACCTAATTCAGGAAGAAACTTACTGGAAATGTTACCCGGAGAAAGGTTGAAGACTTTTCTGGACTCTGAAAACTAGGCCCGGAGTGCAAACACTAGAAGACTAAATTGCTAATCGTTGGCCTGTTATTCTGCACCAAAAAACGCATAATCTCTGCCGGGTAATTCAAAAGCTTATATCAAGTTGAATGCAAACATTTAAGTTGTAATATATTTAAGAATAGCTGAATTATTGAATACTTATGTTTCAGATTTTCATGATTCAAATTAGTTAAATGGAAAACGGTTTTGAAAGCCCTGTATATCACAAAAATCCTGCGAGCAGAAAATAATTTGGAAACAAGAATTTGCAGGTGCAAGCAGAGGTTCGCATGGCCTAGTCCTTTCATCAAAATTGTTTGCAAAATATGCTTCATCTTTCTATTGCATGTTCTCGTGTTAAGAATTGCGATTTCTAACTGCTTGAAAGAAATCAATTCTTAAGCTACCTATTAAGTATTGTTTACGAAGTCGTTAATTAATGAAGCTTGGGTTGCATCGCAGAAAGTCTATAATAATACGAATCAAATTGTTTAGCTCTTCTGCGGTAAATATCAGATATAATTTTCGAAATCAATGCAATAGAAATTTATGATAGAGTGCAGAGATTATTTGTATATTTTGTCGCATACGATATTCGATTTATTTACAAATTTCAAATAGCAAACGTACCTATTTCATGCTAGCTTCAAAAACACAACGAGCGGAAATGTCTTCAAAAACAACGCCATTAAAAATCAAAACTCAAACAAGACAATTAGGCTTTCTGGAGTATGTTCAAATACAATAATAAAACACTCATTAGTAGGCTAATATCAAAGAGATGTAATTGTGGATTTAAGAAAACAAATTTTAATACGGAATTACGAGTATTCAGTGGAGGTCACATGGTTGCCTGATTCACTAGTGAAACTGTTAGCAGGTAACTTATAAGGCCATGTTGTTGTTGTTGTTGTTGTTGTTGTTGTTTACCATAGAGTTCGGAGAATAAAATACTAGAGTCCGTACCTCTATTGTTTGCCCAATGCGAGGCTGAGCACCATGCGCAATCTTGTGCACAACAACAGCAACATATCCTTATCAGTTACCTGATAAACCCGGGATTAGCTAAATAAACATATAGTTCAAAGTCCATTTCTACTAATTAGAAGCTAGAAATCTGCTCCGCACTTACTAAGTAAATTTAAAATTCAGATACCTACAATTTTATTATAGAATAAAGAACGAAGAATCGAAAAGAAACAAAATCACAATCCACACCCAAGGAAGGAATAGACAAGGTCCTATAAAAGTGAAATCTATTAATTTATCACACATACCTGGCTTTTGAATGTAAAGCAACAAATATAGAACACGCGGTTGGACTTTGAACTATATCAATGAAGGTCTATTTATCTTCTGCCTATTAACCCCCCTGGTATGTAAAGATATGTTGTTCTTGTTGGTTACCCCCTGGTATATAAAGATATGTTGTTCTTGTTGGTTAGTTCCCATTGTATAGAAAGCAGTTACATGGTTTTTAATTAAAATTTTCTAATTTTATACTTTTGCTGGTGGCTTGGTTATTCAGCCGTTATGTTTGTCTTTTATGTTCTTGTATTCTGCATATTAGAGAAAGATAACTTAAGAATCGTAGGCCATTTTCGGGTATCATATTATTATACCGAGAATATTTAAGAGAAAGTTTATTGAAGAACATTTACTCGAAATGTTTTAAGCCTGGTTTATATGATTTTACTTGTTTTCTTGAATACATACAGTGGTCTATGCCTCAGGCAGGACGAAATATGCAGAGGTTGACTTTCAGAGAGAACACATATCTTTGTTGTAAAATTTAAGTTCCATGCATTCATGCGCTCACCCGAGAACTCACGTACGTAGGGTCTATTACTGAATTATCATCTTTATATTTTCTAACTAAGGGAATTTGGCTTTCGTATTATCATTATTATCAATATCATCGTTAACACTGAGGAAGGTTGTATAACCGAAACCTATGCGCTAAACTATTATCGTTATTAATATCATATCGATACAGGACTGCCAGTTTAAGCTTAGCCGGAAGATTCGGAACATAGCGAAACTATCAAAACATAAAATACTCATAAAACATAGATTTGCACATTATTCGAATTTCAGCATCTAAGGTTCTAAGTTGTTCAGCATATTACCCAAACACCTTAGGGACATCACTGGATGTTTTCGAGAAAAGCTTGGATAGTTTTTTATCTCAAATACCTGATGACTAACTGGTTACAAACTGATAGTAAGTCATAAGTTGACATGATCAAAATATGATCTTTTTGAAGGGATAGACATCAAGTATCAAAGATATATCTTTAAATCTTGCAATTATGATAATAAAACAGTCTTTGGATGGTACAAAACTTCAGTATAGCCAGAAATATCGGAAACATAATGAAACGAACACATAGATTACTACTTAAGTTTTTCGTCTGACACTCAACAGAAAGAGATAATACGTCAGAAACCTAAACTGATTTATATACCCAGATGTGGATCGAAATAGGCCAATCAGAAAAGAGGTGAATGATTGGTATGGTGTGGGAAAACCAATCAACACCCACGATACAGTGAGCTGACGAATAAGATTACTTCAAGAGTCCCAAGGCGAAGATGAACTCCTTCTGTCTACACAATAGGGGATCCCTGGTCTTTATGTTGACTGATTCCAAAATACCCATGTGATATTTAGATTTTAATCTGCCAATTATTCGAAAACAATGATAATAATGATAATATGATAATAATGATAAATCTACAGAGAAGGAGCCATAGCAGGAAAACGAATTCTTTGTCTGATAACGAATCAATGGTTTTAATGCAGAAATATTCTAAAATTCCTCAATGAAATCTTGACCTTGCTCTATCGATGATACAAAGACAGCCCTCAATTGAAATTTGAACACCTAATTTATCACCCAGCAAATTTCGACCAACAACTCTTATTTCATGAATAGCACAGTCGTGTTTCTAAGTTTAATGATTTTAGAAGGACGATTTTCTAGACATTTATATTAACGAATTATGTCTTGCGAAATCTGATTCAAAATCTTTAATTTCAATTAATTAAGTTGATCAGTTCAGCAAAAAAGGCAGGGCAAATAGTTCAATAGAACCACCTGTCCAATTTTTGGAAAGAATATTCGAGATTTCTATATCCGTAATGTATGAATACAACGTTGAAGTCACGTGTAGTCCTTGATTTATTATACAACTACTAGGCGCAGTTTAGTGGTTGTTGCTGTTCAAAATGGCGCAGGTAGTTATTACAGATGTTGCTAGATCGTCGAGTAGCTCATGCTTCTACGCATGCGTTAGCGGTGTCGTGTATTGTTCCAAAAGCGAAATTATTGTCATTACTGTCTTCATTTACTAAGAAGTTATCCGACAGAGAATTTCTATACCAGAGAGCTAATTGTATCCCCCAGCTATCGAGAAGATCAGTGTTTCGATGGAATCACAACTATTGAATGATTCAGCTACTTTCATCTATTTTTGGTTACAACTTGTAGTCTTGTAGGAGCTGTAAAACGCATGCGAATCATCTACCTACTTTCTTCTTTATTTATGGAGAAAGTAAAGAACATTCAGAGCTTAGAATTCGCTTTCTCTGATGTCAGTTTGGCCTCTCTGTGCCAAACTGCGATGACTGAGAGGTTAATTCAGGCCTGCTGGCTGATACACTAAACGATGCTCAATTGTGGGTCACTTACGATTTTTTTCGCTTTTTATTGCATCGCATTAAATTTCCCATTCCATGTTCCACTTCCTTTTGAGAATTTTTTATCCAGTATTTTAAGAAAACTTTGGGACTGAATCCATATTTTTTCTTCTGAAAGTCTTAGAAGGATATAAGCTATCTTTATACTTAAATCCTGTTTTCCTTGCAACATCTTTGACCAATATAACATACCGCAAAAGATGCTGGATCTTATCTCACGCAATGCATCATGGGAATATTCCCCTCAGCAACGTATAGTTACCAAAAATATGATGGCCTAAATCTTTCATAGCTTTGATCGAGCTGATATTGATAGTTTTCGTTGCTATGCGTTGCCAAGGGGCGTATTCCTATAATGCAATTCGTGAAATTATACCCACTACTTCCTCTCTTCTCTCTCTTCATCACATTCTTAACTGAAGTTGGGTGGTAAATTCGTCCATAAACTTCACTTTCAGAAAAAAGCATTACTTCAACCTCATTGATATCAAGTCAGGCAATAATCTATGGTGCAGTGATGGCCAATTTGATTCGGAAAATGAATAGAGAAGCAAAGCAGAATGGGTCCGATATTAAAAAGACCTCGCAGGAAATTAGTTTAATTTCACAGAAAAGAAATTGAGGCTGATATGAACATGTTTCAAATAACTTTTCTGATCATAAAGATAAGAGACAGATCTTGAGACAGATATTCCTGATCCCTCATTCAATGTCTGCTCCAATTAAAAGATTGCTGCTACAGGAATCTTTTCTAGCTTACGAACTGGGGGGGGGGGGGTAATTACCCCAGCAGCCCTCTAGCCCTCGTAGTGTTCTAGCCTATTGTCCATCTTTTCTAAAAAAACACACAAGCTCCCAGTGAGCTACCTTGAAATAGGCACTGTGCTGCGACATTAGCCTCATTCTCATTTGAGCCTCATTCTCTATCTATTGCAATTCTTCCTGTGTTTCTGTATTCGTTCGTTAGTTGTTATATGAATAAGCCATCTTAAAAACCTGAATTAATTCATTTTTATTCAATAGTCTGCCCATGGATGCGTACTTCTTCCTGTTCCTACGTTGTAAAATCCAAACGTGAACATTGAGGTCTATAACTCATCTAATCTACCACTTCGCAACCTTACCAAAGAATCTACACGCATTTTTTTATAAGTAATTCCAGCGCTCGAGCTCAGTACTCAAAATTACTTAGCTTAGGTACTAATATCTACTGTAACCTACTCCTCTATAGCTGCTGCACGATTTTCATTGCCAGCTGGAACAGAACTAACATTTTCATATTGCTTAGCATTCCTCTATCCAGTACTGGAATTGCTTAAGTTTTTGTCATGTCCAGTACTGACTTGCTCATAAAACAGTTACTTATAAAAAATGCGTGTACTCTAACCCTTATCTACATATCCTGCACTTATGTCTCTTTCAATTCAAAATGGCTCCATTTCCACTGAGCCTTTCAATGCCATGAAAATAAGAAAATATCTACTTTTATTCAGTCCTCACTTCACTGTTCTCAAATTTTGTTTTTTTTTCATTTAAAAAGAAAATATTTTACAGAGGGGAAATTGTCAAATTCAAACAAAAATATATTTATAGGGGGAGGGGGAAATTATCTAATTCAAACAAAAATATATCTAATAGAGAGGAAAGCACTCAATTCAAACAAAATTACATCTTATAGATAGAAAAGCAATAAGACTTTCATCCTCAAGACTGTAGAGCTCTACAAATCAGTCAAAACTTTTCTTTTGTACAGCATTCATTGGTACTACTTAATTCACTATTGCAGATAATAACTTCAGCATTAGCTAGGATACTTCTGCATCCACCAAGACTGCTGAGGGAAATGGAGGGAAGACAACCGCAATACTTTAACCTTGTTTTGTTTATAAGAATCGTATTTTCGAGATTGGTTTCCTATAACCACAAATCAAGCTGAAATACATTTTTAAGGAAGGAAAGTCATTAGCCTCTCAAACCAAGAATGGTAGAACTCATTATCATGCAAATCAGAAAGAACATGTTTATTTGCACAGCTTGCATTCACCACATTCACTCTACTTAACAGATAATATTTTCAGCATCCACAAAAGCTAGGAAATAACTAGGGCCCCAATGCCACCTATCCATGAAATATATACTTAGCTTTTAATTCACCACGAAAATTGACAATTAAGGTGAAATAATGTGGCCTACCCCACACAATCAAAAATCTTGGGTGAGCCCCTGCATCTGGGCTAAAAAGGAAATGATCACTACAGCGCATTCCCTAATAACCTGAAGGCATGATTGTTTTCTTGATTCATGGAGCCTTAACCACAAACTATCCTTGCATATACAAGCAACAACCTACAATTTCGTAACAATTTAGTACAAGGATAAGGATATAGTACTGACCCATTAGGATCATCGTTAATGATGTACGTTGGTAAAGTGTCCTGTTTCGCAGTTGCACTTTTAGATTCTGCGGAGCCTGGGGCCAAACAACTCTTTAGGTCCTTCATTTGAACAAATTGAAAATTTTCTGTACCAGATATTTTAAGTTATTTTGCAGGGTTCTTCTTGCCTAAATAAAGCAGCTGGCCTTTAGCCATACCCCCCTTAAACTTTCACTGCTGCCTTGTTACATACTTTAATATATTCAAACGAAAATTAAAACATTGCAGTCTATATTTTTATTTTTATTGTTGTGAAGAAATGAAATTTAAAGTTTAAAATTGATTCAAAGCTGCAAAGATTACAAAGGCAGTCTTTAATTTTTTATGAATCACCTGTTAGCATGCTCCGCTCTAATTTAAAACAGTTTTATTTTCAATAAGCAACTGGTAAATAATGATACTGAAGGCCTGTTTTCTCCGCACTCGGCGTAAACAGTTGGATTGAGAGCAAGTGGCATTGGTGTTTTGTAGGGGCAAATTCAGAATAAAGTTAAAGAGGGTAGGTTCAAAGGGGAGGGGCGCTATCAAATGCTATTTTAACAGAAATACCAGAAACAGCTATTCAAATGATGCCAAACTTCTGCAAAGGGGGCGCTTAGATTAGTTTTTATCAATGAAGAGGAGTAACTGCTTCCAGCGCCCCCTAAATCCAGCACTGGAGTTAGGGACAGGGGCTGTAACCAATCATATCTTAAGCTAGGCTTTGATTTGATATGATTAGAAGCTGTTCAAAAGTGTTTTATTACACCAATCTGCTACCAATCTGCACATAGGATCCCATCTACAGGACTTTTATGGGGTTTTCAGGACTTATCCCTACCCTTCACCACTACGGGGTAAATTTGCCCCATTTTCTGTTTTGTAAATTTTTTAAGAGATAAGCCAGAATTCTGGTAAACATGACATCAAAGGATTTTTGTTTGCTACATTTGCTGCCCCTCTTGGAAAATTAACTCTTTCAATGATATGAAAGAGTCTTTCTAAGTGTATTTCATGTTTCTATTCAGAAAAAAGATTATAATTTAACTTTATTGGTCCTCTCTACATTCGTTATCTTAGTCACTGGGAGTCCATCGGTCTGTATACCGACATCGGAAATCTAGGGGGCTACCCAACAAAAAGCCCTTTGGTTACTAGTTTTTGCCCAACTCGGGGCATAATTTGGCCTGAATGGGCCTTATTTTCAGAAGAAATTCCAAAGTTGTGGGCTGACGTCCCTCCTGCCCTCTACCTCCTATACGTATGTAGTCCACTAAAATGAGCAATAAATTACTGAGAGAGACCTGATGGGAAATGCACAATAAAGGCTGACGGGATTCAGGGTTTTGATGCAGACAGATTACAAATTCCTAACTAAATGGTATATAGTAAGTCTGCCAATAAGGCAAAATTAGTGCCCACTGTAGTTTTAAGCACATTCTAGGTTGTCGAGTAAATGCTGGAATCGTTATGGATGATTGATTGTTCTAGGACTAATAATCTACCTTCTTTCTGATTGGCAATTTTGAATGAGCTCTAGCGATAACACTATATTCAGTTGGGGGCCAAATCCCTTCCTAAAAATTTTCAACCATCTCCCTAAAAATGTTATTGACCTTGAGAACATCCCTTTAGAATCTCTACAAATCCTTTTGTTCTTGAAAGAGTGTCGTACACATTGAAAGGAGATGAAATGTCCCTTGTGCTCAATCTTAATTTTTATCTCTTTCTGACGTATTTCTGTAATGAGCGTCAGATCAAAAGCTCTGATAATCCTGTTGTGCCAGGTACGGAAGATTCTGATTTTACTCTATATTTTAGATAAATAAATAAAAGTAGATAGAATTACGCTTATCTTTCTTTATTTCACGATCAGTATTCATGGGATTCAAGAAAAATCACACCAATATATGTGAAATTTCAGAACCTAAATCCCACCTACATGGGCGGAGCGACTCCAATACAATCTATTTTAGGAACCCCCGGAAGATGAGGCGTACCGGTAGTGTTGGCCTAGCCTGAATTGTTGACATCTTTGGCTGGGTTATTCATCAACACTTAGAGTAGGCCTGCATGTTGATCGCTTCATTTTCGCTTCTGGGCCTAACAACACTTGATCACAACATGAAATAGTAGAAATTATACTTGCCATTGCGTCGCTCTGACCAAGAGGGATTTTGTCGTCTGCCATACTTTGTAGTTATGATGCAGAAGGCGAGACCTTCTCGGAACTAATCATGCTCTCCTCGTGGCTTCACAGAACCTCTGTAGTAATATCACATCAATATCTTTATGAAACAGTTAAAACATCAGCTTATACAAGTCTTAGACAGAAATCAGTTCGCAGGAAAACGATCTCGAACAGATCAAATTGTGTGTTTGTTGGCCTCCATTAAAATTCAACCTCTGATTTGATGATGAAGCCGCACGTACGCAGCAACCAGGGAGCAGACAACATTGAAAATTTCCGATGCTTTTTCGACCAATCAGAGTCGAGGAGGCCATTGTAGTGCCGGATCGACCAATCAGAGCGCAGGAATATCACTTGCAGGTGCTTCTTAGAGCCCAGAAACAAACAATCACGATAATTGTAAATAACATGAAACAAGGCCACCGCAAAATATCGTAATAAAGGTGTGGCTGGCCAATAAAATTATAGTTTTAAATTATACATATGAATAACAGACTCGCATATCAGACTACTATACGAAAAGGAATACAAAGTAAAGTGATTTATTTAGGGAATCTACCATATATCGTGATAATAATAGAAGAGAATTCTTCATACATAATAACAACAAATAATAACACATAATATAATAAAACATCATGTAGTGTGACCAGAAAAGCTCAGTCTAAAAAATCAAATTTATTATGACGTTATTACTTAACAACCCTTAATCATCGGTATCACTTGGGTCTCTTGTTCTCATATACTTTATATTTCGCTTGTTGTTTTTGTAAAATCTGTAGCATTTTTATGTATCTTGGAGCCATACAATCAATTTGTTGTTTTCAACCATATCTCTATTATGATATATCCTCACTAACCTCCAATCCACCAAGTCTCGAGCTCAAGCAGTGGTCACCCCACTGTCCATTATTGGACAGGGTTCCCGGGTTCAAGATCTGGTCCAGGCATATTTCAATTAGGGCGCCCACTTTTGAGAACATATTTCCCATGTAGGACCTTGCCTTATGAAATCTAATATTATACATAACTCTGAAGAAGAAGGAAAAATTAATGGCACGAATTGATGCTTCTAGTGTAGATAGCAGCACCGTGACTCAGGAAAAATCATTGGGGGGACAATTATTCGAGAACAACAGGAAGACTAGGGACCATGCTGTGAAAAATTGGATTTTAAGATTATTGGGGAGCAAATTTCCCCGTCCTGCCCCCCTACTTTGCTAAAACCTGGTCGAGGTATAGTTACAACGGTGGAAATTTATTGTAGCCCAATTTTGGGAGTTATTTTTCTCTGTAAAAGACCAGCTACCTACAAACACCTATAGTTCCCACTTTTATTAAAAAATTTTTAAACCATCCCTATTTTGTAATGTCGAAATACTACTTTCGAATATCTGACAAATTGTTGTTTTATGTTTCACACTTAAAAAATTAGTAATAAATGAATAATTAAATGATAAAAGTTATTAAAGGCAGGTAGAGATGTTTAGCCAATGGAGTTTGAGAATTCTTCTGGGCGCAGTCTCATTGGTCGATCTATTTCTGTTTGAATTTTCTTATTGAGTTGAATTGTTATTGCATGGCTTTGTAGGTTGCAAATGTTTTGGTCGTCCAATTATTTCGAATATTCGCTTTTAGTGAAATCTTTCAGGAATGGCATTGACATCAGAAACGTTTGCGATTTGTCCACTTTTTATGCACAGGTAGAAGAATCTTACTTGGGTTATTATATATCCAGAGGACTCTGCAGGGCTCTGCTTCCACCAGATTGTCAGGCTAAAAGCATGGAGTCAAGATTAGGTTAGGCCTCTTGTGTTATCACACAGATGGAATTTGACCTCAGTTTAGTTTTTGCATTTTTAACTTGGCAAGTTGTTTGTCGAAAACGATTACTAGCTAGTTGCATGTATTAATTCCTCCCATCTTCCTCTCTTAGCTTCATTCCTTACTTCTTTGTTTCTACTTCTTACGTTGTCCTACTAGTTTTCTGCTGGTAATTGACAGGTGCATTGCTGCTATGGTCGGAATCCTATTCCAAACCCAATCACCAACCGCAAAGAGCCTTATTCTGCAGGCAGCTGGGTCCCCGTCCACACGTATGTGGATATTTTTGAAAACGCATATTTATTTATCTTTTTTGGCCTTCCGTCCACACGTAACCGGAGTTTTCGGTGATGACAACGGGGCTTTCGAAAATGGCGTCCTGGGTGGAGAGTTTTGAAAACTCTGTTTTCATGTTATCGTGTGGACGACGAATACGTATCTTTCCGAAAACGCTGACGTCACCAGCTTAGTTTTGCAACGTCAATTCAACAAACGAAAACTTTCTGTTAGTGATTCCTCCGTATCAGTGTGGACGAGATTTTTTTGAAAACGCTCATTGTGTGGACGCAGATTTTTACGAAAGTGGATAAATAAATGTGCGTTTTCAGGTAATGACTCAGCTATAATAGCCGTGTACGTAGCTTCATCATATCACACGCGCATGGGCCTTAGAATCTTGGCCAAGGCAAAAAAGAACAGCAACAGTAACAACAACAACTGCAACAGCACGCAAGGGAAACACGATTTCGATTTTTATGGCGTTGAAAATTATTAACCAAACACACTCTAATCAAAATTTATCATGTCTTTTTATGGGAATGATAGCGAATCAATGTTGAACCAATTCGTTGCCTTTTCCCACATTAGCAACGAAAAATATATGCTTTTCACGTTTCACGAGAAAACTTCTCCTTTTCACATTTCACGAAAATAAAATCGATCTTTTCACGTTTCACGGCACGTTTCACGGAAAATAAATAACGCCAATCACGTTTCACGAAATACCCTTTACCACCCTCTTTTCAATGATATCAGAATACGTGTGGACAAAGCTTTTTGCTCTAATGACCAACTTCCTGCTAGGGTAGGGAAATTTAATAACGGAAAAATCTTAGCGTTTGACAAATATTTTCCGATGGAACGATCGCATTGGGTTTCAAACGGATCAAATTGTGTAGTAATCAGATATCGTGAATGCAAAACATTAGGCCTGTTTTATTAGACATTGGAAACTTGTTTATAAGCAGCTTAATGTTAGAATCCCAAAAATTTGAAATAATTTTCAAAAGAACCAGATCGATATCATTTTGCATTTATAAGTAAAGGTTGAATATCAGAAGCCCATTTTTCAAGATTTTGTGAATGCTATATATAGCTGCAATAGTAAATTTTAGTTGCTATGTGTTGCTAAGGCCCTTAGCTCCTTAGCGTAAGGAACATATTTCTACCATACACTGCAGGAAATGAGATTTTTTGCCATCTTCCACAGAATCATTTATCATGTTTTATTTATAGCCTCTAGGCTTGTAGTGGCGATATGACGAGATTTGAATTCATTCATACAGATACTTTTAAAGAATTAGAGAAACACAGGGAAACCGGAAATTTGTTTGAAAACGCATCGAATACGAAGGAGGAAAATGCGAAGGAGGAGAAGAAACGAAACGAAAGAAATGAAGACTGTTGTTAGTGGAAAGAGTTTCGTTGCACGACGGTGATTTTATTAAATTGACTTCACTTACAGCCTAGTAACATTGAAGAAACAGAAATGCCATAAATTCAAACTCTTGAACTTCTTGGACTTTCAGTATTTGAAAAAATCCGAGAAGTTCGAGGATGCCTCGTCATACTCATGTTGCTAGAATGATATTTACCTGAACAACTTATCCTTGTTTGCAGTTTGCAATTCAATTCAATTTCTAGTTTATAACAAAACTCTGCACCCTAAACGCCCAAATAGGAGTCAATCGTGTGGCGTCTTGGCAAATTTGAGCATAACTTTAGGCTCGAGGCCAGCTCTTGAACGTTATCAGAGGGGAAAAATATTTCAGAGTTTTAGGGCTTCCCAAACTCCCTCAGCAAAGGTTTCTCGATACATACACAAGAGGGGGCCATTAGGCCCGAAACCATGGGGTGGCACGGGTTGACAATACCAATCCCTGGTGTAACATGAGTAATCTTTTTACCATCTCTAGCAAATTTTTCAAATAACCACAATGGGTCTTTACTCTAATTGCGCAGTGTTGCACCCCCACCTTTTAGAATATAATTGATAAAGAAGAAAATTGACGAGAATAAGAGTGAAAACAACATATTTCATGATTGACATACAAATGAGCCTAAATTCTGAAAGATGTTATTCTTACAGTGTCCGTATCCATTCTTGTGTTTAGCCTTATTCCTTCCCAAGTTTTACCAACCCGACTCCAAAGGTTTGGCTTCGAGCCTGCTTGCTAGTCAAAACACAATGCCCAAAATTGGAAAAATCTACAATACACGAAACCCCAAAGCTCCCTTCCAATCGACCAGTTTTCGTGCATTAAATTAGATTTCTATTTCCGATTTGAGTGGGAAAAGGATGGGAAATAACCCCTGATGCATGTATTGTTGCAATTTGATGTATCTTCTTTCGATTTCCGATTCGAAAGGGAAGAAGAAAGGAAAAACACCTTTCTTAATTGACAGGTAGGCGGAGAGTTATTCCTTGCATTTAAAGAGAGGAAAAGCCTCATTTCAATCAGTTGATGCAGAGTGAAGTGGTAACCTGATCAACAAGAGACATCAAGAAGAAGCGAACCAGAATGAAGTTGTTCCAGTTTTGTGCCATTCTTCTGTGCCTGGCACTTTCAGTCCAAAGTAAGTGTGAACACTGTTTGGCTGTTGAAACCCCTCAAATCTCCTAGCAGTTTTTAGCTTGAAAATTTATTTGCATTAATTACTTTAGAAACATCGTATTTTTGTTCCAACAGATCATGTCTAGGAATAACGTACTTGATTTAACTTGAATAGCTCCTACATATCATCAGTAAATTCAAAAGGAATTGGCTCTCTAGATAGGGTACTCTCTGCCCCCGTACTACTCCCGTGTCACTGACGCCCATCTATTTGGATCCATCTCCCACGAGTGACCTTGATTTGGTAAGCAAGCAACATTTGAGAACATATCTTCTTGCAACTAGGTACTGCACTGAAACAAGAAGAAGATGAGATGGAAGATGAGCTTGGTCAAGAAGAAAAACAAGAAAATAATGAAGATACTGCCTCCGAGGTGAACGATTTTGAAGACGAAATGGAAGATGCAGCAGATCCTAAAGACGTGGTCGAACAAACCCAAGAAGGTATTTAGCATTTGACTCTTCATAAACTCTATCAACAGCCTATGCTACATATATAGCTGTATAGCCAGGAAAATCGGAAACATAATGAAACGAACACATAGATTACTTAGGCTTTTCGTCTGACACTCAACAGAGTAATACGTCAGAAAGAGAACGAAACAGAAACCTAACTGATTTATATACCCAGATGTGGATCGAAATAGGCCAATCAGAAAAGGGGTGAATGATTGTTATAGTGTAGGAAAACCAATCAACACCCACGATACAGTGGCTATACTGAAGGTTTGTACCATCCAAAGACTGTGCTACATATATAGCTGTAGCTACATCAAACACTTATAATAAAGTACGCTAACGAACAGATAAACGAGCTCCGCATTTCCACGTCTTTTCTTTGTAAAACCAACTTTTTTGAACATAAACTTCGATACAATACACACTTCCTCAAGTGACGTTTCTACAAAACGAAGACTTCTATAAAAAGTTCTGTAATATGTACTTGTGTGCCTCGTAAGTGCATGACAACATCACACGTTATTGCGCATGTAACTATGATACGTTTGTTGATTCATTAGTAATGCAGATGCGTTACATCTTGTTTATTCACATACAATCACCTTTTCTTATTTAATCGCTTAACCCTAACCCTTATTTAGCTACTCTCAAGACCGCTTGCTAAAGCCATACACGTATCTCTTACTTATACACGTAAGGCTTACACGCGTTTCTATTGGTCAAATTTAATTAGTTATCCGCAGTTTTACCCCATATGCTCCTTGCTTTCATTCAATCAATTCCGTTAGTTTATCGTTTATAATGGTTCCCCAACCCTTTTTCTAGAGTTCTTGAGTTTTTACGATGGTGTACTGTTTTAAGTTCCGAGCCAAACTGTTGTGAGCCGAACTGCTCACTAGATAGTTATTAGATAAAGTTGAATTACTGGAATTAATCGTAATTGTAAACTTCTATTCTGTTCAATACGGAAAATTGGTGAACTCGGCGAAGGCGCAAATCATTCGGGTTGATATTTGGGTAATACTCACTCGTTCTCAGAGTCGGGTAGCTTTTTAATGCCAATACATTTCACAATGGACAACTGAAGTCAGTTTGCACATTTGTAAAACCACCCTTGGGAACCTCTGTGCAGTGCTGTTAAGGATGCTCAGTACTGAGGTTTGCAGGCGACATAATCAGTACCGTGGAAGAATACCACTCAGCACTGTAGAGAATGTTCATTACTGTGGAGGAATACCATCAGTTTTGTGGGGGGATACTACAAGTACTGTCGAGATCATTCATAGTACCTAGGGTTTCCCTTCGCAGTGCTGATGGTATTCCTTCACACCACTGAGCATCCTCCACAGAACTGATGACATTCCCCCAAATTATTGAATATCCTCCTCAGTTGGGAAAAGGTAAAACTGATTTGTAATACAAACATGTGCTATCCCACAGAGACCGTTGAAATGCCAGCAAACAGTCCTTTTTGGTGGAGAAGAAGAAGAAGAAGAGTCGTCATCATCAATAACCATTTTTACCGACGTAGCCAAAGAAGAAGAGGTTGAGGTACGGAATCGGTCAAATAGGATCGCGGAATTGCATGCAACTTTTTAAAACTAGAAAAGTGATGCATCAGAGCTTAAGAATGAATGACTCTGTTTGTAACTTTTATATCTCAGCAAAGTTTCATGTTAACAATTAATTTTTAATGGAATAACAACTGCACTCATGAGAATAGAATCAATTTTTCATTCATTTACTTCGTACACAGGGACGAATCCATTCTACTACAGCTCGAGCCGTAGTCAGATGTTTAGGCCTAGTATTTTTATTTCTTCTAGTTTAAGCTCTAAGATAAAAAATTCTATCACTTGGACCAATTTGAGCAATAGTCAGAATTTTTCCTAGATCCGCCCCTGTGGCACACACTAATATTCCGCAATAGATGGCGAGTCTCACTTCATGCACAGTGCATTCTGGGGGTATGCCCCTTAGCAACGCATAGTTACCAAGATTGTAACGGCTAAAATCGTTATTTTACCTCAGAAAAAACACTCATGTAAAAGATCATTGCTAAGTCATGTAGATCATGGTGAAGAAAAGAAAATACTCGCTATGATGGTTTTGTGATTCTTAATTAAATCTGGAAATCTTTTAAACCAATGAATTCAAGAATGAACCGAAATTTTGCATCAATCACACAATCCATGGCAGTCCTCGGTCGATTTTTTTAGTAAAAGAAGGTCTCGAGACCAGACCCCACGATCATAGATCATTAGGCGCACTTTTACTCGATGCTCCTGCTAAAAATTGTCAGCATTAGTTTCATCTTAGCTTGTTCTAAAATTTTGGCAATTTTGTCTTGTCGAGTACTGACTTGCTTATAAAGCAGTTGCTTAAAAGAAATATACGTGTATTCTGATTAAAATAAAGTTTCAGTTTCGTTTTCCTAGACAAGTTTTCAATAATTGGATTTATAATCATACTCAAGTGGTCAAAGAAGTGACGAAGAGAAACACAAAATTTGATTGTATTTTGCTTTAAAAGACTTTCCAGCTAGACCTAAAATTTTATAGTTGAATTGTATTTATTTAAGCTTAAGTAGTATCTATGTGTTCGTTTCATTATGGTTCCGATTTTTCTGGCTATACTCAAGTTCTGTACCATCCAAAGACTGTTGTATTTATTTCTTAACAGTTTCTTTGTATGTTGCAAATGTTTTATTCGACAAATAGTTTTTTTACTATTCGTTTTTGGTGAAATATGTCAAGAATGGCATTGCGATAATGGGAAGTAGGTTTGTAACTTGCGATGGATGAGCTATTTGAATGTGAAGGTATTATGACTGGTGAGCCATGCCTTCATCGTATGGTTTCACAAAATCTTATCTTGTTGGCAAATGGCTGTAAGCTCAGTTTACACATTCCAAAACACGCCCTCTTTATCAGGCCCTATGTGTTTTACTAAAATTCAACATTTGTCCCTTAATATCGGCCATTTTGTTGTCCTTGATGTAGAGGTAAAGGCAAGAGATTTATGCAAAATGTAGAGAGAAAAGAGTTCATTGAATATAATTGCAGTTTAGTTGTATCAAGGGGATATAGGGTCCCATAGAATGGCAAAATCTAAGGAGCTACTGGGAGCTACAACCATAGAACCCCTAACAAAGCTTTGCTACGGATAAGGCTCTGCCCTGGACCTTTGAACACAGTATACGCTGACCACGCCACTATTAAGACGTTGGTATTTTTGAGACAGGCCTTTAAACTCCTTAAAAATGGGATTAATTTCCCTTCCCTAAAGAAAATTCGTGTTGGAGAGATTTGAAAATGGCATGCGTATTTCTTTCAATTAAGAAAAGCTCGCAAGATGCCTAAGGATAAGTTGCATCTAATCAACTCTGAATCTTTATGCAATTTACAGGCTGCCTAAGGGTCCAATTACTTATTGAACAAGTGTAAATAGGAAAAACCTAAAAATCATAAATAGGATAGTAATACTATACCTTGATATCAATATGGTCTGTTGAGCTAAAAGTTAATCAAATTTGAGAAAAGATTCTCAGCTTGGAATAGTCGCGTTGGGTTTCAAACAAATCACTCAGATTCTGTGAAGATGAAATATCATGCATTGAAATGAGATATCATGAATGGAAATGAGATATCATAAATAAGTGATAGTCATAACTATTACACATTTCTTTAAGAAACTTGTGTAAAAGAAACCTAGTACTAGAAACCGATCAAATTCTGCAAAATCTTGTGGAAAAGACCCGATTTTTGGATTATCAAATATTGAAATCTTAGCCCGTCATTCAACTCAGGCAAAGCCTATGCTAGGCCCAAAGGGAGTCTTGGATTTCCACCATTTGTTTTGCGCAATGTATGATGGGAATATGCCATTAGCAACGCTTGTCTACCGAAAGAAGTGACTGTGACATGGAATCTTGACCACTTCTACGAAAGATTTTGGGCCCTCGCGATTCGCGATCTTATAGTAAAATAAGTAAATTAATCGCTAAATTAATCTGTACCTAGTTTTGCTCAAGATATTTTTGTAGAATAGAACAAGATAGAATATTGTAAGATTTCAGCAAAAAATTCATTACAATTTGAAATAGAAGAAAATAGAATGTGATAGGATTTCAGAAAAAATCAAATTACAATTTTAAGGCTGCTGTTCCAATTTCCTTCCAATAAATTAATTAATAAATTCGGGATGACATTCCAATTTGTCGCGGACATCAAGAAAAAGTCCACAAGAGACTATTAAAACCTGGTAGGCTATTGGTAGGCCTTATTGGTAAATACTTAATTTCCAAGGAAGCAAGTTGAAGAAAACAAAAAAATCCGCCAACAATCTTCTACAAACACCATAGGAGATACTCTGGGTACCAGACTCCCTCAAAAGACTATGTACCAGACTCTTTCCTTTGAGAATGTTTGTTGGTTATAGAAAAGATAACATGGCTAGGATCCAGGCTATCAATTGGGGTTGAGCGCGATGGTAAATACAGATCTACTAGTTCACTGATTCACGCTCTAGGAAGGTAGTGCCTGAAAGTATGGATTACATACTCTTAGAGATACTCTGAAGGATCCCTGAAAATATGCTCTCTTGCCAACCTGGATCCTGGCCATGTCATCTATCACCAACCGAGAAAAGTCTGGTGCCCAGGTTAGAAATGAGAATATGCATCGACAAGACAGCTGGCTAGAGTTTGAAATTACAAACTTGAATTGCAATGTTTTATGACGAAACACTATTTCAACTTGTATCCATCATTCTGAGTGACATGTCATATTGTTAGTTCCTCCAGATGCGATTTCGGTGCATTTTATCCAAAAATAAGCGAGTACGAATGAACAGTGATAACCAATCCTGGTCACGGCACCAATTTGTGGAGAACGTATAAACAACAGGAAACTATCTCATCCTCATAACTTGAAAATCCAAAAAACTTCTAACAAACACGCCATACAAGTGAATCACTTAAGAAATATGTATCGAGAATATCCAACCATAATCTAACAAATGTAACAACTTTGACCAATCAGGTCTTAACAACTGGAGGATCTACTGTTAATAGCAAAGTTGATACCTTAGACCCTGATTAGTCTAAGTCAGTCTTTGAGCAACGCAAAGTAACCCAAGTCTAGATTTTAATCGCCGACTAGGCAATTTAATCTCTGATTAGGGCAATCGAGATTTTGAGCAAACCAAACAGGCCCAGAACTATAACCTACAAACGCAAAGAACTTCGAAATAAATAAAAAGAAACAGAGTCACCAGAGCTCAAAACTGCAAACACGAAAAACTTCGAAATAAAAAAATTGAATCACAGAGAAAGATCGAGGAAATCATTTTGAGCAAATACATTTGAGTTTGCTTTCCGAATTTAAATGGGAAATCGAAAAGAGTTGACAAGGAAAGCATTCATATAGACAGAGTGGTGAGGAGAAGTAACACGAGATGGTTCTGAAGCGTGATAATGGAAGGAGGTGCTCGATGGAATTCGTAGCAATTTGATACACAGCTGTTTGGCAAAGTCCCTGAGGTTATGCCCATGCGTGGGTGGAACGTTTGGTCCTTGCCAACCAAACAAGGAACAACATTCCAGTGTCATTTATAGCAGAGACACTCCTGCTTTCAATCAGTCGGTGCTGAGCCAAGTGACAGCCGGATCGACTAGAGACACTGAGAAGAAAGCGAGCCAGGATGAAGTGGTTCCAACTTTGTGCCATTCTGCTGTGCCTGGCACTTTCAGTCCAAAGTAAGTTTGTCTTTATCTATGCATGTCTCAATGATTTTACAGCTAACAGTAATGTTTACTAGGAGGATGGGACATTAGTTGGTACATTTCAATCGACATAACTGGGCTTGGAAACATTTTTTTTCCTTTTCTTCTTCTGTTGTGTTTCATATTTCATTAATAATCAATAGACTCAATCTCCTGTTTTACTACGTATTAGTTACATCGGATATTATGGTAAATGAGTTTGACTTTTTGAAACAGTCAGTTAACAGAAAAACTGGGATTTTCAGCGTGGTGACTTTTTGACTGAAGTGACAGAGAGCTGGCAAAGTTTCCTGCCAGACGTTGGTCGTAGCATAAAGTCAGAAGAGAGTTATACAGTATTCTAAAAGCTAAAGCAATAGTGATTGTCATGTTGAAGGACAAGAACTCGCGACCGAATGGTTAGAATGTAAGTGTCTTAGCGATAGTACTTTCCACAAAAATGATAGCTATCGCACTATCTCATGCAATCTTCTAGCGAGATTAAACGGCAGAAAGAAAGTAAACATTACAAATGTCAAGCATTTCAATGTTACGTAATTTTGATATGACAGTTGAGTTGGTCTCAGTAAGGTTTGGACAACTTTTTGTGACAAATTAATGACTCTTTCCTACAGGCACTGCATTGAAGCAGGAAGAGAATGAGCCTGCTCAAGCAGAGAAGCAAGAGTCAGAGGACGTAGCTCCCGAAGTGAACGACTTCGAAGACGACAAGGCTACAGGAGACGACGCAGAAGAGTCCGAGGACGAAGCCGCAGACCCAAAGGAGGACGCAGAAGACCAGAGCAACGACTTGGCCGAACCAAGCGAGAAAGGTATCCAACGTTTGATTAAATATTTCAGGGATATCATGCTACAAATTGTTATCAACTGATACTTCTATAAATTTGACACTATTGCAAAACGAGCACTATCTTACAGCTCAAACAGACAGATATTCCTACAACTGGCACTTCTGAATAACTGAGACTTTCTACAAAACAAAACTTCCACACCATGTATATGTAGAACGGATGTTTTTGTATAACGGAGAGTATCATAAGTGACACTATTTCTAATCCTGCCTAGAAAGTGCACTTTCAGAAGACGGAAATTTCTATCAAACGAAAACTTCTCAACAGAAAGTTAAAACGGACGATTCTGAATAGCGGACAGTTCTGCATTAGTTTACTATAACAATATCATAATACTTAAATATAACGGACAGGATAAACGAGTGCTAATACTTAAATCCTGCTTTTGTAAAAGCTAACCATCTTCAGTAGCCACCATAAAAAGATAGACCAATTGATTTCCATTCAGATGTACCCGAGCTGTATGGGTTTCTAATTTTATTGGTAAACTGTTCATACATATTTATATCATCCCTTAGATGTAGAGACACAATCAAAGAGTCCATTTTTCTGGGGGAGGAGAAGGTATCACACCATCCACATTCACCATCACCATCACGGTAGTTCCTATTACCGCAGAAGATCTTATCGCAGAAGATACTACCGCAGAAGAAGAAGTGTGTTCGCATACCGCAGAAGATCCTACCGAAGAAGATCTTACCGAAGAAGATCTTACCGAAGAAGATCTTACCGATACCATCCAAGAGGTTGAGCACCAATAGGAGGCTGAGGCTCGAAATCAGTAGGCCCAACAGGACTGAAACTGCACACAACTTTATAACTAGTCTAGAAGAGTGATTTTGTTAGAGCATTAGATTAAATGATTTTGTTTGTAACTTTTATATCTCAGCATAGACTCATGTTAACAATGTGTTTCCGTTTGGAATAACAACTGAATTCGTGAGGTGAAAATCAATTTTTTGTATTCCTCAACTTCCCACACAGTGTACAGGTGACTCTGCCAATGATGGTGAATCTTATTTCACGCAATGCATCATAGAAGTATGCCCCTTAGAACGCATAGCAACTAAAATTGAAAAGGCCTCAGTCGCTTGTAGGAGCATTTTGAACTGCGGTTGCTTAGTTTGGTAATGGTAGCTATTACCTTGTAGCTACGCACCATGGCATAATGGAAGAATTCTCACTAATAGGGATAAAAGCAAAAGGGCAAGACAATATTCAACATTCTCGGGTGGCAGAGCCTTAGTAGAGGGGTTATCTGATTAAGAGGAGGTTTACCATGAAAAGAAGTATCAAAGAGTTGTTAGTTGATAGTTCATAGGCAAATACGCTTACTCTCTTCATATGTTAATGGCTTATGTGCTTAGCACAAAGGGCCCACAAAAGAGGTAGTCTAATCGAGCAGTGTGACCCTGTCCTTCTCCTAGCTGTGACAAGACCTCGTGATTTATTTTGCCTGGAATTACAGAGAGCTCGCAAATTGTCTCCTTACAAAAGGGCCTAAACTACTGGTAGAACTCTTTGTTTTTCTCTTTTACTATTAAGGAACGCTTTGGGCCTACTGGAAATCTTCTTTCCCATCATGCTCTGAAACTGAGTCGTAATTAAAAAGATGTATTAGGATTTACTTACATCAAGTAGTCTAGACTAGACAGTGAGTCAGCCTCGTCTCTACCTGGCTAAATCCTCATTTGATTAAACCTAATCTCCTCGTGGTCTGATCTGCGTGAATCCTAAGGATAAGTCAAATTATTAACAACTTGACTTGACCCGTCTTTATTTTCGTATTGACTCAACTATTTGACCCTATTAGAGTTAACTCTTTCTGACGTATGTTCCTCCTGACGCTCCCTTCAGTGACGTTAGCTCTCCTTGTCTAACGAGGGACACATGATTCTTCTCTGTCATCAACTACGTCACTACGGAGTCCACACATGACTCCCTTTCAAATCGAACGCGACTTTTTCAAGAACAAAAAAATTTCCAGTATTTCTCAATGAATTTTCATAAGAGAAATTGGACTTTCAGAAAAATTGTATGAGATATTTAGGAGTGATCTGCCACACCTCGCACTTACTGCTTGTGCGAGTGCAACACAACAAATATCATCCAAACGCTTTAGAAGTCTGGTAACTAAATAGAAGTCTGGTAACAACTAAGAATGTCACATGTCCTTGGAATGATCGATACTCTCTGGCCTACTTTACCTTGAATCGCCCTCGCGGCCTCTTGAGGAAATCTGATTTTAATATTTTCTGGATTTACCAAGTTCTACGTTCTGTAGAATTTTCCAAAAGTCGTCCAAAACTTCTGCATACTAACAACAAATGTTTCCCAAACTCTGGTACCTACTTAGAATGTCACATGTAATTCAGAATGATTGACGCTTTCTAGCTAACCATACCTTGATTCAGTTCTACTATACCTGTATCAATTTAGCAAGGCCTTGCTGTCAACATATACTTTGCTTCTGATGACAAACTTGATGTGAAATATATTTGAACCTTACCACAGAGCAGCTTTTTCACATGATCTGATGGCTTTTCGTCTGTCATGAACCTCATCTTTGAGAAATCTCGAGTTTTTGGTGGATCACTCGGGCCTCGTTTACACATTTTAATCTATGCATGCTTTTTTAAAAGGAGGAGGAATCTAGCCTTGGCATCGGTACAGAGTACAGGTCGTCGGTTCGAGTCCTACCCGGTTCATTCTCATTTTCATAAATCATTTTGATTGAACTTCCAAATCCTACTTCTTTTCACTCAAAGTTTCTTATTCTGTAAGCCTATTTACCACTTTCCTGTGAATTTGTTGATAGTTCCCTTAATTGAAATCCATTTTAATTATCCCAGGCTTGTAGACGCCTACAGTTGCACAAAATCTCATTATTTAGTTATCAAATTTTGCAATAAGAGGGCTATGCCAAATCGCTTCATTCCCTCCCGTTGGGCTTATCTAAAGAAACACGAGAGGGTACCTTGTAAAGATGGCAGGTGGCTGCCAAGGTTTTGGGTTCTTTGCAATATTTTGCCCGGTTTATGGATAATGTTTCATGAGTCTTTAAAAGGCTTGGGCCTATTTAAGAAATATCAAATACTGCACTTCATGCACAGGCCTACATTTTCATAGGATCGTTGCTTTTTACACTACAAAGCGAAGTACAAATTGAGCTAATATTTCATAATTCAGGTCTCTAGTGTTGTGACCTATAGTTGAATATTACTGTATAGTAGATAGGCCTAGAATGCAGTACTATACTAAAATTCGCAACTTGTAACTAACAACTCAAAATTCGTGGATTGTCGTATCTTGTGAACACTCTTCTTTGCAGAGGCTTGCTTTGTGCTGCTCAAAACGAGAGCACAGTGGTGGTACCCTTTCTCCTCTCCTGACTGTACCTGACGGTCGTATGGGACTCACCACCCCTTAGCAACCTAACAACACAGCTTCTTCAAAGTAGAGTGTCTTGTAGCTTAATCAATTGAGATTTTGCCACTCAACCAATAGCAAGTGGTTTGAAAAACACAGTACAGCCTCTTTTTCTACTTGCAATATCAAATGTATCATCAAACCTCATCTCAGCTATATTTCAGCTTCGGAGACTTTTGCATGTTTTGGGCAACGGAATGCTGCTCACTTTCACGTTTGCAGATTTGACTCGTTCATCATCGGGGCTTGTCTCCGCTGACCTTACGTTCTTTGCAGCATTTAACTGAAATCAATAAAAACATAAAGTTATGATTACTTAATAGTCGTACATTAAAACCTGCCAATAAAAACCTAGTTTTAGGAAAACCAGTTAATCTAAAATTTCGTCATTAATGCTCCTACCAAACGAGTAGAATTTCCTGAGATTTGTTTTGGCGTTTTCGATGCTTGCAGTACCGTAGAGAGGGGAGGATCACCAGGGTAGTTACCAGGGGGCCCCAGAGCTCTTAGGTGGCCGCAGAATCCAAGTTGTCTACGTTTATTGATCATAAGCTCTCTTTCAGGGGAGTTTAGACCCATTGAAATCGCATTTACCCTAGGGCCAAGCCAATCTCTCGACGACCCTGGATACGTTCAATATCAAAACATGAGTCTAAATGGCAACACCAAAATTAAGCTCCATTTCAATTTCTATAGGAACCTGTTCAGGCTAAGTAAGAAAATCGAGATTCCTACATGCAGTTTTTATTTTATCCATGAAAATGTAGCTTTAGATTGTATTTTCTTTAGAACTTTTGGTGTGTCTTAGTTGTGTCTTTTTATAAGGAGATAGTGTTTGTGCATAACTTCTAAACTAACCCTAAAAACATGATTAGAATCAACTAGATTATGCAAACCCACGTGTCATTTTAAGAGACTCCTGCCGAACTTTGAATACTAAAAATTCGAAATCATTTGGAAACTTTTAGTACTGGAAAGATAACTTATTTCCTTATAAAAAAAATGTCTGTATTTTTATTGGTACACACAGTGCAAATATGTATAAGGTTGTCATACTAACTGGGAAAACACAAATATCCATACAGTTTTCTTTATTACATAGTATAAATATTTTTCTTATCAGCAAACACATTAGAGAATGTTCACATCGACTCAAAATGCACAATTCTCTTCCAGACCACTCCCAAATACAAGTTTGCATTTGCTATTATCAACAATTACGTCAAAGCATTGCTGAATTTGACAGTCATTAATTCAATACACGCAGTGTCAAGACCCCGTTCTCACTTCTGCTTCCTTGTAGCTCCATTTTCAGTTTTGCGTTCACCAGGGCCGTTGAGAGACGGGCCCCTGGGTAAAGACTCATTCAATGGGCCTAAATTCCTCTGAAAATAAGTTTATAATGAATGTAAATAAATCGCCTGCCATGCCTTATGAATTAATGTGAATATAACATGCCTCTGAAGAGGGATTCAATCTAAAACACGAATTAATGCCTCACTGTGGATAAGCCTGGAGTTGTGAACACATCAAGGTTACTATGCTAGCTTATTGCTCTGGCTTAGGACAGTGGTTAGTGCACTCGCCTGTGTCTGCAAAAACCTGGGTTCGAGACCCGGTGGTGCCATATGTCAATTGCAGTAGTCTGCTCTGGTATAATTTAATTACCCGTGTTAGACCATGCCTTATGAATTAATGTATATAAACAATGAATATATATAACTTAGATTTAACAGGTCCCTTAGAGCCACGGGCTCCTAGGTAACTTCCCTAGTCACCCCTCCCCTCTCGACAGTACTGGTTTGAATGGGGGAGAATAAGGGTCTGGATGAGAGTTAAAGACTCGAGTAAACAATTAAAGATGGGTATGTGGGATGTTTTCGCCATGACGTCCGCTCCGTTCATATACATAAACATTCACCAGATCGAATCCCAGAGCTTTCAGCAATGTAACAAAATCTTTGTTAAGTTTGGTTAAACCAGAGCAATGAAGAATAAACGGGGTTTAGGGCTGGAGGATCAATACATATTTGAATAGCGCTGACGTCAAGTGAAAAATTCCACAGCATTCACTTGGTACAAAGATGTTCCGCTTATCTAGGCGGGTTCTGGGGAGATATATTTAGACATGGGGAAAGTCTTTTCTGCGAAGTCCTATGTAAGTAGGCATTGAATCTAAAATATGGCTTCCAACGACGTTTTATCACGAAGATTGGTATATCATCTAACTACATAAAATCAATGAAAATTGGGTCTCTGCACTGCTTCATACTTCCTGACTCATTATATCATGATGTATCGTACCATAGTTGCATTTAGCAATTTGCTACTAATGTTTCAACTTTACTATCATCTCAGCGATTAATCTACCCTAGTGAGGAAACTAAATTGCACGCAGGGCCTTCTCTCTTTTTTTAACTTTCGGTTCTTGATTTTACTTCTGTTTTTATACTGTTTATGGTCCTACATGGTGGTATGTGCAGATAAATCTTCCTGATTCCTAACCGTGTTTAAAAAATTTAGATTGTAAATTTGAATTATGTTTTTTAAACATAATTTGTAGACAGCAGCATCATTTTGGAAAAATTGATTAGTTCTCAGCAAGTGAAAATGTATTCCCCCCACGTTGTTAGGGTCATTTTCCTATCTGTTAGGCCAAGCCCGAAGATTAGGGCTATCTCCTCATTAGCTTTCAATGACAATGAAGACCTTGTCACTGTTTGTTGACCATTCAAATTTCATGAGTAGGTAGGCTTGAAAAAACTCTGGCTTGAATGCTTAAACAACAATACGGGGAATGAACACTTCAATAGCACTTTTTAAATTAAATGTTAATAAACCCTAAATGTTTTTTTTGAAATTAGATAGAAATTGCCGGTTTTAGAGGTTTTTCAAAAAGTTTCTTGCTCCATCGTATTTATTTGCAATTCTATGAGGGTTCAAAGTACCCCAAATCAGCTGTTTTCTGAAATCAAACCGCGGACTTTCAAAAGGTCTGGGGAGAGCTTGATGACGTAGATACCGGCATATGGTCAAGAAGCGCGGTATAAAGGAAAGAAATGCCGGGAAGAGTCATATCATTCTTTTAACACTTTAAACTTTAGGGACACTTTCTGAAAGTAACAGAGTGCTTCTCTGTCTTTTACAAAATCATTGGTTACCCCCGGTTCATAATTTCCTAACGACTTATTAAACAACAGTTCCACTACCAATGATTCATTTTGCTTGTTTCTCCAGGCACCTATGGACCAGACAGCCCCCAACCTTTTTTCATTTCAATGTTTCATCTTATTAAGTTGAATTAGTTCGTCAAGGGAGGGTTGAACCTGAAGCATGTCTTGCTGACAACAGGGAGTGGCAAGTACGCTAATGGCTAGCCACTGAAGCAGAATCTCTTCTGAATCATAGATGTTATAGAAGCTCAGATGGACAAATCAAATAGTGCCGCGCTACCTACCAAAATATTACTGTTGTTTTCTTCAAGTTTTAAGCACGATTTTTCCAACAACAACTTCTCTTGGGTGAGATTTGCGATGGATGAGCGCATTTGTGAATTTTCCTTCTCCAAATGATCGATTTTCAAGACCAGTTTTCGGTGATCAACGCTGAACCCAGATAGCTTCTCTTGTAGCGAAGACATTCTGAAAGGTAAAGAGATGGAATGTCTGCGCACGTGTTTCTTTAAAAAGTTCAAATTATTTGATTTCACTTATCGTGTGCATAAAATTACTAAGTCTGGAAGGACTAAGTGTGTGCTGTATTACAGTTGTACTTCTTTGACTCTATTTTCTACCAGTTTTCTGATTTTTTGAAAAGTGATATAAAAATTCTGGATTGTGGAATAAACGTTGCCCTAATAAATATTAATGGTTTGTCTTCATAAGTGGCGTGTGATAAGTGATCATTGTAAATATTGTGCTAGAAAAAGCCTTGATACGACCTATTCCATTGCTCTACTAACTATCTAAGGCTTGTCATGATAAGTGGTGACTATCATGTCAAATATTGAGTCAGAAATAGTCTTGATAAGACCAAATATATTTACAATGTTGTCCTGCTAATTATCAAAGGCTTGTCATAATAAGTGGTGACTATCATACCCATTGTTGCATCAGGAACAGGCTTGATAAGACCGAAAGTATTTACAACGTTGTTCTACTAAATATCAAAGGCTTATCATAATAAGTAATAAGTGGTGACTATCATATCCAACATCGTGTCAAAAACAACCTTGATAAGACCAAATGTTTTTACTTTATTCTACTAAATATCAAAGGTTTGCCTTGATAAGTGGTAATATCATATTAAATATTGTATTAGGAATAGCCCTGATAAGACCGACGTTATTGATAACTTTTGAATTTATTGCAATACTCCCAACTTCATGACTGCTATGGGGGTGGGGTTTTTAATAGCTTGATATTTTTGATATACCCAAGATATCTGCATGTTTCTCAAAATTCATTCATTGCCTTCGCTGCACAGTACTAACCTACCACTTGAAAAACTAACTGACTTCCAAGAGATTTCAGTCTACCAGATAGTGGAGCAATTACACTTAAAGATAAAATGTTTTAGCTTGAGAACTCATAATGCTTCAGAAGATAATTCTGATAGAAAAGATTTCGTATTTCATGCAAATTCAGTGGCTGTCCTGCTGAATATGTTTTAAATTGTTCATATATTTCTTCTCAACCTATAAGAAACATGGCAGCCTGGTTTTGCAACATTCAATTTCTTAGTGGCATTTGATACGGTACAGCAAGAGCAAAGTTGTTCTTTAGAAGAAGCAGGATTTGAAAAATTGAAGCTAGCTGATTTGTGCGAATGAAAATGATCCGAGTAGGATCTGATCAGACATTGTTGGGCCTTGCAGGGTCAAACCGTTATTAACTTACTCTGAAATCAAAGCCATGTTTTGGTCCTTCACTTGTCGATACTTGGCATCAGAATTATCTTTCCATTCAGCTTCCTTACTGATTCTACCTTGAGAGATTTCCAGATTTTTCCTCAGTTGTCCAATGAAAGTCTCGAGCGCATATCTTTCTCTACTGCACCGATTACTGAAAGAGTGAAACATTAATGACTGTTAAAGAATATGGTATGTTTTCAGAAGTTATAGCCTTTTTTGTTGTTAAATATCTGAATCTTTTTTAACTATATAATTATATTTTCCAAATTCTTTATCGTTTATTCTTCATGAATTACTGAATTGTTATCTTTTACTTATCTATTATTATTCATGATAATAAAGTAACAATGATGACACTTTATTCACAGTTAGAGGCGACGTGGCTATGCTAGTGGTAATTCAGTTCGGCTAAAAGTTTACAAATTTACAAGTTAGAAATACTACATCAGCTAATCAATCATATAATTATATTTCTCGAATTCTTTCTACTTATCATCTATCTTTAATTTATTACTCAAATTGTTATCTTTCGTTTCTTTAACATTATTCATCATAATGAAATAATAGTAATAACACTTTATTCACAGTTGACTTAGGCGATTTTTAGGTTAGTTTTTCAAGTGGTAGGTTAGTACTGTGTGGTAAAGGCAATGAGTGAATTTTGAGTTACATGCAGATATCTTGGGTATACCAAAATATCAACCTATTAAAAAACTCCACCCCATAGCAGTCAGGACGTTGTGAGTATTGCAATAAATTCAAAAGTTGTCAATACCTCGGTCTTATCAAGGCTATCCCTAACATTATTTTAGTGATTTTTAATGAGTTGTGAATATGAAGCTTCTGTCTTTAATTATTATTATTGTTAGAAAAGTTTGCTGAAGAAGATTTAATCGAACTGTTTAAAGCATGGTTTTTCCCGAAAGAAGACAAGATATTTACCCGAGCGTTCTGAATTCATTTTCAGTATTGATAGCTTGCTCGTCAAATTTCCTTTTCAGATCATCAAATGCATCAAATGTGGAAGCTAACTCCAATTTCAAACTTTCATTCTCCTTAGTGAGTTCTATTATTCGCCCACTGGAATATCCATTCTAGTAGAAAAAAATTGTAATTTAATGATATAACAAAGAAATTGTTTGCTCGAGGTAAGGTATGCAAATTCAATTTCGGAGACAGTCATCTTGATTATTATATGACAAATAATTCCAGATAATTCAAGGAAAAAACCACTAAAATCTAGATACAGAATTTCATTTGTTATAAAGTCTCTACCAGTAATCGAACCCTGGATATCTAATGTTCAAATCATCCAACTGCACTAACGGTGCAAGATCTAGAAGTACTTTGCAGCAGAAATTAGCGAGTGATGGGATGTTTTTATATGCAGACTCAAGCTGCCATACATGAAGTTATCTATCGTTTCATGTTTCGAGAGAAAAGTAGGTTTATAAACACCCCTCTATATAAGAAACATGAACTGGTTCTCTTCCTATCTATTATCGCTCTGTACTTCTGTACATCTAGTGCTGTGACCAGGTACGACTGCGCAAAGCTAGAGATAGACTCCTGTGAAAATACTCAACTACGTCAGGCACAGATATAAGCTGTAAGGATGTTTCACAAGTAAGTTAATTCTTACTTCCTTTCTCGACATCCTCTGTCT
Organism: Pelagia noctiluca; assembly: GCA_963924455.1. NCBI lineage: Eukaryota > Metazoa > Cnidaria > Scyphozoa > Semaeostomeae > Pelagiidae > Pelagia > Pelagia noctiluca. The sequence goes on along the minus strand of OZ004327.1, from coordinate 14,082,967 downwards.
TTGTTGCAAATCGTTCAGCTGCACTCTCTGTTCTTCAACAGTTCGCAAGAGATCACCAATTTCTAATTCTTTCTCATCTGCGTTTTTCTCAAGTAATGTCAGCTGCTTTTGGAACTCCGATATGACACTTGATTGCAGCATCCTTAAGAAGGGGAATAGTTATATGTACAGAAAGAAGCTAGTAAGTTATTTAAGGCAAATGAAACGGTTGCAACGCCAGAGAGTTGGCTATTTACTTCTCTAATAGAGTTCTAAAGTGTAACGTCACAAAAAATCTATTTTTAGAATTTTGGAAGTTTGGCTCCATAATGTGAAAGAGCTTCCAAAATTACATCAAATGGATGCAAAATCACCTCTGTATGTTGAATATTAACTGAGATATAACCATTTGAAAAATTGACTTTCAATAGGAAATCCCTGTATTTTTCGGCCTGTTCATAAGTTTAAAAAAAGACGAAAATCCTTTAATAAGAAATAAATATTCATCCAAATAAGACAAAATAATGAAAGATACCTGCTTTCTTCCTCATCTGTTAAACGGTTTTTTAGAAATAAATTCTCATCCGCATTCTTCTGCAACATCTCTGCTTTTTGTGCCAACTTGTGTCGCTCGGTTGAAGACCTCTGAAGCTTCTGTTCTGCCAGCTCCATTTTCATATTCAAATCTTCCATCTGCGTAGGAATTGTGAGAAAGTCAAAATCAATTTATCAGACATGAAAAATCAGACATTCTCCTCAACCATTGGCTCGAAAAAAGATATAAATACTAGAAGCTTAAAAAGTGATTGAAAATATCTATTCGGGCAAGGATCTTAATTATGAATGAAATAACCAGAAGCTTCATTTTGATTACTTTTGTCTGAAAAGTCTTTGATAATGATCGTTTGATTGTACGGTCGAAAATTTAGATAAAAGTAATCAAAATGAAGCTTTTGGTTATTTTATTCATAAAAAAAGTGATTGATAAATAAAGCAGTAAGTAACAGCTGAAAAATTGGAGTTTAACATCCTATTTTACCTCAAAGGCTTTAAAATTTAGTGAAATAGTGCATGTTTACGTGCCCCTATTTGAAGCAAGGATTGGCGTTAGTCAGGCTAGCACATTGAACAGAAACTCACTCAGTCAAACATAGAGCAATCAAACACACTGAGACCTCTATAGCTGCTATGTGCAGTGATTTAGTAGCTGCTGCCATGCTCTTGCTTGGAATAGGGCCTAGCCTTGTCCTAGTTACTAGTGTATTAAACATAAACTGACTCAATCTAGCCTGCGTGCAGCACTAAATTCATTAGTAAAAAACCAGTAGCTTTTACTATTTCTTTAAGAGAAGAACACCATAATCTAAATAAATTGCCCGAATTTTCCTTTGCGCACATGATAGAATGGATCTTTAGATGTGGGGTGAGTTGCCGAAAGCAGTTTGCATATATGTGTTATGGCTGCTTAGCACTAAATCGAGACTGGACATGGAACGAGGCTGTGTTGTTGGCAGCCATCTTGGTTCTGTGGGAAGGAGAGAAACAAAGGACCAAAAGGAGCTTGCTGTTTTATGCTATCTTGTTGGCTACAATATTCTAATAGAATATAAATGTGTTACAGCAAACAATGTTACATTTCACTGTTGTCTCAGACTCAGACTTAATAATACGTAGCTGGAGTCAATCTTGTTGATGATAGGTCGATATCTGGTGGTTGACCCTAGCGGTGCCTAATAAACCACTCCCTCCATCCTTAAGAAGGGATGCCAAACTAAGGGCCCCCGTACCCTTGCTAGAAATAAGGCCTTTTGCCTTACGCAGGCAAGCACGTTAAACGGAAACTTTGCTTCATATGGATTCATATCACTTTCGTTGACTGTCAAAGAATAATCTATTATTAAACTAGATACAATTATCGTTTCATTAAGATAAAAACCTTCAGCTCGTATTCCTGAATCTGTGCTTGAAGTTTCTTGGTTGTTTCATGCAAGGAGGTAGACTCGTCTTCTTTCTTCTTAACCTGTTTTTGCAACTGCTCCAACATTTTGCTTTTCAAATCATTCTCCTGAAAAAAAAGAAAAAGGTATTTTAAGGAGAATGATAGAATAACGTTTCGAATAACTTTAGGCTTCCATTGAGTCTAGATTTCAAGGGGCAATCCAAGTTGTTTACTCCTCTTCGTTTTGCTAAAGATTCTAAGTATAGAATAAGAGATGGTAGAAAACAAATTAGCAAAAGACATTTTAACTATTAATGATTTCAGAAATAATTGGCAACGAGCAAAATTGTAAAGTGGGCGATGCAACTCTTTGAGACTTCTTATGTTTTTGTTGATTTCATCTAGATGCTATTGATCTCAAACAGCCAAGCTTCACTTGAATTGAAGATAACAACTCCATTATCTGCAAAACCCACACTAATCTTAAATCTATGTTGGCTGCAATTCATTCTTTAACTAAATTTCATGAAAATTCAAATAGTTCGACTCTTATATTGCAAAGTCTCAAAATAAAATAAAACTGAGTGAGTTGTAGTGATCACATAACATTTAAGTAAAGAAGTTTAGCTACCAGGGCTGCGCTATGTGTTTTAGCTTAATTAGGTCTTCTTCTGCCTCTCTCGACCGTCCATATCGCTTAGCCTCTTTCCAACACTCAGCCTCATTCCTATGTCTCACACTTCTTCCTATCTTGCGACTCCTTTCACCAAATTCTTGTGCTACTAGTTCCTGTGCATACTCAGACCTAATAGTGATTAATGTTTATACCTCCTTAATGAGAATTATTTGAATATGTGCAAAACAGGCTGTAACCTAACGCATGCGTAATTGAAACAGCATTTTGGTGTTTAAAGTGCTTTGACATCTTCGTATCATTGGTTTTCTATCTTTACTACTTTGAATAAAAGTACGGAATATCATACGAGGAAGAAACCCTACCTTTTCCTGGTGCGTCTTCACATTCTCCAATGCGACTATTGTTTGAGCAAGCTCAATGTTCTTCTGTCTTGCTGTATCCAACTCCCCTTCCATGTCGAGTAGGCCAGCCTCGGCAAAAATCTTGCCTTTACTTTCCTTCGATATTGCTGCTTTTAAATCTAACTCTGCCGTCGATAAGCGCTGAACTGTATCTTTTAGTTTGTCATTTTCCTGTGAAGATAATTGCCTAATTAAGATATGATGCCTTGGGATAACCCCAATCCTAACAGTAGCCCCAATCCTACCCCTAAGTAGAAGACTAGGGAAAATGGAGTGATGGAGCTAGGATTGTAATGTCTGATTTTACACCTCGTGTATTCTTTGTGCGATTTCTGCTTAAGGACCAGCCTAATAAACAAATACCCCAACCCTAACTCGAACCATAACTCTAACAGTGACACGTGACCCTTATCCCAACCCTAACCCTGACCCTGACCTAAACCCTTACTCTAACCCTATCAGCCAGCTCTAATTCCAACCCTTGAAACAGGATTGCTAATTTCCTCACGTTTACGTCACATGCTAATTATGCTAATTATTCGATTACTTATTTCTGTGTCTGTTTACATTCGTGTTGTGAATTAGTTATGATTGGTCAGTTTTACATCTCAATCCGAGTCTCACGTCTTTGAGAGCTTCTCTCTTTCACTACTCAAAATAACAGAAATCAAAACTGTTATACCCTGACACTAACCCCAACCCTAAAGCTTTTTGTCTGACAATAATCAGAGTAATATTCGTCAGAAAAAAGTGAAAATGAAACCAAACAAATGGTTTTATAGAGGCAGAACGAAATTGGCCCACCAGAAAAAAGTTGAATCTGATATCAATCTCTATAGCGATTGCGTTGTTAACACCGCATCAGAGTGCTCGATGTACGAATGTACAGAGCAATATAGAATAGAAACCTGGCATGAATCTGGTATCATACAGAAACCAGCTGTCTATTCAGGTGGGAAATTGATTATCTGAAAAGTTATCTGCTGTCCAATTTGGGAAACGATGTTCTTCTAGCTGTACAAAACCCTAACCTAACCTAACCTTAACCCAAACCGCGACCCGAACCTTAGTCCCAACCCTACCTATGATGCGTAAAGATTCCCCTACAGAATGAATGTAAAATATTCATGCCAAACGAAAAGAATTACAAACCAGATTTATTTCCATCAATGATGAAGTTAACTGAGCTATCTCTGAGTTCATAGTTTGTTCCATATCAACAGATTTTGCTTTATCCTTTTGGCTACTGTCTTTTAGCACTTCAAGCTCTCCTTTCAAATCTTTCACCACCGTCTGAAGTCTCTCCTAAAGAATGATTTCAAATATAGGGATGATAATATGCATTTAACATTCCATAGGTTTTTGATATTACAGTCTTTCATCGGTACAAAACTTCAACATAGCTAGAAAAATCGGAAATATAATGAAGCGAAAACATAGATTATTCTAAACATAGTGAAAACATAAAACTTAGATTAAATAATGTTATTGTTGAACTATGCTTCGGATTTTTTGATATTTCATTTCAACTTGGAAAATTGAACGGAATTAAGGTGATATTTATTTCATGATATAACTCAACCACTTCCCTATTAAGATCCACATATTGATAACAGCAGTTTTTAACTTGTTGAAGACTATATACAGTTGTTCGTAAATCTCCAGGCTAGTGAGTAATTACGAAACAGACCTCTTTATGGACCTCTCAAAGCCACAGATAGAAGAGCAAAACGTATTCATACTAATAAACTAGTCTTTAACATTTGCCAACGGAAATTGCTATATTTTCTGAAAACTTTATTAGGTATACACTAAACTTATGTCTGCTGTGCGGTCTGCTGACGGTTGGAAATCAAATAGATGTAGTCTTCAACATCGAGGAAAAAAATTTTTATCCACAAATATACAAATATAAAAGTAAGTAAAACAGTCATATTTGTCTAGATGCAAAGAGCACTTGAAGCAGTTGGGCTGAAGTACTCGAGGGGTAATTTGAAGGGCCAGTTTGGTATTGCCCCACCACTTTGATCCTAAAAAAATCCTGAATGAAAATTTGAAACAAATCCCAATTACCTGCTCTTTTAGAGACATATCCTGGTGCCTAGTAAACTGTGACGTCATCGAGTTGATTTCATACTTCAATTGAATGTTGTGTTCTTGCAGTGAAGCTAGCTCTCCGGAGGTGCTGACAAGCTTTCGTCCAATTTCTGCGTGAAAAAAGATGATCATTTATCAAAACGGCGCTTCTAAAAGTGCACCTGTAGGGCCTAGACCCTAGGACCCAGACCTCTACGAACCGGTGTGTTGAAAGCGTTCGAACGATTGTGTGCTTGGTTGAATTTGGTTTGATTATCAAAAAGACTGGACCTTTGAGGACATTTAGATGCGTTGTATAAAGTTGGTTTTAGTCTAAGTTTTGTTGAGAGATATTAATCGCCTTACAAAAAGTATAGGGTTTTCCTCATTCTATGAGCCTGCGACCTTGCTTTTCGAATTAGTTAATGATTAATGCAAACCCAGTACAATATTTGGGAGTGCAATACCACAAGTGTAATACACCATCCTCAAACAGACCTCAAGCTGCAAACCCATGTAACATTCGTTAACGTTGCTTCTCTTTACGTATAGCTATGGTGCATGCTTATGCTAAAACAGCACCCCCCTCACATCAATCTAAGGCAATATAATGCTAGGTCGGAGTTTATGTACATTTCCATTATTTTTCCTTCTCCATTCTCTTTTTCTTCCAGTCTAATTTTTGATTATTAAGATGGTGTATCATAATATTTCTGGAATTCATTTATGTACTTTTCAAAGGGAAATTTCTGTCAGAAAGGTTATGAGGGGTATCTATTGCACATAAAGAAATTAAACCTCGTTGGTATATTAATTCAAAATAGGTGAAACCTACCAAGATTCTTCTCTTCTTCGAGTTTAAAACGATTTTGAATGTCATCAAGTTTCTTGTTTGCATCTTCAATCTGTAAAGTAAATCGAGAAAATCAGCATTTCACAAAATGGTATTGTTTCTCACATACTCCATAGAATTCAGTTTGTTCCTACTTGGTCAAAATCGTTCTGTGATGCTCCTTAGAATTTTAAAGATATCATTTGCCAAAGTCCCAACTTCGAAGCGGCAAGCCTTTCAAAATACGACCTCTTAGAAAATTAGTAAGACTGCTGAGCCCTAGATCCCATGACGTAAAGTACTTGTCAAGCGAAACTCGCAACTATCAACATTACACAAATAACGACACCTAAAGGTTTCTGAAATATTTTGAGCCCAAAGCCCTGTATGCCAGAGCGAGATATTGACAATATTTTCTAAATATAATAATTAATCCATCTACGTTTTTTCTGTTTGTGTCGTCTTGCGCTGTTCCTGTCTCGCTATATTTTAATTACTTCGCCATTGAAAAGGATCCGGCACAAAGCCTATTATTTTGGACTTACTTCGTTTAAATTTTACATGAATTATAAATAAGCAAGTATTTTACCTGCATTTTCATATCTTCAGTTTCTCGTTGTTTGGTTAATATGATATTCTCGTAACATTTATTTTCTGTAATCACACTACTTAGCTGCGTACGCAAGCTTTGATCGGCGTGTTCCTACAAGATAAATACATGGCATATGACAATCGCTGCTCTGATAAAATATGAAATAATTAGATGTTGTCAAAACATTTCCCATACTGCATGTTACGTATAAAAGCATTTTCCCTGAACATAGTAAGGAATTAACTGCCTGAGATTCAGAGAGAGCTTAGGAATTTTTTAAGGTTTCTTCAATGGTTTTTTCAAATGGAGAAAACGTAGAAAGCGGCCCCCAAATTTCAATTATTTCATTGTCAAAAAATTTATGAACTAGGTAAAACGATGAATTTTTACCAGTACAATACTCAAAGGGTCCATTTCGACTTAGGCCACTGAGGCAAAGGTGACATTTTTCTTGCACTGCTGGGGCAAGCCCATGGGCCTAATGGGCAAATTGGCCCACCAGCCAGTACTTTGATTTGCTAGTACAAAGTTTACACAACTAACATGACCACTTTTCCATTAGGATCTATCTACATTAACATGAAGCACAATTAAAAAACGGGTCTCTTAACTTACCAAATCCTTGACTTTCATTCTGTTTGCATCCGACTCCAGCTCTTTCTTCTTCAAGACAGATTGCAAGTCGATGAAGTTGATCTCCAATGCTTTGATAGTTTTCACGTGCTCCTCACTCTGTTCGTAACTTGTTTTCAGTGCATGTTTCAGCCTTTCAATCTCACGACGTGAATTGTCTATCTTTGATTGAAAACTGAAAAAGAAAAGCTTCAAAATACACAAAAGAATACAAAAATGCAGAGCAAAAAATGTAAAACTAGATTACATTTTTGTATTTAAGATAATTTGCTTAGGAGGATTTCTCAAAATAGGTAAAGTAATGGAGAGAGACCCCCCATAAAAACAAAGAAATAAGAAAAGTAGTTATACAAAGCCCCAAAATAATTCTTACCTTTCTTCCAAGACAGATTTTTCTTGCATGAACGAGTCCTATAAAACGAAAAACAACTTTAAAATCATGGTTAGAAATTGCGTAAAATAAAGTTCGTCATAAAAGAATGATCTTGATAATAAAAAAAGTAATACCTCAAGAATTTAGATAAATGGAAGAAAACGGGACGACTCTAACCTTTGCTTCAGCTAAATGTTTATCAAACTCCAGTCTTGATTGTTCTATTTCTGCAGCGGTGTTTTCACTTGACTGGAGCAATTGCGAGATTTTGGAGCTCACTTGACTATTAGTATCTTCGAGTGATGTAATCTAGAAGTTGAATATGATAATAGATTTACTTCTCATGTGAACTTAAATTTTCTCTAAGTCAACTTAAATGATGTTTCATTTATTTTCAAGTTGAGCACATCTCTGAAAGAACCATTATGGAAAAATGTCTGCCACCATTGTAAGAGGCGTTACCCATTTTTCTACCTAGTTATATCATTTTGATACCACTTTGGAAAATTTTATTTTATATCATTAAAAGGTCTTTATTTTGATGTTTGAAAATTGTGAATATTGATCTAAGGATGGTAGGTAAAATTAGAAACATAGCGAAACATGATAACTACTGAAGCTTTGCTTCTGACACTCATCAGAGTTGTACGTCAAAACAGTCTTTGATGGGTGCAGAACTCGAGGATGGCGAGAAAATTGGAAATATAGCAAAAAATAACGACTACTTCAGCTTTGCGTCTGACACTCATCAGATTAGTGCGTTAGAACAGTCTCTGACTGGTACAAAACTTGAGGATGGTGAGGGAAATGGGATACATAGCAAAACATAATAACTACTTCAGCTTTGCGTCTGACACTCATCAGAGTAGTACATCATACCAGTCTTTGAAACATAGCGAAACATAGTATCTACTAAAGCTTTACGTCAGACACATATCAAAGCAGATCATCAGAAAGAGAAAGAAAACGAAAGCTAACGAATAATTATACAATTGTACCCAAATTTGGCTCGAAATTGGATTGGCCAATCAGATAGGAGGATCAATTAAAACCACCAATCATCAACAGGAATCCAGTGCGACGAACAATAAACTGTAACCGAAAGATTCCTAGTGGAAAAATGAACTCTTCCTATCTACACAATATCCATGAACAAAATGCATCGTGAAACACAAGCTTGATGCTAGAAAAAGTTATTAGAGGGTCAAGAAAATGTAAATTGCGAACAGATATTTGTCTTTCACTTAGATTTGGGAATAAATAAGTAAATAGGGATTGGGGTTGTTAAACCAATGATCTCAAAACGACTGGATCGAGCATCTGTCGTTCCGAAATGAAGTCATTGGCGGCCATATTAGTAGGTCCAATTCAATACATCGAGGTTCCACATGGGACTGCTTTTTTCTTTGATAATTGTGAGAATGTTATGAATGCTCAGCACGAAACTGAGTAATCGTGCAGCTGTATTGTTAACAAAGACTATCAAGTCAATAGGATTTCTTTGGCAGCCATATTGGGAGGCTAAGGGCAAGCCCAAGCAATTGGCTTCAACATCTGAATCCAGAGACAACAGAATGCTTAATCCAATCTTTATTTTGAGATCAGTGTGCTAAACACATTAATATTAGGAGTTTCTCTATTTTCCTCATTGAAATTGGGGTTTTTGATCATTGCTAGGAATTGGGGTCAGTACCCCCTTCAGGACCCTGTTATTAAGTACAAATGAATAAAGCTTACCAATGCTTTGGCTCTTGAAAGCTCAATTTCAAGTTTAGAAAATTTCGCCTGCAGGAGACGATTTTCCACCAGCAGTTTGCTGTTTTCCGATATCTTTTGACACGTGATGCGTCTCTCTTCTTCTTGTAACTCCACAGCTTTCAACAGTTCATCTAAATTTGTTAGATTAAACATGTTGGTAAAACAAGGTAAGAAATAAAAAGACAGGGGTGTCGTGGGTGACAAATCCAACGATTTCTTTTCGAGGAGGTGGTCGAAACAACCATCAGATCTGCCACAATGGTGAGGAGAGAATTTACCTCTCTGCAACTCCAGGAAAATAAAAGAAGTAACGAGGTGTGGTCACATTGAGAGGAAAGAGCAAGACTCGATTATTCTACCTTGTCAGTGGACTCTTTGCACATAAACCAATACAAGATAGTGAGCGTATCAACTATCACCAACTATACACAGCGGTTCTGCTGTTCATAAGAAACAAGTGCGGTTACCTTCAAGAGCTCTCGTGATTTCCGTCATGTCATGTTCATGATTAATCTTCTCAACATCGCGCTTCTTGTTCAAACAACTCACCAATTCCTGCATCTCCTTCACCTTTTCGTTCGAAGACGAAAAATCTCTCTCCAGTTTACTTTTAACATCCCCAAGTATCTTCATCTCCGCATTGTGCGACAATTCTTTCTCTCGCTTACTCACAGACGAAGCCTCTTTTAACAGCCTCAATTCATTGGCAGTCTGCCTCTCTTTGGATTCACTGATGTTTAAAGAATTGAAGAGTCGACTATTCTCTATCTTTAGAAGCTTCAAGTCTTCTTCGTTTCTTCTTGCAGCCGAAATGACCGCCATGAACTGGTTCTGAATCGAGCCATTGGCTAAATGCGAGTAACCTTCTGAGATGAGAATCTTGTTTATGTCTTGGGGTAATTTTGGGTCTGTCGTATTCGTTTCGCACTCCTTCAGTTTCGTTTTTAACTGACTGTTTTCATTTTCACACTGCGTCAGGAGTTCGTCCTTACCAGCTGAAATGCTGCTGAGTTTGCGCATGCTCGTTGTGATCTCCTCCAGCTCGTTGGCATGGTTACTTCTCAGCTGTGAAATCTCGGCTGTCAAGATGGTGCATTTGTCTTCAGATCGTGTGAGGCAATTCCAGAGGTGGCATAATTTCTCGTCGACGCTCAGATTATCATTTAGGCCATCCGATTTCAACCTTGATTCTATCGATTGCAGTTGTATCTATAGTGAAAGGAATAATTAATTCATTTAAAAATTATTAGAAATAAGAGCAAGCTATGAAACTCATGGGTTGGAAGGGGAAAGATTGTTCCACGCTAGTAAATGGTTTTGCAATATGAATGCAGCCTAATTTCTGATAAAGGAAGGTAGCATGCTGCTGTGCTAGATACAGGAAACCTTCATAAGAAACCTAAAGCCTCTTCCATACTGCTTGTATTTGTTTGTCTCCTTATTGGAAGATAAAAAACAGTGCCAGTTCACACTGCTCCATTTTCATGCAAATACTCTTTGAAAACGATGAAGTGTTTACACTTATCAGAGCCAATACGATGCTTCTAATTCTATTTCCAGACAAATATCTTGATTCAAAAGAATGCCTTATTCGAATGTCTCCGTATTTGGTGTTCACACTGAAAACAGATTTATTCAATACGCAACGTATTCAAAAGTATGCGAAAATGTTTGCGTATTCGAACAGCTCCGTATTTGAATCAGCGTGTCAGTGTGAACGGAAGGCCGAAACGGATAGGTTTTGCTACGTTTTCATTTTAATTCGAAGCAGTGGAAGCGGAGTCTTAGTAATAAGAGAGAGGGAGAGAGTCTGGAAACTAATATTGTCATTTTTTAATCGTTTCGCATAGTAAACCGTACATATTGCATTGCCATCTTTTGTTAGTGTGCACTCTCGTTTTATTATCCACTCTCGTTCTGCTCTACTACTAGCGAATCAATCACATGGCTTGATACACACTAGCCTATTGAAAGTACTGCACTGGTCGATTCTAAATGGCGGCGAAATTGCAAAGCTGCGAGGGCTAGGCCTAAACTAAAATTCCCATAACTTCTGCCAGACAGCTAACAAAAAGATGAATTTGGTGCGGGAATTTAGGAAATTTTGCTGACACCACTTTCGATAACAATAAGCAATAATGTATTGAGGAAGAAATTATTCAGGACTTACGATTTAAGAGATGATCAAAATATAAGCGAGGAGCTTTGGAAAAAGGAGTTGTCGTCTAAATTCAGCGCACAAGTGTTTTAAAATGTCATTAATCAGGCAAAGTGCTTTGTTAGATACTTTGTTGCTACTAGTTTTACTATCCCCATAAGGGAATTTTAATTTAGGCCTAGCCCTCACAGCTTTGCAATTTTGCCGCCGTTTGGAATCGACCAGTGCAACATTTTCAATAGGCTAGTGTAGTCTGACATATTTTCCTCTCGGTGTTGATTCTCGTTCTCTCGTGCCCAACGTAGAAAAGTAAAAATTATGATGGCGATAATCTTAGTTTCCACTCTCTTTTTTACGTTTAAGTCTTTTATGACTTTGAAGAAAGAAATTTCTCCATATGCAAAGATAATTGAGAAAAATTAGCACTATTTGCCTCAAAGCTTAAGAACCTGCTGAAATAAGATTGATATAAAGATAAAAGACAGCACAGCGCAGCGTTTTCATTCATTTGTTCTGTAATTGGTTTGTCAACAGTGGTGGAAGGCTGGATCTACTCGTCGGCTAAAATTCAAGAAACTCTTAAAAAACTCTTAAGAAACTTTCGGTGCTGTAAATGCCATAAATCTAGGAGACTGGGGCTTTGCTTTCAGGTATTATTCAAACATAGATTTAGCTCTCTGCTTGAAGCTAGGATTTCAAATAGTGCAAGAATCCTTGAAGTACAGTTGATGTCTCTCGAGCTATTCCTACCTATATAATAATTCAATCAGTTATGGAACTGAAATATTCCTTACAAAAAGCATCCTTCATTATTATCTATGATTTTACAACTAAAATCGAACGGTGATTGGTAGACTGATATCATGAACATCAAAATTGTTTAATCTATCTCAGAGTTGATGTTTCTTATATGTCTTTGAAGATCCAGTTAACTGTTAAAATTTCAGAGACCTAAGTTTGTCTGGGAACAATCTCAACAATCTGTCTAGATTCGATTTGAATTTAAATAGATCACAGTTGATAAGGTCACGTACAGACTTAGCTAAGGAAATTGAACAAACGTGGACCACAGACACTGAAGCCATAGAGTCCTAAAGTGTAACGTCATATTTTTTTGAAGAATTTCCACAATTGAATTCCGAAGGGCGTCTAAAATAACATTGTATGAATGTGAAGTCACCCCTTTATCTTGAATATGGACCAAGTTATGGTTGAGGATATGAAATTTTCCAAGATAAACTTTCAATACAAAATCACTGTATTTTTGGCTGGTTCTCAATGTTATGAACCAGTCGAAAAATGAAAAGATTTAAGCGTCAACTTCTGATATTCAAATTGTCATGCGTCAGTCAATATTCAACTTAAATAACTGATTTTACATTCATACGTCTTTCAGACTATTGCATTCAGTCCCTGAGATGATGAAGATATATTTTTATGACGTCATCACTTTGGGACTGTATTATGAATAAGCTATCTAGACAAACACGGGTATTAAGGAATCTAGCCAAACACTTGCCGAGGTAACCTTCTTCTTGACAGACATATTTCATACGGCGAAAGCAGTTGAATCGATTTGCTTGCTGCAAGATTTCTTCTGCTGATAAATGTTTGTCTTCGAACGATGAAAAGTTTCACCAAAATACCATAATAAAGATGGCCGTTCACTGCAATTAATAGTTTGGAAAGCTAGTCATGAATCTCAGCGCAAATCACGAATTGAAAGAGTAGTGATTGTGATAAATAGAAGAGAAGACGGTTGTTGAATGAATCTACGGCAGTAATTTTCGCTCAGCTACTACTGTCCGGCAAATCTTTGCACAAGTCGTCATGGCCACTGCCTGATCAACTAAACTGATCACAATCTTCAAATTATGAAAAACTTTCACCGAAAGGCCACAAAAAAGATAAAACAACAAAACTATAATCAATATTTTGAAACGCTAGAGCATTTCACAAATCCCAAAGCAAATTAAGAAAGAAAGAGCTGTATTTTATCGTGATAAATAAAAGATAAATCCATGCAAGCAAGACCGAAAATTCAAAGAGAATGGAGATAAAAACACAATAGAATTATTATTCTCTGTCTTTGTTTGAAGTGAGTCAATTTTCAGGTTTATAGGTCACTGGGGATTGAATCTAATTGAATTTGGTAGGTTTAAAACGAAATGCACTTGTTTCTTTTGAAAGTCTTGGCGGTCGAGGGCATATCACTCATAAAAAAGTGGACGAGATTTTTGTGATTTCGAAAATCACAGTGATTTTTTAGTGATTTGGGGATTTTTTTGTGATGTTTGTGTGATTTTTCTTCTATTTTCCTGTGATTTTTATGATTTGTATGTCCCTCGGAAAAAATCATCAACGCTTTATTTCTTTTCGGTGCAAACCCTGGGACATATAAATAAATGATGAACCAAGTTTCTTAACCCAAAATTCTATTTTGTCTGAAGTTACGTTTAGCACAATGAATCCATAAAGTGTGAATTATTCCTGTAAAAATACCAGATGTGATGAGATACCTTACAATTCTATGCGAATAAAGTGCAGATTTGTTTTTGACATCTTTCTCTGTAAATGCAAGACAAAAGTTCGCATGAAATCTCCTACCAGAGTTTCTTTAGTTTAAAAATCTGGCCTCCAGGCTTCTTAGAGACGGTTTCTCATAAAAAAGAGTGTAGCAAGTATTACTATGTATTGATATTGAAATAGCATCGAGGTCATCCCAGGTCATATTCCATTTATAGTGAGCAGGTCAGAGCTCAGCATTTGTCTGATTTTCAATCGTTGGAATATTTGTTGGGATTTCGTCTTGATCTTTTAATAAGGAGTTATCCTGGCGTGGCGATTGGGAGAAGGATTTTGGCTTACATAAAAAGGAAGAACATTGCGAAACAAAAATGTGATGGCTGACATGAAAGAACCCATCAATCATATGCGCATGTGCATAACATTAACGGCCGTTCTCCCCTTCAATGAAGTCCGGTTTTGGATCATACTACGCTAAAACCAAGATAAAATAAGGAACTAGTTTTTATCTTGCTAAAACTAAGCGGCACCGATAATCATGAAATGATGCAAATATTCACCTCAAGTTGCATCCTTTATTCGGCTGTAGCACTTATGTTTTTTAAGTTATTTTATGTTTTCTTATTGTTTAAAGGTACGTCGAAACAGTAGAATTGTAAGTGTCATTCATGATGGGACCAGATGATCTGTGTGTTTCGTAACCATGAATTTTACATTAAAACGTTAACTTTACATCAGATTTTGCTGTTTTATACAAAAAAATACGCTAGTTTTTAAAAATTTCGGTAAAGAATGGTTTTAGGCCCCCCTCTCAGTTGCAAGTCTGGGCATCAGTGTTAGTGTCCCTTTAAATTGAGGTTTAAACTGAGGTTGTATGACATCTTTTATGTTAGCACCTGTAAAGCATAACATTTCTTTCATTAGATTCCAGTTGTTCGTGACAACAAATCCATATGATCTTTGACCATGGCCAAAATTCTAATTATCAATTAACTAGGTAAATAATGAAACTCAAATTTCCTCCAAGATGTTTGTGCTATCAAATTTCTTTTGCATTTTTACCTGCAATTACAGAGTATTCTCTCCTGAAACTTTATGCGACAGGTCTTTAAAGGCAGGCTCGAGCCTGTGACCACTTGATTAGGGGTTGAATGATCTAGCCACTTGGCCATCCCCGAGATCTCTACTAGTTGAATAACCACAAGGTAGAAAAAGTAGGCCTACTTAAAAACGGCTAAAAATGTTATTGATTTATCTTCGGTCGTATTCAGTAAATGAAGGATTTCATTCTGATTGGAAGACAAAAATGTAATTTTCTAGTTTTAGTCAAAGTCCACAAAATGTACAACTTTCTTTTCAGTGTGGGGTTCAAATACAAAATGAAATGAGGAATCTTTGTAAAAGTAGGAAAAATTCAAGAATCAATTTAATGATCTCTGTTGACGCGAATAGTTTCCTGCGCATTGCTCCACCACTCTGCTAACTTATAATGTTCTAACGCGACATAAAAGTATTTCCACCACAGCATTACCATCTGCTTTTGCTCAAAAATTGGTCCTTTGAAGTTTGCTACCTCCAACTTTGTAGGTGGTAAGCGAACACACCAAGGTTTAGGAGTTAAACAACACGCAAAGTGGTAAAACTTCATCGGGTGATAAATAGCTCTTCTGACATTATACGCATACGGTAAAGGAGTCCAGCGACCATTATCCGCATAGAAGTGCCAAAGTAAGACTTGGTCATTCGGGCAATGGCTGTCTGACAAATCGGACCACATCTTCATTATCAGAGAGTGGTCCTCCTTTGACGGGTGAAAAACAATTAGGCCTGCATTAAAGCAAGGATCGACTAAACCAGGCCGGCCACAATAAGCAGCAGCAAAGTCAGTCTTCATTTCAAATAACTCATCAGCATTAGTCAATGGTACAATGTCAGCATCAAAATAAATTATTTTGTCGTAATTCGTAAAATTCCAGGCAACAAACCTCATATGCGTACCGACAATCCCAGAATTCCTTTCCTTCCGGTTCTTCTTCCTGTCCATCCAATTACAGTCAAGCGGCTCAACCACTCTGACATCATATCCAGCCTTTTTCAATGCCGACAAACCTAATGCACTGACTCCTTTTGACACCAAAGCAATCATTTTCTTATGACATGACAGCTTGCTAATAAGGAATGCTGTTGCTACTGGGCCTATAACGAAGTCATCATTAGTTACTGTGAGCCAGGCGTACCTCTTATTCACGCTGGCTTTGGAAGAATTGCAGCTTGTCTGGGAGAACTGCATTTCGTACTCATGCAAGCGCCATTCTGTTTCTGCTTGCACTGCAGATACTCAAAATGTTTTGTCGTTCATAATCCTTGAAAGCGATCTCAAAGGTGATTTTTACGGAAATATTATCATTTCATTTATTTAGGGAGGGTAGCCCTTACAGCTAATATTGAACCCTTTTTCTTGAACCTATGATTCTTCGCTTGATTTGTTGTTATCATATCTTTTTTCTTCTATGGAGCAAACTGAAAACATTTACCAGCTAGCATCCCTTTTCATCTTTACAATTGAAATCCATTCTGACCGTCAAATGGTTCAAGTAGTTTAACCACCCGTCCGTCTCTATATCTTCACCCACATCAAATTTCCAAGCAGGAAACAAAATTGATACTCAGGGTGGTTATCGAATACCATATCATACTTCGTTACAGGGTGAACTTGGACTACCACCACGTTTGGATGATCGAGTTCTTCAACCTATATGCTACGTCTCTATAACGTATCTATACTTTATGGGTTATGGTGTAGTTTTTATCATTGATATGCCTCAAGATTAGTAAATGGTCCCCTGGTAGCTCCGTGGGAAGAGTGTTCGAGGCATAGTCTCAAAGTGCGTATATCCATATCGTACTTGGGTTATAGTCTCGCTTAAAACACTTAATCTAAGCTCAAATCAAGTCATAAACAAATCTTTCTATAAATTTATCCATTCCTATACTGGACGATCTAAAGTAGATGGATCAATCTTAGATAATAGAGAAGGAGTGTCAAAAACTTATTCAGTAAAACCTTCCTAAGGAAAATGCTGGCCTTTTAGATCAAATTCATAAACTGTTCTAACTCATTGAGTAAAACTGTAATTTGAGTTCAGACGTGTGCCAAAACGAATGCATATTTTTTGACAAGAAATTAGTCTTCTGATAGCAACATTGCAAATCCCTTTCGTTGACAGGATCCCATCAATAATTGACAAACCCAAACAAATAGCAGCATCACAGGCCTTAACATTCCAAACAATAACTGCTAGTGGGTAAGACTGTATTCTAGTATGATAGGTTTGTAATAAGGTCTCCAGAGGTGCAAATGGTACACTGTCATTGAGTGACCAACCAAATGAGGCCAGTTTAAGTAGAGAAGACACACAAAAACAACCAAAATAAATGAGAACTTTAGTTTATTACTTTGTAAATATAATTCTTTACCCCAAAATTTAATAAAGTTTTTCATTAAGTAAAAACCCAAAGTTTCGACTGAAGCAATAAAATAAAGACAAGACTGCTCTTGACAACTGCTCAGTGACAATTAACCGTAGTCCCTTATTAACTATGCAGGTGCAATTGATGTAACCCCAATATCTGAACAAATGCCGTCATGTATGCTGTTCTCAGGTGCGCTTCTTCCTACTCTGCAAAGTTGAGTCAAAACATTGTGCACCAACATCTTTCCCACTAGGTTATGTTCAAACCTGATAAAGGTCACTTTTTAAAATATATACGAATCCAGCTCCACCAGTTATATGCCAAGTGGTAAAATAGCCAACTCTCCAACATTTATTTGCTCGTCATCATCTTCACAAATTCTGTAACAAAGAATACCTTGTCAATGAAACAAATTCAGATAAACAATTAGAAAACTAACAATGATTCAAATCACTGAAGACCTTGTTAAGAATAAGTGAATGTCTATGATAATCAATTCCTCTCCTCGGACAGCTCAGAAATTATCAATCTGATTTTATTATATAGAAAAAGTGGTACATTCCAACAGCAATGACTATGCCCTATTTTCCTACCTTTTCAAGGCTGGTGCCATCGCAGCCTATGGTGACATAGGAAAACCTCTTGTGCTTGAAAAATGGCCCTCCTGGGGCAAAAACTGGAAGGATTTCTATGAGAATTTTGATACGAGTATCATGCTTAATTGCAGTTGCGAAAAGCCAAGAGAAAGAAGAAACTAAGCTTTCCAGAATGTTCCTCTGAAGCAAAAACAAACTTGTACCTTCGTAGTTAACTTGACCATCTCCATCGATATCAGCCTCCCTGATCATTTCATCGACTTCCTCGTCAGTAAGCTTCTCCCCGAGATTGGTCATGACGTGGCGTAGTTCAGCAGCACTGATAAAGCCATTGCCGTCCTTGTCGAACACCCTGAAAGCTTCCCTGATTTCTTCTTCAGTATCTGAATCTTTCATCTTTCTTGCCATCATGGTTAGAAATTCAGGAAAGTCAATTGTTCCATTGCCTGAAAAAATGAAGACTCTTTAGTAAAAACATTGCAGCAATCAAATATTACATACTACCTTGATGGGGACCAAACCAAAAATTGTCAATCTTTGCATATCAATGATTAAAAAAATGCAGGAAAACTGATGGAATAACTAACCATCGGCATCAACTTCATTGATCATGTCCTGCAACTCGGCTTCAGTTGGGTTCTGTCCCAGACTCCTCATCACAGTTCCGAGTTCTTTAGTGGTGATTGTGCCATCACCATCCTTGTCGAATAAGGAAAAGGCCTCTTTGAATTCTAAAAGGAAATTTTATTTGTTAATATCCAATCACAACATAACAATATACAATACATATACAGGTAAACCAGTTGAATAAATATATACGAAAATTAATTTTTCATCAAGCTTCAAACCAGATATGGCATCAGAGTTTCTGGGAACTTAGACTTCTTGAGATGGGAGAGAAATGCATTTTCAAAGTTCAGCTTGCTAACTATTCCACTTATGTGAAACTGTTAATTGAGTTGCCGCAAGGATTGCAAGGATTTTCCATTTGTATCAGCTTTCTTTGTAACAAATATCGCAAATATAGCAAAGTCAGAAAATGTCTTATCTCTGCAAGCATTGCATCAAAGGAAGCTGACACCATTTACATGGGATCATTACACTCGCATAGAAGCCAGCACTTTCTGTTGGTATGCAGTATTGGATTGGAGGCATGAAGGTTCAGACTGAGCCTTTGGCATGAGCATGAATTGCCCTCTTGCATGGATTTCGGTGGTAGTAGCAAATAGTCCCTGTTATTTCGTTTCATTTACTTCTACATCAATAAGGACGCTGAGGTCTACTCTTCAGTTTTACAAATAAGATGTCACTGGTATAGATTAAATGACTTTAAACCATTTTCTCACCTGCAATTTGCTCTTCAGTGAGTTGTTCAGCCTGTCAAAATGATAGCTTGCATTAGTTTTTGCATATTTTTATACAAAATATTAATATTATTATTAACAATCAGCTGACAGCAAAGAAACCCTAATAAGATGTAGTTGTGGCAAGCCGCCTTTGAATATAAGCTGCATTATTTTAGCATTAAAATAAATAGAAGCTGCAGCTTCTATTCAAGGAAATACGATACCCTACTTGCCAGATTGCGAAATTGTCTACAGGGATTTGCAATTGTGGTAGAGTAGGCCAAGCCAATGGAAAGGCAAAGTGACTCTAGCACATCCTGCCCCGTTCACCTGAGCTGAACAGAAGAAAATTACTCTTGTACAGCAGCACCCTCAGTTCAATTCGTTTGTTCAATTCCTAGCCTAGTAAACAAATTCCGAAAATTCTATCTTGGTCAGACTTTTGGTTTGTTGTTGTTGCTCAGGCCTATCAAGAATGCAATTAACACAACATTTAGAACCTTGCAGCATGATGTCACCACAACAATCTACGAGGGCTGCAAGACAGAGTTATTTCTAGTTCATCTCAAGTCAGTGTTGGCCACGCCTACATTTTTGAAATCCTTTTTCCTATCTTTTGAAAGATCAAAACAGGCGACAAACCAAAGATATTCTAAACCCTTTGCTAGCATAACACCCACGCGTCGTCAATTTTGGTCATAATCTAAGGTGCTTTCATTCAAGACTAACCAAAAACCATTGGGCTAAATCGAAAATGAAACGAAAAAAAGCTAAAACTGCTTTCAAGTAAACCAAAATGTAGATTGGAACCTACATTACTATCAATACTAGATAGTATCTAAGTAGGCCTTTCTATCTGCATCAAGTGAGTATTCTTCTTCCTCTTCGGAAATTCAGAATGGCCTAAACTGAGAACCGTCTTACATACCTGGCTTCCAATTAGTATAAAATTAGAAATCAGGCAGTAGGAGAATAAGAAAGAGCTGGAGTGAAGATTCTTGGCAGAACTTACCATGACTGTTTATTTTTGTCGTCTTCGCTACGCTTGAAACTGGAAGGAACTGAAGTGAAGCGACGCCCGAAGCTGCAAGCAATGCAAAGAAAGTTTGTTATCGCTCATATTCGTATCTGCCGTTAATTGCCCGTCTCTCATTGGCTGATTTAAACAATAAAAAGACAATGAAATTTTCCATATAAGGACATTTCTGTGAACTTGCTTGTTTCAATACATTAGCACGTGATTTATCCAACATGTAAGATCTCAGCCAATCAACGTCGAGAGGAAACGATCGTGCCACGCCTCCGCAGAATAATGGGCGCAGGCAACAAAGTGGAAAGTAGGGAGGGGGCGTAATAAGTATGTATGTATGTATGTATGTAATTTATATTTAACGTGAATGACAGGACTAAGTAATATACTTGTTTCCAGCCTGGTTCACAAATGAAAGTTCTAATTAAAAAACAAAAAATAAAAATAAAAAATAAAAATAACCTATTAAAAAACAATTTCTTTAGTTAATGTTAAAAAGCATATTAATTGTGCATATAAAGATTGTTTAAGAAAAAAGATCAAAAGTCTAAAGATATAAGTCCAGTTAAAAGTCCTAAAAAAAACTAAAAAGTATTTTTCATTTTGTCCACCCATATTTTGTCCACCCATACGAGATAAAATCATCGGATTTAACTTTGTTCATAAAGTAAAAAGCGCACTGTTTCCTGAAGTTCTCTAAGGTTCTGCAAGTTTTAAGATATGCTGGTAAAGAATTCCAAAGTCTTGTGCCAAAGTATCTAAATGTTTTTGTATAATAGTTTCCTGCTCCTCTGTTAGTATAGAGACCTAACATGGAAGATCTTGTACTGTAACTGTGTACATCTGAAATCTTTCTAAACATTCCTGTTAAATAAGGGGGTGCCATGTTGTTGTTGATTTTAAACATTAAGATGCATGTATTATGTTCGATTCTTTGATGGAGCGGAAGCCAGTTTAGTTTGATAAACAGTGGCTTACTCCTTGTTAATCGATTACTTGAGAAAATAAGACGAGCGCAATGTTTTTGCAATTTGAGCAAGGTATCCAGTTGTCCAGAATTGAGATTATGGAGTAGTGGCGAGCAGTAGTCTAAGTGACTGAGAGCTAGGGAGTTTGCTAGGAGGATGAGACTCTCTTGGGGTAAGAAGTCCTTCACTCTTCTCATTATTTGTAGACCATAGTTAACTTTCTTGCACATATCCTTGACATGTTCATTGTAATGTAAGTGCTCGTCCAGCGTGAATCCTAAGCATTTATAGAAGCTCACATATTCAATGTTCTTATCAGCTAGATTTAGGTTTATTCTTGCCTCGGGTTGGCTGTACTGGCTAGGCTTGCTAAATAGATTGGATTTAGTTTCCTTAGGGTGTGGCACCAGATGGTTCCTAGCTGTGTATATATCAATCATATTTAAGTTTTCTTGTATACCACGTGACACTTCAGTATGGGATATGCCATGAGACAGAGCAGTGGTATCATCTGCAAACATTACCGACTCTGATGAGACTACAGAATGAAGGTCATTGATAAACATCAGAAATAGGAGGGGTCCAAGGATAGACCCTTGGGGGACACCAGTTGTTTTGAAGGCTGGAGTGGAAAGTGACCCATTGAAGCTAACAAACTGTTTTCTGTTTGTGATGTATGATTTCAACCAATTCAGCATTTGATCATCTGGATTAAATGATTTGAATTTTGACAATAGAATACTATGGTTTACGGTATCGAACGCTTTGCGCAAGTCCAAGAAAAGTGCACCAGTAATCTTACTCTCATCCATATCTTGATAAATTGTCTCAATAAGGTGGATCATAGCTGTTGCTGTAGAATGGTTGTGGCGAAAGCCTGACTGCAGTTTATGAAACAAATTTTCTTCTGTTAAAAATGAGTAAATGGTATTGAAGACAATTCGTTCGATGATTTTACTTAGGCAGTTTAGGACTGAAATGGGTCTATAATTATCCATAATATTTGCATCTCCTGATTTATATATAGGTACAACCTTTGCATTTTTCCAAACTGTTGGGAAAGTACTCGATTCAAAGGAAAAGTTAATTATGGCTGTGAGTGTGAGAATGAACGATTCAGATCTACTAAATGTTCTTATCATATTCATTGATAGATTATCTAAGCCAATCCCTTTGGAGTTCTTTAACTTGGTAATAACTCTTATTACAGTTTGTGCATTGATTGTTGGCAACTTAAGTATTTGAGAAGTTAATTTGTTTGTGGTGTTAAATTCAGCCGGAGGGAGGTGTGCAGTAAGATCTTCTGCTATGGTTGTAAAGAATGAGTTGTAACAGTTTGCTATTTCTTGAGAAGATGTATATGTTTGAACTTGATGATCAATGGAAGTAGGTAATTTAGCTTTCTTAGATGGTAACAGCTTTTTCATAGTTTTCCAGATTGACTTGGGATCGTCCTTGTTGTCGTTAACAGCACTTGTAAAGTATTCCCTTTTTGAAGCTTTTATTGATTCTGTGGCTTTATTTCTCATTTTTTTGTAAAGTTTCCAGGTTTGGTCTGTTTTTTCCCTGAGAAACAACTGTAGTGCGTGAGATTTTAGCCTGATACGTTCAATAACTTGGCTAGTGATCCAGGGGTAAGACTCCTTGCGTATTCTCTTTTGTCTTGTCGGTGCATGCCAATCGAGTAACTGATTTATAAGTTGATGGAAAATATCTACTTTGTCGTTAATATCATCATAGATATCAATCGAGCTCCATGGTGCTGCGCTAACATCTTCAAGAAATTTAGTTTCATTGAAAGCTTTAAAGTCACGATATTCAACCATCAGATGGTCTTTGACCTTTTTAGTTTTATTTGATGACCTAGAAGCATATATTCCAAAATGATCACTAATACCAAGCTGAATCACTCCAGAGTTTGTAATGTATGATGGCTCTGACGCGTAGATCAAGTCAATAAGTGTAGAAGACTCATTTGTTATCCTTGTTGGCAGGTCAATCAGTTGTTGGAGATGGTAGATTTGGCAGATATTATCCATTTGCTTAGTTTTGCTGTTTATTTCAAGTTGGTTTAGGTTCAGGTCTCCCATTAAGATAAGATCGTCATTCTGGTTTGCATTGTCCAAAACTTTATCTAAAAAGCTTGGGAAAAATGGCTCAATCGCAGTCTTCGAATCTGGTCTATAGGTTACAATCAAAATAAAAGATGGTGAATTTTGGGGGCACACCTTTATAGCAACAGCTTCAATCTCAGGGCAGCTAATTGAGCATATTTCTTTGTGTAGTACAGAAGATTTAAAGTAGACTGACACACCACCACCTGCATGTCTACCATATTGACGGTCGCACCTGATCGGGTCTGAATATCCTTGAATACTAATCTCAGAGTTGGAAACAGACCCAGAAAGCCATGTCCGAAAATGCAAGAACATTGAACGGATTATTCTTAGCAAATAAACGAATTTCATCAATCTTTGGGAAGAGACTGCGAGTGTTTAAATGGAATAATGAGAATCCTTTCGTTGGAAACTTAAATGATGTTGTATCAGGTGAGATACTACTCAAATCCTGTGTTAGTACTTCATTGTCAAAACTGCGATCTTCTTGCTGTAGTTGGGTGGCATCTAGTTGCAAGAAAACAGGGCAGCACCACTCAATATTATCCATTTGTTGGTAATTTCTGTATTGCTGATTACTAACATTCCCACACTTAGGCCCAATGTGGCACCACTTCTCGCATCCATCACATAACAAGGCTCGGTGATTTTTGGCAACACATTTGTCACATACTGAACAAGGGTTTTTAACAGGCCCAGGATTTACACAAATATCTCCTCCTAATATAAGCAGGACACTGCTGTCATATAATAACTGGAAGTTTAAGTACCCTCAATAGGCAATTTGTTTGCTTTTCCTACTGTATAAAAAATGATAAACCTTATAGTTTTCTTGTTATTTCATTAACTTATGCTCTGCTTTCATTTTCTTCCATTTTCCTTTATTATTCATTCCCTGCGATTATCTAGAGCTGGAAAGATAATTAGGGGCTCATTTTGAGATGCCTGGCATTCGAGGACGCAAGCGGGGC
Organism: Pelagia noctiluca; assembly: GCA_963924455.1. Taxonomy (NCBI): domain Eukaryota; kingdom Metazoa; phylum Cnidaria; class Scyphozoa; order Semaeostomeae; family Pelagiidae; genus Pelagia; species Pelagia noctiluca. The sequence continues at coordinate 14,058,561 of OZ004327.1, read as the reverse complement.
TGTTTTTGAGGCACGGACAACATCTTTAAAACTTGGACCATGATCGCATCAGCTATTTTCCTTTGTTGTTAGTACTACCAACGTAAAACTCGTTGTTAATTTTTTTGTTTTTTAGATTTTGTAGATGGAGATGCGTTAGACCATAACATTGTGTAGCATGTCTGGATTATAAAAAATAAAATAAATGGAGTGACGTTAGCCACGGCTTGGGGCAGCTTGATCCTGCAGATTATATACGAAAAAGATATTAGTAAAGCATAGGCAATAAAACCCCCTTGATAAAACCCACCTGACTGAATACCTTAACCTTATACACCCTGAAGCCCTAACTATCTCATGTTACACTGGTTACCAGACTCCCTCCACCTTTGAGAGAGTCTGGTAACCAGGCAGAGGTGGAATATATCTGAGGGGGAAGCTGCTCTATAGGGAGAGGTGATAATTGGAATTCTTTAACAGAAACATCAAGAATCAACTATTTCAATGAGCGTTAAACTTCTTGAAAGGGGAAGCTGGGAGTTATTTTTATCGTCGAGGGGGGTAACTACCCCCAACTGCACCCCCTAAATCTGCCACTGCAACCAGGAAAGTCTAATGTATGCATTTGCATGAAATGAATCGATGCGTGATCGTTACTATCACGATCCCAAACGCGTTAATGTTGGAATAATTGAATCAAAACCTTCGTACCTTTATGGTTGGACAGATTGAATAAAGTTACCTGTTTTTCTCACGTTTTGTTTATAAAAACACTTGGCCTCGTTTTCAGGCTGCCCGTTGTCTTATCTTCCATGTGATTCTTCATCACCTTGTCCCTCCCAGCGGGGGATCCAGAATATAGATATCTTGGCTAAAGCTACGGTCAGATTTTTGTCTTCTTATAGGCTCTGAAGGGCGTGGTCCCAAAATATTTTTCCCAGGAACAGCCCCATCATCATCGTCATCATGGTCCCGTAGCCAGGGGCCATCGGGGCGCCTTTGCTGTCGAAACCATCCTCCTCCAGTCGTTTCTGTCCTGAGCCATTCAGTAGCAGTTGCTGATAATTCTTCCAGTCCAGATCTTAACATTCTCTTGCCAGTTCGTCTTCAGCCGTCCTCTCTGCCATCTGCTATTCACGGAACCTTGCAAGATGGTATGGCATAGGTTTTCAGGATGGCGGGCCACATGACCAATCCATTGCAGGGAGAACCCCCTGACCTCAAAAATCTACAGTCAGTATTTTGTTTGGATCCTCCCCTTCACAGAAATTTATGTATTCGAAATACGTCTCGGGGCTTTACGTTAGTAAAATTTCCTTGCGTTTGCATTCGTCTGAACACGAGTGATTGATTTGTCTAGTTTTCTGGAGACGAATCTTGGCCTTCGTTTCCCTATAAGCGTTGTCTGATTTCAACTACAGAGCACCAATCTTAACTGAGTCTTTCGAGTGTATTAATACCTATAATAAGTAACTAATCTGCTTCATCGACGATGCTTACGAGACATTATTCTCCACTGTTTAGCTTATTGACAATATGGTCGAATGCAAGTCGTCGCGTATTTGTGAATGACTTTTGACATGCTTGGAGATATCTATATGATCCTGTACTGATCGGATATTAGCCATGTCATCATCAACGAGTGCCTCTACGTCGGCAACTTCTCCATCGTGATTGTCTGCAGCACTGCCTTGGTGTACAGTAGATACCTCGTCGATGAAAGTATTGAACTCGTCTTGTCCATTTCATTTTTATCCATTTCTTATATTTTGCTTTATTTTACTCGCAATCCACAATGTAACCTATTTCCCACAATGCATGGCAAGAATACATACTCCTTAGCAACGCATAACTACCAACCAACGACAGAGGCATCAAAGCTTAGAATCTTGACCAAGATTTCGTGCTGTACACGCTTTTTTCTTACAAGGAACTGTTTATAAGGAACCTAGAACTAAAATTTCTTGTAAAATACAATTGATTCTTTTGTTCTATTGTTTCCCGTAACGATGGAGGACAATAGAAAATTAAAGGAACTTTTAGTACTAGGGGTAGGTTCCTTATAAAATAAAAAGCGTGTAGTCGAGTTGTTAGTGAAGTTTGCTAGGCTTAATAAGGATCGCATCCTACAATGCATTTCAACAAAAACATTTCTGCCTAGTGCCGAGATGGTCGTTCTTCGACCATGAACTTTTATTTCAGCTTTAGGTTCAAACGCACGGCTGATTCGCCACTTCCACAAACATAAGGAAAAATTAATTGGAATGTTTGATAATTTGGATGAGTGGTCAAACTTGGTAGAATTTTCGTAAGCATTTTTGACCAGATTGCATTCTAACGGACTTATATCGGGAACTGAATTGCAACTAAGCAACAATGAACAGGAGATGCAAATAGGCCCAAAAAAGCCGAAATGGAAAGATTAACTTGCAGAGGTGAAGGACACTAACAATATAAACAAAACCATAAACAATCTGTTGTCGAAAATTTCAATGAATCATCTACGTTAAATCTAATCTAATACAGAACGAAAAACGGCCTAATAAAAGACTTACTCTACACTACAATTACTGCCTTTGCAGCCTCGTTCCAGTGAAACTAACAATGAGCAAATGAATGAATTGACGACAAACAGCTACAGCACATCACAGTGGCATTCGGTAAAACCGGACCCCAGGATCCAAGACCCTAGGACCCATGGACCCAGACCGGATCCATGGAACATGAAACATCTCATTAATAGTTTAAAAACTGTAATGAAATACCTCACAATAAAAGTAAACAAGTCCTTAACTTAGATAATAGATTATTTTCTCCTTAATTTCGTGGTGGTAGCAAATCATATTTCATTGTTACATGATGGGTTAAACATTTGATAACACGTTCTTAGATATTGCGATATGAAATGACCATCCAGTGAATATGGTCATTGTCCCAACAAGGTCCCTGGTTTCAAGTGTCCGGTTTTAAACCAAATGCCCATCACAACTCAACGGTTTAGATTGCAAGTTTTCTCTGGCATTTTCACGAATGTTTACCCAAATACATACAAAACCACAGCACAGCACGTTACAGTACCATAACAATACACGGACAAAAATATACAACATGAAAATACTCGAAATTCTAAATATAGTGGATTCTTCAGCTTTGCACAATAAGGAAGTGTTAGAGGTCTTTGGTTGAATTCATGTAATCATTTAGTCTTAAGGCGGGTTTACAGTTCGCGTCAATGGATCGCAACTACGACAAAAAGGGCCTAAGCTTGCAATTATTTATACAATTCCAGCTTTGGATTTGTATTAGTAAGTCAAGGTGCTATTCGAAAGGGCACACCAAAAGAGTTATCTGACCTCTCTCAGTGGATGGGGAAGACAGTGAATAAATTAAGCCCCATTCTTTTGTAAACAAACTTTTGTCGTTAGAGAAAATAGCTCAAAATAGTACCTCAGTAATTTTCCAACTATTTTGGAAATGAAAATTCTGAAATACAAAGATTGTTGCACTTATAGTTAAGTTCCTAGTTGAGGCTAACGAATTAAGGGACACGCTTCTACCCACAAATATGTAGTAAACTGCATTGGTCCCGATTGTTTCAACATAACGACCATTGTTTTTGTTCTCTTTCTTTATTTTTGTAATCACTTGTTGTAACTTTTTCTTGTGTTAGTAGCCAAAACTGTAAAAGTATGCATTTTTGCTAAAAAACAACAAGCCACTAAAGAGTTCCTTGGCAGGATATTGGTTGAAAACTTCACAAGGATAAACATGCACTAGAGATGACAGGAGTGGAGTCCTCAAGGCCCTAATAACAGAAAAATATCATTCCACAATCTCAAATTTGTAAAACAAATCAAATACGAAATCAGCTTTTTTATAAGCACATCCTAATATTCTCAGCTGAATTCGCTCAACTAGTCGCTTTCATCTCAGGATAATTCGCAGGGAAACTCGAGGGACGCATTATGGCGAACTGTAAACCCGCCTTCAGACTTTAGGCCGAGTATTTAAGATTTGAGTTTGGGTGTAGACTGTACGGTAGACAGCAGGCGACAAATTCATTGCAAATGCGTCCCGGACAGCTGAAATATGGGCTTCCCAATCACTTATCTTCGACATTTTTCAGCCATTCCAGAAATCCTTTCACTGATTCAAGGGCCACGCCTTTGCCTTGCTGCTCCTCCTCAGACTTCTCCCACGCATTCACCGACTCCTCGGAAATGATTTCTTCGTCATATAATGTCTCCAGCAGCGCCCGCAGGAATTCTAAAGCAAGAGAAAACGACGGAATTACACAGAGCTACAAAATGTTATTCGTTATTGGAACCTAAGCACCGATGAAATATTTTCTGAGATTCTTTCTAACGAAAAGTTAGCGTCCACTAAAGAGCAGTAACACGAAACTCAGAGTGACAACAAACACGTCTCTTTAATGAGTGCAATCCTTCTGTACGATAAAATGACATTAATAAATAAGGCATAGTCTAACACTTGGAGTCAAATTGTACCAGAGCAGGCTACTGTAATAGACCCGTTTCCTAATTCCGTCATCTCTATAGAAATTCATCGTGAAACAACCTTAGCCTCGACATGATGCGTAGGTAATTCCCAAAGGGTACATTACCTCTAGCAATACATGGAATTACTTTGGGATTTAACTACACATCATGTTGAGGCTAATGTTGATAGTTGATAGGCACATACGCTTACTATTTTCGCAAGGTATGGGTTTATGTGCTAAGCACAAAGGGCCAAATGAATAGATGGACTGATCGAGCAGTGCGACCCTGGCCCTTCCTCTCGATGTGATCACACCTCGGTTGTTTCGAGATGAATTTCTTTGGGGATGACGTAATTGTGCAAGAGGTCTATAGACATATATTGGTGGCAACAACCCGGGTTCGAGACCTGGTTGTGGGATATGTCAATTACAATGAAATGAGATTAAGATATGAAGGTATTACCTCGAGGGTGCTTCAAGTCTTCGGCTAGATTCTGGGCAGCAAATAATACTTGTAGTTCATTTGATTTGTCGCCTATGCATTTCAGTAACACGGTTTTGTATTCTTTAATAAATTTAACATCCAATTTTACATTCGACCCATCTGAAATTAGAACAAACGAAAATTAACGAATAATTTGAAAATATGTTTGACCAATATTCAAATTGCAACATATTTCGTTTCTTTCTTAATTTCAATGTATTTTAGCTAGGTTATGATCTCATATCTTTAATAAAGTTATGAAATGATTCAAGAATGTCGCAACCTTGGGTGAACTTCTCTCAACAAGTGAGAGAGATTCAGTGACAAAGTTGTTTTAATCTAGCACGGCTCAGGAAGAGTTTTTTGCAATACAAAATGCAAGCCTCTGCAGAATCCATGCACACAATTATTCTTAACACAGCATTACAGAAGATAAAGTACATACTAAAATTTTGAAAATATCTATTCGGGCAAGGATTGAGAATAAAATAACCATAACTTTCATTTTAATTACTTTTGTCTAAATTTTCGACCGTACAATTACTTTGATAATGACCGTTTGATTTTACGGTCGAAAATTTAGATAAAAGTAATCAAAATGAAGCTTCTGGTTATTTTATTATTAACATACTAGAATATCCTAGAATCTGTTTTACTTTGGATGTCCGGTAAGTATATGTGTCAAAGAGTAGTTTGCAAAGGAATTTCCCCATGCTGATCCAAACCTAACACTATTGTAAGACATTCAATTCACTTTGAATTCATTAATGCGGTAGCCTCCACAGTAAAAGGATTGTTTTAAAGTGGGCCATGCAAAAAATATAAAAACAAAAAAAGCATACATATTGAGAATTCTGATAACAAAAGTATATAATTAAAAACCAAACAAAATTGTATTAAGCAAGACATAAATAGAGAGATTCAGCTGTCAGTTTTGGCATTGCTGACATATTTGTTGAAAATTTCATAAGATTTTGACGATTTGACTTCAGCCAGAAGATAATTCAACACCTTTATATGAAAAGCTTCACTACCCACAAGCACCATGTCACACGAAACCCAAAAGAGTCTAACTGCATCATCATTTGACATGTAAACAATCAAGTTGAGATATCAAAAAGGTCTTACCGTTCTGAATTCCTAAAGTGAAGATAGCCTTGCATAAATTTCTTAAGAATTCAACACTTGAACGATCCGAAAATTGTTTCTAAAAGAAAGAAAAGTTAGACATCAATGGTAAAGTGAGTAGTACAAAATAAATCACACGAAATAAGATTTTTTTAGAACGCACACATAGCCTCAATTCATGGATTCTAATAATGATTTCATGCAAAATTGTTTTTCTGTGTATTGGTAAAAACTTTTTGTTTTTATTGTTAAATGATACTTTTGGAAAAAAGATTTTCGCTTAAAGTATCACAAAATGTGGTGAAAAGTTTGGACTGAGAAATTTTGAAACTCTTCAGAATGCACACACAGCCTAAATTCGTGGATTCTGATAACGATTTGAGAAAACATTTATATTCTTGGAAGAAAATCGAGCTTTGAAAACTGGAATCTTAACTGGTGAAAGTTAAAACATTAGCAAAACTAGTCATCAAGCGTGGCAAAGATACAATAGATCTGGGCACTTATGTAATAAAGTATTCCGATCTAAATTTGCACATAGACCACTGACCTCAAGATAGAGACTGGATCGAGCAATCTGTCGTTTCTGGAGTCAAATGTTTGAAACCAATTACTTTGGCTTCAACTTGGCCTTCCAATATGGCTGCCAAAAATTATATTGACTTGATTCTCTGTTAAAAAAGCTGCATGAATATTGAGTCTCGTGCTGGTTATTCATAACATCCTAACAATCATCAAAGAAAAAAGAGCTCCCTAGTGTAATTTAAATGTATTGAATTGGACCTCCCAATATGGCGGGCAATGACTTCATTTCAGAATGATAGATGCTCGATCCAGTCTTTATTTTGAGATCAGTGACATAGACCAATTGATATCAAATACTAAACAAAAGTCACATGACACAAACCTCTATGAATTGAATAACACTATCACATGTGCATGATGTTTTCAGCATCTCAACCAAGTGCCCCCAAGGGTCCTCTTGATCGGCAGCTATTGTAAATTCCATTTTCTACAAGCAACAAAACGTACATATCATCATCATCATCATCATCATCATCACCACCATAATTCTCGTAAGAGGGTCCCTATGTAAAGGTTATGCAGCTATCATTTTATTGCCCCGACCCATGCACCCCGGGGTAGGCAGGGCCGATGCGGGGTCATTCACGTTTTTCTCTTGTGAACATGCGCGATGCCCCTGCCCATCAGGGTAATATTCTTCTGCAAATGAGAGGCGATAGTTCATGTCTCAATGAAATTGATGTGATCATAGTAAGCCTCAAAATGAAGTTTACTGTGGCCTCTTTCTGATATTTTTTGCTTGGGAGGTGTGCTGCGGCTAATGGCGAGTGGAGGTGAGTGAGGACGCCATTTTTGATAGAAGGTAACGCTACTGCGAATGTGCAGTTCAAAAGCTGCGAGCAATAGGATGAATCGAATCGCCCCGGGTGTCCCTGCTCCCAAGGGCAAAATTTTCAGTGAACAAGAGGCGAGTAGCCCTGCATCGGCTCCGCCTATCCCGGGGTGCGGGGTTGGTGCAATAAAATGATAGCTGCATTATGTATAGTAGAGACAAACTCCTTTCTGTTAGGGTAATAATACGTATTTGATGATAAAATGAGCCTTCCTGGTTTGATAATTTGAGTTTCCCATATATGATTCACTGTATATAAAAGGATATTTGGTAAAAATGTGCATGGATCAAACTTACATGTTTTTCCAGAAAACTGGCAACATCATTGTCCTGTCCCAGCATCGTCTCCCACTTCAAACCAGACTTCTGCCATAAATTAGCAACCGCTTTATTGGTCTGTTGATCAAAATTAAGTAAGCATAGTCAACTTGAAATAGTAAGAGGGCACATCTTCAAACCTCCTGATAAATGCAACAGGTAAAATGAGGTGATTGGATATCTGTACAGTACATTGTTTAACCCCGTCCTCTGTAGTGGTATTTTAGGAACACAGTGGATAACAGGGCAGAAAGTTCCTATTTACCTTGGACAGTGAAATATAGAGCTTGACAAAAAGTATGCTACTCGTTTTAGGTTAGGAACTGACTAATCCTAAATAATCTAAACATATATAAACACATAAAAATATGAAAAAATTATAAGAACAATTACGTTACAAATAATTAGCATAACAATCTGAATGAATTGAGGTGACTTGTCCTACTATAGCCCGTATGGGGAGGGCTATTTTTCACTAGCTAAAAAATTCCCAGGGAGGTACATTGTCGCATGCCTGGGACGCATGGTGAGGTTCAAAAAATGTCTGTTAAGGTAACGATTCCATTATTTCATTGCGTATCTTTCTTTCATGAAACATAAAATACAAATTAGTCACTTTTTACAGGATCGTGCAAGTAACCACATTGGGACACTCAATTAGGGGCACTCATTTACGGACACCCATTTTAGGGACACCAATTGCAATGAAACTATGCAAATATCAGTGAATAAACAATATGCAGTAAAAAACACAAATTACTATTAGACAGGGAACAACCAATACTTGAAACATAATCAGCATATTTTAGAATAATAAAGAAATTTTCCAAATAATTAAAATAATTACCGATATCTTAGCTGCAGCAGACAAGACTTGGGACATGAGCAGTGCAGCTTGATTTGGCCTTATATTAGGTTCCATTAAAGCTTTCAAATCGGACAAGGATACGGACGAATCTTCTACGACTGGTCCCAGCATTATTCCAAGATTTGTCCAAATGTGCGGGATATCCATAGCCATGTCTTCAGCAAGTTCAAAAACTTCGGATAGTCTGCGGAGGATGATTTACAAATATTACATTATATGCAAAAATATACTGGGTCTCCCAGAAAAATGGCCCTGCTTGATGAAGAATGATTAAAAAAGAGCAATTTAGAGTCTACAAAGTGAAATTAATTGAATCATCTTGTGTTCACTGAGACAAAGATACAACGGTCACAAGGGTCAGCTGGCAGTAAAGAAAGATGTTGTCCTTTAAGTTAAATTCATCGCATAACTGAAAACCACAATATGTACAATATCTATATCAATATACAGAAAATATTGGGTTCATTCATAAACACATTATTTTCTTGACAGAGGGATTGGCCCCCAACCTGGAAAAGTTAAGAATTTACAAAGATACCATGATCACAAGGATCAGCTGTCAGTAACGAAAGATATTATTCTTTAAGTTTAAGTTGTTGCAAAACTGAAAACCGCAATAATAATATGTACTATATCAATATACAGAGAATATTGAAGAGAATATGAGAACGTTCCAATCTTCCAATGAATGGTCAATTGTTTCCATCTTTGTTTTCTGCTACTACTGTTATTCATGTAAATATGTTTTTAAGTTCAGAGTCAGCCTATGAAAACTGAAAAGAACATATCTCAGGGCCTTGAGCAACACCTAGCTGATTTTGAAAATAATCATTGGGGATCCATCCTACGGACAATAAGCAAATCGAGCTTCATCAAATTCAAATTTAAAGTTGCTGCCCAACAAATAACTTCTCCATTTCAAGTTAACAGCACGGCGGCTACCTGGACTCTCTAGTGCCAAAGCAGCTCATTTACAGGTGCGCACTAGCGTAAAAGGGCACGATGGAAACAAGTTGATTAACTGGCGTTTGAACTCACCCCTTTTTGAAATGTTCAATTGTTATTAAATTGGACTTGGTGAAAGAATGCAGCAGTGAGCCTACTTCTTCGACTTGTTCCATCTTCTTCTCTATGGCAATATTAACTGCCTCAGAAACGATGAAGTGGCTCAGGGGCCCAGCATTCAGTTCACGAATGCAGTTTTCAGCTTCCTGGGGGAAAAGGAAAGAAATTTCAGTGTAAACATGTTTGATTCTAAGACAGTCAACAATTCATATTGGGAACTGGAACATTACGCAACTATTTTGTAACAGCTGTAAATTGAAAAAGGAGTTTTCTTAAAACAGTTATTAAAACGATATTCAAATGATTTGCAACTAGAATGCTATGGATAGCAAAACTGTGAAACTACTTAAGCGAAACTACATTACTAATGAAGCTTAGCATCTGATGATATTACATAGAGTATTAAGTTGTGTACTTTACATGAAGTAGCATATACGTGTATTGAGTTAGTTGTTGGTTGACAGAGCAAGAATGCGATGGCCTAATTTTCTGTCTCATGTCTTACACAACATAGTTGATAAAACATAGAACTAAAATGAAACCTATAAAATTATTTTTTTGATGAGTGTCAGACGCAAAGATTCAGAAGTTTTCATGTTTGACCACGTTTCTAATTTTTCTCGCCATCCTCAAGTTCAGTACTGATCAAAGACTGTTATAGAATTAAATTATATCTTAAGACTCACAACTATTGTGACACAATATTTAAAATATTCTAAAAAAATTTTGAGACAAATTTTGAAAAGGGTTTGCATAACTTTTGGACGAATTGTTCCAAAATCAATTACAAGGGTACAAAAGTAGGGTTAATATTAGTTATACCTTGAGGTCATGATTCAGCATAAACTCTTCAATCGTCAATTTAGTTTCTTTCTGTACTTTAGATTCAGATAGCTTGCCAGCAGAATTTCCAGTTTCGGTCGGAACTTCCGGTACTTCTGGTACCTTGGCAGATTCTTCTAATGGCTTCTCGTCCTCCAAAACTTTAGGTGCAATCTGAATATAAAAATACAAATACTCATCATAGAAATAAAAACAATTTACAAAAAACAATAAATTCGAACCTCTAAAAGCAGTCCTTTCCGATCCAAGGTTAAGTAGCCACTAATCAGAGGTTAATGTGTTATAAACTATGGTATTTTCGACTTGTTAGTAGCCGTCATTAGGAGGTGCCTGCTTTTAGAGGTGCGACTGTATAAAAATGGAATCCCGTTAAAAGTGCCACCAAAGGGCAGAAAAAATTGGCCGAAATAACGAAGTATAATTCACTGGATTTTTTCACAAGATTATGTATGATTTGGACAGGAAAAACTGGCTGTAATAACTGTGACCTTTTGGCCGAAATCTACTGTATAATAAACCAACTCAAAACCAGCAACTATGAAGATAGTAAGAAGAACAATACAGAAACCAAGCTTTCAGCAAAGTAACCTTATTCAGCAACAGATCATTATAACAAGATTTTGTTTTGAAATACTTTGGACAAAACTAAGGACAAATTCGGAAATTAGAAAGGAAATTCAAAGTAGGGAAATATGAAATGAAATCTAAAGTAGGGTAAAATGGGAGGAAATTTTAACAAAGGAAATAAAAAGGGAATTTAACGAAGGGAAATATGAGAATAAATGACAAATAATTGAGAAATTAAGGAAGTTACATTAGTTGGTGAGGGTGTTTTCGGTTGGTCAATGACAATCCTACGAACACTCTCAAGAGCAGCGGCCCTATCATCAGCAACTCGTTGTTGCTGCGGTCCACGTCGACCGGTTGGGGCACCAGCACCCACGCGTCCGAACCGTCCAGATGGTGGTCCACTGCAAAAAAATAATAAATATCACAATACCTAACATCCAGTTCAGTACATACAGGAAACATTGCGGATGAGCGGGAAACCACTGAGACTTGTCAAGATGAAGTTGTTGTCTTTTCTACTCTTAGTATATAAACATTGAATATTGCTCTACTAAATATTTCATATTTTGTGGAAAAAGAGTCAAGACACTATACTCTGAATCTCAATGGGCTTGTTTCGTGGCTTCTCCCTTATCAGGAGTTGTACTAATTAATACATCTTTACAACTCTCTTAGGGTAAGTACATCTCTTGATGATTTTGAGAACACGAAACAGACCTAGCAAGATGCACAGTTTAGTCTTTAAACTCTCTCCTCTGTACAACATATATTATGTTCTACATTTATGCACGTGTCATCTGTTGACCTGAGAGGTAAATCCCGGGGGATGGCATGGCTAGGTGATTCTGTTAACATTCGGTGAGATGTTGCACTAGGCCCTCGGATATTTGTTTTTTAATATTCATTAATTTGCCTGAGGGGGGAGTCCTAGGGGAAGGTCGGCTGATTCTGAGAGACACAATTGCGATTTACAGGTTTCTTCTTACTGTTTAAGAAACCACTTTTTGAGAAACCCTCAGGAAGAAGACAGGGACTTTACACCAATTATGGCCCTATAAATGGGGTTTATGGTATCCATTGCTTGGAATTCCCCTACACTTCCTGGGGACCGATCCCTCGGGTAAGTAGATGATGCGTGCATCATACAAGGAAACTCTGTATGTCATAAACACCCTGGATGCAAGTCAGTTTTGATTATTCAGAAGAAAATTTCATATAATCAAGATGGAAAATGAACCGAGTAGAAGTAAAACCCATGACCACTACCTTGGTGCATCTTTGCACTGCCAACTAAGCATCAGGGCACTTCATTTAATCGACCAAATGCAACCCGATCCCTATCAATCACCGAAATTGTACAGTCTCATAAAATGTAGAAACAAATTATCCGGGTTCTGAAATTCCTATACCTTCTATTCCTACAAATCATCTTGATTAGATTTTCCATTTCTCAACAGTGAGTTTTGATGGTTCCTCTCCAGCATTAGTGTATATACTAGTCTACTTCTGTATTTCCTCTCATTAAGATTCATAAAATGTTCCTCCTTTTGCAGTGTTGAGTCTGAAGATCACGCAGAAAGATCTGAACAAACTGCGTAGAGGAGCCTCAGACCCAAACCAGATCTAGCATCTAATAATTAGAAATATATACTAAGAGAACATTTAATCATGATTTTTCAATTTCTCTATCAATTTCTATCTTTTATTCACACAAATCATCTTTATTGATTGTCTAAAATCCTTTTAAATGTATAGTTATTATTAAAACACTCACCCTCTTGATCCAGGCCTGCCCTTGTCAGACCGGTGAGAATTGGAATCACCACCAGAAAGAGCTTCAAATCTATTTCCCTGTCTTGGCTCATCATTATTTGCGATTGGGCCAAACCTGGAGCTACCACCACCACCACTGGCACCCTGCGCCCAAATGCCAGGGCGATTGCCAGGGCCAAGAGATATATTTTCTGACTCTTGCCGCTGTGTGGAGAAAGATAAACGTATCAAAGAAAACACACACTTTGCATTTGTCAAAACTCACGTGTCAAATAAATTGCATCATCAAAAATAGAATGGTAGTGACCAACCTATCCAGACTTTTCAACCACCTCTTAAAGCCATCCGGTCTTTAAACCATCTTACCAAGACTTGTGTAAGGTTGCAAAAATAGTTTTTTTGGATGTATTATTAAGAAAAGAATTAGCAGACTAATTTGAGAAATGGCTTACCCTGGTGAAAGTTTTAAGTTTTGAAGAATCAACTTGCTGAATCGATCGGTTGCTCTTTCCTGAAACTGGTACCTGGTTCCAACCTCCCTCTTCAGGAGCTCCTGAGCCACGCATCATGGCTGGACTTTCTCGTCCACCTGCAATATTGAATTGAATTGGATACTTAGAAACATTCTCTCCACTGAATATCAAGGGGGGGCATCCGTATCGGCAGAGAGAAGCCTCCTCTGAATAAATAACTTTATAATATAAATTCAAGGCTGTCATTCTAACTGTTTTCAATTTCTCCCTAGTCTTTGGTCACCTTTGTACCTGCTTATCAATTTGTTTGATGATGTTGCTAAAGACAGCGAAAAGATAACAGGATCACCTTCAATGCAAGTGGTACGAATCAAACTCACAACCCCTTGGTTAGAAACCAAGTACCTCAGCAATTGCACTTTACAACGTATAAGTACGGTTGTGCTGAACAAAGGAATGCCTGGTACCAGCAGAGAATGGGCAGTGAGATAATTCATTATCCGTTGTATAAATCCAAACTCACAGTTGAGAAATGAAAAAAAACAAATAAAAATCACCTTTGCCAGAAGAACGCTTCTGGGCTGCTTGCTGTAAGTGTGCCATCTGCATCTGCATTTCCTCCTGCTTTGCTTCTTTATGAATCTCGCCAATCGTTTTGGGGGCATCGGTAACCCTTCTTGAAACCCAGTTTGTGGCTCGGAGCTCTTGGATATTTTGCAGCATGAAAACTATACGCGAGGAAACCTTTCTTTGCTGTACCACTTTATTGATTTGATCAAAATACTGATCTGTTCTTTGCTGAAAATAAGAATGAGATACTTTAAGATTCCTGTCGTTTCAAAAAAGGAAAATATTTCAAACAAAAACCATATATGGATCCAGGGCATTTATTAAATCACTTATTCTATATTCTCAATAGTTCAGAGTGTCAGAAAAATAAGGTTTAAACTGAAATGTTCATGTAGATAATTTGAGCAATCAGAACAAACCTAGATCTGATCTTGACAAAAAAATCTACCCAGTAATGGTAGGCTGCAATGATCCACTAGTGTGTAAGCAAATATGCTTATCATCTTAGTAAGGTAATAGTTTGTCTGTTAAGCACAAAGGGCCAACTGATAGGTAGACTAAATGGTCCTTCCTGGCAACATGACCACTCCTCTTGACATCTCTCGCCTATTGTCTTGAGTAACAAAGTTGACGAATTCTTTCCTCACACTTTATACAGCAGGTCTTATTGTGGGTGCAAGCCCATGGCCATTTGAAGAAAGGTTGAGTGACAAAACCACTCCGTCACTCAAACATAATAAACAAAGGACATCAAAAATAAGACATGAAAAATTGCCTTAAGAACTAATAGTTGGGGACTAGAAATGAACAGAGTTGGGGCTAGAATATTGATTTAGCCATTCCAGCACTATTTGCGTGATGCTTATAGAGAAAGTGTAATCTTACAACATATGCAAAGGGTGTATATTTCAGTAGTTCCGAAGTGAAGGTTTAGAGATGTTATCGACACAGAAAACATATCACCTTTGCTCTTGGGGTTGAGGACTTGTAACAAAAAGAGAGTTTGGGTTAGAATCTGTTTTCGACTTTCAAGCCTTAGCTGGTTACTTGATGCTTGTTGAGGAAGTGAAATCATTCAAGGTCTTGAAATGGTGTGTATTTCAATAGTTTCAAAGAGAAGGTTCAGAGATGTAAACATCACAGAAAACCAATTACCTTGGCTCTTTCATGGTCCAAGTCTTTTCCAATGGTGGTAAGAAGTTGGCAGAGACACTCCAGCGACTCTTCATCACCATCTTTCAGCAGTTTTACCACACAAGTATGCATAATAGCTTCTGTAAGCATCTGCATGAAAATGAGAAGGTTATATTCATAAGAAAACGATTACAAAAATTTCAAAAAAGCGTCATGAGAGTGCAGTGGCATGCTTCTGATGGGGTGTAGTTGCAATGAAATCTAGATGACATAGGATACTTAGTTTCCAGAAACTACTTTAGATACTAAATCTTAGTTTCCGGGGGGATGTTTATAGTTATTTTCAAATATTAACTTCTCTTGTACAAATGGAATATCAAACAACTTAGACCTCATACAACTACATATAGGGATGTAGTAAATTCCACTATGCTCATAGTTAATATTTCAGATTGTTGGTGGGCTCAAACCCACAACGTAGCTTCAAAGATTCAAAATCTATCAGCTTAGCCACTAGGCTACATCACTGCTTTTTTCTTATTTGTTCAATGAAGTTTTGTTCTAGAACACAATGGAAAGTGAATTAGGCCTTACCTTCAGCTTGAAAAGCTCGCCAATAAATCTGATATTTCCAAGAGTTCTTTTTTTGGCTTTATATTTCTTTTGGAGTAGTTCTTCTTGCCAGTTCTTCTCTTCTTCAGCCTTTTTTATTCAAACGAGAAATAAACATTAGAAACTAAAAGGATGGCGTGGGTTCTTGACCAATTTACGTCTGAGAGCTAGAATAATTCTTAAGCAATGACTCAGCCTTTGAAGCGATGACACAGCATCTTTGCATATTTGTATTCAGTTAGCCCAATTTCTTTGCCAGGTCTTGAAGATTATCTCTTAAATCTTGGTTGCAAACTTTCTATAATCACAAATCCCTTTGATGTCTCATTTCATTCAAAACCTCAAAATAACACAAAAGGACACCAACAAATACCGAGCCTCCTAGGCACAGAAACTCAAAGTTCCATCCACAATAACTTGCGTCCAAAACAAAATTAATGATTTTTAATTCTTGCCTTTTTCTCTTTTTAATAGTAAACATGGATACAGCTCATTCCATTGGCTGAACACAATGATGAGGAAGAATCACTTAAGCAAAAGATCCTAGTCATAGGGAGGGAACAGAATTATTTTCTTGGTGAAAGAAAGTCTGAAGTGGAGATAAAAAATTGGAATTAGTTTTTAAGTTTTTCCCAATGACCCAAAGCAAAAACAGCTTGTAAAGAAAATTACTGATTTGGTCATCACATAAAAATACTTACCAATAACAAAATAATCAATAGAGAGAAAAACAAATGTATATAAATCAACTTACATTCTCGAAATGTTTATTTTGGTCTTTTTCTAATTCTTGTTCGTCAGATTTTTCTTTTTCAAATTCGTGTTGGCATTTATTCAGTAATAGCCGCTTAAATGTAACATTTTTTCCACCATCTAAGTTCAATTTCTGGAAAAAGTCAAAATAGCAATATCACAGAAGGAAAAACTATAATCAAACATGAAATATTTCTTTGTTGAAATAATAGAATAAATATGCAGAATAGGATAGAAAGAATAGCATGACTTACCCACTGAGAAATCTCGAAACATAGTTTGGCATATGCAGCACTGAAGCCAGGTTCTGATATGGCCTATGGGATAATGAAAGTTTCGTTTTTCAGAGATCGAAGTTTAGTTTCAACATACAGAAAAATACAGTAACCCTGATTAAGGACAGTGGTTAGCGCGCTTGCCTTTGGTAGGTAAGTTCTGTACTTGAAAACTGGTGGAGGGATATAAGAATTGTGGTACTGTAGCCTACTTGCAAGAATTTAAAAATTGGCTACTGTAGATGTTAACCTTAAATTACATGATACAGTCAGGGTGGTGATAACTGGGAGGGCACATTAGGTCTTAACAAATCTCTTGTCAAATTCTTGCCCATCATATTGAGATTTGACTATTTTGTCCAAAAGGGATATTTAATCTGGAAAAACATTTTTAACCAACATCTACAGAAGAGAGGTTGAAAGGCTGATTGGGATAGTAAGCCGAGACGAAGATAAGGTAAAAGTTCTTGATGTCTCTCCTTCATGGTGATTTCTTTAATGCATCAGTAATCAACATTTTATAACTGGGAGAGCACATTAGGTTTCTCAACCTAATAGAGGCTGATTTCCTAATCTTTTATGATTACCAAGTTTTTATCTTTTGTTTTCTACATTGTTCAAAATAACTATGAGATTACAGATAATAGGTGTGCAAAATAAAAGGGAGTTCAGAACTGCCCTAATTAAATTTTTTATTGTGAGGTTTTCGAAGATGAAATCCGATTTTGCAAGGCAGGGAAAAGCCCTAGTAATTGATTTTGCAAGAATATTTGGATCGGACATCACCCTTGTGCAAAGCCTGCTCAACGAGACCTCAAACCTGGAACCTCTACCACAATAACTAGGACTAGGTCCACTTTGCTGATGCATATCTTCTCAATCTAAAGGGACAAGTCAGAGGGTTGATGCATCGTAAGCAAATAGCACATTCAAACTTTATTTCAATCATCTTAATGAACAAAAAAGATAGTATTCAATACCTTTTCAAATATGATATCAATAACACCTCTCAGTTTCTCTGTAGTGTTGATTTCCAACGCCTTCATTTGTTCAACTAGTCGGTTGAATTTCTCTGGTGTGAGCTTATTCAGAATTCCCCTCGCTTTACGGAAGAGTTCCTGCAAAAGAATCACGATTTGGTGATATTGATTAAGGCCTGCTAGTCATCATAGTTGTAGTACGAGAGCAGTAAATTGCCCCTAATTGCCGCCAGGTTGGCTATTCCCTAGTAAAACTGGACTTTTACTAAAGGCAAGTGATACTCTTGAAATTGGATAAAAAGGAAGGCACCTTGCCGCACACATGTCAGGTAGTTAAGTAAGATATTTCAATATATTTATTCAATTAGTCACCAAATTCATGTCAAATAGGGTATGCAACTTAAAGGCTCCTCTGAGTTTTTACGGATGCCCTGCAGCTTCAATTTGTGATTGTGATTAAATATTACTTTTTCTTTCTGAAAAGAAATCAAATCTGAATCTCAGATCAATTTTTTAGTTTTTACAAAAAAATATATCTCTTTCATCTATGCAGATAGCGTTTTTACTCAAATTTTTGTTTGTGAGAATTCAGAAGTGAAATTGCTGGGATTGAAAGGGTTAGGTAACAGTGAAAAGAAAACATGGAGGAATAATTCAAACTAGCAATACCTGATCCTCCCCCTCTACTGGTTTCTCTGAAGGTCTAACCCAGGCATTATCAGATTTCTTCAGCTCAATCTTAGTTTCAAATGTCGTAGGGATGATTTTCTTCGGTGGAGGAGCCCTGTTGCCTTTGCCACTTCTACCCGGTCCAACTTGTCTACCGCCACTTGCTTGGCGCATATATTGGGGCATAAAGTCATTATGACCAGATTGCTGCATTCTACAAGACAAGAATTTCAATCAACATTCATTTCGAAAACCCGTATCATCATTGAATCAATAATTTGCCATTTCTTTATATCTCAAGCCTGCGGTTCACATATTGAGAAATCATAAATAGATTAGACATTAAAGGCACACATGAATGGGTTAAGTGATATGCTGTAATGCAAACAATTCAACCAGCATTGAATATTTCCACTGGGCCTAAACCTTTGCTCACACAAAATAATTGTTAATCACTTCCTCAAAATTTCTCAAAAGGGGTAAGAGATAAAAAATACGTAATTTGCTTTCCCTTTCATACTAGCAAGTATGTGTCAAAACCAATCTTATTCGCTGAGATTGTCGCTTGCCTCAAAGTACCATCCTGCCAAACCATAGTGGTGCACCTTTAAAAGACATGATTAAACTTTTGACCAACGTACCTTGAGTTTTTGTCTATCGGCTTGGTGGGTGGATGCGCCTCTGGTAAAACTAATTCGAGGTTAGGCAGATCTTTTGGTTTCTCAATGCTGTTCAGCTGGAAACCGAGCAAGAAATCCCTGTCATATGTGATTCTTTTGTCTAAAATGAAACACCAAATGCACTGTAAAAGATATGTCAAGGTCTTCCGTCGTGGGATTTGATTAGTGTACACCAAATCCCACCCATTATAAATATGTCTGGTATTCCAGTTCTCATGCTTTAAGACAAGTTTCCACTTGAAAGTAGTCAGTTGATTCCATCAACGTCGTTTTGACATCGATCGAATCAACTGCTCGTTTCAGTGGAAATGGCATTGCTCGGCGACTGTTGATCGAGCAGTCAATCACTGTTTAGGCCAATTTAAGAAAGAAAATTATCATTCCTGTCAAAACCTTTTTAATTGGAATGAGAAACCTCAGAATTCACATTATTGAAAATATCATTTCCTCCTTCAGGACTTTCAAATTTGTTTGCAAAAATCCTAGATTTGCAGGCTTTCTAGATAGGTATTCCATAGCCTTGTCACAAGGCTTGTTTATTGAAGCCATACTGACAGGAAAACTTTAGAATATACAAGAAAACATTTATGATTTTAACCAGCAAGAGGTGATCTTTTTTACAGGCGATAGGCAGTTATAAGTTTTTATGTAGGTTGTAGATAAAACTTAGCCCTGAAATATTCCAAAATTGTTTTTTTCTGCGGCAGAATTCGATAAATGGCGGTCGAGGGTGAATCCCCAAGAAATGTTGTGCGCATGTGAAACATCGATCGAATTCGACCGAATCGAGCGCTTTCGTTAAAGTGGAAACTTGCCTTTACATTGGAAGGCCTGATTCATATCATAAATGATTTATGAATGAAAAAGCAACAACATCAATAAAAATATGAATATTGCATGTATCATTGATCTATCTTGTCTTTTCACAAAAACCAGAGCAACAGGCTTACTGCTAATGGACGGGATTTCATACTCTCTGCTCAAATTAAATACTTTCATGCTCTCTTCTTTCCATGTTTTCTGTAATTTCTCTTGAAAGACTTGTGGGCCATGTTATTGGTAAAAACAATAACAGTTTTCTCATCGATTTCTGTAGGCAGAAATTATCAAATTCTTGTTAGCGCCATTATTAACATTATGAAGAACTTGTGCCCAGGGCTCCTGGGGGAACGGGACGTTTTTCAGTTAGGCCCATTGCTGGACTTTTGTGTGCTCTGTTGTGTTACATTTTACTTGCTTACTTGTGTACGTCATTACTGGATTTAGTCTGTTCATGTATCGATAATCTTTGTTGTTTACTTGCAGTGTCCTCACTGGTCTCGTTTCTAGTCAACCCTTTGATTGAAAATCTTTTTCCTAAACCCGTGTTTCAAATAGCAAAGGAAAGCCATTCTGATCAAGTAGCAAGATGCATTTCCAAAAAAGGAAAAAACACCTTTGGTTGGTTGAATATAACTCAATTACAATCAAACTTCCATGTGTTGAAGAGTGTGGCCTGTTCCAAAGAAAAGGAAAGAAAAGGATTTGATGCATGATGTATGCTATCATGCCCTTGTTTGAGACTATATATCTTGTGCCCTCTTGAATGCTTGCCAGTTAAGACTCAAACAGATGGGCAAAAAACTCGGACAAAACTTTTATCTAGAAAAATGAATCCTACCTGATTTAGTAGCATCTTCAATTTCTTTGCTTTCCCAGGTTTCATCTACAACTGGTGCTTCAGCTTCTGGTAGCACTTCTTCTGTCTGTGGTTCAGGACTTGGCACCTGGGAAGAGAGACAGATTCCTAACTTGGTGCAAGCATCAATACTTGTCATTAGATCTTTAGACACAGAGATTCTTTTGACAATATTTCAAACAAATTTAACTACCTTATATTCTTAAATAAAAGCTGCCCTTGAATAGAAGCTGCAAAAATTCAATAAAAAAAAAATAGAGGCCGCCCTTGAATAGAAGCGCATAACAAAAGGCTCTACCCCCAGCCGCCATGTTTTACATCATCGTTTTGATATTCTGAAACCCTGGCAGTAGGTAGGTACACAGGTGCGTTCCAACCTGGTTTTTTGAGCTTATTTGCAGTTACTGTTATGCAAACATGGTATCTTCAAAGGCGACATGTCTTTAAAAATATACTTGGCAAAAATTAGCGCGCTCTTTTTTTTCAAGGCTTTACAATCAAAACTGAGTTTATTTTGACAATATTTCAAACAAAGAGCAGTCAAATTATGAATTAAAAAATCTAGTGCCCCTACTGCCAAAGCAATGTTGATTCTACTTTCGTTATCTACTTGAAAAAGTCTCAAGCACCTTTCGAAATGGATAAAAAATTGATTTTGGGGAGAGGGAGCACGTTTTCTTGAGGGTTTATAGTTTTTATATAATACTGTTGTTGTTGCTGTATTGATGATCAGATAAATATTGCGAGCAATTCACATTAAGGCCTTGACTTATACATTATGGCAAGGATGGCTGTAAAAATTCATTACCACTGCATATTCAAGGTGCTATGGCCTTTAGGGTATAACAGTTGGCAACAAATAATAATAAAGAAGCAAAATGGCATCAAATAAAATACCTCAACTTCTTGCTTGTCAATGAATGCACTCATCAAATCAGCATCTTTAGCACCCTTGCTAGAGATCTCTTTCATTCGCTGTTTGAGGGATGTCTTTTTCTTCTTTGAAACAGCTGTCAAAGTATACAATAACTTTTAGAAAATACTTAGTGCTACAAAGTTTAGGGGGCAAGGAGTTGACAATTTCTTTTCTCTGGCGGTAGGAGTCACGGATTAGGGGGGGGGGTTGAACAATAGAAATTAGTAGATGACTTCATATTTTGATGATGTAAAACCATTGTTCTGGCCCAATTTGTGTGCTGTACTTCAAAATAGATTCTGTAGCTGAGTTAAAGCAAGCATGATTTCAAAGCTAATATTCAAGGAAAAGTAACTCTATAAAGGGCTTTATTAGTTAAAGCTATGGAAACATAATGTTTCCTGTCTGTTACTTTTTCATTGAAATGTGATGCATAAGGTATCTTGCTCCCTTTTGGTATTCAAATGACGTTCCAGCTGATGATACCACGGTAGTTTAGTAAACTGCCTAATGCAATAATGGGCAATTAGAAAGTAACCAGCATGACAGTCTATAATACAACATTACCTTGAGCAGCAGCAGCAGGTTCAGCATGGCTTGTTTCCACACCATTAACAACCGGCTCAATAGTTGAAGTAGTATCTTCTGCTTTAATAACAGGTGGGGTAGGGTCAACCTTGACAGGTGGAGTAGGTTTGACAGAAGGCGTGGTTTCTACAGTAGGAGAAAGTTCTACAGGTGAAGGGTCCGCAGGAGAGCGAACTGAAGGCTCAGCTTCCATAGGAGGAGTAGGTTCTACATCAGATATCGGTTCTGCAGGAGTTGCAGGTTGTACGGCTGGCGTAGTGGCAACAGCAGATGCAGCGACTTCTTCAGGAAGTTTTCCCTGACACGTATCAGCTCCTTTCTGTTCTTCAACTGGTTTAGGTGACTCAGCTATCACCGAATCAGCTCTGCCATCGACCAAAGATATGTCTTCAACATGACTGTCAATAACTTCTTTTTTTGTCTCTTCCACTTGAGCAGATTCCTTTGCAGGCAGTACATCTTTATTTGACTGTTGATTCACAAGACCTGTCTCCTCAGCAATAGGCTTAGCTATTGAAGCATGTTCATTATCATTTGACAACACGGGTGGTGATGCATTGGGTGATTCAACTTTCCGTTGTACTTGTTCACATGTCTCATCTTCAATCTTTGAGTCAACCTTATCTTCATTCCCTGAAGACTCGCTCTTCGCATTGTCAGGAGAAATTGAAACATCATTGCTTACTGGAACTTCTTTGCTAACCGAAATATCATCCTGCTTTGCCTTATCATTTGTAATTTTGCCTACTTCTGATTCTTCAGTTTGTAAATGCGTACTATTTGAAATGTCAGAGGCTGTCTCCACATCTTTAACAGGGTTATTATCCAAATAGGCCTGATTAGGCAAGTCATTGGAAGGTTCAACTTGCTCTTGAGGTATGAAGCCATAATCTTCAACACCATTATTATAATTTTCTTTAGTTGAAACCTTGGCAGCAACTTTAGCTGCAAATTCTGCTTTTATTTTTTCATTTTCGATACCCACACCAGGTGAATTGGAGCTACTTTCCTTTTTCTTCTTCAAAATCTGGTCAGTAACATCTTTTCCTCCTTGCCTGGGGTCTGTTATCCTAATTGCACTAGATTTCTTTTTTTCTTGTCGGACAGGAATTTGTTGTTGCTTCTGTTGATGCTGGTGCTGTGGCGGCTGCATAGAATTATGTTGCGCTTGTTGTTGGTGCGGTTGTTGCGGCTGCTGCTGGGAAGAGGCTGGAACAGCTGCACCTTGGTTCTGCTGCGGAGGCTGCTGAAGCATATACTGGCCAGGGATGGCTTGTTGCAAAGGCTGTGAGGTTGGGGGCTGATAGGCGTGGATTGGTTGTGCAATAGGCGTGCCTGGTCCAACATACAAGTATTGACTACCACCACTAAATTGGTTAGCTTGATCATATGTGGGATTTGGGACGTTTTGAACAAATGCATTCTGCATTGGAATGAAGGGTCGCATCTAAAAAATGCAATATATTAAACTTAGATGTGAAAAAGACAAAGTTCACAAATGGACCACTCCCAATTATAGCTTCACAATCACAGGAACACAATATTTAACATGATAGTCACCACTTATCATGACAAGCCTTTGATATTTAGTAGGGGCAGTGTCTCTGGAGAGAATTGTCTACCATCATCAGGCAATTAGAAATGAGGTTTCTTCCGTTTATGTAGCAAAGGTCGAATCAGAAAGGTGTGAACACTGAGCGAGCCTCAGAGGAAGTTTTATGAAATTTTGGCATTAATTTCCAACATAAATTGTGCTTGGTGCTTTTGACATTGTTCAACCAGATTTCAGGGATTGCGTATTGACACAAGGAGCTGACAGAACTAAGTGAATGATCTCTTTCACTGGTCTGTTTTTCAGTTCTTATCTCCATCAATCACTGAGATATCATACCAATGGAGAATTAACATTTGATGCGAAAGCAAACTTCTAAAGGCAACTTTAGCATTTATTCACACAGCCAAACGTTTTGAAGGAAATATAAAAAATCTCCTCTCTCTTGTACTTTTTATTTTATTTACCTGTATTTCAGTATTAATGTAGTTAGTTGTAATTGTTGGTTGTATTTAATTCTTAATGGAGTGGCCTTGGGGTGGTCAGAATTTTTGCTCCCCTTGGTGTTTCTTGTGATTGGTTGCACTTGTTTGTAGACTTTTATATTGAATAAAAAACTATAATAATTTTATGATTACAGCATGGAACTTTGGGACTCGATCCTTTCCTTGATTCCTAGATTTCTAGAAATATCATATAAATTCAATATTTTCAGGGCTAGTACTTGAAACAATTTTAACTGTTTCCGTTCCCATCATAGTTGAACGATAGTTGGGCATTAGCCGCTAAATTACTTTCAAAGATCAAATGTTTGGTTGCAGCTCTGGTTTGCAGCTCTGGTTGGCAGCTTATAGAATAAATAAAGTTTAGTTTTGGTCATAACCAACAGCAAACAATGAGACTTACCGTATTTTGAGAGGGTACAGTCTGCACGATAGTTTGGGGCATAATATTGACCGGCTGCGTTGCATATTGCATTCCATTGGGTTGGTTTCGGACAGGATTCATCATCATAGGTTGTGGGTAGTGCTGATGCGGTCTTTGGTAGTTTTGCATTGGAGCTTGACCCGGCTGCATTGGCTGATAGCTCTGTGGAATTAATGAGAGAGATCATCACTCTTTTTAACAGAGAAAAAGATGCTGAGAATCATATGTTTGCATGTGTAAGGGGAGTTGCATATAAGGAGAGGGTTATTGACATGGAAGTTGCAGATAGGATGGGTTTAGAGTTGATCGAGGGTTCCAAAAACATTGAAAAATCTTGTACACTTATCTAGGAGTGATTTGCCCCTTAGTTGATTCAGGCCAAAAGTCCTTTTCTGTGAAAATGATTGGAGAAACCATACTCCCTCAGGGCAGCCCCAATTGCTACTGTATGAGAAATGCAAGGAATACATCCTCACCTGGTTAGAGCCCCTTCCATATTGCGCCTTTCCTGAAATTTAAAAAGAATAAAATTTACAAAATTCTAGAACAGCCCAACATATTAGGGCCACATGCTGCGTTTCATAATTGCTAAACCATCCAACTGGATATTTTTAGATGTTTTACTGACTAAAGTTAAATGTAACAAGACGGGAGAGGTTCTCACCCTTCAGTGGCAGATTTAAGGGGCAAAGCTGGGGGCAAAATGCCCTCTTAAAAAGCATAAATGTCTTTTGACACCGACTTCAAAGGAGTTTTAAGCCCTTTTGAGTGATTCTTGATAATTCTATGACATGTAATAGCAATTACTGCCTCAAGCGACAGCCCCCTTCAGTTTTCTTCTAGATCTACCCTGTTAACCTTAAAGAGGTATCAAGGTTCATCCTTATTGGAAAGTTGACATTTTGTGATTAGAATAGTGGAATTTTGCAAAAATTTGGCATTGTCTGTAATTTGACTTTTTTCTTTTGCGATATCATTAATTCATATAAATTCTGGATGTTTTATGAAATTCCCTGCAACTGCATGACACCAGCCTTACTGACGTTTCTTGTGACTGCGAGAATGAAATGGATTTCATCTCTTTTTCCGAAATTTTTTGCCTATAAATAATACGTTATCTAACAATTTCAACCATATCAAATTTCTAACAAAATTTGACATGAATGGCCCCTTATCCCACAATGGATTTTAGTATAGCCAGAAAAATCGGAACCATAATGAAACGAACACATAGATACTACTTAAGCTTTTCGTCTGACACTCAACAGAGTAATACGTCAGAAAGAGAACGAAATAGAAACCTAACTGATTTATATACCCAGATGTGGATCGAAATAGGCCAATCAGAAAAGAGGTGAATGATTGGTATGGTGTGGGAAAACCTTGAACTACAAACGCTTGAACTACACCCAGTTTGAGCGGACTCGGTTTAGCGCTGGCCTCAGTTTCATGGTGAGCGATTTCCAGGACTCATGTAATAAGTCTATATTCAATGTAATTTGTGAATGATATTGAATTGAATTGAATAGCAAAAAAATCCAACCAAAATTTCAACCTGGTTTTTCTTATAAACGTTGTTTGTATAAAAAATGTGCAGTGTTGGCGAAATAAATTTTTTAGCTTTGTGATTGGTGAATTCCAATTCATTCAATCAGTGAAGAATGAATCAGCAGGGCTATGTTGAGTGGGTTTTGTTGTCTCCCCTTTTAATGATGTGTTACATTTTTGAAATTGGTATGAATCAAGACTTGCCTAAAACAAACCTTAACAGCATTGTCTACAGGTGTAGCTAACGGGGGATTCTAGATGTGCATGTCCTAGGGAAATCAGAATCCTAACCCGAAGATGGCCACTAGAAACACTCTCCAAGGTAACCCCATAACCTCTGAGCAGCCCTGGTCTTCTAAGAATCAAACAACTTTCATCTCTAAATAGATGAGCGATATCACCCTTCTGTAATCTAAAGGACTCCCAACATCTGGAGCAAAACTAGAGGGTTTTGGTTTGATTGGTTGGAGGCGTGTAGTCATAGCTGCCTGCAAATCACCAGGCGACAATGTTGTGAATTTCGCATATACAAAATACAGAACAGTCAGTTTGCTTCAGGGGTAGTCACTGCATGACTGTTGTGTTGTCCATGCATCCTACTTCTATTTCCTTTTAGAGGTCAGTCAATGTTTTCTAGACGAGATTATTTAAAACAAAAGCTATTTTCCTTTCTAAAATATGCCTGATGCCCTAATCTGCCCTGCAACATTGAATCAATTAGAACTGGAAAACCAGGTTTTTTCTGATTGGGGCTGGAGGCACACCCCTCCATATCCTCTCTTGGGTTTTGCCTTTGCCATACATGCCCTTGATAATTGGTGTACAATGGTTGGCACCACGTAGGGAAACATGTTTGTTTTGTTACTCAATCAATCTTGAACTTGAAAAACATCAAAAGCAATGGGAGAATAATAGGGTATCATTTTTAGACAATTTGTGTGACATAAACCTTCATCGTAATGTGATCTGGATGATGAGGTGTTTGTTCGTAATTTTGGAGTTCTTGGTGAAGTGAATTACAAAGTTCTGCTGGCTGATGGGAGAATATTACACAGACATATTGATCAGATTGTGAAGAGGTATACTTCGAATGATGAGCAAATAGTTGAGACTCTTGGATTGACAGATAGAGGGCCATGTAATGAATTTGAAGTTGTTCCAGAAAGACCTGGTTATGCTGACAGGCACATTGTACCTATTGGGCCCAACCAGCCTCCTGTGGTAGGAGATCTTCCTGTTGAAAGACCAGGTTATGCTGACAGGCACATTGTACCTATTGTGCCCAATCAGCCTCCTGTGGTAGGAGATCTTCCTGTTGAACCTGTGTCAGTTGCTTCAAGACATGAGTCAATTCCAGCTTCAGCTTCTGATAGAGCTGTGCCTCCAGCTGGCCAAGTTTCGCAAGCAGCACCTTTAAGGAGATCTAACCGGGTTCGCCATCGACCGGCGAAACTGGATGATTATGTTTAGACTGTTGGTGGAGGATTGTAATATATCCTTTGCCATTTGTAAATACTGTAAATACTGACGAGGCATCGGCACCTGTGGCAGCCATTATGGAATGTGTTTGGAGTTACAGGTCCGTGAGCCGTGATCTTGTGTTATTATCACGTGGAGTGGTCGTTCATTGTTCATGAGCTCATTCAACCAATGGGATTTGTTGTGTTGTTTGGCGCGAAACGCCCTAAGGAAGGAGCAAGGAAGGAGCAAGACACTTGTGTTGTGAATCTACTGAAGGATGTTGTTTTCAGGACCATAATCAAGGTTAGTAGTCAATGTGTGAGCTTGAATCAATATTAGGACTATGACAAAACACATTACGTAACAGATACAAACTTTCCACACTGGTTTCAGAATACATTTCACAAAAATCAGTTTGCCAAATCTCTATGTAGTACCATAGTGGATTCCAAGGCCCTCCTGTCACATAAATGTGGAGAACAGAGCCAATGAGAACAATAGAGCTGTCAAGCATAACAACAATACTAATGGTAGAGATAGGGACGTAATATAGGGAATTGGTAGGCGCTTGTGAAGGATACACCAATTCACTCAGCAATCCTTGTTTGCCTATAGGATATTCAACCTTTCCAGACTGAAATGACATAATACAAGAATATATAAAATTTTAGTAACAATTGTGTGTGCATTTTTGTAACTACTAAGTCACAATTAACAGATTCCTGTCAGTTGAAAAGATCAAATGAGGGGTGCCTTTCATCGCAAACCCAGGATGGGCTGAGCTCATGCTGGTTGGGCGACCTTGCCCAAAACTTGCCTCCTACACGTATGTCGTAAAGATGATGTCGTGGTGGGCCTAGCTGGGTGCGATAGCTGGTTGGGAATCGTCATCAACAAAACCGGATTACCGAGCTCTTGTCTTCAGGATTTTCGGCTCCAACCCTTCAAAATAGGCTCCCTCTGTCTCAGTTCATAGAAGGCTAAGCACTGAATGATCTGTAAAGCGATATATTGTGAAATAATGTAAACTTTACCTTTCGACATCATTTGATTAAACTATTATTTTCGCCGTCCTGCCCTAGGCGCTCTTCTTTCTGATTCCGGAAAATATCGCCATTATTTTATCAAGTTGATCCTCCTCTATGTTTATGTAACAAAAATATAGCTAACTCAACGTCAAAAAGTAATGATTAGGTGGATTTAAAGTTGGCTTGTAATTCCTTCCTGCCCGAAATTCTCGAATATTTTCAACTCTCAAAGCAAAGTGCTCAGGAGTCAGAAGGTCCAACAAGAATGATGACGTAACGACATGTGAAAATGAAACAGAGGCCAGATAAACTCATCAAAAATTTCCGATTTCTCGATTTGAGGGAGGGGGAAGGAGCTTATTTCAAAGTTTGGCACCATATTACGCAAAAAAGCTAGAGCTGCAAAAGGTTGAAATGTTTTTCGTCGCAAATTAATTAGACTCTTGTTGAATATAAAGTTGATAGTCGTGGCTGAACCCCGTGGGTGAAAGGTTTTGCAGGCCTCGAACCAATGAACAATGTTTTTTCAAACTTGTTGTCTCCTCTCCCTACTGCATGATACAACCAACATGATATTATCAACTAGGCTTTAAAATAAATTCCTTATAGGTACGAATCCATGGAAGAACGGTAGAGGTTTTATTAAGTTTTATTCTTTACGATTGAAACATTATTTTATTTAACATTACATTACAATAGTAATAATTGTAACATCCTTATTCATATAACTCATATAACTTTGTAAGTAACTGTGTAACTATAATTGGCACTGGATGGATGTCGTAGATAAATAAAATGAAATTAATGAAAAAACCAGGGTCTCTAATCTTGTCACTTGTGAATCAATGAAATCTTATCCTTATTCTAACCTTACTCCTAACTCTAACCCTGATCCTAACCCAAACGACTCTAACAGTACTGAACCTAACCCTAATCCTAACCTCAACCCTTACCCCAATACTTACCCTGATAACCCCAAACCTACCCCAAACCCAAGCCTCCTTTTCACTACAGCCTCTTTCTCTTTCCACGGTGCAGCAGTAACAGCGAGAGCGCTGTGGATTCTTGAGGTCCAGAAGCAAAAATGCGAGAAAAAAGACTGAAAAATTCAACAAACCCCAGAAAATGGCAAAATGGAGATTCTTGTGTATCAAACCCAGGAACCAGAAGGTTCAGAGACAAAGCCAAACAGTCACGTCGACTTCCAACCACAGGTTCTTGTTCTGTTATGTTGTTTTTAATTTTAGGCCATATGTTAGGCAAAAGAATACTATACCACGTGGTTTTTCAGGCCAAACCTCTGCTGAAGGGAACTCTAGGGGTTTTCTGGAGTCAATTTTGAATTGGCTGGGTGAGGTTGACAGGGCCCCCAGGATTTAGTAGAGGAGTGGTTTGAGTTCAGAAAAGGGTTTTGTTTAATTTACTTAAATCTCTGGTAGCTAATATGATTCTTTTTTATAAGAAAGTCTCAAATGTCTCATTTAAACCCTATAAAAAGCTCTTTTGTTTCTTATTGTTTATTTGAGAAAACAATAGAGCAACAGAACGTATTTTTCTCTATTACAAATTCCAGTACTACTTTTTATACCTACTATATCACTTAGGCCCCGTTTACACTGTGCCGGACAAATATTAAGCCGCTCAAGTTTTTGTTCGGATACGGCTTGCGTTTACACTGTATCTGTCTATCCGTACAAATATTTGTCCTGTTAGCCGTGCAAAAACTTGTCCTGTTGGAAAGCGTACGAGTTGTGAATTTGTGCGGACAAATACTTGAGCGGCACAGTGTAAACGCATTTGACCGCTCAAATATTTGTTCGGATTCAAAATGAGGCTGAGATTGCTATGCAACGAGGCAGTTGGTAAAGGCCCGCAGTCAATTTGGCGCGCTCACACTCACACTGCAACATTCTTTCGTTTTCGGCTTCGAGCAAAAATAAATTTGAGCTAGACTAGTCTTCTTCTTAACATCATGGATCACTACAGTTTGGGTAGGCTTCCTCGCTTACCACACTTTCAGCTCTAGGGTAGCGTGACAGGAACCTCTCTGCAATTTCCTCATACTTATTCTTTATCGACTCCCAGTCAAGGCCATTAGCTGCCTTCGATGTCTTGTTGTCAATTATGACTTGAACCAGCAAGGCTGTCTCATCGTCAGTCCATACAAAGTTCTTCTCTGTTTTCTTTGTTTGAGCCATGGCGTTCACTTTTTAAAATAAAAAATATTGACAAGGTCGATGTATGAATTTCCTCGGACACGAACTTGAAGCAGTGGCAAAAAACATCTCATTTTCGCGCCAATATGCAATAACAGTGCATATGCGCATGACAAACAAACAAAGTTGGCTGGCCACAGGTACAGTGTGAACGGGATGGCAAACCGAACAAATTTTTGTGCGGCATAGTGTGAACGCAACGCATCCGCTCAAAAACTTGAGCGGCTAAATATTTGTCCGACACAGTGTAAACGAAGCCTTAGTTAACAACGTTTTGTTTTTAACACCTGAAATAAAATCAGAGTTTTTTTGGACTCACCCTTCATTATGCCAATTATTTAATAGTTCCTAAAAAACATATCTGAAGTCCAAATATACAGTGTACAGCAGAACACCATTTTGTCCATAGATGGGCCAGCAAAAACTGGCCAAAATACACTTTATTTCCAATAAGCAACTAGTCAATTAGCAACTAAATCTTCAATGACGGTTCTTTTCTCTACAAAAAAGCATTTAATGAAGTCAATTACTTTCTGGTCTCCTGCAAGAACGCAAATGAACAGGGTTTTGAAGTAGGGGAAGGTAGCAATCCTTAGATTTTTAGCAAAAATATTAAGCAACTCCGATGGATGTGACCTAAGTCCAGTTGCTTATTGAAAAAAATATGAATTAATAGCGTCTTGTTCATCAGAGTGTATAAGTTTCAGATACTTTCAGAAAGAATAAAACTGGGAGAAATGACAAGGGGGCCATACGGTGGTGTTCCACTGTAAAACAAAATATTAACATATTATTTTTACTAATTAACATATTAACTTTTTGCTAATTCAAAATGATGAAAGTTGTCTTAGTATCAATGTTTTCTTTTGAATAGAGCTCACTCCATCAAGTCTGGCCAAGCATAACTTGAATGTGCTTTCTAGAGACGATGATGACGAAATGATTCCCAGTGAAGGCAGCATAACTACAATCAGCCACTCAAAGTATTCAGCGCGTTCCAGTATAAGTGGTCTCACCGACTGCTCTAACATGGCTTTTCATCATGTGCAAAACCTTTGGGCTTCACCTAATGAAGAACACAAGCAAGTAAGCAGCTTCCATGTATTTAACGTTCTTTATTGTATTTTTTCAATTTACCTGAAAGGCGCACACAGATGGTGTGGAAGTTTGCTAATTTTTAACAACTTGCCGTGGACAGGCACAAGATGTTAGATCTCTGCAAATAAGATTGCTTTCAAACATCCCCTTGAGGAAGTAACTAATGATTTTTTCTGGTGAGCAGAGATTTAAGCCCAGGTAGTCCCACATAAGATATGCGTCCTTCCTGGAATCTCTCAAGGCTTGTTGTATTGAATGATTGCACATCACACGAACCCATATGTGTGCCCCTTTAAGGGTCAACAAATGATTGCATTTTATGGGAAACTGGAAAAAGGAAGAGAGTTGCAAGGACATGTGGTATTTCAAGGAGGAGAGAGTTGGGATGGGATTGGGGGGGAATTACGAGGATGTATGAGTTAAATGGGTGTTGTGATGAAGCAAGCCGGGTATTAGCATTAAAAGTGTAACAGGGTGGTATTTGTGGGTGCCTCTCTCTTGAGCAGATTACCATGGGAATGTCAATAAAGCAAAGAGAGACTTTTACTGTCTCTTTGAAAGGACAGTGGTTAAATGGTGTGAATAGTTAATCTTCTATTCTAAAGACTCCTCATTTAGTATTATTAGTATTAAATCCCTTTCAATCTAGTCTTTCCACATAGATATTATTACCAGTGTCGCTAAATAATCTGGTGGCTTGGTTACAAGAACAACCAACTTTGACAAGATGGTGAGGAAATTAGAAATACTGCAAAACATAACAACTACCTAAGGTTTCCATCTGACACTCGTACACGCAGTACCTTAGAAAGATCTATAAAATGTTGGTGCATCAACATGACCACTTTTTGCACCTCTCAGGTAGGAATGAAGAGAGTGCTATACAAATAAAGACAGAAGTTTGCATGTATTGTTATCTCGTTTGAACACTGCCCTTCTGGAGGAGGCAGAATATTGTTTTGCAGGTTATATAACGGGTGTTTATTTCAAAAGTAACTTAAAGGAATAATGTATTGGAAATAATCTGCTTTGATTCTAGATTTGTGCTGTTCTAGCAGCTGTGACTGAGGTATGAGATTTTAATTGAATTGAATTGAATATTTGTCATTTGATTTCTCAATAAGACCTTTTCCCTGTTAATGATGTCATCTTGAGTCAATGCAAATTCCCTCACCCCCGGATATTCTGAACACATTGCATATTCTTAGAATTTGCAAAGGAATCTGGGATAGCCAGAGGGTAAATTTGCATTAATTCAAGATGGTAGCATTGATAGGAAAAATGTCTATCAATCATGTAGTCTCATGAAACTAAAAAAAACTCCTGATATGCCAGCCTCTTACTGAATACTGAATGAAGGAGTTAGGAAAGGCTAGATAATTGACGTCCAACAATTATCAAATGCACAACCAGGAACCAGTAATGCATGTAGTCGTCTCTACTGAAATATGAAACCAGTAGAAGTGGGCAGGAATCCAGTAGAAAACAGGCCAAAACGAATAGGAAACAAACAGTGGTTTCTTGAAAGGACTTAACCTAATTCTACCTCATTTCTATTGGAATTTTACCTAATTAAAACCTTCTCATTTCTACAGTTTCATGTTTTAGTTAATGTGTCGTGTAGTAAAACCTTGATTTGGTTATATTTTATGTTTTCTACAAAATTATTTTTCTTTTGTGGAGCCCTTTTTGCCTATATGATGCACAATATGGGACCCTAGCCACCCATCAGCACTGCTCATCTATAGTCATAAATATTCGCATGACTCCTATGAATCGAATACTGGGATTGACTAATGATGTAGTTGACTAAGGCTCATCTTCATCATCATCAACTTGCTCAACTTGCTTCCCTAACAGTTTCCTAATGGACATTAATGCACATTGCCCCAACATGCACGTGAAATATGCAGAAAGTTGAATTTGGTCCTTCAAAACACAAACATACCCATAAACATAATTTTTATTCTGGCCCTTTTCCCTGCAAGGAGGGGTTGATCAGTCTATAAATTTGTCAGAGACAAGGCCGTGATTTTGGTTATGGAGCAAAGTTTTATAACAGGATGCCCTTCCTGATGCTAACCATTTTAGTCCCCTCTTACCAAACAAGCAGAAATACGTTGGATGAATTTTGACCCCTGAATTCAAGTTCAGAGAGATTCCATTTAGTATACAATAACTATTAAATCGTTTTCAATTTTCTACAAGGCTATAAGATCAAAGAATGGAAATGAAACTGAAACAGAGTACTTTGGTGCCTTGGTGAGTCTTTGAAAATTTGATTCATTTGTGGTTTTAATAAGAAGAAAGGTTTAGGATTGTCAAAGAGAGGAGAGAAAGTCTTTGATAAAATGGTGCAGTGTATCTAAAATGAAATTTGAAATACATATGTAGAAAAAGATTCAAAAGACATTTATTGTTAATCTAGACAAGCCTGTTTTCTGGTTACCTACTCAATCATCAGGAGATGTACCGATAACACGAGGTGTGGAAGCATTATTTGCCAAAACAGATGTAAAGGTTTTTACCGACTGGATTGAGATTTCTTTTGATGAGAATGCTGGGCTAGCATTTGATGTTGAGGAAACATTTTAGTTATTTCCCATTATTATCAAAATATCAGAATTCATCATTGATATCGTTAGTTTCCTTCTCAGGGTCATTTGGTATGCTAGCATTCCGTCGTTATTTTTAGATTAAATCTTCCCAATTTTTGTCAGATCTGTTGTTAGAGGGAAATACTGAATGGTAAGGAGTAAGTTAATCAGCAAAGGTGCATCTGGAGGAGAAAAATAGACTGCGTTTGGAAAAAATATTTCTATTTATTTTTTTCCTACTTACACACTGTGGCACCTCCACAAGACCAGCTCCTTTGAATTGATCGTTTACCTCAAAGTAAAGATCTGGCAAAACTATGCTAAAGTTGTTGTTGTGTTAAGAATTATATGATATATTTTGATTGAATTGGGACCATGTTTATAGGTGGTGGCAATCCAGGCAACTACAGACGAAGAAACTCGGTCTGCGATTGTCTTCTTACTTAATCTTGTTATGAAAAGGTATTCCATGACTTTATTCTCTTTAATTTCTATTTCATTGTTAATGTTTTTTACACTGAGAGTTTCCACTTATACAACAGATAAGTGCGGTTCTGTTATCCTCTGCTGTTTCCAGGCTTTCCTCTGTTCAGCAGAATCACACTTATCCATTGTTGAAGACAAAAATCTCAGTTGAGAAATGAAAATAATTATTTGATATATGAAAAATGATCATTAAAAATAACTGTTCATTTTGATATCTAATATGTTCTTCTTTGCATTGCTAGAGTTCATCCAACGGTACTTCAGAGCAAATTTTCTGAGGTCACGAAGATTCTTTTTGAACTATTGGCTGAGTATCATCTGAGTGGGAAAACTTCAATGCTGAAAAACGTTAGTGGTTTATATGCTGTTTTTTACTAAGTATTTGGTAATCTACAAAAGAAATTGAATGGATTAATTTTTTCCTATGATGGAGAATTGTCCCTGTTCTCTCACCCATTTTCTGGCTTTTTCCAAGGGCAGCGCGGAGAATCTAGAAATAGATAAGATAATTGATAATTGAAGGGTAGAAAAATTTTCTTGTATTTTTGAATGATATGTAGATCTAGTTCTCAGGAAAATTTGCTAATCAGTGATAACCTTATTAACCCCATGTTTCCAGATGTCTCAATACAATACTCCTATCTGCCATTTATACATGAAAATTTGATTTTAAATTCAAATGTTTTGTTTTAGCTGATATCGTGCCTGTCCACATTACTTCTCAATCAAGATATTTCAACCTGGTCGCACGCCTCAACAACGCAAATCTTCCAATCTATTCTCAATTTCTGTGTTCATGCAAAACCTAAGGTTAGCTTTTCCTATTTTCAATTTGAATCCCACATGTACAGAAACTGGTTTTGATTGTTCAGTGATTTTGAAAAGTTGGTTCAAAAATTTAATGCTATCCTAAGTTATTCTTAATTGAAATTGTATTTTTTGAGATGCAAAAAATGATTTTAAGAATAATTCAACGGTAATTGGTAATTGTTGTTTTCCCACTGACAAGGTCTTTCAATTTCTCTATCCTTGTCTTGAAAAATCTAGTTTTTGAAGCGGTCTCAAATATAAACGGTCAAATAGAAATTATTACATCTTTATTTCAGTCATTGTACAAGTATTTATTTATTTTCTAAAAGGTCTTTGATTGTTATGTTATCAATGTACAACATGCTAAATTGATATGTTACATCTAGAAGCAGGAAGCAATACCCATGAAGAATACTATTGAATGAAATATTCCTTAGAATACTTTTGACAGTTAAGCTTATATTTGTTAACAGGTTTTGCAATCTGCTCTGGAATCAGAGTAAATGTCCCTTTGCAATTTCACTAATATTATTTTTCAAACATTTCATTTTCAATTTAGGTTCGGAAGTCAGCTCAGTCAGGGGTATGTTCGTTGATGAAAATGAACCAGAGTAACGAAAACGTCAATCCATCTGGTGACATTGCTGGCAGGTTCTGCCTCAAGCATTTGCAACAACATGAAGAAGGTAGGTCTTAGGCTTTGTTTATTTGAATGAAACACCGTGAGGTAATCTGATGGTAGTGTGCTCACCTCTTTCTTTGAAGTTTAAGGGAAGTTACTCATTGCCTCTCTGCTTAGCACTCAGCATGAAGGGGGCCTATTAT
Source organism: Pelagia noctiluca (assembly GCA_963924455.1). NCBI lineage: Eukaryota > Metazoa > Cnidaria > Scyphozoa > Semaeostomeae > Pelagiidae > Pelagia > Pelagia noctiluca. The sequence goes on along the minus strand of OZ004327.1, from coordinate 14,021,739 downwards.
AGGGGATCTTAAAACCGCAAGGCTGTAGAAAAATCTGGCAAAATCCGCAAGTTGCCATGAAATAAAGCGCAAAGCTGAGATTGGAAAGACAAAACGTTAAATGCAAAGCCGCAGCCGCCAAAATCCATGGTAAAACCCGTAGGCCGCACATAAAAATAGGGCTGAAGCAGCAAGTTGCAAAACCTATAATAGGCCCCTCATATAGGGATGGGTTGAGGGTCAATGGCTCTTGGGGAAGGGATATGAGCCTATTGAAGAACTGCAATGGTCTGTATGTGAATTTTGTGAGTGTTAGTTGCAATGTATGTATAGCAATAATATTAATTTTGAATATTTTTTTTTGATGATTTCTTTTACTACTCTTTCTCTTTAATAACTTAGCTTGATTATTTATCAAAATTTACTAATTCTTTTTCCATTAGAAAACTCGGCGTCAACTCTTCATGTTCTGAATCTGTTGAAGATCATATTCCGGTATTTCGATAAGGAGGTAATTATTCTCTTTCTACGTTAATCACATATCAGAGCAAAATCGCCAAGATAAATCCCCCGAATATCTTCGCAATACATGTTTCACGAAAATAAAGTATTTGTACTTTGTATTTTTATTTCTATTGAGAAAAACTGAACAAAACATCATAGAATATCAAGAAAAAAAGCTTCCCTTCTTTGACGAGATTTGAAATTGGAAGAATTTATCTTGCAAAATTTTTTATGATATTTGCAATTTGCCAGAATTTATCTCCCAAAATTTTGCGAGTCTCTCATTTCATAAAAATATATCTTGCAAATTTTACGAGCTCAAGACCTCTCAAAATTTAGTTCATACCATCAAAGTATTTGCACACTGAAGCCGGATATTGGAGCAATCAATATAGAAACTGCTTTGAATTGGTGGTGGGGAACGATTTCTGGTGCTGATGCATATGCTACATGTGCCAGAAAAAAGTATGCACATGTTTTGAGACACCTTTAATCAAATATTGCATTGGACCCACTAAAAATAGTTTTATATCAATCTCAAATATACCTACTGAGATGCCGCTAGTTTTCAAGATTTTTCTCAATGAAAATTTTGAAGTCAAGAGAAGTTATTCAGACGAATTTCATATTGATGCAAATATACCAACTTATATATGATTGATATTTGTTAATCATGTCTATGTTTGTTATACATACAAATTAGTTTTAGATTATACCAGAGCAGGGTACTGCAATTGACATATGCCTCCACTGGGTCTCGAACCCAGCTTTTTGCGGACAGGACAGTGGTTAGCGTGCTCGCCTGTGTCCGAAAAACCCGGGTTCGAGACCCGGTGGAGTTATATGTCAATTGCAGTAGCCTCCTCTGGTATAATTTAATTACCTGTGTTAAACCATGCTTTATAAATTGATGTCAAATTAGTTTAAGTTTATTCAAGGCAATCTATTTGATTCATAGTGACTTATCAAACGTGTCTGCAAAACTAGATATGGAACCGCAGTCCAAATACAACCTATCAAAGAAGTTAGAATGCGTAAAGTTGTTAGAGAGGAATGAGCCTTTCATCACTGCAATAAAGCGGACACTGGATGACTGTTGTCAACATTATCATGTTTTTATCAGTGATATCATTTAATTTCAATCTTAATTTCAGTTAACTAGAAGAATAGCTGAAGAAATTCTCAATTTATCAAGACAAGGAACAGTGGTATACTTTACTAAACTTTTACCATCATATTTTATTGTCTGTATAATTTTGTATTGGCAATTATGAGAAATTCATTCAATTGCAGAGACTAAAGTCAATTGCAAAGACTAAAGTTTGTATTTACCGTGTAATGGTAGAATTGCGGCAAGCATATTTTTATAGTTAGTTGGTAATGCACAGAGATCCATATGTACTTCATACTGACCTCAAAATAAAGACTGGATCAAGCATTCTGTTGTCTCTGGATTCAGATATTGAAGCCAATTGCTTCGGCTTGCGCTTGGCCTCCCAATATGGCTGCAAAAGAAATCATATTGACTTGATTCTTTGCTAGTAATAGCTGCATGATTATTCAGTCTCGTGCAGAGCATTCATAACATTCCAACAATTATCAAAGAAAAAAGCAGTCCCATGTGGAATCTCAATGTATTGAATTGGACCTACCAATATGGCCGCGAATGACTTAATTTCGGAACGAAAGATGCTCGATCCAGTCTTTTTTCGAGATCAGTGGTACTTCCAAATCCATTTATTGTGAAAATATTCACATCAAAGACGAAGAAATGGAAAGGAAAAACTTATTAGACCATTTGAGGGGCGGTATTGTTTGATCTGGAACAGCTCATTCCAGAAAGTGTGATAAATTAAGAAAATTATTTGAAACATGTTTTTTCAGATGATGAAAGCGAATTGTCTGCAGACCTTATTTAGTTTGTTCGATGCTTGTCCCTCTGAAGACAATTTACCCTCATCCCTAAACGGAAAGATTTTATCGGTAAGCTGTCGATCATTTTCCTTCCATATCTTATTTGCATACCTGAGTGGCTATATGTATGTTTAACGGGCTAGTCTGCGAGAGGCCACAAAATTTCTTTCTACCAGCATTGCGACATTGGCATATACTTCTGCACATAGTAGTAAGCTGTAGTAAGATGTAATAGGGTGTTTTCTGTGCCCATCTGTGTACAGATATCTTCAAACTGAGACTTACTGCCCAATAGACCATTCCTCGATTTTAAGTTTAAACATGTTGATGCTATCACACACCCTCCACAATCTCTAATACAAAATTAACTCCTTTAATACATGTGGCAGGATTACGATGGAAATTCCTATGCAAAGTTTTCGTTGCTATTTTCCGACCAGGAATTCTTTTATACTGAGTCAGTGAGTTCACGTTTAACGAGCTAGCCACTAAAGGTCAGAGGTATTATTTCCAACAGAAGCACAGGATCCCTAGTTGAACTCCTTTTCTAAAGGACGGTAGAGTGAGTTGTTTAGTCAATGTCCCCAAGGTCACCCATCCAGATTTTGGTCTCTCACGGCCGAGCTTGACTTCAGCTGTACATAGCGAACCGCTTAAGGCGTATGCCTCTTCACTGAAGAGTTGGAGTCGGATTGTTTTAACCAAGAGCCTTTTTGTAGGCCCTTTATGACACACAACCTTACACCAGTGATTCGCAGTTGGCTCCATCCTGGCTGAAAGTCATGGAATCTGCTTTTATCAATCTCAGCATGTGAGTAATAAAAAATTGTGATATACTGATATGCTAATTGCAAAAATGTTTGTGAATAGTTGTATGAGCATTGCAAATGGTTGCAGAATTGTTGCATAGTGGTGGAAAATCGTTACGAAATGGTTGTCAATAGTAATAGAGCCTAAGGGACTAAGAGCCCTCAACCCCCACCCTCCAACAGAGATGATTTGAAATGTTAATATTTATGGTAAGCTAGTTACGATAATTTTTTTGTGAAATATTGTCAAGGAGCTGTGTGCATTGAGTGTCTAATTGTATCTTAAAATACGACAACCAATGGACACGGCCCCTAGACAATATTTCACAAAAAAATTATCGTAACTAGCTTACCATAAATTCTTACATTTTAAATCGTCTATGTTAGAGGGTTGGGGTTTCATGTATACATAGATGGGGTTAGAAATACCCTCTTTCTAAGCCATGTTTTTTATAAATTTTAAATATATTTTATTTTTATTTAGTATATATCATGCGTGAAATCTTATTAGAAATTATTATATTATGATTTATTTTGAATGCCAGAGGAAAATTAGGGACACATGTAATTATATGGCAAAAATGGTAAAAGTCGTCATCGGACACTTAAAGCAACAGCTCAGCCACCATTTACAAGTGACTCTCTGCTCAGCTGATAACTCTAAGTGCCCGTAAGGCTAAACTTAAACCGAAGAAGGCTGCCATCCTATTTCAGCATAATTTCTTAGTTGTTATTTTTAATTTCTCCTGTTAGAATTGACGCAGATCTTTGCCTGGCTCTTCTACCGAAGATGTTCTCTTCATGTATGGCGTATATCCTGTCAGATTCCCGCAATACTTGTGACTGTGCAACCGAAACAATGAAGGTAGTAGCGTGTATATGCCCTTCATTCATTTCAAGTTATCCTTCAACTTTAAATGGTAGAAATGAATATATTTTGTGTCCTTTTGTGCATTTTTGCACCAGTTTCAGCAAAAGCGATTCAAATGATGTTTGCATTTGTATCCATGGTGTAACCTTTCTTTGCATCTTGCATATGCTGAACGTCTTTGGTTGAAGATCACCACGTCTAGCTTCATCATCATCAACAATTTATTTATATTAGACAAAATATATAAAATTAAAATTAAAATAGCCAAATTACGGCTAGTTAAGGCCTTCTCTTAAACTAGTGTTACAAAAATTTTAGAATTAATTCAGCTCGTAATATATCTACAGGTTAAAAACAAGGATAGAAGGCTGTAAAAAGTTAATAAGCTACCCTATTAGGAAGCCAACTTGCAGGACATATGTCTTGCAGAGCCTGCAGTTGCATTTGTCACATTTCCAATATTTAACACGCTTTTTGAAAATGTGTAAGTTAGCGGCATGTTTCATTTCTTGGGGTAACAGCCCCCACAGTTTATTTCCAAGGTAGGCTACGGTCTCAATTCCATAAGCTGTAGCTTAAACCAGGGTTGTATATTGGCTTTCGTAGCACTTATTGGAGCATGAATAGGAGTAGGACCCCTAGATACTACTTTAGATTATGATATTCCAATCCCTACTGGAAATAGAGCATCTGTTCTCTCACAATAAGTGACTTCCTGTTTTGTCGGTAGCCTGACTAATTTAGGTCTTGTTTCTAGCATGGGCTGTGTAGCAAACACTACGTCACTAAACATAGAGATCGCTAATTGCAAATGAAAACTTGGGCCTAAATGGATTGTCAAGGAAGAGACGCCATTTTGTTGCTAGACGTCCCAATATATTTTAGATATGTCGTTCTGATATGAAGTCATTAGTAGCGGCTATATCAGCAAGTCCAATTCAATTAGCTACGTTTAGAGACTTTGATTTTGAATATTTGTTTTTCAGACGCTGATAGAAAAATGTTTGCATCCAACACTCACGGCAATTGGGGAAGAAATATCAAGTGAACAGCAAAATTATTTCCAACAGATTTTCAGGTGGGTTTCTCCACCAACTCTTGATTTGCATTTTTCTACAAGACTTTTTTGATTTCATCTCAGTTCAGACTATTGTTGGCACCAAGATGCCTGATACGACAATGGTATACTTTATTTCGGTTTCAGTTTTAGGTCAAAATTTTGGCACAAGATATCTGGTGTAAAATTAGCCATACACAAATAAAAACATGGCTGCATAGGCCTATTCAATCCAAGTACCAATTCGTCCCATAAGGCGATGGTGCACTTTGTTTAGGTTTCAATTTCAGGTGGAAGTTTTGGCACAAAATGTTCGGGACAAATTGGCCACATACAAATAAAAACATGGTTACATAGGCCTATTCAATCCATGTTGGTATCAAAGGGCCATCAATATTGGTTTCATCTGGTATCATTTCAGAAATATGTGCTTTCAGCCTGATGGATTTATGTTATCTGACCTCTCTCAACAATTTACAAGTTTGCTAGTCATTGATGTTGCAAATTAAATATTTTGGGACTGAGAAAGGACTGTCGAAAGCAAGCTCGGGCCAATTAGTATTTTATAGAACTGGGCCCCATGAGCTGAGGTGAATCTCAAAAAAAGAATATCCCTGATCAAACTTTTCACGATACAAGTAAACAATGTGAATGCGTTCAGGAAAGTCGTTTCAAAACAATGTTTTTATTGAAAAAATGTGAACATTTCCATTAGCAAAAATCTTTGTGGACCCTGGGCTTTTACCCTCCCCTTACCCCCCTGTCTCGATGCTCCTGGGCTGAGATGGTCCTTAACTAATTTATACCTGGCGAATGATTATTATTAAATGCATAAATCATTATTGAGAGTTATTGAATTTATTCCAGACACGTCGAACGAGGCATGCAGTTCAAATATAACACGGTTTGGGGCAGTGTCTTCAAACTTCTGGAATTATTTTTCGAGGTATGCTCTAAAGTACACGAAATATTGTGATTTTTATGAACATAAATGAATATTGAATATTCTTTTGTTCCCTCAACTTTATAAGGTTCACTGAATTGGTTGAATGATTTAGCAGTACATTGATAGTTTGTAGGCAAATATGTTTACTATTTTCGTTAGTTATTGGTTTCTGCGCAAATCAAAAAGGGTCCACAGAACATGTAGACTAATTGAGCAGTGTGATCCTGGTCCTTCATCTCAATGTGCCCACATCTCTTCACTCCTTTTGCCATTTTGCCTGAAATTACAGAGAGCTGATAAATTCTATCCTCACATTTTATGTAACAAGGATGGAGTTATCTAACCGCTAAGTCATCTTTGTCACATGTAAAGAGATCAGATCAAAAATATGCCATATTTCACATCCCAATAAAATCCATGTCGTTTAGCCCCCTGAAAAATGACTCGAAGTGATTTCATTTTTAGCAGCAATCGACTCGAATCATCTCTTACTGGCTTGATTCAAGCGAACTCTAACTGATCTACACTAGCGTATCCATCCCTTGCAAGATGATGAACAACCCTTTTTTAAGATGAGATATCACCCCATTACATCAATCCTGTTTGAAATGATATTTTTATTTCAGACTTTCGGCAAACAGTTCCATCAATACTTCACCAAGGTATTTAAATAGTATCATCAAATTTAGTATAAGTTATTATTCTAGGTACTGTTTTGTATTGTTCCTGAAGATTTTCCTTACTATCTCCATGTCATTGCAAATCCTTATGTCTTTATAAAGCCAATGTATTGGTTTTGAGAAAATAGTGCTCAATACATGGTAGTAGAGCATAGATAAACACTAAACAGCAGAAAAGAAGCAAGAAACTACACTTTCATCTTGACAAGCCTGTTTCGTGATTTCTCACTCATCAGGAGATGTACTAATAGTTAGTAGCTAATAGTTAGTACATCTCCTGATGAGTGAGCAATCCCGAAACAGGCTTGTCGAGATGAACGTGTAGTTTCCTGTCTCTTTTCTGCCAATTAGTGTTTATCTATGTCTTTATATAATTTCTTTTATAGTACTAATAATCATTTACAACTTTTAATTCAGGTAGTTTTGTATCTTTTTGAAGACTTCAACTTAACAACCCATGCTAGATGAGCTATGTTTGGTGGGTCGCGTAGAACACATGTATTATTTTTCTTTCTTAGTTTAGCTGAAGTATTTTTATGAATGAAATTAAAATTGAAATTGTCATTCCATCTATCTTGCAGTGTTTGACAACTATCTGCGACCTTCACGACGTATCAAATTTTGCGTATATCAACGAGTTAGAAAAAACAGTAGCAGCAGCTATACGATCCATGGGACCTAAGTAAGATACGAGATTGTCATTCATTAAATCTTTGATGGCTTGCAGCTATTCTTGATACTATTCAACCATTGTTTATTATATTGTTGAAACATTTGATGGTCCTTGTTTCTGTCTGTTTGTTTGTTTTAAGTCATACCACTCCGTAATGGGGTTTTGAAAAATATATTAAAGGTAGAAAAATTCTCTTAGCCCAATAATCAAGGGATTTTAAATAGACAGGATGGGTGAAAAAATGTCTGTAAATGGATGAATGGCATTTGAAGAATTTGATTGGTCTGACACTCATAATAGTGGCATGTCAGAAAGAGAACGAAAATGAAACCAGTTTATTTGAGAGTAATTCTTAGCTTGTGTTTATATAATAATCACAGAAGGCCTCACCAAAGTGAGGTTAATTTCACATCCGAAATCTTACCAAAGGAAGGCCACGAGTCTCGTTGGTGAGGTTATTATTCTTGCTAGTTTAAATTCATACTGAAAATTTACGAGTACTAGGGATGATGTTGCAGTAATATGTTAACATTAACTTACACCGAACACTTTTCTATTGACAGGATTGTGTTGACAGCCGTCCCTTTGAATCTGCTAACAAAGGGGTAAGTTTATTTTCATATTCTTTGCAATTTGGTTTATGAATACTATACTGTTTAATCTTTTTAGTTTCTAAAATTTTTTTTTGTTCTGAATATCCTAATAAGTGATTCCCCCATCAGTGTAAATATAATGTTTTGCAAACATTTCCTACCCGACTTTCTCATGGGAATACTGTTAACAATATCGATTCGGGCAACCAATTTAATTATAAATGATATCACCAGAAGCTTCAAGGTAGGATTAATATCATTGTGTATTAACTTCACTCTGAAGATGGTCGTTTGTATGTATGGCCGAATATATAGTATTGGAAAATATTAATTTCCTATAAAAAGTCTTTTTCCTAACATGAAGCTTCTGGTGATATTATTTATAATTAATACTGTTAACATTTTTAAAGGTAAATCCGATGATTTTTCTGTACACATTACTAAAGAACTAAAATTAATATAAATTAACATGCAACAAAAACCTGAATGTAGGAACCACTTCTGTTTGCGCCTGTATTACTATGCAATTAAAAGAAAAAATCGTAATTTTTCTCATTTTTGTAGAAGCAAAAGTGAGTTTGCAAGGTCTTGGCTGCTGCCTTTGATGAAGGACCACATCCAGAACACAGAATTGCAGTACTTCACTTCAGACCTGCTCCCAGTTGCTGCCCAGCTCCACGAAAAAGGTAATTACCATACTCACCCGGGGACCATCCGCCTCGAACGCTACAAATTGCTTATTCGTTAAGAATCAAGATCTAAATTACCAGTAACATAATAAAATAATGATACCAGTAATTTATATATAATAATACTAATACGAGATTCAATTTACCTAAGTTTAAGAGAATAAAATTACTTTAAGTCATTCGTCAATAAAATACAATCCCTAGTTTTTGGTATGTTATTTGGTATATCATCATATTTATAGATGGACCAGAAAAAACCATGCAACAATCAAGACATTTCGATAATAATAGTTCTTCAGTAATTTTTTCTAAGATTAATTTTTAGTTTACAATCGAAGCGTAACTTTTTCTAAAAGTTACTGTAGAAGATTTATACTCGAGACGTTTTATAGCCTGGTTTGTTCTTGTCTATCTTCAAATATGATAATATACCAAATAACATACCAAAAAAAAGGGATTGCGTTTCAATATAGCCAGAAATATCGGAAATATAGCGAAACGAACACATAGATTACATAAGCTTTTCGTCTGACACTCAATAGAATGATACATCAGAAAGAGAACAAAAGGGAAACCTAACTGATTTATATTGGTCAGCTCACTGTATCGTGGGTATTGATTGGTTTTCCTGAACTAAGCAATAATTCACTTCTTTTCCGATTGGCCTATTTCGATCCACATCTGGGTATAAAAATCAGTTAGGTTTCTGTTTCGTTCTCTTTCTGACGTATTACTCTGTTGAGTGTCAGACGAAAAGCTTAAGTCATCTATGTATCCGGCTTGCTAGGTTTCCGGTATATCTGGCTATTTTGAAGTTTTGTACCATCCAAAGACTGCTCGATTACATTTTATTGACAAATGACTTAGAGTGATTTCATCCTCAGCAGTAATCAACTCAAATGGCGTCTTACTTTAGCGCCAAGTCAAATCAAGTCATCTGAGTATACCCAGCCCTTGCAAGTTGATAAACTGCCCCTTTTCAGCGTATCCATGTTCGTTGTGTTAGATGATTTTTCAACCTGTTGTAAGATGATAAACCATTTACTTGTCGGCGTATAGGTTTATTAACATGTTACACTCATAAGAGGGTTCGGTTTTGTTCTGACATGTAAGGTTTGTCTTGTTCTCAAAACGGCATGGCGCTAGAAGCTAAGTATATGATGATAGGCCAAACCATCCCTTTGTAAGATAATATACAATGTACTAGTCAGCGTATAGGTTTATTAACATGTTACACTCATAAGAGGGCTCGGTTTTGTTCTGACATTATGTTATTTTATGTTAGGTTTGTCTTGTTCTCAAAACGGCATGGCGCTGGAAGCTAAATTATACGAAACACTCCAACTACAGGTATTTCCACAATACTCGTACATTTCCTTTGATAATTTAGCGCTTAATATACGTGAGTAAAGAGCAATTATAAATTCCTGTACTGTATTGTAGCTTATCTTTGCTATTTTGCTCAATATACGTGAGTACAGAGTAATTATATAGTAGAAATTATACTAAATAAGCAGACATTTTCTTCTGTTACTGCGAGTTTCGTGCTTGCGCTCTCGTCAGACTATACCAATGAAAAATATCCCAAATTACAGTGGTACTTATTAACAAGAGGTGATAAATTGCAAAAACAAAATATGCTATTTTTACATATTGGTTAATTAGTTATTTAGCGTCCCATTGTTCATTAGATAAAACTCAGCTCAGATATTTTGTTCACCAGTGAGTCATTACTCCCTTTCATAATGTGTAGTTTCTCAGTCAGACATAATCGGCACCGTTTTAAGATGTTGTTGTAGGCTTTAGCCGATATCATGATGTCACCCATAGTCTTTGTTCTTGTCATGTATGATAATTGTTATCATTCAGATATTTACATAGAGGTATACTCAGAAAAAAGCATTTCTTTGTTACTCCGAGTTTCACGCATTGATGCAGTCATCAGACAACTCAATACAATCAACAAAGTCAAAAAGAGAACGGAACAAAAATCTAACGGAACCTAACAACAGACCCAGATGTGGATCGAAATAGGCCAATCAGAAAAGAGGTCAATCATTGGTATATCTCTGTTGAGTGTCAGACGAAAAGCTTAAGTAATCTATGTATTCGTTTCAGTATGTTTCCGATATTTCTGGCTATTTCAAAGTTCTGCACCATTCAAAGACTGTTCTATTTAGATACTCATCACTTTGTTAATTTTCAGGTTTGGGCTCTTCTTCCTGGTTTCTGCAAGAACCCCACCGATTTGAAAGAGGCAAGTTTTGTCAATTGTGTCATCAAATTCCATGTTCCTTGTTTTAGTAGTCCTAGACAGTTGTAAAGAAGTAAAAGAGAATATTATCCCAATCTATTCGCTAAATTTCAAATTTACTCCTTTATTCATAGACTGATTCTTGACGAGTGGTAAATGAATTTCTTATCCTAGGCCTTCAAAAACATCGCTCGCATCTTGGGTAAAGCGTTGACTGACAGACCAGAAATTCGCATGATTGTCTTGTTGTCACTACGCACCATCATTCTACGAAGCTTGGATTCCGGTGAGACGTCTTTTATTTTTCATTCGTCACTCGTGGTTAAGTAGACAGCGTTTGAACTGGTTCGGGCATACATTGGGAAGAGACGAGGATACAGAAGTGGGTATAATGGGAGTGGCAGGGGTAAGAGGGAATCGAAGACCATTAAGGTGTTGAGAGGTCGGAGAAGGGCATGGCAATTGATTGGATTTGTATTTTGTAAAGCAGATTTCAAGGCGTTAATTTCTTATAGCGAGACAGAAACAGCGCAAGACGACACAAACAGAAAAGAGGTAGATGGATCAAATATCATATATATAAGAATATTGTCAATATTTCGCCCTGGCATACAGGGCTTCTTCAGGACTTCTGTATCAGGTCAGGTCAGGTCAGGTCAGGTCATTCCCGTAGCCGTTGGGCCGTTGGGGCACTTTGCTGCAGACACTAGACTCCTCCATCCATCCCTGTTCTCGGTACTTCTTGTGCACTCCGCTATGATGTTTCCCATCCATCTTCCTATATCCTCATTCCAGTTCCTCCTTCCCCTTCTTCCATCTATGTTGCCATGCATGATAGTGTTTGCGAGGGTACCAGGCCGTCTTGACACATGGCCAAACCACTGCATTTTTCTTCTCCGTGCTGTCTCCAGAAGTCTTTCTGTCTTCCCAACCAGTCTCTCAATTTCTTCCATCACGGAATCATTTGTCCCATGGTCTTTCCAACTGATATTCAACAACCTTCTGTATGCCAGGGCGCGAAATATTGACAACATTTATATATATACAATATTTAATCCATCTACGTTTTTTCTGTGTTTGTCGTTTTGCGTTGTTCCTGTCTCGCTATATTTTACTTACTTCGCCGCAAGCATCGAAAGGTCCGGCACAAAGCCTAGTATTGTGGACTTTCTTTTCGTTTGAATTAATATTTTAAATGTTTGAACTTGAACAGATGAGGAAGCGGCTGAAATCGGCAAATACAGCAAGAACTTTCTTCCCATCCTCTTCAATCTTTACACCACCAACGCTGATGGGAGTGGGGAGAAACTGCCGCTGTCTGTGCTGGAAACCATCAAAGTCTTTCTCAAGATTGCAAATGAAGAGGTTTGGATGACTTTATCCACCAAATTTCTTTTCTTAAACCTTTCTTCAATTAACTGCACTCATATGAAAAGTTCGATCATTCAAGTTTTTGAATCTCTTGCTGAAAAGAAACCTTGCTTACTACCGAACTCTAATCATGATCTTCCTCTGCTCTGGTATGTCTGCCAGCTACAAGCTGCATAATGGTATTCGTGTATTCTGCCATAGCTCCATCAACACCTTGGAAAATATTTCATTTTTCCATCGATTAAATAAAGGTTTTGGTCTTTGCCATTCATACTAGAAAGTGCACCAAACTTGAGAGCTCATATTGGTCATATTTAGATCTTCCACTTCACTAGGACCGGCTCTCGTGCATGCGATATCCAATGCTTTCATGATCTTCTGATCTTTTCATCCCGCTTCAATAACTGAAGTAGTCGAATTAATTGAATCTACTGATGGCAATTATTGCAGTGCTCCGTTAATGTAGAGGATGACCACTTTCCTTCCATACATTTTGTCATGCAATGCAGTGGAGCAGATGTTTAATGGATACTTGTTGTATTTAACTGCATTGCAAAATATTACTTTGAATGCCTTCTCGTACCGTGCATTGACTGATTTCATCTTCTTTTGTTTTAGCTGGCATCGTCTCTTCTGCAGAACGCCATGAAAAGAGTTGTTGATCCCGCGTGCAGTAAAGATAAAAGGTTAGCGTCTTTCAATCATCTGGAAGATTCTAAGTTTCAATTTTTGAGCATTACTTTTATCAACTGGCTATGAGAAAACACCACATTTTAGTGGATTTTACGTTTATTAATTCTTCCTTATTCTATAACATTGACCAAACTCCTCCATTATTTTTCTCTTTTCCAAATTGTTTATTGTTTATTGATATGGATTTACGTCTTTCAATAATCTTTCTAGAATATTCCCTTGAGTGTTTTTGAATATTATGTTTATCAGCTGGCTATGAGAAAACACTACATTTTAGTGCATTGAACGTTTATCAATTCTTCCATATCCTATAACATTGACCAAACATTATTATTCTCTTTCTCTTTTCTTAAGTGTTAAATTTTTATTGAAATGAATTTACGCCTTTCAAATAATGTTCCTAAAAATTCCCTTCAGTGTTGATTTTTTAACATAATGTTTATCATCTGGTTATGAGAAAACACTACATTTTAGAGGATTAGGTGTTTATCAATTCTCCCTTATTCTATAACTTTAAGACGAAAAAGTATTGTTCTCTTTTTTTCCTATAATATTATATTGTCATTGATATGAAATATCTTGTGTAACCTAGGTTTGCAATGATGGATTTGATGGCAGCACTCGTAACACATGTCGATGAAAAGTCTGTGAAGGCCGTCTGTGACTGGACTCTGCCTATTATCACTGTAAGTATTCCCACTAAGCCTTATTGCAGTTTGCTCACTAGCATAAAACTTACTCCTTCCTCGTACTATCTCGTCAGGTAATAATTATAATAGTAATAAACTCACAATCTACAGTTGGTTTAAAGCTAAGCTAACAATGGCTCGTACTATTATAGGAGTGAGCTAATAGAGACCAACTATCTAACTAAAATTCATTAAAACCATAAATTTTACAATAAAAAGCATAATGCAATTGCATTCTTCCCTAGCCCATGTTTGATTTTTTGGGAAAAGGAAGCTATTGTTTACGCTGCTCTTTATCACATCTGGTATGCTATTCCAAATTGTGCTGCCCCTAAAGGATATGTAGTTCATACCAAAGGCCACAGTGGATGCGCTAGGAAGTAGAACAGTGTCCTTTATTCTGAGATTATATCTGATTTAGGAAGAAAGGTATGAAAATTCTGATAGACCCAGTAGAAGTAAGGTGCCTCAATGGCTCCTTCTATGTGGTTCCTAAATCTAATCCTAAACTAAACCCTAACCCTAACAGTTACCTTAACCCTAATAGTTACCCTAACCCCAATAGTTACCCTAATAGTCCAGTTGCTTGAGGAGGTTTATTACCATCTCAAAGTGACCTACTTAATCTTAGAAAGTTTTTGTCGCAGATGCTGATATTTTATTTCGACTATTTTGGGAACTGTAACAATCTATAGGGGATATAGGTGGTTTTTTTTAAGTAAAACAAGAACCTATATCTTGTAGGACACGATTCTTAAAAAAATCCTGCAAACGGTTGGATTGACATCCAGAAATAGAATCTATGCCAAAAAACTGACCTTCTATTTTTGATGTTATGTATTTCATTTAACTTTGTTCTTCTGGTTGTGGACGTTTTCAGTCTAGATAAGATTTGCTTTTCCTGGGTCGTGTAGAATGTGCTTGCTCCAAGGCAAATAGAAATCATACCACTCTACCTTGTTGAGATTAGAATAAGAGACATAGTCTAGTATGTGATGGACAACCTATGGATGCCAAACATAACCTTCACCTAGGCCAACATGATTCAAGTGACTACTTTCTAGACTTCTGGGCATGCCCAGATATATGTTACAATATGAGGCTGTCTGTATGATGAAAAGGAACCTAGCAATAGTAATAATTATTATAATGGTATCAGATAGAATCAAAAAACCCTATTCTTAAAAACATTGTTCTAAATAGAGGAAAAGTTAAATAAGGGATTAAAAAAAACTGATTTAAAAAAAACTCAATTTAGAAATTTTCCTGGACTCCCTAACACATTAAAGCATAGAATGTAAAATGTTCAAAGAAATATTTATCCTGATCGTTGACATCACTTCGCAGTATTTTTATTTTGTTTGGCTGAAAGTTTCTCCGCCAAAAGCTTATGGTGGATTTGGCATTCCTTCCCCATCGCACTATTAGTGCCAAATACTAGAGGCGTGAAAGTTCAATTTTCAATTTCAATCACCCTCTGATTGCACGCACGTTTAATGCATTTATAATGATGATAATGCAGCACACCTATTCTGCTAAGATAGATCATAGTAATATGTTGAGGGATACCTTGCTAGTAGGATGATTCTCTTAGTAGGGGATGGGGGGGCTTTATCTTTAGATGAGGTTAGGAAGGTCGCAAAGATACTGACTTTTTAGAGAGCTAAATGGCTCGTTTGATTTTCATTCGTAAATGGGGCTTGTGAAGGTTATTCCAAACATTTCCTCTTTCTCATTGCTGTCTTAAGAGTCTGTTTATCATAATATGCAACAATCAAGCTTAGAGCTCGGGACCATGACCACTTCAACAGGGCAAAGAATTAGCTCTCTTGTGTGTCCATTTCAAACCTATCCACTGTTTAGAAATCAGTTCGTGTTTCAGATTTCGAATCCTCCATCAAAGCCTTTTTTTTGCATGAATGCATACTCAGGCACGGTCAAAATGTTTTTTTATAGAGTCGGTTCTATTTGTATTGTCAAAACAGTTTTTGAGCTTACATAACCTACTTTAACTACAATTAACTACAATTATAACTACAACTAAAATTTTAACTTTTAGTTAAATTTTTAACTACAATTGTAAATTAAGTGGCTGTGATTTACTTCTAACATTAGCTTAATCAAAATATTTTATGGTGACTGTGAAATGATATTTTTCACATCTTCTCTTTTCAGTCGCAGGAAAGCAAAGATCAGAAGAAGGCCTATCGAATTCTTGAAGAGATTTGTCAGGGAAGGTCTTCTGGCTGTTCCGAATTCGTTCTCGCTAACCTGGACAGCTTGAAGCAACTCCTCTTGACTTCCATCTCCTCAGCCGGACCAGCTTCGAAAGCGGTAGGTGACTCTGCTCGTTCATCAAGTCAACCCGGAATAATTTTATTTACATATCATACTTGTAGCTGTAACATCTTTTCATTACTGTTGATATTGTCTATGTTGGATGTGGGGAAAACTCGTGGATTTTTAGTTTTCTCTTTTTCCTTCCTCTCAGAACTCTTTTGAATAAACTAATTACAAGAAAAGATAAAAGAAACTACTCATTCATCTCCACAAGTTTGTATCGTGATTGCTCACTCATCAAGAGATGTACTAACCCATGTCTTGACGAGTGAACTATCACGAAATAGGGTTGTCAAGAAGAATGAGTAGTTTCTTTTTCTTCTCTACCAATTAGTATACAATGTTTCTCAAAGATTGTGGAAAAAAGAGACAAGAGAATAAAATTGGTACATCTACTGACGGGTAGATCAGTTTATCTCTTGATGAGTGACAAATCACGAAACAGGCTTGTCGAGATGAATGAGTAGTTTCTTGTTTCTTTTTTGCCAATTAGTATATTTACGCTCTACTATCATGTATGGAGCACTATTTTCTGTAATCGAAACACAGACGTTATGAAGATTCTGATTATTATTTTCAATTACTTTTCAGCCAAGACTAAGCTGTCTGACTGGTATTGTTCGAAAAGTATCTGCAGAACAGAAGGAGTTTTTAGTATCTATTCTTCCAGAGGTAATTTTTAATCAATATTCTTTGACACTACTCCCACGGGTAGCCAAGGGTTGACGTCATACCAGTGATGAGCCGTAATAAGATATTTCACTCTTGCATGGCATTGGCATGCGTCTTAAGAGAATCTCTTTCTGGTTCTGTGCTTAAAGTTGAAATCCTGGCATGGGAAGGTTTAAAAAAGGCTTGGGCCGGATAGGGCATGCCAATCATGGCGCGCCAGAGCGGGTCTCTTTATGCAATGGTAGAAAATTTGGGTAGCGGAATTGTGCTAGCGAGATATGTTTGAATCAGGCCTTGATATATTTTCTAAGAGTCCCTGGAGTTAAGAAGGATTTGGTCCGAACAATTCAAAGGTCTTGTCCATGCAAACATACAGTAAGTAAAAAAATTGGACTTGGTGGTTCATTACCTATTATATAAACTAAAATATTGCCACCCGAATCAACTAAGATGTCGAACAAAGTAAGATCTGGTGCCTGATTTATTTATAGACAGTCAGAAGAAAGATCATCGATTCAGAAGTAAAACTTCAGTATATCATTATTAAATGTTTCCGATTTTCCTTGTTTTTCAAAATGATAAGTCTGGTAACATTTGTTTGAGTTGGTTATCATGTTTTATTATTATTTGATAGTTAGTCATAACATATTACCAATCGTTTCAGTTGAATCAGCTGTGTTCAGTTTATGTGTGACACCCTGTACATCTCATAATTTTCTAATATTTTAAATTTTGTTTTAGGTGATTCTGTGCACGAAAGCAATAAACACAAGAGCAAAGACATTCGCCTTCAATTTACTTGAAGAAATTGGCAATTGCTATATTTTCATCGAAAAATCTTCCAAAGAAGGTGGGTATTTCTCTGCAGCTTTTATCCCGGACATGAGAGAGATTCCAGGCCGACCGGAAATTTTGATTTCGGCTCTGCCCTACCGTACATTAAATGCTCTACGACCGTATGGAACGGCTTTGCAGTTCTGTGGAGGATGTTCTGTTCTGCGTGAGCACTTGGGATTTTACCTGCACAATGCTTGTGGTTTCCCTCTGCAGTACTAATGTTGTTCCTCTACTGTACTAAATACCCTCCAATGAAGTGATGGTATCTCCCACAGTACTGAACATCCCCCACAGTACTGAACATCCTTCACGGTACTGAACAACCTCCGCAGTACTGAACACCCTTTACAGTACTGAACACCCTCCGCAGTACTGAACATCCTCCCAAAGTACTGAACATCCCCCCAAAGCACTGAACACCCTCTACAGTACTGAACATCCCCCACAATACTGAACATCCCCTCAAAGTACTGAACATCCCCCAAAGTACTGAACACCCTCTACAGTACTTAACATCCCCCAAAGTACCAAACATCCCCCACAGTACTGAACATCCCCCAAAGTACTGAACACCCTCTACAGTACTTAACATCCCCCAAAGTACCAAACATCCCCCACAGTACTGAATATCCCCCAAAGTACTGAACATTCCCCCACAGTACTGGACACCTTTTACAGTACTGAACATCCCCCCACAGTACTGAACACCCTCTACAGTACTTAACATCCTCCACAGTACTGAAAATCCTCCACAGTACTGAACATTCTCCACAGCACTGAACACCGTCCAAAGTACTGAATACCCTCCACAGTACTGAATACCCTCCATAGTACTGAATACCCTCCACAGTACTGAACATCCCCTACAGTACTGAACATCCCCCACAGTATTGAACATCCTCCACAGAACTGAACATCCTCCACAGTACTGAACATCCTCCACGGTACTGAACACCTTTTACAGCACTGAACATTCTTAATAGAACTGCGAAGACGTTCCAGGACTGATCAAGCCCCATCTTTATTTTAAGCCTTCCTCTCTAATTAGCTCTCCCTTTCCAAGTAGAAGTTTAGAATAAGTCTTCTCTCTTTTGAACCCTCGACTATTTTCATACTATAAATAATACAAACAAGTTGTGAAGCTGTTAAATGAGAAGTCGACCATGAGCTGTAGACTTCTGAATTCCTACCTACTATTTTGTAGTTCTGCTGCCATTGAGAATACTTGACACTTCCCTCCATTTTGTTCCAGATGCGGTAGTGAGTTATATGAAGATGGTAATGGCAGGGCTGGCCGGCTCACCCCACATGATTAGTGCAACGTTACTTTCCATAAACCGACTCGCTCACATTTATAAAGGTTTGTCTGAAGCATTATTCTCTTAAATGTATTTGCAAAAGTTATATTAATTCATAAGGCATGGTCTAACACGGAAAATTGAATTTTACCAGAGCAGGCTACTGCAATTGACATATGCCTCCACTAGGTCTTGAACCCGGGTTGTTGCTGCCATAGGGGGGGTTACACTAACCACTGTCCTAAACAAGAACAGTAAGTTAGCACAGAAACCTCGAGGTCTTTACAACTGTATTTTATTATTTTATGACTGTAATATATTATTTTATTTATTGTGTCAAAAAGTAAACTGTATCTTTTACGATCAATAAACTACTTTATTCGGCATGTCAGAAAGAACTAGGGATGGAATGTCAAATTATCTAGGTTTACCTAAATTTTCATTATTTGGTTTAGTTAGCGAAGAATAAAACCATATCAAATAACTTAAATTTCTCGGCAGAATCTCTTCCGTCTCATTTGGTGGACAGTTTACTTCTATCAGGCGTCAAACTACTTCGATCTAAGGAGAGGGAAGTAACCAAAGCTGCCCTGGCTCTAGTCAAGGTAGGTTCTTAATTATGATGTTCTGAAGAAAGACTGCAAATATTGGAAACCTAGCAATACATAATAGCTACTGAAGATTTGCGTCTAGCAATTCGTTACGTTTCGTTTTCGATCTCTCTCAGACATAATATTCTGATGTGTGTCAGATGCAAAGCTTTAGCAGTTAGTTTGTGTTATGTTTCCGATCATTCTCGTTATCCTAGAGTTCTGTACTAATCAAAGACTGTTCTGGCGTACTACTCTGATGAGTGTCAGATGCAAAGCTTTTTAGTAGTTATTATATTTCGCTATGTTTCCGATTTTCCTCACCATCCTCAGGTTCTGTACTGATCAAAAACTGTTCTGACGTACTACTCGGATGAGTGTCAGATGCAAAGCTTTAGTAGTTATTATATTTCGCTATGTTTCCGATCTTTCTCGTTATCCTAGAGTTCTGTACTAATCAAAAACTGTTCTGACGTACTACTCTGATGAGTGTCAGATGCAAAGCTTTAGTAGTTATTATATTTCGCTATGTTTCCGATTTTCCTCACCATCCTCAGGTTCTGTACTGATCAAAGACTGTTCTGACGTACTACTCTGATGAGTGTCAGATGCAAAGCTTTAGTAGTTATTATATTTCGCTATGTTTCCGATTTTCCTCACCATCCTCAGGTTCTGTACTGATCAAAAACTGTTCTGACGTACTACTCGGATGAGTGTCAGATGCAAAGCTTTAGTAGTTATTATATTTCGCTATGTTTCCGATCTTTCTCGTTATCCTAGAGTTCTGTACTAATCAAAAACTGTTCTGACGTACTACTCTGATGAGTGTCAGATGCAAAGCTTTAGTAGTTATTATATTTCGCTATGTTTCCGATTTTCCTCACCATCCTCAGGTTCTGGACTGATTAAAGACTGTTCTGACGTACTACTCTGATGAGTGTCAGATGCAAAGCTTTAGTAGTTATTATATTTCGCTATGTTTCCGATTTTCCTCACCATCCTCAGGTTCTGTACTGATCAAAGACTATTCTGGCTTACTATTTTGAGGAATGTCAGATCTAAAGCTTCAGTAGTTAATCTTAGTAGTTTTAAGTCAATGATAGTTATCATGTTTCACGATGTTTTCGATCTTCTTTGCTTCCGTGAAGTTCTGTACCGATAAAGCAATTATTTGGTTTCTGTATACTTATGTCTTTAAAGTTGGAATCACTTCATATCCTTGTTGTTCTTAGACATGTGTATTGTTACAAAATCATGTCTGTTTCTGCCTCTGTGTCGGATCCCTCCTGCACCTATTGTTGAAAATCGTCATCTTGCTGTTTGTCATGGATTAGAAAGAACTGCGTAGCCTCGTTTCTGTGTTTGATCAAGACTAAATATCGAATCTTCAATTCTGTCTCGGGCACATGCTATCTCGATTGATTTTTCAAATGTTGCTACTCAACAGAGGTGAATTTATCAATCTATTCCTTTATTTTTACAGGCGATAATTTCGCTACTCGAAAAAGATGATTTGGCCAGCCACTCACAATCATTGGTATTTATTCTTTCATTGTTATTTTTATTGTAATTAATTGAGTTATTATTCTCCTTTGTCAGTTTCAATGAACGATGAAATATTCTTGCCAAGTTTGCGTTATTTTTACACCAGGGATGAGGCTCCTACTGTAGATTATTTCAACAGGAGCTATTATTTTTGTACCTCATATTTTTCTTACGCGGGTCCATGTTTCAAACGCTTTTTCGAGATTGAGTGACTGCATCTCTTGTTTTCAATGGGAGTAATGTCAGCTTTTTGCTGCCACACTCTGAGCCTGTGTTAACAACTGAATATGCCTGTTAGCTTGTTTGTTTGCATGATACACTACCATTCAAATATATTGTGCTTAGCAACAAAATGGCTGCCAAAACTGTGAACACTGTTAGGCCATTATCTTCTTCCAGTAATTTTAAAAGGATTTAGCACACTTTAATAGAAAACTATTCTTAAATTTATCACAAAGATAGGTGCATAAATATAATGATATCAGATTTGATGAAATCATATTCTTTTGTTACTCATTTTGAGAAGAAAACATGGCAAGAAGGAAGGCTCACAAAATACGTAGAGAACTATGGGTGATTTATGGATAATTAATTATGTACTTTATTGAGACATTCAATTCAAACCTCACCTTCCCCAGCGTTTTTTCGAAAGTATAGTTTAAATTTCAAAGCAATTTCTTTGTGTGAGGTCTTCGTTAGCTTGGCGGGCTATTTAAAGTTTTATCATCAAAACTAATCTACGCAATCGACTCACTACAAGATTTGCTGTCGGCAGTCCAAAATCATGTGTTCTTTTGGCGTACAGTAAAAACTTAGGTGTAAGAGCCTGAATTTTTCCATTTGGCCTGAATTTCATTGAAATGGAATTTACTCCTTGGGCTCTTTAACAATTCGTGTCGTCGTATTTAGAACCCATTGAAAAGGCAGTTTAAATACTATAACAAATCTCTAGAAATTCAGCTCATCGGAAAGGAGCCTTAATTTCAAAATAAACCTTTACAAATAATAAAGCTTAGCCTAAAAGATTTTTTTAAAACCCAGGTTCTCATGCGAGGTTTTTTACTGTTGTCATGTCCGCCATGTTTGTTTTTGATTGTGGTTGTTGTTGTACTTGTGGTTGTTTGATGGGGAGAGAGGAAGATGGCCTAGTCGAAGAGGACTGAAAAAAGACTGCTTACTCAAATATGATTCTTGTTGGATTTCCATCTCAATAGCATGAAAGATACCAGATAATACATTACTTGTATATAGCACTGAAGATGGACATACTCCGAAAAGCTTTTGCATATCATATTTTTATCAATTTTTATCAATATGTTTTTTAATACCAGATAATGTTTGATTTGTTGTCATGCTCTGAGACCTTATAATGGCGACGACTGGATAAACAAGCGTTTCCACTCAACTTAGGCCACAAATCACTAAATAAGTCTAGTTTATGCCAAAAGACCAGGCCAATTTGTGAATATCTATTTCTCATGTGGTAAGATTCCTCTATCTATTTTTTAGATTAAGAGTTTGTTCGCTGGGAGAAAGACGGATCGGAATTTCCTTCGTACTCAAGCGCAATTCCTTATAGAGAAGTTGATCAGGAAACTCGGGTATGCATTTACAGGATGATTGAAAACGAATTGTTAACCCCTTAATAAAACCCTTTTCCAATAATGGCTTTTGTGATGCGATTTGTTCAGCATAATCGGACTAAAACTCTTATCCTGCCAAACCTTTTATACCCAGGAATATTTTGCACCTAGCCATTTAGAGTCTTTACCAAACCTCCAAATAAGATGAGATCTGATTATACTCTTAGGTTCAAAATACATTGGCACAAAATAGCGTGTCTTCCTTCCCAATCCACTTAGGCCCAAATTTTCTTTGCGATTTGTGATCTCTTCGTGTTATTATAGGAGAAAAACCACATCGAGATGGGACATTCGTGGAGTTCCAGAAGCTGTGGTCCGAAGATAGGGTCGAAGTCATGCGAAAAATATCCATGCAAATCGTGATACCTTAGCTAATGTTAACGATTATGATAATATAGACATTTTGGGTGATGCAGAACTTTTTAAAGAACAATTTTGTAACATCAATAATTGTCATTAACCCTATCCTAATGCTATGGAGAATTTTGTTCTCTCAACCTTCAAGATACGAGGTTTTGAGCTACTCATCTCTCTTCGGCCTTAACCCTAATCATAAAAGATGACCGTTCCCTAATTTACTCCCGAAATTCTTTTAGGTATGAAATTGTTCGTGCGTCTGTGCCGGAAGAATATAGAAAGTTCGTGACGAATATCCATAAAATTACTGAGAAGAGGAAAAAGCTTCATGATACTACCGACATTAAGGTAAGACGAAAACCTTGGAAAACTCACCTGTACTTGGCATATTTGTTGCGGGTGTCATCTTTAATTAGCCTCGCATTGAAATTAGCCTAGGTTCCAGACCCCTCGTGTTGGACTTAGCCGTGCCCTTATTGTTGTTCTTAGCTTTTTGATGATAAGCTGAAGCTCATGATTTGTTGCCTCGAATCTTGAGTCTTTCACTGGCTTGACCATCTCGTTACAACGGGAGGGATCGTTTTCGGATTGATTTGATAGGGTTGACTTGCATAAAACTTTGAAAGACCTTTCTCTGGACTGTTTTTCTTGCCTTTCTCCAGTCAATTGCGATAAGCGTTTGACAAGTTTAACAGAAGAAGATATTATTATTGAGTCGTTTAATCGCGGTTTATTCTTGTATAATCCTCTACCGTTTGATTATAATACGGGAGCAAATTGACCTAATGTTATGAAATGTCAAATTGTAAGAAAAGTTGAAATGGGGAAAATATAGCTTTCCAAACCTTTCAAAGTAAATTATGTTCTTGTCTTGTCTACCTACTATTTGATTAAGGTATTTCTTTAAGATTTGAAAACATCAACATTTTACACTGGAAAGAGACAATTATTACAACAAAGTGTTAATTTTAATTATATCAAATGGTACTTCTTATACAATTGGTGTCTTTTATTTGTCTTACTATAGTACCACACTCAACATTCAATTTTTAACTATATTTTACACAGGAGACAGCGCACAGCAACAAACAGAAACGGGACGCAAAGAAGAAGGATGACTTAATCGATGATATTTCGTCTGAAGATGAAGAAGAATCCATATTAGGCCTACCATCGAAAACCTCACAGCCGAAAGTAAGTTATTGTATTCTCAGGTTACCCTTCCTAGGCTTTATGAATACAAATATGTGCGAATTTTCTCTTTTGAAATTTTTTGTTTGGTTTTTATTGGATAGTAGGTGCATGGACGCAGGCCAGTTGAAAAATGAAACTAGATTCAATTAAATTCAGTGTCTATTACCAGACAATTGCCTCAACGATATCGACCGACAATGGTCTAAACATAGTTAATAGAAAAAACACTGATTGGCAGAGAAGAAACAGAAAACTATACGTTTATCTCGACAAGCCTGTTTCGTGATTTCTCTTGATACATGGAAATATAATACAATAGTTAATAGAAATACATGGAAAAATAATACAATAGGTAATAGAAAAACATGGTTTGGAAACCTATTGTTGTACGTCTTTGTTTCACATTTGATGTTGAACGGTACCTGAAAGTGCACAACGTATGCCTTATCCTCTCTCTTGACTGTTGAAATTTTACATATAAACATTGCCTACATAAACATGATGCTGAATATTATAAAATCTTTTCTAAGTAACGAATATTTCTGGATGGGGAACCAAAAGAAGCGTTTTGTTCTATTCGCTCAACCATGACCTTGTTGGCTAAAACAGTACCAAAACAAAAGACTTTGCACTCTCAATTTTGTAAAACTTGCACAAAAAGATTCAACAATAGTTTTCTAAACCATCTCCTTCTATGAATTTTGGTCAATGAGAGTTTCGATTTATACAACGGAAGTACGGTTCTGCTAAACCTCGGAACACCTGGTACCAGCAGAGAATAAGCAGTGAGATAATAAAGGTGGTAGCAATTGAACCAACCACCCTTTGCAATGTTGTGGAATACTTGACAACCTTGGAACACGTCTATGTTATTTTTGATTGCGAGTTTTACTTTAATCTTTTAAATTAAATCTTAAAATATTTTATTGTATCATATACTGCTGTTTTTTTTTAATATGAACTAGTTTAGCTCTTTTATTTTTGTAATATACACTGTTGTTTTTATATGAATCTTTTTAGCTCATTTTAACCATATATTTTTTAGGTATTATCAGTATTTGTATTTTAAATAGTTGGCTTTAATTAGCAAAATTAAGTAATAAATCTAGCTATATGTATTTAAGCCAACTTTAAAGAAATTGATTATTATTATGTAGGAACTCTAGTTTATTGATAAAGATGTGTAATTCTTTAGGATATAAAAATGAATATACTCTGGCTGTAAAGATTCGTTTGGTTGGCGTTACTTTTCCTTTCTGGCATATTAATTAGTCCGATATCGTTTCTTGTCTATATTTTAGAAATCCGACAGCTGGATAATCGAGCCTTCACATCAAGTTGTCGATTTCCTTGACCCGCAGATGTCTACTAATGTTTCTGGTTAGTATCAAGCAAAAGAATTGATTTTACTTTTAGCATTTGGTAAAGATATGCAATCATGAAAATACTTGAAGATTTCATTTGTAAGATATCGCAATCTTTTGCGTCCAATTATATAAGGTAATTTTGTTCTTTTAACGATCTTTTGATACACACTCAACTAAACCCATTCATCGCACTCACCTTTGCTCAAATATTTCACTGCACACCGTCTGCCTTTTCAATGAGATCACAAAAACAAGTTGCTTAAAAGAGATGAAGCATGTTAAGATTTACATAAGTTTCCCTAAAATATATCATGGCGGCAGCTAGTTAAGGGAGCAAATTATGTTTTTATAAACACATGAAAAAGTATGATTCCACTTAGGATGTCTTGAAAGAAACCCAAATTATATGTCTGACAATTCATTGCAATATTTACAACTAATGGATTTATTCGGCAAATGTTTAAAGATACTCTTCATTATCGTATTTGGATTTTGCTTTCATGGATCTACCTTTTATATCTAATTATGTCGTGTCTTTTTATCTGACAGCCTCTTTTCCTAAACGGAGATTCAACAATGGCACAAAATCATCTGGTTTTTCAATGGCTGATGACGGCAAACTTGTCATAGAGGAAGAAATGAAAGGTATTTATTGCCTTAAATTGCATTTCACAACACTGACATCACAACAGTTTTGTCTAGTTTTCATCTAAAGGGTCAGTGCCAGTTCCCCCAGATGAGGCACAAAGCAACAGTTTTTCTCTTTCTCAGCGGTGCAAATCATTCTCAAGATTAAATGCAGAGAAAACCCGACCTTCTGGCCACCTGATAATTACGACCACCTCATTATAATGACCAGTAAATAATACCTCCCTGAAATACAGCCACCTCATTGTAATGACCAGTAAACAATACGTCCCTGAAATACAGCCACCCCATACATTGTGACCAACTTTTGTTGATCCATTACTTGCCGTATTAACGGGGCTTCACTTCAGTTTCTAAGGGCAAGGTAGGATTGTCATATGTCCTTTGTGCTCCATAAATAAAGGGATTAACGATTGTGTCTTTTTGATAGAAGTTGAACCATATTTTTCCATAATTTGTGTTCGTAGGGTTTTTAATCTTTTGCTCGTAGAATTATGAAAATTCGATATTTTACTGCAAGTGCATCCGAAAAATAGAATTTGAACAACAAAATCTTGCCATAAATATTTCTGGGGAGATTATGCAATTACTTCTCGCATTAAAGAAACTCAGACAAATCAGGCAGTTTATATGGAAATGATAGGATTGTCGTTTTTCCTTCTTGCTCCATAAACACAGGCATTAACGATTGTGTCTTTTTTGAAAGAGTTGAGACGTGCAGTTTTTCTTTGAATCCCCCTAGGAATTGTCCTTTAACCTTTCGCTCGATCAATTAAAGAAACTTCGATATTTTACTGCAAGTGCATCTGAAAAGTTGAATTTAATCTGCAAAATCTTGCCATAAATATTTCTGGGGAGATTATGCAGTTAGTCTAGGCATCGAAGAAACTCAAACGAATCTAGCTGCTCAGTTTCTGATTCCAATAAGAATTATTTCCTCATCATATATGGATCATCAACCAAGCAAATGGCTTGAAAATGTCAATATCTATGTTAGCTTCCTTTTAAAACACCGAATAATATCTTTGATTTAACAAGTGATTGTAAAGGAGGAAATGATATTCATTCGTTTCTTCTATGCGGGGACTCACTGTTTGATAACCCTTGATAGGATAGTTTAGGATAAGGTGATAAGGTACAACTACGAAATCAATTATCTCAAACTCATTATGGGATAGCTTACAATGATTAATGCCACTCATTATGCAGAAATGTATTATATCATGAAGGTCTTGTGAAAGTTTAGACATGGAATCCTGCAAACAGAGGTAATTCTTGTATGAAACCTCGGTATTTCAGAAAGGATTAGCCATGGTAACGTTTTTGATGCTGTACATTATATGTTGATTATGAAATTCTATATTTCGAATGTTCAGATAAATCGAAAACTGAAGACGATGAAATGCTCACTATAGATGATCAGGTAATTGATCTATTGTTTTGACAAGACATCAAAAATCAGAGAGACTGGGAGAATATGGATGTCTTTTTGTAAATCCATGTAGACATACCATATTTACCGTGAAAAGTAGACAAAGTATGGTAAGCCACTATAAACTAAATATCGTCTAGAATACATTTAGATATTTTCTTCCGATTGGCAATCCAGGCAAAACCAAGGAATAGAAAATATTTGTTTACGCTCACGGTTGAGAAAAGTGATCAAAGACGTTTATCAAAAGGTTTCCAAGCCAGTTCATTGTTTCAACTATTGCTTCACTTGCTGTTTTGCTCATTGTAAAAAGAATTGCCCTTGCTTGCACTGCCTGTCATTTCGAGCGAAAATTTACGTGATGTTTATTTACATACTTATGTTCATGGGTAGTAATAATGATAATGATAATGATAATTTACTTTATCTAAGTGTCAACGTTTTTGGCATTTCTACTAAGGGAGACTATCAGTTATTTCCCAAGTAACCTTTGTACTCATTTACCAACCTCGGAAGGGGATACAGCTCAGTTGGCTAACCGCTTGTAGTTCATGGCTCTGACTGTACATACAAATTAGTTTTTACATATCACCTATCTTCCTACCAACTGTAAATAAAGCGATGATTATATTATTGTTATCATTATCGAATCCACGAAGGTTGCTCTTCAAGAATACGAAGCTGCACCCACACCATTAGGCTCCACATTCATGAAATATTTTCCTGTAAAAGTTTTATAAAGCACGAAGTGTTGATGTTAATTCCATGCGAAAATCGTAGCTACAGTTAGAATTTTTCTTCGATACTGAATTCAGTTAAATCTTAATCGTCATTGTGTTATATATTTATTTTTCAAATCTTGGCATTATATCGACTTTACTATTATTTGATAATACGACAGCCGAATAGATATGTATAGAAAAATTCAGAAATAAATCATTTTTAAAATATTTCGATAAATTTTCTTCGGTAGACTTAATTTGAATTGAAATATAATTTGAATATTGTAGAATAAATCTCGGAAGCGACGGAGATCGGTTGACGACGAAGATGGCGATGACTTCTCATACCAACGTGAGTCACTTATCTCAAATACCCCCAACCCTCTTTTTAATTTGAAGAAGACAATTTATGTTTATCATACCTATTGTGTATGTATTTTCTGTACCTGAGCTCTATTAGTAGATTTTGGGTCATAGTCTACGACTGATCTCAAAATAAAGACTGGATCGAGCATCTGTCGTTCTGAAATGAAGTCATTCGCGGCCATATTGGGAGGTCCAATTCAATACATTGAGATTTCACTAGGGGCTGCTTTTTCTTTGATTATTTTGGGGTGTTATGAATGCTCAGTATAATCGTGCAGCAAAGAACCAAGTGAATACAAACTCTTTGGCAGCAATGTTGGGAGGCCTAACGCAAGCTGAAGCAATTGGCTTCAAGATCTGAATCCAGAACCAACAGAATGCTCGATCCAGTCTTTATTTTAAGATCAGTGCAGTCTAGACATGCATATGTTACGCAACAAGCACATCTTCTGATGAGTGGGAAAGAACGGAACAGGCCCGTTGAGATGCTGAGTTGAGTCTCTTGACTCTTTTCTTCACAATATATACAATTGATGAACCTTGCTTCGCAAAAATCCATGAAAGACGCAAACCTAATTTATATTCCAACCATTTCGCCTGTTTAGCAGGAGTAATTTTGGATATGGAGTGAATTTTTATAGCCAGATGCA
Source organism: Pelagia noctiluca (assembly GCA_963924455.1). Classification (NCBI taxonomy): domain Eukaryota; kingdom Metazoa; phylum Cnidaria; class Scyphozoa; order Semaeostomeae; family Pelagiidae; genus Pelagia; species Pelagia noctiluca. The sequence continues at coordinate 13,992,356 of OZ004327.1, read as the reverse complement.
CTTCCAGACGCTAACCCTTTTAGTCGCCTTTTACGGAGGGATACGGTGGATGAATTCCGACCCCCATCCACAGGGGTGTTATTCTACTTGATGATTGTTTAATTTCAGCTGGTGGTAGTGGAATTCATCGATCATCTGCAAATAATGTTAGTAAAGTGGTTGAAGGGGTCAAGAATATGAAATTCGGGGCTGAATACAAAGCCAAGGTATGTTATGTCTCAATAGACCTCTCCTTTGAGTTTTGATTACCTATCTTTTCACGTCTTTTCTGATTGGCCTATTTCGATCCACATCTGGGTTTATAAATCAGTTAGGTTTCTGTTTCGTTCTCTGTCTGACGTATTACTCTGTTGAGTGTCAGACGAAAAGCCTAATTAATCTATTTGTTTGTTTCATTATGTTTCCGATATTTCTGGCTATATTGAAGTTTTGTACCATCCAAAGACTGACCTATCTATCCCTATGTCATTTATCCGTAGTGTTTTATGACCATCATGGAGTACTCAGCATGTTCTTTTGTCTTCTTTATACCCATTTTCCCATTAGATATCTTCAATTTGAAAATTGCTGTGAACTAGTAAACCCCTTGATTCCAAGTTCCTCGCACGATGGTGGAGAACCCATGCTACGTATAATCTTTGGTACAAGCAGTTGGCACCAATCAGTTTGTTGACAGGTGCACCCCCAGCCACTGCTTTCACATCTTATTGTTGACACTACTCACGTGGTCATCTTTGATAATCTTTGTGTTGCATTGCGCTTGTGTTTGTTTTGCAGAAGGCCGGCGGGGACATGAAAATTAAGGGGAAGCCCGATCCGTTTGCATATATTCCTCTGAGCAAGAAAGTTTTGAATAAAAGGTATGATTCTTTCTTCTGATGATTATTATTATCGATTGTTTTATGATAACGTATCTTGTTCCCTTTGGGTTGCCACGCGAGTTCCACCGTGCAATATAGAATTTTTCAATCATATGAAAAAGAGCCTCTATTTGTTTGACCAAATGTTTCGCATGGATTTTCGTAAATTTAGTTTCCTTTCATTCTCTTTCTGACGCACTACGCAAATGAGTATCAGACGAAAAATATTTATTGATAATTATGTCTCGCTTTGTTTCTGATTTGCCTTTCTATCTAAAGCTTTTTCCATCGTCTCCTAATTCTAGCTTTCTATCCAACAGAAAAAGAGCGAACCTAAATGTTTTGTATGAATTTTCGTTAATTTAGCTTCATTTTCGTTCCCCTGGCGCACTACTCTAATCAGTATCAGACGAAAATATGTATTGTATCATTTACGTAGTAAATCAGCTTTAACATCAAGGCAAGAGATCTTTGCTCTGTGTTCCCTTGCACACATTCCTAGCATTACTCCATCCCTATTCCCAGTCCCCTCTAAATATAAGCATGATACCCACAGCCCTCTCTCTCTCGAAGATTTACACCGATCACAAGACATCAAAAATCTCGTATGATGTAATTATGTCTTGGTACTTATGATGGTAATTATGTCTTGGTATGATTCTGACTTTTCTTGTTTTCCAATACTTTTTCCCTTTCCTAATTCTAGTTTTCTATCGAACAGGAAAAGAGCGAAACAAGCTGGGCAATTCACTGGGGTGGTCAAAGCTGCAAAGAGAGGCGTTGCGAAGATGAAACCAAGAAATATGCAACGAAAAAGAAAGTAGTGGACAGATTTTTATATTATGATCGTCTGTAATACTTTATATTGACATTTCAAGATTATTAATTTGTGTGACATTAGTCTCCTTCTTATCCTTGTCTTTCTCTTGGAGTATCTACCTACCAATTGATGCAAACTTCAACAAGCTGAAGGTTATTGCATATGATAAAGATTTAAAAAGAGAGGAAAAAATGAGATGATGTACCTCTCTGAGAAGGAAATTTTTGACAGGGAATACAGCACTTCCCGTTCTATTTAGGAGTGCATTGACAATATTTGATATTCCATCTTGGAGGTTTTTCACCAGATTCCAAAAGTCGTTTTATGTGCAAAGGTTTAATATTGCCGTATAAACTAAGGTCCTGGACACAATGAAAACTCGGACCCTAATTTCATGGGGTTGTACACTGCCAAAAAGGAGAAAGTAACTACTCAGAATGCTACTAGAAATATAGAGCACTCAAAACTAAACTTATAAGGAAGAAAGAGCTATAAATTAACTGTTTGAAATGAGAGAGAGAAAGGGGGGTGAGATTTGGACTCTGATCAACCCCCCTGGTTTTGAAAAAGCGATTTGCTCTACTGGAGGCCATGTTTGAAATGTACATAATTTGCTCTTCACGAAGTCTATGGGTCGGTTTGCCATGAAAGTGCACAGTACATAGAGTAGAGCTATATACACTAAGAAGAAAAAGACTCGAAAGACAAAATTCTCGATCTCAACAAGCCTATTTCGTGGTTACCGACTTACTAGAAGATGTACCGATCGGCATGTATAGACCTGGTCTCTAATACATCTCCTGGTGAGTGGGTAACCACGAAACAGGCTTGTCGAGACGGAGAGTTTGGTTTTTTGAGTCTTTTTCTTCCTAGTGTAATTTGGTCTTTAGAAAGGTGAGAATAGTTGGACAATTATCTTTGCAAAAAATGAAAAGGCAAAGGTTTTACGTATGGTAAATCCGAAGAGAGGTGAATAATTAGTATTATACAGAAATAACAATCATCTTCAGCAGTTCAGTGAGACAACTTATGATATTCCCGAATAATTCTGATAGGAAATTAACTCTGCACAATGTGTGATCCCTGGTCTTGTTGTAGGTATTCTCTAATTCTAAATAGAATGTTCACGTTGCCCTACAAGGAATGTTGTTTTGGTCTTTCCTGGTAAATCTTTTTTCATTCAGATGAAATGCATATAAGATCATGTGTATGGCCTCATTAATTAAACATTTTATGGTTTGTTTTTGGCCTTCAAATTCAATTTCGTCTTGTCGCAAGTTCAGAACTTTTGCTTTCATACGATTTCTGTTGTGGTAAAACTAAAGAGCTGCAAGTCTAAAAAGGTATCCTTTAAATCGAAGACTTTAAATCGAAGATCTGTCATGTTTATAATTTCAAAAACCAAGGGCGAACCATGTCCACCAGGCAATGCCCCCCTCCCAATCCATACAATTCATACTTTGAGAAATTTGAACTAAAGCTGGATAATGAAAAAGACAAAGCCAGTCACGAAAAAATACCGTCCATTGTTGTGGGTGATATGCCCCTCGAGTTTTTCATCCATCAAATTATATTTAAAACCATTAGCTCAGCCGAATCAATTAAAGTGAATCTCTTACTGAGATAATAAATTTCTCATTCAGTCAGACATTCTAGTTTCAGATTCCCGAAAAACCCATTGAAAAACCGTAGCATTGCTGAGCACAATGATGCAGCCAACTTGACCTGGTAAGAATATTTAACAGGATTATCTTAATTTTGTTTAGAGTAGCTTCGACTTAGAAAGATAGAATGGAGGATGAGTTTTTCCTGCCTCTGTTGAAGGCTGCAAGGTCAAGTTCGGAATCTGGAGATGATGAAATAAATAGTTTTCCTCCGACTACCACGTGCGATGATGGAGGGCCTAAAATTAGGCCAAGCAAAGGCAAGATGGACGAAGCTGAAGTTGAAACGAAAAGTGATATCCAGAAAGCAAAAAAAGGAGATGTGCCTAACAGTGAGAGTTTATCTCAAATGATTAAGAAGTTGCTAAAAAAGGCAAGACTTTTTGAAATACGTAGAATGACTCGAAATGTTAATTTACTCAAAAACAAAAGAGGAACTGACAAGGAATTAGCAAAGAATGAGAGGAAATACAAACGTCTTTTACAGCAAATTCAGATTTTCAAAAAGATGCCTCTTGACTTTGTCTCAAAGGAAATTGAAATATCCATGACTTCAGAAGAGCTTGGATTAGACAGATTGTTTGATGAAAATACCTGGGAAACAAAGTGGGCTCCTGAAGTTGACACTCAGGATAAAGAAATATATTTCACATTTTTGAATGCTAAGAAGCTCAAGCCAAAATTACTAGAATTAAAGAAAAAGTTAGAGGAAGGAGTGTTTTCAACAAAAAATTCAGATAACGAGTCAAGTGGAAGTATTAATAGAAATAAAGCAGAAGAAATAGGCAATAGTCTCATGGAAGTTGAGCAAAAAAGTGAATCGGATGCTTCACTTGCCATAGGTAAACAAGGTGGAGATACCAATCTTATAGGCATCACATCAAATGACGTTGAACCGAGCTGCAATGAAGGTCAGATGGACAAAGAGTCTGATACACCATTGAATTTGTCGAATCAAAAGGAGCAAAAGAAACTTAGACAGAAGACCAACAGTAAACTTGGCAAGAAGTCTCGTGGGCGTAAAGGTAACAAAAGAGAAAGTTCTTTACCAGGAGGGGTAGAAGTAACTAAAAAGAAAAAAAGTAGAGTTGAAAATCATGAGAAAGTCGCAAAGAAAGTGGAGAAACTGCAGCCAATAAATCTATTTTCTAACTCTGAGTCTAGATTAAAATCAAATAAAATCACTTCTGGTCGTAAAGGGAACAGACTTGGACAAAGAGCGCGTCGACAAATGTGGGAGAAGATGTATGGTCAACAAGCAACTCATGTAGCCAAAGGTTTACCCCCACGAAAGAGAAAGGAACCACAACATAGGAGCAAAAAAGATCCCAACTTTCCAAAAACTGGACGTGTAGGTCAAGAAAATGGATTTCCTCAGAAAAAATCAAGAAAAGACGAAGATGTTTCCAAGCTTCACCCATCTTGGCAAGCGAAGAAGCAGATGAAAAAACAAACAGGAATTTTGGAATTCAAAGGAGCAAAAATTGTATTCGAATGATCTATCATTATTGGATCAACTTTACATTATTTACCTTTAAGAAATAGGGCCTCCACATCCACCAAAACTGTAGGGTCTACTGGGGTAAAATGAGTAACACGGGGTAAAATGAGTAGTTTTGTAATCTTGTATAAATAACTTAATGTTGATCATTTTGCTTTTTTTTTGCTAATACTCTTAGAGGATCAAAAATAACCAGAACTAAAACTTAATAAAAATAGTGGGATATTGTCAACTTAGGCCATGCATGTAAGCTTAAGCAGGTACTCATTTTACCCTGTGTTACCTATTTTACCACAGTAGACCCTATCGTAAAACAAGCGACTTCCTTCCATGACTTTGTCCCTCCACTGAGTGTCATCTATACATTGGCCCTTGTCTACCAAAAGCACCCAGGCCCTATTAATTGCTTTTCTTGAAATCATTGTTAAATTCACATGTAATTGGGATTTTAAGCAGACCCCTTCAATACAGTCGGAACATGCATGCCGGTTGAATTTAGAGAACAGGCAACAAACAACAATAGAAAGTAGTTGAATTTCTGATTCTAAACTTTTTTGACTTTTTGTGTCGAATGGTTGCTCAAAGTCTGTGGTGGAGAAATTTTATAGTTTTTAGCTTTTTAGTGTTAAAGAAATTTTTTATATTATATTGAAATAAGATAGCTGGAAGCTAAAAATGCTGAAAATATAGAGAGAGAAAATGTATAAATAAAAAATTGAAATATATTTACAGGAATTTGAAAAAATTAGATGTTGATAAAAACATTTACAGTATGTCTTATCAACATTTAGTTTTTAAAACTCCTGTACTGTAAAGATATTCTATCAAGTTTTGAAGCACTGTGTCTACATAAAGTTAAAACCTTCATTATACTCGGATACAACTGTAGATTTCATTTAAATGACGAGACAGTAATCGATTTATAATCCTCCAACTACATAGAACACATTTGCCGAGCCTCTCTCCCACCTTCGTAAGCCCTCGATTTCCATTACAATTTATCACTTAAAATGGTTAGAATTACCTAGAAATAATGAATCGCAATCAAGACATGTCAGAAAATGTTTTGATTTATTTCATTATTTCTTTGTCCCTATTCTATTTCAAGTTTGAAATTCGCTGTTTATCGATAATTGGCTTAGCAACTGCTGGGTTAAGATGAGTTTAAAACTGTATTGTCGAATTCAACTAAAGAAATATGAAAGAAAGCTTAAGAAAAATTGTAGGGTTTTCGATTCTTAAACTATTCTTTTCCTGATTCTTTTTTTGAATTATTTTCATTCATCGGCTATTCTATATTTGTTGAGCCATAATCCATTTGCCTATTTTACCCCACTGATCTAAAAAAAGACTGGATCGAGCGTCTGTCGTTCCGAAATGAAGTCATTCGCGGCCATATTGGTAGGTCTAATTCAATACATCGAGGTTCCACATGGGACTGCTTTTTTCTTTGACAATTGTTGGAATGTTATGAATGCTCAGCACGAAACTGAGTAATCGTGCAGCTTTATTGTTAACAAAGAATCAAGTCAATATGAATTCTTTGGCAACCATATTTGGAGGCCAAACGCAAGCCCAAGCAATTGGCTTCAACATCTGAATCCAGAGACAACATAATGCTCGACCCAGTCTTGATTTTGAGATCAGTGATTTTACCCTCTACGCAGAGGTGTTGAAGTTTCTTCAATGTAATAAGGTCTACCTTATTGGAGACTTTAGCGAAATCTAGATTTACCACGTCTACCAAACTTCTATCTTCTAGAACACTTAATACTTTATCATGGTGCAGCAGTAAATGACTCAAGGACGGAGGATCGGAAGCCATGCTGTCCAGGAATAGAAGAAAAGTTTGCTCAAGATATTTTACGAGGTACTTCCTAAGCACTATCTCGAAAATCTTGATTACATGTGAGGTAAGTGCAACCAGCCTGTAGTTTTTCCCTATGCCACGACTACCTTCTTTATGAATCAGAATGACGTTAGCTATCTTTAGTTCAGATGGAACATTGCCAGAGTTTGAAGATTTTCGCCAAAACATATATAGCGGGCTAGCTAGTTGTTCATTACAATTTTCAAGCAGTATTGCAGGGAAACCGTCATTACCAGCAGCTGCATTCATTGGAAGTTCTTTAATGGCATTTCAATATCCTATTCATCACATTCTATATCTGTGAACTCGGGTACACCGTTAGAACTATTATCTTCAAATATTTCCTCAATTTCAGTATCGGACATAATTGGCACACTATGGACCGTTAGTTATGATTCCATAATTGTCGTTTACTCAATTTTTACCAGGCCCGTCGGAAGCGGGGGGGGGCTGGGGGGCTAAGCCCCCCCAATAATTCTCCCAAGTAAGATATTTGATATGGCAAAAAAGCTTTAAATCTGTTGTTTCTCCCCAATAGCCCCCCCAATCGAGAAATGCTTCCGACGGCCCTGTTTACTCGTAAAACTTTCCCTTTCATGAGTGCTATCCAGGCTGTCTATAAGCCTGATCTAATATGTTTGCTGCATACACTAGGCTATCAAAATTATTGCACAGGCCAATTCAAAATGGCGGCAAAATTGCAAAGCTGTGAAGGCTAGGCCTAAATTAAAATTCCCATAACTTGTGTCAGACATCTCACAAATACAAGGATTTGGTGGCAAAATTTAGGAAATTTTACTGACACCATAGCTCATATCCACAAGCAATAATTAATTGAGGGAGAAATTTTGTATGACTTGGGATTTGAGTGATGGTCAAAATATCAGCAAGAAGATTTTGAAGAAGTTTGAAGTTTTGAAGTTTGAAGGTGTCGTCATCTAAAATCAGTACAAAAGTACTGTAAAAAGTCATTAATAAGGTAAAGTGCTTTGTTACTTTGTTGCTATTGCCTTAGGGAATCCCATGGGCTTTGTTTCTTATCTGTATGGTGACAATAAACCAGTTTGAGCGGACTCGGTTTAGTGCTAGCCTCAGTTTCGTAATGAGCGATATCTGGGACTCACGTAATAAGTCTAAGCCTAGTGTACAGTCAATTTATGGTGAAGTTGGTGGACATCCATACAGTTCAATGCGCATGCACGTTCCTTGTTTAGTTACAGGAACCACCTGAATATACCGAGCCCGTATTGGAGGGTCGATCTCATTCTTCACAATTTCAGCATGATTTGTGTTTCCATCGAAAATCTATCAGAAAAAGAAGCAATCAAGACATTAGAAACAATAGCAATTTTAGCAAAACATACCTTAATACTAAAGTTTTCGTTTGACGCTCAGAGGCCTTTTTCACTTTATATAGCAGAAGTGTTGGGTATGAACCTCGCTAGAATAAAGTTTATAGGCAAGGATGTTAGGCAAATACATTTAATAACTTCGTAAGATATTGGTTTCTGTGCACATCAAAAAGGGCCCACTGAATAGATAGACTAATCGAGCAGTGCGACCCTGGTCCTTCCTCTCGATGTAACCACACCTCTTGATTCCTTTTGCCTTTTTGCCTAGAATTACAGAGAGCTGGCTAATTCTCTCCTTGCACTTTGTGACAGGTCTGAATGTGGTTTCAATCCCAAGACCCTTTGAACAAGGAGTAAAAAGTATTTAACCACTCGGCCATTCCTTCCACTTCCACCTCGACCATCCCTTCAGATTGAAAAGTATATATAAACGAGGCCAACTCCAAAGCTTTTGTTGAACATTGCAATGGCCACTAATTGAAGCCTCTAGGAATCATACGCCATAAATGTAGTTAATGATACCTCTATGGAAACGTTTGTGAAAGAAATATGCTCTTCTACTGACACGCCCTTCCCCCAGTTCTTCCATCACGGTAGTAAAGGTTTAAGGACGAAGCCTAGATTGGCAAAGCTCTTTTGAAGTATTGGCTAGATATTGATTTGTGATTTCTGTTTCAACTTTTAAATTAATGCAAATACGACAAGAAATAATTTTTAACTCACCTTTGGTGCTGCATTTGACGGATAAAGGTGGAAAATCAAATCGGCACCAGCATATTTGATTTGGTACGTTTTAACGAAACAGCAAGGATTAGTATGTCCTTGACTTGCAATTCCTGCAACAATCGTGATGGTTCCAAGGTCCACCTAAAGAATAATCAAAATATGATATTCACCATAAACATGACAGTTATCATATTGTTGAATGGCGGAATGTAGGTATGATAAAGTAAGAAATCCGGAATAACGTCTGTGTAGTACACCAGAGGATATTCAGTATATGAAGGATATTAAGTACATGGAGGGATAGCATTCAGTACATCGGAGGATATTAAGTACATGGGGGGACAATATTCAGTACATAGGATGATTATTTAGAACATGGAGGGATATCATTCAGTACATCGGAGGATATTAAGTTCATGGTGGGATAATATTCAGTACATAGGATGATTATTTAGAACATGGAGGGATATCATTCAGTACATCGGAGGATATTAAGTTCATGGTGGGATAATATTCAGTACATAGGATGATTATTTAGAACATGGAGGGATAGCATTCAGTACATCAGAAGATATTCAGTACATGGTGGGATAATATTCCATACATGGGATGATATTCAGTTCATGGAGGGTCGAGGGATAGCATTCAGTGCATCGGAGGATATTAAGTACATGGAGGGATAATATTCAGTACATCGGATGATTATTAAGTACATAGAGGGATAGCATTCAGTACATCGGAGGATATTAAGTACATGGAGGGATATCATTTGGTATACTGGAGGATATTAAGTACATGGAGGGATAGCATTCAGTACACCAGAGGATATTAAGTACATGGCATGGAGGGACAATATTCAGTACATCGGAGGATATGCAGCACATGGAGGGATAATATTCAGTACATAGGATGATTATTTGGGACATGGAGGGATAGAATTCAGTATACCGGAGGATATTCAGATATACTTAAAGATTTTTCTAAATCGGACTTTGTAACTTGGTTTTTATCTAATCGAATCAGAGCATTTTCGACATTTCTGCAATGTAATCTTAATTAAGATTTTCAAATAGTCGGCAATTTGAACTTTCAGCTATCAGCCAAATTTGAATAAATTGATTATACATAATTATTTTCATAAAATGGGATGCAAAATCACCTGAAGGTATGCAGCCCCATCACCACTAGCTGCACACCATGGCGTTGTCTGACTATTCAACCTTCCGAGGTAAGCAGCGTGTAATGTAGCATCTTGGTATTCGGACGAAGCTGACATTTTATCGTTTGTTATAGTACCCGACTCAAGCCCCAATGGCTCAGCTAGTTTTGAGCAACCTGTCAAGAAAAAAGATTGAGTATAACTTTCAGCTCGCTAATGTTGCAAAACCAGGCGACCTAGTTTCTAATAGGTTGAATAGAGATAGGTGAAGAATTTAGAATATATTCAGCAGGACAGCCACTGAATTTCCATCAAATGCCAAATCTTTGCAATCAAAAACATTTTCTGAAGCAATGTGAATTTCAAAAGCTTAAATCTTCACGTGAAGAGCCTTTTTAACACTAGTACTAGGGCCCCCACCATTCTTCAAAGTTTGCCCCACCAGTCATGAAGTTTTTGACCCCATAATATCATCCCTTTTCGTACTGGTTAGTTTTAAAAAATCTATTTTGACCTTATTTCTTTACAATCAGAAAGCTGTCGCTTATAGGTGTTGTTCATCAGCCACTTCTATCAGCTACTTATACGGTGGCGTTTCTGGGGGCTATAAACATACGCAGGAAGAGAAACTAAGCTATTTTGAGACCTTAGAAATGACAAAATGTCAGGTGCTTCCATGGGCCTCACCCCCTGGACCCCTACTAGGACCAAGCCCTAGATCTGCTGAGGGGCTAACTGCACCCCCAGACCCCAACCTGTTCTTGGCAATGTCCTTCAGCATTGCATTGCTTGCGTACCTTCGGCACACCACGACGAGACCAAACTCCCCCATTATCCCTTTTTGTAATTTACTCCCCCACTAACAATTTCTTAAAAAGGGGCTCTGTAAGTGGATAGTTAGTACTGTATTTAGTTACCTGGTGGGTTCGTCGGCTGCTTCGGGTCATCTAAAAGGCAAAAAATAACGAAAATAACTAGTGAAATTAGAAGTGCTTTCTATCACTCTCCTCGATTTTCTGGATCTACAAAAACACGCACCTTGGTATCATCAGTATCAAAGCTTAAACTTACAAGTTGGGAACTCGCTATAATTAAGGAAATTTACGATACTGTTAGCTCTTAAACTTACAAAAGTTCTTTCCTTCTTGTAGTTTTCTAGACAAAAGTTTAAGTGATTCGTTTATAAATTCTTCTTTTATATGTTGCCTATTACGAGTGCTGTGAGTCGCAGTTGGTAACCAAGTGATTATTTTGGTCACCAAAACTTGATTATTGTCAGTTGCCTTCAAGGATCCTAGTGAAATTCCAATTCCGTTCTGACGCTTAATTTTTTGATTCATCTGACAAAATGAAGGTCTAATAAGAGGAATTATAACAATGAAATATGAAGCACGAATGTTTTGAATTCACTTCATAATATTCAGAATAGAACGGCACAAATAACTACAAATAGTCCTTACGATGCTTCTGCTCTCCCTATACTCCAAAAACTTGGCTGGCCATCTATTAAAGATCTCATCAGAAAGGAAACAGTAATGCTAACCTATAAAGCCTTAAACTCACTAGCTCCTCAGTATTCAGGGGAACTTTTCACTAAATGCTCCGAGGGCTGTGATCAAAATCTTCGCTCTGCTGATACAAACTTGCAGATACCAAGGTTAAGAACATGCACAGGTCAAAAAGCATTTTCTTATCGTGGAGCCAAGTTACGGAATAGGCTGGGTAAGGAAACTCGATTTGCGCCGTCCCTCGCCACCTTTAAAAAATCGATCTGAGAGGTACATTTTATTTTCATATTTACTTTAGTTTTACTTCTTTGAATTCACCTTACTGTAATTTTCAATTCTCTTGATTTAGGCTTTTCTATTTTCTTTCACAGGTCAATTTGTAAAACAGTAATTTCAACCGAAATTTGTCAACCTGTATGAATATTTGAAAATGAAATGAAATGAAACGAGGACCGCGCTCTTCAATGAAAAATTCCACTACTTGGGAAGCGAATCAAAATGCAAAAAATCGACAATAGAACAAAGGAGATCGCAAACAGAGAGAACAACAAAGGCAAGTCTGATAGATTCTTTACAACGATGATAAATCTAACTTCCACGTTTCCTATAAACAATAGTTTATCTCAATAGATCAATTGCAAACATGGCTGCTCTTGTCTCCTCAAACTGCTAGGACGTTTAAAACTAAAGACATACCGTATCCATACAGCTCCATACGAAGGCAGTTGCGATGATGTTTGGATATTGGATTTATCTTGATGCTAAAGGCGCGAATGGGATGTGACAGCTTTTGCTTTCTTTTAGACACAGTATCTGATGGGCCTAAGAATATCTGCAAGCGAAGAAATTGTTTTAAGGAAAAACCCTGTCATTTCAGTCTCAGTTTATTCATATAATCCTTCAATCCTAAATTAAAGTCAATAATTACAATGAATTATTCTAGAACACAATATAACCTAATATCATAATAAACAATAATAAACCTATCAAATAAAAACAAACACAATGGTTAATCGACATTGTATGAGTAAGAAGAGGTTTATGAAACCAGGAAGGCGACTGCGAAGACAACGTTATTTTCATTTGTTAGACCCCGTTTACACGGTAGCGGATCAAAAGTGTTGCGGATCAAAGTGCTACGGATCACCCTCCCGTCGACACAGTAGCGGATCAAAAGTGTTGCGGATCACGCCCTCGTTTACACGGTACCGGATCAGCGGCACATCACATACAGGGACAGATCAGCGGTCAGCGGTCACGTTCAAGATCTTGTCAAATTTTCTGCTCCTGTCTGTGATTTCCTTAATTTCCTTCAGCTGAATCAACGCTAACATTTCAAGATGTCACCAAAGAAGCATCCAACCAACTCCACAGAGAAAACCTTTTCATGGACAGACGAGGAAGTCGCCCTCTTGATGCGAATAGTGATAGACTACACTGTTTGTAATACTAATGTTTCGTTTCGTTCGCTCTGGATAAGATGAACCAAAGGGGAAAAATCAAAACAAAACTGCAATTATGATTGAACCTCGTTTATATGAAAAATACCTTCGCAATGAATCCAAATCAAAATTGATGCGGATCACTTGCGTTTACACGGGGAAGAGCAGAAGTGATCCGATACGAAAGTGATCCGACACAAAACGAGTCCGCTTTCGTAGCAGGATCAAAATTGATGCGGATAGCGGAGCGGAAGTGTACCGGATCACTTCGAGCTCGTGTAAACGGGAGGCTCATCCGCAACACTTTTTGTATCGGATCAAAAGTGATCTGCTACCCTGTAAACGGGGTCTTAGATTCTCACTATCGAGTAGTTCCTTGCTTTGCGTGAAAATGTATTTCTCTGAATGTAGATGTACTTTTATTCAGTTCGACTTTGAAATCTAATTTCCAGCGTACTGTTCTTCTAGCAGAGCCAGCCCATTTTGAAAGTCAAATTTTAAAGAGAAGAGAATTTTTGAAGAACTATGGATAGAAGTTTGTCTGGTCTTAAAAACTATGGAATAGTTTTGCAAAGTTTTTAGATAAAATATAGAATGTGAAGAAACTCTTTTTACCCGTTTAAAGGAAATAGCCTCGAGAAGCCTGACTATTCCCCGTCGTCTGGATAACTTCACTAATAATTACATTTTAAGTTGATTGGGTACAGAATTTTGTCAAGTGTACTAATTTTAAATGACTGGGAAATGGGTATACTTGAGAATCACCCTAGGGAGTAATATCAAGGATGTTCGGAACTTTGGAGGATGTTCAGTACTGTGAAGAATTTTCAGTACTGTGACAGATGATCAGTACTGTTAAGGATGTTCAGTACTGTGGAGAATGTTCAGTACTGTGAAGGATGTTCAGTACTGTGAAGGATGTTCAGTACTGTGGAGGATGTTCAGTACCTTGAAGGATGTTCAGTACTGTGGAGAATGTTCAGTACTGTGGAGGATGTTCAGTACCTTGAAGGGGGAGGAATAATAAATACATTGGGGAGTTATAATACATCAAAATTGTAGAACACTTTGTATTCTAAAAAGTAACCGAATTGCCACTGCAACTGTCATCAACTAATTTTATAAACCACTGCATATGATGTAGCCCCTTCTTTTCAGGTATAAATGAAAAAAACTAAAAACTCTTGTCTGTTCTTAAAAACCTGCTGCCTATCCCAGTCCAAGCTCGTATAAAGGTGTTCCTGATAAAAAGGCATAAAAAATCTCACCCTAGGTGTAGAGTTTTCTTTATATTCTTTCCATATATTCCAAGCTGTATCCTCAATATGTGTTTGCCATTTACATTCACTGTATTTCACTTTGTATTCTTTTATGTAAGCACTATGTGCAGAAGAGTAACCACGTTGGACAGTTATATCAGTTATAATCTTCCTCTTGGGGAATGTTACCTGAAGTAAAGAGAGCAGAGGATAACAGTTGGAGTGTGTAATGTATTGAATTAAGTTAGTCAATAAACTCACTTACTTGTCACGTGTCACTAGCAATGTTGTTGTTGTTGCTGTACATAAAGTTTAGGCGTGCATTCTAGCGAGTAACTTTAACTTGAAGAGATAATTGAACCCTTCTGAGTAGCTATGTATGTTTTGTGTTATTTATTTGCTTTTCAGCTAAATGAATATCTGTTTTCTATCTGGTATCTTGAGGTAACTTTACATCAGAGTGCATTTGATTCTAAGGGCTGATTGTATGAGAGGTTTTATGAAGGCCGAAATTATAACCAAAATCCATTCTCCGTCATGTTATTGTTTCTGCTCACACAATTCCAGCCCGTTCGGAAATCATCGTTACGAAACTTTATAGTTTTGTTATCTCAATACGCTGTGGAATTTTCAGCTCGGTAAAAGTGAGAACCGGGAGGAAGTTCTAATGTGATAAGCCCTAAACGCATCGAAAATCGGCGTGAGTATCTTAGGAAAGAACAGTTTCTATTTTCCTTTATTTCAATACCTCTGAGCCTACAAACGGCGCAAGATCCTAAAAATTCCTTTCTTCAATGACGGGCATCATGTCTCGTCTTGATAAAGTTTTTAATTGTTTGGATTTGCTCAACCACGAGGATCGTCCTATACTCAACAATAGGGGACTTCATCAACCTACCGTGATTATTTTGTAGGTTATATTTCCTCTAAAAATTGCTTACTTTTATCCATTGGTTCGCGTCAGAATGTTGAGCACACCATCTCCTAGGCCCCTCTAGTCTTGCAAGGTAGGGTGCATCATAAGAGATGGAGGATGAAGCTGAAAACTGGCTGTTCTCCACCGTATCACTTTCCAATCCAAGGGCAGCAGCTGAAAAATCAAAAGCGTCAATTGTTTGGTACACGGGGTGTGCCATTTTGAAAAAAACATCGGAGTCGTAATGCCGGGTCGTAAATTGAAAAAGGGACCCATATCTCCGTGTCACGGAATATGTAAAAGTAACAAAATTTCAGTAGCACCATGCCCTTTCATGAATGTGATAAATTATTTTGCATCTATCGTGAAACATCCATTTTAATGGACATTAACTAAATTGGAACATTACAAAAGTTCTCATGATAATTTTGATTTTTTCTTCTGGCATATATATGATGCCCTTGCAAGAGCATATATCTTTTGACTGGCCTTGCTACAAAGCTTGTTCATATGTTGCTTGAAAGTCAACTTTGGGTCAATCAAAACACCTAAGAGTTTTTCTTCTTTACTCTATTCAATCAAGGAGCCACGAATATCTATGGAAATTTTTATCTCTTTTTCACCAAATACTAAGACATAGAAATTAAGGTATCTCATTGTATAGAAAATCTTCCACAATATTGATAGTATCACTTAACAATAATGATCGTATCCCTCTACAATACTGATGGTATCCCTCCACAGAACTGATCATATCCCTCAATAGCAAGGGCGTGTATTTGATGCGGTGCTTGGTTACTGAATATGAGTAAATGGCAAACAAGCATACTCACATTCTTGTCCCTTTGGCCACCAGAAGTCAACTAGAAATGAAAATGAGAAAATGTTATCAAATTTTCCAGGGGAGTTACTAAAAAATTATTGAAATTATTTCAAAATACTGTTCAACCTACGCATTTCGAATCGGCTTGTTTCCATTCATCATGTTGATGCGTCATATAAGATTTAACAACTTCCAATATTACCCTTACGACTATAAATTCAAGAATGCAAAGATAATCAGGAAAATAGCTAAACATGATAGTTACTGAAGCTTTGTGTCCGACACTCATCAGAGTAGAACGTCGGAAAGAGATCAAAAATGAAACCCAACAAATAATGATACCAGAATGTGGACCGAAATTGGCCAATCAGAAAGATGTCTTGATCCCACCATGATTTACCAATAACCTTGGTAACTAATTCGGCTAACAAAAGTTAGTTCAAATAGACCTTTCCCGAATTTGCTACATTTCTATTGAAACTGAAGAAATTTTGTTTTATTGAATCCATCATGCGTAATGGGAATTCAATGATGGCCTCTTTTCCAAACCTAATTCGGTAAATGTCTATTGTAACAAATTAATTCTGACATTTACTTACCGACGCCGTATATTTCAATCCTAAAACAAATCCCGACATTCCACTCTGTTGGCCTCAACACGATTATGTAAGCCTGAATGTAATTCTTCAGAACATGCTTTTTTACCTGCTTTGCATCTGACGCCCCTGAGAATACCTTGAAAAGAGAATAAAAATTAATGTGATTAACTGCTTTCTCCGGTTACTGGTATTGATGATACCGAAGGCTTGCACCACTTGGTTGGAAGCGGTCCGGTTGGTGCGGTGTTGACCGGACCAACTTCTGGGCAAAAACAACCCTTTTTGTTAGAAAATAACATTGCTTTTTGAGACATCAGATTTTCACTGTAACTATCGGTTCATTTTTATGTTAATCACTTTCTAGAAATGCACCAAATTGCATCGCTGAGAACCTAAATTTCAACATTTTTAAGAGGTATGCCCCCGGGCCCGGCAAGTTAAGCTTGAATCGGGCCAACATTGGACAGCTTCCTCTTGGTCTGAATTTTTGTGTATTCATACTATCAAATCAAGCTATAAATTCCTCGATTAGCCCTCTTTAACATCAAATATTGAAGTTTAATTGCCAATACAATGATAAATACTTGGATAAAGTCTTTAAACAAAATGGTTTCTCTCTGCTTTCAAAAGTTATAACTTTAGTTTAAGACTGAATTAAGGTGTGTGGGCTAAACTACTCCACTTTATCATGAGAATATCTAGGCTTAAATTGACCATACGATGATGAAGGGTTACTGAAAAACCTTAATACAATAATAGGATGTTCTTCTATGTTTACAACGGTTATCAGTAGTTGGGAAGTATGGGATTAAGGAAAGCAGCATTTCATAGACCTACTTTTAAAACTCTACTCCCTCAGTGAGAATATTGAATGTTTATGCATGTCACGATTAAAATGAAACTAATTACATGAATGAAATATACCACTTTCACAATGACGTAAATTCTTTTAAAATACTGCTAGGAACATCACTATCCTCGATATCATGTCGATCCTAATCTCAAGGGCGTGCATTGCTCGTAAAAACACATGGAATTGTTTTGTAGTCGTGCTTTTAGCATAATGATATGATGAAGAATTCTTGCTCGACAGGGAATCACATCTCTTGCCTCACTTTAAAACACATTCTACGTCATCGTGAAAGAGGTCTATTGTTTAAACGATACCATACATAGATAGAAAGTTTTGAATGCTAGAAAAACTTAGAGAAAAACTTGCAAAAAACTTAGAAGGATTTAACTTAAAAGGACAAAATTTAAAAGTTGGAAGGATTTTAATACAATCTTCAAGGTAGCAGAGATAGCATTATAAAGGTCAAGATGAACTTATTTCCATCATGCAGTAGTCCTCTTAAAAGTGTAGAGCAGAGCTGAATAAAGATAACACCTTTGTATGGTGTGTGAATAATCTTCGCCCTGACCAGTAAAGAATAATAAAAAGCACTAGATTGTTGTTATATGTAGAAATGAAAGTATGCAAAGCCTCCTACCCTCAGTATGTTACTTTTTTTATCAAGTGATACCCTTATGCTACAATTTATCCAAAGCTGTTCTCTTTTGAAATTCAAATTGTAAGATTTTCATGCCATTAGTATGATAGCGGACCGTACCTTAACCACATTGTTCTCTGTGTACATCTTCCAGTTGACCCTATCTTCAGAATATTGCACCTTGAAGTTTTTTACCCATAGAGCATGTTGGAAGTCTCCCTGCACCGCTAAACCACTAACAATCATTCTTTTATCAAAAGTGATCTAGGAAAGAGTAGACGAGTTTACTTCCACACGAGAGTCAGAAAAGCACAAAATTCTATATTGAATTTGTGTTTCTTATAACATCCAGTTTGTACCAATGTACCAATATCTATGGAAAATCTGGGTGTTTCTTTCATTTGGAAAAAGCTTCAAAGTATTTGAAAGGACTTAAAGGCAACATCAAAAATCCAAATTCATGACCCCTATTTTAACCAAAATATGGAAAATCAGCACCCAATTATGAAACAATGGTGCGAAATTTATTACTAAATTGGGTGGAATATTCCCACCCACTTACCATAACTAATCAACCTCTCCTTCTATCGCGTTGAAAGGTTTTATGATGAATATTGTTCTTAAAAGTAACAGAATTCAGTTAGTTGTCCGCACATGATTTTATTGATCAGTTGCGTTGATATAATGGTGTTTTATTGAAGTAGTCTGCATTGCGGGACCATTGCGCTGGAGGAACAATAGCGTTACATTAAGATGATATCAATTTGTTCTTGAATAACTACAGGGAATAACAAGGTGGAAAAAATGTTTTAGCCAATCAGGGCATTTGTTTACTAATAATTCATCCAATCAAATCACTGAAAAGACAATAGATTTCGAAGATTCAACAGCTCAAGAGCCGCGAAAATGGTGGAACGACGCGAAAGCTGTGGCAATAATAGCGTTCAGGGTTCTGTTTTTCTGCCGTAAACACGTAAACTATTTGATACCATTCTTATATTTATCAAATCTATGATAGTTTATCTAAATTTTTACCGCTTACGAGGTAAATATTTTACGTAATTGCTGTCAAAATCAAGATTTGAGAGATATAAGAATGGTGGCAAATAGTTTACGTGTTTACGGCAGAAAAACAGAACCCTGAACGCTATTTTTGCCACAGCTTTCGCGTCGTTCCGCCATTTTCGCGGCTCTTGAGCTGTTGAATCCTCGAAATCTATTGTCTTTTCAGTGATCTGATTGGATAAATTCTTAGTCAAAGAATGCCCTGGTTGGTCAAAGACATTTTTCCACCTTGTTACAGGGAATACGATATTTCATATATCATTTTTGTTATTTGCTTTCTCTAAATATAAGTGCAAGACGATTAAGGAATTTTCGCTTTGTGGTACTTACTTGGATGAATTGGTTTTCGTCTTGTACTTTAGCACACCAAGCGGAATTTTGATTCAACCTTGCATTCTCTGCCCTGTTCATTTCTTTATCTTTAAAATCAGATGACGAAGCAAACTGTTCATCTTTTATTGTTTTATCTTCCAAACCCAAAGCGGAGTTTTCAATTTCTAAAAAGTGATTTCATTTGTTTAAAGCGATAAGCAAACCATTAAACATTCACATTGCAGAAATCAGGCAAGGTCAAAGGAGTGAAATAATGGATGAATGATAAGATGTCCTACTAAGCAAGAAATTAACTTCATGTAAGAAGAACACAATCCGGGTTTTAAGCATAGCAATAATTTTTTCGCTTTTTCACGCCATTCCTTACTTTCAATCTGAAAATGAATTTCTTTTTTCGCTTTCTTTTACTAGATATTTAACCCAAAGTTCCATTGGAAACTTTTCATTTGTTTCCTGTTCCGAATAAAAAAAGTAATCTGGGGTTATTAGGAAGCACCCCGCATAGGTCCTAATTCATGCATTCACGTACACAATTTTGACTGTTGACGCATTCGTGCACTGTGGAATTGGATTCTCACACTTAATTCATCTTAATTTCTCAGTTTAATTCAGGAAATCATGCATCAAACAAATAATATTTCAAGCACTAATAATGGCCAATAGCTTCACAAAAAAAAATGTATGGGGGTCTATCAGGAGGGTTGGAGTGGTCAAGTTCTTACCCAAGTTCGTTGATAAGCAATTGATTCCAAGGCCCATGGTTCTACACGTGACGCATCTGAAGCCAGGGCATTGGCAGGAGTCTACACACAGCTGATTGGGAAGACAGGAATTGAATGCTTTACAATACTCACCCACCTGAGGATATGATTAAGACAGATTATCCCCTACGTAATTCCTAAGCACTGGGGAGTGGGCTGTGGAGGTGCACAAGCCCTACCTACCCAGAGAATACAATTAGAGAGCTTACGATTTGACTACGTAGGTGACTACGGCTACGTAGAAGCTTGAGTAGTCACTGCCGTACCGTTGTGCGCAGTATCTGACTTACGATTTGGAGTACGCAGGCTAACTACGTACGAATTGGTGCCAAAATTTAACTTGCCTTCACAATTCACGAAACTAAGATGGCCAATCCCGACGTTGGCCTACCATATTGTTTACATTTTAACACAGATAATGTCAATTCTTTTAAAACAAAAAAGAGAAATAGGCATGAAATGTAAAACTCAGGTCAAATAGTGGCCTAGCTGTACGGTGTGTAACCCAAATCGAAAGTAAATACATCATTTAACAACAAACCAAATACTAGAAACAGTGTTAATTCGCCCATCTTCATATCCTTGATATCTCAAATGTTTCTCTTCTGTTTAAAATGCACAACAGAATCAAAATAATTGTTGACACACGTTGTATTTTCCCTACGTTTTTTGAAGGGGGCTTCGCTTTCCATATCGTTGGTTATTCTTGAGGAAAACTGAAAATAAAACAAAGATAAATTGCTTGCAATACACTGAAACTTTCAAAAAATATTAAATATTGTTGTCAGAATAGTTAAACGAAAAATTTTTGATGAAATAAGCTGGGTAAATATCATAAAAATGTTATTGCTTACCTGCGTAGTCGAGAGTACGTTGAAATCTACCACAACGCGTAGTGAAATAATGGACGCTACGCAGATTTGGTGGTGATTCCCCTCGCACATGCGCACATACGTCATTTTCCTCAAAACTTACCGTAGCAGTCGCCTGCGTAGTCATATCGTAAGCTCCCTAATCTCTAAGTCGGTGACGTAACAGGGAACATAATTCCAGCCCCCCGTCGGCAAATAACATTGAGCCGATGCACCCCTTACATCTAAACAGGAGCCAGATGGTAGGCCTTGGAAAAAGGAAAGGCAGAATGACAGTGCGTATGCCAATATCAAATGAAAAAATAAAATGAAATCAATAAACCCCATGCGCTAGAAAAAACCCCCCTAAGTAGGAGTGGGTGGGTGGGATTCGAAAGGAACAGTGAGACTTGTTGTATCCTTGGTCAGTGAATAACTCAATTTCTGAACAAATCAGCATGCTTACCGAATCAATGCTGCAGCACATGGAATAAATTAACACCTCCCATATAAGGTAGTCACGACAAACCTGGGGAACAAACTTAACTGTAACTGAGGCCCAGGGAAAAACCCAAGCAGCAACAACAACCTTGGCACCGATCTGTGGGAAAAACCGAACACTAGGACCCCAGACTTACGGGGATAACTCAAATTAAATCTGCATATAATTTACATATATAAAACTCAATTGAATGCCATTCATTTATCCACTGCCAAAGGGTGTCGCCTTTCACACACTTTAGGATGACGTACTTTGGTTTTTTTCATTCTCTTAAATGATCTAGCTTGATTTTCTAAACCCTGCCTCATCTACACTATTATGAGTGTACAAGCTAACATTCTTGTTGCAGATGTTGTGCCAGTGATGGTATGTTATGTATGTATATATAATTCTTTAACGTAAATAACAGGGCTAAGTAATACTACTTGTTTTCAGCCTGGTTTACAACGGAAATTGAAAATAAAGCATAAGAAAAAAAATTTCAGATTAAAAATTGAAAGTTGTAAAAGAGATCGTATATTCATGAACCACTCAGCAGTTTGTTTTCTTTGATGAACAATTTGGCAGTTCTTTTAAATACTTACCAGATATTCGTTGTAGCTTGTTGACATGAATGTCCAGCCAGTTTTGTGTGTTACTTTTACGTCATCAGTTTTATCAGCCTCTGAAGCGCTGTTCAGCTCACATTTTTTGTTTCCTGCAATCTCTGTGTTGAAAGACTTGCAAAAATACTCATCGATGCATTCAGCCTCACATTCTTTTGGAGATTTGTTTGTGAAAGTAGCCATAACGGATCCTTGCAGTACAGCATTCTGCTTTTGGTAGTTGAAATCTCCATATTGTAGACAGGATTCTCTTAAGATTACCCCATATGCAGCGTGTGTTGTGAAGTGCATCACCAAAATGCTAGAAAACAATTGAAAAGATGCTAAAACTGGTTAAAGACGTTTAAGTAGCATTATCTCGGATCTCTTTTGGCGACTACGACTAAGTTATGTAAAAGTTCCTTAAAGCAGCGAGTAGTAAATAGCTCCCTAAAAATCTCGCACATTCTTTCTGAAAACCCCATTGTTCTAATAAAAACCCCTTGAAGATCTAAGGAAATCCTTTTCATCTTGGAAAAATTTCGTAGGCCTAGGAAGGGGTTGAAGTGCCCCTCGCGTAGCAACGCCGTACGTTAAAAAAATTATCATTGTTTTTCAACAAAAGAACAACTTTTTGTATCATGAAGATGACAATTGATTTTGAGAAATATCGGAGCCTATTACTTTCCTCTTAGTTCTTGCTTGCAGTGCTTCCTTGTTCAAGATTCTCATGAAATAACTGACAAGCATTAGAACAACTTCTGATATGAGGTTTTCATTCGATTATTTGCGACCTCGGAGAGCTGTAAAATTCGAACACGTCAGTGTAAGGTTGAAATTGAAGCAGCAAACTCCCTTATTTAAGAGAAATAGGTATGAATCTGAAGAATATCCTACAAGGAATCGATATATTATGCTAGGGAAGATCTTTGAGCCTTTAAAAGTAAGAAAGACGTCGGAGTGAGTTGTTTAGTCAGCACCTTTTAGGTCACGCATCCAGATATTAGCCTCACACGACCGACCTTAACTTCAGCTGCTAAAAACAAACAGTTAAAGCCGCTTGGTCACTCAGTCCTGTCTCCAAAGCGAAAACACATCCAGGCACCTCACAGGGGTAAAACTTCAAAGATTACGAAACTCCATTTGATATTTTCACTCGCATTGTTCTGAAGTAGAAGGTTAGAAGACTCTGGATTTTAACTTATTACAGATTCCAAAGACAAAAGTTTCCTAAAGACGAACCTTGAAATTAGGTATTGTTACGAATGTACCCAGGTTAGATACAAAAACAAAGCCGATGTTGAACTAAAAAGCATAACTAGCTAACCTTTCTAATTTCTAAAACTTTGTACTCACCTCAGAATTTCTAACCTCCCCATCCTCGTACTGGAAGAGGAAGTTTTTCAAATAATTGTATCACATATGTTTTATTATTGTTGCACAAATATGATACTTGATATTAATGTATTGCCTATTCAATTCGTCCTCAACATCTAAAATAGTTTCCTGCATTCATTTTAGAAGGTGATTCAAGGTACTTGGTAAACATGATATAAGCTGATTGATAGAACAACAGGTCCTTGTTAATATTCTGACTAAACTGAAGCCTCAATAAAACCCACAAGAACAGACTGATCCATTAATACTTTATAGTATGCATCGATACTAATCAATTTTAGTAGTTATTTAAAACATATCCCGGATAATAACCATCTCTGACACAACTTAAATCCTAGGATAAAATCTTATTGCTCATAAAGAAATTAATGAGCTTTAATTAAGTAACTAAATCTAACTTGTAAAATTGCAGGAAAAATTGGGTGTGCGATACATTGGACCGGTTTTGCCTGCGACTACACTACAGCTTCTTTCAGTCAGCGATTGAAACCGAAATAGCCAAATTTCCGGCCAATGCACCTGTCCGACAGAAAGACTGCCAGAAACAAGAAAATACTAAACAAATCATATACTCAAAAAACCCATAGAAAGAGGGACAGGGTAGGGGGAGAAAATATTTTTAACCAGCGAGCAACGCGTGCAAAACTTGAATTACTAAGATCCTAGACATAAACCCTAGTTATACGCAAACCGTTATCCTAGACAACAACAGCAATGCTGACATCACATAGTTAAACACAGACATCCGAATTGTCGAAAAAGGCAATCAGCAAAAAACCGTATAAAAAGCCACTATCGATCATGAGCAACAGTATATCCAATTTTCAATAAACACCAATTAGCTAAAACCATAGAGATTGCCGCTATAAATCCAAACAAATCAAGGATACAAATAACGTAGACGCCCGGGCTAGTTTTGACCCGACTAAAATACTTGATTTTACTGGCATTAATCGTCAAGTGAGTACGAGCCTTTAGATCAGCAGGTATGACTTTTAAGGCTGGTACTCACTTGATATCACGATTATCACGATAACCATTTCATCTAATCGTTTTAATAGTTAGTGAGTACATCAAAGATTATCGCGTTATTTGTTCTAATCATGATAATCGTATCACGATTCGTTCTAATCGCCCATTTGATTTCGAATTGCTTTTATTCGTCCTTCAATCTCCAAATGGATTTAGAAAGTTCGGTGCTTTTCCGGTATCTTCTGTTGTTGACGGAAGTTTTATTGTTAAGGTACCTGTCCTTGAAGGGTCCCTCTGTCAAGCCAATGTACGTTTTTGTTTCATTGTTGCATGACGAAGACGGTGTATATAACGTTAGTATACTAGTATAACGTTAGCGGTAGTATAACATTATTCGTTAGGCATTTGTTATACAAAGGGTATTGGTGCTTGTTTCTGCAATTACACTCACGTTTAAAACATATTGGGACACCTAGCAACGAAATGGCGTCTATTCATTAACTATTCACTTAGGCCACAATTTTCATTTGCGATTTGCGATCTCTTCCTGTGATGCGTAAGCGAGGTTTTGGCGCCAAATTGAAAACACCTGCTCACGCCATAGTTTGAAATCAAAACTTGAAATCGAACACGCTGATGAATGAAATTGGGCAACTGCAAAAAACAGGAGTAATTCTGCAGCATTATTATTTGAAAATTGAAATCAATATGTATTTTTATCATTTTCTTTCTAATAATTATTTAGAATTCATTAGCAGATTCAAAAAGTCATATTTGATACATAAATAGATTTCCAATTACCTACACAAAGTTGAAATCTATCGTACAAGGAAGATACGCATATTTACCTGTATTTTAAGGACTATCATAGATTCGAGAAATATAAGAATGGTACCAAATAGTTTACGTGTTTGAAGCAGAAAAACAGAAATCTGAACGCTATTTTTGCCACAGCTTTCGCGTCGTGACACCATTTTCGTGGCTCTTGAGCTGTTGAATCTTCGAAATCTATTGTCTTTTCAGTGATTTGATTGGATGAATTATCACTAAACAAATGCCCTGATTGGCCAGAATATTTTTCCACCTTGCTTTTGCTGGGTTAAGATGATTTTAAAACTGTATAGTCGAATTCAGCTAAAGAATTATGAAAGAAAAATGGTAGAGTTTTCGATTTTTGAACTATTCTTTTCTGATTCTTTTTTCGAATTATTTTTACTCATCGGCTATTCTATATTTTTTGCAAGATTCTTCAGCTTTCGATATCAAACTCATAGACCATTGTTTATTGCCGTCTATCAATCGTTATTTAACTATTTACAAAGCCTTTACTTGAAAATTTTGATCGTTGAAATACTGAGAAGATCGTCATTTTGGTTTTGCCTGAGTTCTAACTATCATGAGCGACAAGAGTGAAGACGTGCCTTGGTCGAACATGCAGTGAGTTTGTTTTTTTCGTCACTTTTATGTTGGAAATGTAGATTAAAATTAGAATCATCTCGATGCTGATATCATAGCTGTGCAACTGTAAATTTCCAACCAAACTGAAGTAGCGATGACTAGTGTGGTTATTTCTGGTAAAAAAATAATAACACTGAAATCATTCTGCTCTGTTATATATTACCTAGGCCTAGTAAGTGATTTATTATTCACAAAGCATCAACATAGCAAGGCCTAAGCTAAGCTAAGTAAGTTTCCCTATCATTCTTACTGTTAGCATAGCTTACTACTAGTAGAGAAGATGTTATCGAAACGTTTTATAAAGCATGTTTCATTCTTGTCGCATCTAAACATCTAAGCAGACATTATATTTACATACACAGCTAGATAGTTCATCATTTCAAGTTTTGATTAATTCTTTTTAGAATACATATCTATCTTTCTAGTTACGAAATCTGTGTTTCGATTCACCAAAAAAATGTTCGATTAGTAAAAAGTGATACATAGAGTGATTATAAAGAAGGCAACACTCAAAAGACGATAGACTCTTCTTCTCGACAAGCCTTCTTCGTGGTTTCCCATTAATCAGGAGATAAGTCTTTTGAGTCTTGTCTTCTTGAAGAATATCTTTCTCGTTATCATTGACAGGATGTAAATAATAGATATAAGACTACTTTTCATCTCTCTGTGCCAATTTTCATGCATCAAATCAAAACAAACTGCCCTAAAAAGCAAAAACCATGGCTTATCTGGGTCAGACCACTTATCTAAGACCAGTCTCTCTCGAAACGCCGCCCTACTAAATATCAAAGGCTTATTCTGATATATAGTAACTTTCATGTCAAATATTGAGTCCCAAAAAGTCTTTATAAGACTAATGTATTAAAGACGTTGTCCTAATAGATATCAATGGCTTAATATGATATGTTGTGACTATCGAGACCAATATTGTTTCCGAAACAGCCTTTATAAGACCAATTTATTAACAACGTTGCTCTACTAAATATCAAAGGGTATGTAGTAACTTTCATGTTCGATATTGTGTCCGAAACATCCTTTATAAGACCGATTTTTTTACAACGTTGTCTAACTAAATATCAAAAACTTATCATGACATGTGTTGACTCTCATATCAAATATTGTCACTTGCATCTTTAAATGTCAGAAATTGTATTTCGTACCATATTGGTATCTTTCCATCTCCTTTTCAGACAGCTATCGATCGAAGAAGACGAGCCGAAAGGTGAAGCAGCGAATACCGATGAATCTTCAGCCAATGGTGATAATGAAGAAGATGATGACATTGGTAAGGAGTTTCAAGATGCTGTTCGTCAACGAGGTTCAGTGGCAGTTGACAGGAGAAAGGTGAATTCAAATTTAGTTTATCTATCTAGGTATTTAATGACCGTTTATTGCTTCACAGGTTTAAAGAAGACTTTGGCGGTAGCCTTTGATTTTCTGGGCTAAGTCTTTTATGTGAACACAAGCTATGCAAAGATTAACATACTTTGCTTCTATCAAAGCCAGTTTGCCAACGCATGCAAACCAACTGACTCATAAGCTAAGAAAGACTGTGTGACATTTTGTGTGACATTTCGTGCTGTGTAGAATTTGACCATGAGTGCAATTAGCACAACCCGACTTCATGAAATATAAGGAACACCAATGTAGATATTCCTTGCTAGGGAGGAGGCAGAGGAGATACTTAAATTGTTCTATCTCCTGTCCAATTCGATCTTCCTCTATATCACGAACGAAGTTTTTGCAAACTCTTCCAGTGGTTATTAGTAGTACTATCACCAACCGCAAAGAGCCTCATTCTGCAGGCAGGTAGGACTTATGGTTATTATGACCAGCCCCCCCCCCCAACGTCAGCAACTATCCCTTTCCTCCTGGTTATCACTATGATTGAGCAGGTTGAAAAGACATCTAATGGAAATCAAAGAGGAAATCTAATTGATAAGAATCATTGCTCAGGAACTTTGACGTTATAAACGTACTCATACCCTTTCAGAGCCTTTTTTAACACTAAAACTGGGGAGGGGGCAAATGCCCTCCCATTCTTCAACTTTGCCTCTCCAGTCATGGTGTTTTTGACCCCAAAATATTATCCCTTTTTGACCTTAGTCAATTTTGACCTTATTTCATTGCAATCATAAAGGTCATAAAGGTGTGGTCAATAATAGGTGTTGGTCATCAGCCACTTATATTAGCTACTTATACAGTGGGGTTTCTGGGGGCTATTAACATATGCAGCAAGAGAAACTTAAGGATCCCTAAGCCATTTTGAGACCTCAGAAATGACAAAATATCAAGAGCTTCCAGGGGCGTCGCCCCCTTGACCCCTTCCAGGGCCCTGCCCTGGACCCACTGGAGGGCTTACAGCACCCACAGCCCCCCAGCTTTTTTAGCTTTATTGCTTGCGTACCTTCAGCAAATCATGACGAGACCAAAATCCCAATTATCCCTTTTTGTAATTTGCTCCCCACTAACAATTTCTTAAAAAAAGGCTTTGTACCCTTTACTATGACCAGCTATGGGACTGTTCATCATTTGTGCTGCAGGTTGGCACCGGAGAGACAATCATTTGGGTAATCCATTTTCTAACTTGACCATGATTATGGCAGACACCTCATGATAGGGTAAGACTTTTTGACTTTTAGTTTGGCTGGGTAACTACCTTTTTTGATTGGTTTGGGTAGATGCAAAAATCAGTAACGTAAAATTTCTCTTCGCTTTCGACCTGAGGCATTACGTTGCAGTCCCCAAATTGGGTCAGTTTTCATTGCCTTTGCCACTTTATGTTTGTCGAATCAAAGGAAGTCTTATTTTCGGCATCGATTACGAGATTCTGTTTACACAACAATCATGTTCTGTTACAGGGTTCAACAAGATCTCGAACTCAGCGGAAAAGATCTTCGGTGGAAGAGGGAAGGGACGGGAGACTTCAAAGTGATGTTTTCTCTTCTTTGAGTAAATTTCGAGAAAATCAAAAGAGTGGTTCAAAAACTGATTCAATTGCTTTGGTGAGTTGAAGGATTCTGATCTTTATTCATATGATCCAAAAGTCTATGGAACTATACAAAACTAGATAGAGTTTAACTTTATTTCATTAATTGAGTCATGGACAAATGTGCTTAATTCTGATAGATAGATACGAAAATACGCTCACTATCTTAGAAAGGTATTGCTTTATGAGCTAAGCACAAAGGGCCCACTGAATAGGTAAACTAATCGAGCAGTGCGACCCTGGTCTTTCCTCTCGATGTGACCACACCTCGAGTTTAACTGGATTTGATTAATTGCGTGATAGGCAAATATGCTTACTTTCTCTTGGCATTGGTTTCTGGATTATCCTCATATGGTGGGAAAATTTGCTCACTATGTTCGTAAGGTATTTTTTTATACACTCATCACAAAGAGCCTTTTGAATAATATGACTAAACGAGATAATTTATTGATAGTTGATATACGCTTGACTATATCCTTGAGGGTATCAGCACATGATTTCCTGAGTGTTGCTAAATTTTCTCCTCGCACTTTTTATCAAATCAAAACTTCGGCTTCAAACTGAGCCCTTTTGTTTGTCACCTAAGGCGTCAAAGTTTGTATTGTATATTAGCTACATTTAAAGTAGAACTAAGAGTAGAAAATAGAAAAGATGGATGTATTTCCGAGTTGCATGTCTATGTAATAATCAAACAAACCATCTAAGCTTCATTCTGATAAGTTATTTCTTGATTTTATTTCTTCTAGAATGCAAAACATGCGAGAATCTTACATGCAGCCACAGAACGTATAAAAACGCAGGTATTGTCTAAAACTTGATTCTTAAATACTTTTTACGTAGAAGACTGGAGTAGTTATCACGAAACATGCGATTAATGATGATGGGGCTTGGTAACAAGTGTCATACTTGCTTTACATGTGTTTCAGGTGACAAACCTCACCAGGGTCCCTTCACATTATTGCATAATCCCTCCACATTACTGAACTTCTTCTATACAAAAGTTGTGTGACAACTGCCAAGGTACCTAATTTATTACAGAACATCTCTACATTACTCAACACCCTGCACATTACTGCTAAATCCATTCACATTACTGAATACCCTCTACACTACTGCTAAATTCCTCCACAATACTCAACACCCTCCACATTACTGCAAGGTATTCCTCCACATTACTGAACATCCTCTACATTACTGAAAGCTTCTCCACGTCACTGAAAGTCTTCAATTGCAAATATCCCTCCACATTAAACTAGAAATCTCTACATTGCTGCAAACATCCCTCCATATTAAACTAAAAAACCCCTGCATTACTGAACATTTCCACATTTCTGGTCAATCTTCTCATTAATGTGCAGACAATATTTGCCCTAATATTTGCCCCTTTTTTATAGCTGCCTCTGTCGTTGGAATGCGACATCAAAGAAGAGGCTTACGCGATTGTTCAAAACACAGCCCAAGGTGTGAATTCAGTTGTTTATCTTATCATCAAGTTTAGTTTAGTTAAAGTATATCAAAGTATCTGTGCTCTAAATAAATGTTTATACTTTGAGAAGAAGCAAGATTTGGAGAATCAATTGAGATAATTTGTGAGAATGAAAATAACCTAAGTAGGACTCGAACACACGATCTCAAGATTAGTACTCTAGTGTGCTTATCATGGTTTATGCAGTGGTAGGATATTTACGTTTGGTTGGTAGTGTTTTTCAATATTTTTCCATTTCGTAGAGAAAAATCAAAATGTAGTTTTGGTATATGATATTTTGAATTCAAATGGAAAGATCAAAAGGTAGAACATAGTTGAATGTGAGTTTTTTCACACGAGCTTGAAAATCGTGAAAATATAGAAAATTGGATAACAGATCTCTTTTCACGCAATGCATGACGGGATTATGCATATTAGCAACGCATAGCTACCGCAACTTACGACTGCAGCATCAAATCTTCACCACAGCTGCAATAGATTTAGACCCTTGCAATTTTATCGTGAAATCTACTCACTAATAGCTCCATTGTCAATTCTTAACATCATTCAAATATTAATAAATAATTTATGTGTTGGCAGGAAAATAGATTAGCAATAATAGACTTGTCGTCAATCGGTATTGTCGGTATGTAAAATGGAATTTTCTATTTTACATAACGACATTTGAATTTATCGTGGTTTTAGGAAATAATTGAATTGTCTTTTTATTTCCGTGAACAAAATCATTCTTGTCATCGTTTCTGTTCTTACATTTAAGTGTTCAACAAAAATTTGCTCTTTCTTGAAATTGAGAACGAAGAGTGATTAGCTTGTTGACTTTTTGATGAAATTACAAAAGGGCCTAAAACTTTCAATGCCTTAGCAGAAATTTGATGCTGCAGTTTTTGGTGTTGTTTGCTTATTGGGTGTTAAGAGGCATATTCCTCCATGCATTGAGTGAAATAAATAAGATTTGTCTTCTTTTTCAAAATCATGATTTATCCTGCAAGCCTCCCTATGTTTTTACAAGGCTCAACGCGTTGCTTTCCAGCATTTGAGTTTTTTGTTCTGTTTCCTTCCTCAGCCTACAATCGTCTACTTGGCAAAAAACACAGGCTCACAATCGAAGCCTTTGACTACCTCTCATCCATGTGACAAGATGAAACGACCTCGCATTCATGCGATAATCAGCAGAACAACTTCTTCAAGGTTTACTTATTACGCTATTTCTTTATGTCTGATACCAACTTTTTAGTTTTGTTTTATTTTTAACATATGGTCCATTTTATCAACATTCATCACAGATTATTTCTTCTTCCGTTCTTTTTCTTCTAATTCGATAATTTCTTCCTTAATTTGCTCGATTTTCTTCTGGAGTAATTCTTTTTTCCATGGCGGAACTTCGCTGCTGTTGTGTTCCTGCTCAAGAGTCCGGATGCGGCGTCTGCAAACTAGTATCGGGTCCTCAGACACCATCCTAAACAGCAAACAACAAAACAGTTCACAAGAAAGTTATTTCAAGGGACACAATTTAATCAATCCTGCGAATCTCTACGAAGGTTTGCAGACATAGGCCCAGCGGAAGCTGTCCAGAGTTGGTCCAGTTCGAGATAAACCAATAGGTCTGGAGCGTACTCAAGAAAAATTTTGTAATCTAAATTCTCTCTCAGTTGCAATTTGATGCACTTTCAAATCAGAATAAACGTAAAAATGAACCGAGATTAACGGTAAAAATCTAATGTTTAATGGAGCAATATTATTGTTTTTAAAAAGAGTGACTTAGCCCAAAAATTGGTCCGGTCGAAGCCGCACCGACAGGACCGGTTTTGCCGGGCCTGAGGCAATGGAGCCCACCTCATTGCAGCTAAGTTTGACATTTCTAATTAGACTGACTGATAGCAAATGTTATGTAGGTTCGAAAGCCGAGAAAGATGCTAGTTCAAGTTTTGACAGTGCAAAATGAACAAAACTTTACAAAAATACACGTCTAAATTTCACTAGTTCAATCAGAAGTCTCGTTTCAATGCGAATGTTTCAAAGTTCAAGTCGCGTCAACTGTCAAATTCTTTACATCAAAACCGGGATTCTGTTGCAAGCAGAAGAAAAACTTCAAACGAACTTTTCAACATGGTGAGAGACTCTTGCCGGTTTTCAGTTTTTTACATGAGCTAATGTTTTATTGAATGGGTAAATATGGGTTGTTTTCCGGTGATGTTTGGCATTGGTTGACATTAGTCGATATTTGTTGACATGGTTGTCTTATTATTTTATTTTTACCCTTTACTTCTAACTTGATCTTCACTAATAGTGACAAGAAAGACCGCTAAAACCACACAGTTTTAGATTTGAACGGTTTTAGTTTAATTATTTTTCTTAAGTTTTGTTGTTGAACTGGTCTAAACCGTGCACAAAGTTTGGTTGAATTTATCAGGAAACTGATTTATGATGAACGAAAGTGTTGCATATTGGATTATTTGTTGAAATATCATAGTCTGATTAATTATAAACAAGAATACATTGAACAAGTAGAAGAAAAGAATATTTGGCTCAGTTGTGGAATCATGTCAATTTAAGTGAAACAATTATAAGACAAAAGACTCGTGCGCTGTCACGGTTGAAAAAGGTGAACAAAAGCATATTACTAAAGGCTTCCAAACCATTTCTTTCTATAAACTATGCTTAAACCTAACCCTAGACTGTTACTGAAATGAAAAATGATCGGGTATATATCAGTCGAATACATCGACTCACATTTTATGTTCTTTCTTTGCCATTATTTCCTTCTTCCATGCTGGCACCTCACTGTCTGTTCCGTTCTCCTGTTTTGAACAAATGAAAAATCTTTGTTTTTGCCGTCCTGCAAATACTTAAAAGATCTCATACTGCCAACACGCCAACTGAAAATATAACTTCATGCTTCTTCAGCGTTTAATGCTTGTCTGATGCAATAACCCCTAAGAAGTATTGACGTTGTTTTTCTCGAACGTATGGCTTGTGAATCTCTACCACTGATCTCAAAATAAAAACTGGATCGAGCATCTATCGTTCTGAAATGAAGTCATTGGCAGCCATATTGATAGGTGCAATTCAATACATTGAGATTTCACTAGGAGTACTATTTTCTTTGACGATTTGGAATGTTATGAATGCTCAGCAACAGATTGAAAATCGTGCAGCTTATTGTAAACAAAGAATCAAGGCAATATGATTTCTTTAGCATCCATATTGGGAGGCCAAACGCAAGCCGAAGTAATTGGCTTAAACATCTGAATCCAGAAATAACAGAATGCTCGGTCCAGTCTTTATTTTGAGATCAGTTAATCTCTACTGACTTACATCGTCATATAATTCAAATGAGAGGCTAGCTAAAGTATATTTTGTGGATTTCATAAGTTATTCAAAACAACAACTACGAAATACTATTTCAATGCATTTTTTGGCAGAATAAAACATTTTCTGTCCAAATTTTCGATTAGTATATACAGAAGAAAAGTATAGGAAGATATTTTGGGTGTTATCCTACAGTTCTTCCTGGCGATGCTTTCCTGGGCTAAGTAGAGTCCCTAATTTCAATAACCCCCCTTTTTTCTCATTTACTAACCCTTGATTTAGATTCATCATTCTTTATGTAGGATTTTCGTCCTGCTTGTTTTTGTTGGTTTTTTCTCAAGGATTCGATTACAAAAATACAACATTTTTCTTTAAAGCTGTAATAGCAAATAGAATGATTACTAAACCTCTTTTGCATTTTTCTCGTCCATCTTTTTGGTGATTTTTGTCAGCAGGAGTTGTTGCTTCCATTGTGGAATCGGCTCCCCGGTGACTTTGTTGACTTTTGGTACATGAAATCGAGGATCCGATTGTCTTCTGAACGAGACTGATGCTTCATTCAAAGGGTTTTCCTTCTACAAAAGAAGCAAATGAATAGCTGAATCAAGAAAAGAAGGCATAAAACGTAGCATTTTACAAAAGGAAACAATCGTATACGTTATAGAAGTATTTGCACTAATACCATCAAAGTCCCTTCAGGTGAAATTTACGGTCACAAATGTTCTTCGTTACTTATGTTCGCTATACATTAGGGAAGGTTGAGTTGTGATGATATGCATACAGAGACAGAGAAAACTCATTCATACCAATGAGCTAGAATGAGCATAATGAATACTAAAACAGCTAGAATTTATCACTTTGTAGCTATGAAGCGGGATTTTCATATAATTTATCTTGAATATGTCGGAATCTTTCCTCAATAGACCCCTTTCACATTCATTGCAGCTCAGCGTTAGCCTCGACATGATGTGTAGTGAAATCCCAAAGCAGGCATCGGTTTTAGGAATGCATTGAAAAGCTTTGAGAATTCAAGATCAATGCATGCTCCTGGGAATTAGTTGCACATCATGATGTTTTTCTGATTCTGATTGCCATTGAATATAGATCAAGACGATTTGATAACCAATCGTTTATCTTTTTATTCAAGTTTTCCAAGATTGAGATTGTATAGTCTCTTATTTTGCCGTTATTTTAGTGAAGAAGGTTATGTTTGAACAAATAGACTATAATGCTTCTTTTGGTTCCTCTTAAAAATTTTTGCTACTTACGAAAGGTTTGAAAGTATTCACCGTCATACACATGCAGGCAATGTGTACATACTTGATTTCAACAGGCAAGACAGTAGATAAGGGATAAGGGAGGGTGGCGCAAAATGTCACAGGCGTGAGTTGTCAAAGCCTACCCTACGTAGTCCACTTTTAATACTGTTGAACATCAAAAATGAAACAAGGACACAGCACAACAACTCTTAACCATCAACTTCTCTAAGGTAGTCAAGTACCAATCTCAATGTGTTTATGACCAGTTTAATCTTTTAGTATGGACTAGGTTTCATTTTGATTTGCCTAGTTTAAGTCGAAAAATTTGCATATACTTGCATTTTCCAGAAGCTATCTTTCTGTAAATCTGTAAATAGCAACATGCAATTCTTTCAAAACTTGTAAAAAACAACCAAAAGAAGCTTAGGCTTTGATATTTCATCCGCTGTAGATCAGGCTTTGTTTATTTCTTCAAATTGATTTATTTATCCATGCAAAAATCATCAATCTAAACATTTCGGTCTTCAAAACAGCCAAAAGTAAATACGAAAACCTCAAGCAATTGGCTTTAAAATGCAGTTTTAGACTTCTGCACGCTCTTTAGTGCTTTACAGTGTAATAACGATAGTCATTTTTTCAAAAAGTCTAAAGTAGCTAATATTTAAAGTGAGTTTGATTTGATTAAGTTTTTTTTATCTTGTAGCATTTTGAAGATGCTTTCTATTTTTAAAGCAGCAACATTCTTTTCGATTTCCCTAAAAATTTGAAAAGAGAATAACCGAAACGAGCTTATATATCTATTAATATTTTATCCGATGTATTTCGTGTTTCCTTTACTTTTCAAATTTGTTGATTTATTAATGCAAAAATCTTTTATCTGAATTTTCCGGTGTTTAAAGCAGCTGAAAGTAAACACGAAAACCTCAAGCAATTCGTTTGCTAATCCAATTTGACAAAAGTTATTGCCCTGCTCCTAAGTGCTTGGCAATATAATCAGTATCATCAGCAAGGTGGAAAAATGTTTTGGCCAATCAGGGCATTTGTTTACTAATGATTCATCCAATCAAATCACTGAAAAGACAATAGATTTTGAAGATTTAAGAGCTCAAGAGTATTTGAACGCTATTTTTGCCACAGCTTTCGCGTTTTTCCGCCATTTTCAGGGCACTTGAGCTGTGGAATCCTCGAAATCTATTGTCTTTTCAGTGATTTGATTGGATGAATCATTAGTAAACATATGCTCCGGTTGGTCAAAAACATTTTTCCACCTTGTTAGTATCATCAATTCTCAAAACTTCAAGATAGCTTGATAATAGATACTAAAACTTTGCACCTGACACTCATCAGAGTAGTTCGTCAGGAAAGGCTATGATTGATACAGAACTTGAGAATATCAAGAAAAATCGGAAACATAGTAAAACAGAATTACAAAAGCTTTTTGTCTGACGCTGAGAGAAGTACGTCAGAAAGAAAACGAAAATTAAACTTTTCAAATTAGTATACCCAGAGGTAGATCGAAATTGACCAATCAGAAAAGAGCTGATTGTTGAGTGTCAGAAGCATAGCTTTAGTAGCTTTTACTGTTATCAAGCTTAAGTTGATTTGCTTTTATGTTTTTCTATGTTTCAGATTTTCCTCACCATTTTGTACTTGGTAAATTTATTTAAGAAGCTTTTAAACACGAAAGCTCGAGCAAATGTCATGCGATTTAGCACGCGTGATGACACGATGGGTAAAAATCAATTTACGTGTAAATTATTTGTGTCAAAACGCTTATTAAGAAAACTTGTATCATAACATTATCATCTGCATCACATTTCGTTATAATTCACGTCCATAGTTCAGCAATTAGAATATTTAATAGACAAGATGGCGTCAGTGATTTATAGATTGTTGATTTTGTGGTAAAGGCACTCTGTTGATTGTTACAATACTTTTGTTTTGTAATAACATTGGCGCACTATGCAACTCAAACCCAGTAAATTATTAATTTCCATTCCACATCACTCAGGCGTGTGTACGCTACATATGACATTGGCATACAAAATTTGCATTCTTAGAGAGCATTGGTAAAGATAAAGGCTGGCATGCACAAATTTTGAAATTGACATATTGTATTCATGAGGAGAAGCAGGATTTTGAAATTCAATCGAGATAATCAGTGAGAATAAAAATGACCCAAGTAGGACTTGAACCCACGACTTTTAGACTCGTACTCTAGTACGCTAACACTGCACACTGGGATGCGAAAACGTAAGACTGGACTAAAATTTATTTGAAGAATCTATTTCTGGACTCTAAACTTGTATATCTCTAAACTTTCCATAATTTCAAGTCTCAGTAAGAAAAAATGGACTGGTTTGTCAGCGTTTTTCAAGCGTCTTTTTCACCTTATGTCTATTCACGTTGGATATGAAATACAAAAAACTTTTTCCCATATGCTTCAACCTTACCGTTTAATATATTCTTGTTACGAATCTCATTTCTTGATAGCCTAAAAACAGATACTTTCAAAATTGTTTCACACGAACTAAATACACATTTTCGATGAATAGTATTACCTCAGTATTGCATCGCAAAATCCTAGAAACAGACGCTTATTTAGCTATTCTGGATTCTGGAACAAATATCAGCTTTGATTTTGTAATCCCCTAAATACACGATTAGTTTAATAAAATTGGTGCATGCAGTAAAGTAACTTTTATCTTCTATACTATTTTATACTATACTATACTATTTCATACTATACTATACTATACTACACTTTTCAAGATTATATCATATTATACTAGACTGCATGATACTAGACTAAACTATACTGTATGATACTAAACTAAACTATACTGTGCTAAACTCTACTATACTTAACTAAACTATACTATACTAAACTATATCTACTATACTAAACCATACTTTATCAAACTATGCTATACTATACTATACCATTCTCTACTATACTATACTAAACTATACTATACTATCCTATACTAAATTATACTATATCAGACTAATCTATACTATACTAAACTATACTTTAATAAACTATTCTTTACTCTACTACACTATACCATACTAAACTATACTATACTAAATTATACTATACTATACTATACTGTTTGATACTTTACTAAATTATATTGTGCTATACTCTACTATACTAAACTATACTATATCAAACCAAGCATACTTACCTTTTGAATACTCATATCTTCCAAGAAGAACTCGACAATCTTTATCTCTATATTTATCTCCTCGTTAAATCTTTCATCAAAAGCTTTATCGTTTTGCCACCAATTCTCCAGATGACTTCAAACCAGATTCACAACCGTTTGCCTTACACTCTGATCTGAGTTTGGTGTTATTTTAAACTGAATACTAAGCGAACGATTAATAATAAATGACTTTAAACCTCGAATTGTGCTGGTGGTTTATCAATTACTTTTGCGTTTTGGTAAAACATGTTTATAGCTAAATTTAGAAATAAGCTCAAAAGGTGTTATGCAGCAAATGCCTCTTAGAACTTTGGGTAATTTCTAGGATGATATATCCAACATGCGACAGTTTGTAGCAGATATAATCACCAAGAATTTAGTTTATCTGCTCAAGTTGTCCTTATAAGACTTATTTGCTTTAGGAAGATTGGATTGTTATATTCCCATTTCGATTTGAATGATATCTGCTTTACAGTGGCTTACCCAGCCCTGGAGAAGTGGGGGGGTCGGGAGGTTTGGGGGCGGAGCCCCCAAAAAATTTTTTCTCGACCACGCCCTTTAGACTCTCGGAAAAGAGGGGCAACGCCCATTTTTGTGCATCTTGTGAGAGAAAGATCGTAAAATGATTTCAAACTTTGCTGGATCTGCCTACCCCCCCCTGAGGTACTGATTTTATTGCATTTTTGGGAAAATCTCGAGGACCATCTTTTTCAAAAGTGGGGGGGTCCGGACCCCCCCATTCCCCCCCGTGGGTACGCCACTGCTGCTTTAGTTTGCTTAATTTTGCCTTTGTTTTTTTTTTGCGATACTCCTCTTTGCCTTCCTGCTGTTTCTCATTTTGCTCCACTCTTCTGCTTACTTAACTCTTCTGCCTCCTCCTCCTTGATTTGATTTACTTCACTTTGCTTTGGTTTGCTTTTCTTATTTCCATTGCTTCGCTTCGCGGTTCTTTGCTTTATTTCATTTCATTTTGCTTTGATTTTCCTTTTTACCTTACTTTCATCATCAACATCTTGCGTCTTTAACTTTCATCTATTTTGCTGACTTTCATTTCGCGTTCCATTGATTTTCTTTCCTTTTTCATTTGTTCATTTGCTTTCCTTGGTAGTACTCTATTTTGCTCAACTTGCTTCCATTTACCTTTCGCTGTTTTCCTTTATTTTGCCTCGCTTTGTTGTATTTTGCTTTGCTCCTGGGGCTTTGCCTTCCTTATATTTGTTTCCTCTACTTTGCTTTTATTTCCTTTTATTTACTTTCCTTTTCAATTATTTCTTTTCCTTTTTTATTTTGCTTTGATTTGCTTGACTTTACTTTGCTTTGATTCGTTTAGCTTTTCTTTAATTTGCTTTGATTTGCTTTGCTTTGAATATCTATGCTTTAGTATGCTTTAATTTGATTTCATTTGCTATACTTTTCGTTGCTTTGCTTTGCTTTGCTTTGTCTTCTTGACGTCGATTTGCTATGTCTGACTCAGGGATGTAGTCCTAAAAATTCAAGAAGGGGGGCTTAAAAACTGAGCAACCGAAGGTTGCGAAAAACACAGCTGGGGATCTGGGGGGCGCTGTGAGCCCCCCAGCGGGTCCAGGGTGGGGCCCTGGTGGGGGTTTAGGGGGCAAAGCCCCCGGAAAATTTTCGAATTATTGGATGAAATAGATGTCTGAAATGCCTAAATTTGATGGATAGCAATTCTCAAGGTGAAGATTAAAAACATTCAAGTAAACTCTGTACTTGAGAAATGTTCAATCCTTCTAAATAGGGTTCAAACTGATCTACTGAACTCTCGCGAATTCTTATCCGACGAAAGAAAAGATCCACTTGACCAATGTTGGTAGGAATAGAGAAAACACTTACGAAACTAGGTCACGTTCCCAACAGTTTTGCTTATTTCTATTAATTAAACCGTAAATTTTTTTAAATTTTTAACAAACCTAAGACGTAGATTTTTTTAAACCTAATGTTAATGTTCTTAAGAATATATAATCTGCAAGTCATTCAAGTCGGAGACACTTGTCGTTTTCCTTTTACGGGTTTGATTGTCAATTGTTACTCGATGGTAGAGAAGCCAATTTCTCAAGGCCTTCTCTGCATCCCACATATTTTGAGGTGGACCATTGATATTCACAAACAAAAGGGAAGAAATATGCGTTATTGCCAGGTTAGATCACATTAGACTCCTCAGGTTAAAGTAAAAAAATTAAAAAAACATACCTACCTAATTTTCGTTGGGGGGGGGCTCTGCCCCCCCAAATATCCTCCCTTTTTTAACAAGGGGGGCTGCGCCCCCCTGCGCCCCCCCAGGACTACATCCCTGGTCTGACTTGACTTTGCATACTTTACCGCTTTACACTACCATGCCTAGCTTTGCTTTACTCTTGATTTGCTTTGCTTTGCAATACTTTGCTTTTGAGCTTCTTTGCTTTACTTTGATTTTCTCTATTTTGCTTTGATTTGCTTCGCTAATTTGGTCTGATTTGATTTGCTTTACTCTTACTTTGCTTTATCTTGCTTTGCTTTTTTGCCTTAGATAGATTTGCTTTCCTCAGCTTATTGTCAAAATATTTCTGGCCTACCTGTATGTCGATTCTCATGACTAGACACCCTATGGACGATTCTAAAACCAACAACATTTCTTCCTCTGCCCCAGACCCCTTGTTTTCAGCGAAATTCAAAAGAGGAAGCAAACTGCCAAGATATCTTCCACTCTCTTTCCCATACGAAACTCAAAAACAAGATGGCTATTCCTCTGCAGCTGCGAAAACAGCTCTTACGACTATCAAATTTGGTAATTTTTGTATTAATTTGTCATCAAACTAACGCAGTGGACGATATTCCTAGAGGACATGGTCAAATCTTAGGCAAACACAGAGATGCTGAAGGCCATGTGCCAATTTTGACTGATCTTCCTTCCCCTCAAGAATTTTACGATAAATATGTTAGTATCAGGAGACCTGTGGTGTTCCGTGGACCGGGGAAAAAATTCCCAGCTTTTGAGAAATGGACCGACGACTACTTGATCAAGAATTTTGGTGATTTGGAAGTTAAACTGGAACACAAGACAGAAAAGGGTAGGTATTTTTATGTTATGAAATCTTTATTATGTAATGAATAATGTTAAGTCTACTGCTATCAGCTACCACATATGGCAACCTCAAAACTCGTTTACCTTCGTACCAGAGTTTATCTTTCAACCCTATCATGGTACGAAAAGTTTCTTAGCAAGTTTTTTAACATTAAACCCCAATTTTTCTTCATAAACCATGGCTTTTTTAATTTTCTATCACTGCCAAACATGAATTGGATGTAAAGAAGCAAAGAGAAATGCCAATTTCATCATTGCAAACGGCTAAAACATCTTGTTAAATGTTACTAAGAAGCTAAATGTCTTGTTAAGCAAAATATAGAAAGTTTCACAAATTTTTTGGTTCGCACAAAATCTCCTACCAAAATTTCCTAAGTTTGGAAAATCTGGCCCTAGCCCCTACGGTTTCTTATAAACGGCTTTTTATAAAAAGAAATAAGTATATACCAACACCTAGTTAAAACATATCCCGAATAATAACCTACCCTAAAAAAGTAGATCCTAGCATAAAATCTTATTGAGATTAATCATTTAGCTTTGATTATGGAATAAATCTAACTAATAAAAACTGCAGGAAAAATTAGTAGTGTGATGTATTTGCCCAGTTTGGCCTGCAATCTAACCTAAATGAATTATTCTTTGTTTGCTTCAGCTCTGTGCCTTTCTATTGTTTTGTATCTACCTGCCCCCTTATCCCCTTATCTTTTACAGGAAGAGCACACAGTTAATGAGAAAACACATTTTATAACAGTCAGAACAAAATGCTGCTATGCAGCAATGTTTGTCTGGAAGTGTTGTTGAACTGGTAGTGTTTTTGAAATTGTTTTGGTGGACACTTTTCACTTTCAGTTTTTTTGGGACGGGGAAGCTTGAGTTCTTCTTTCTATAATTCATAATACTTTATGATTTGATAATCAACAGTATACACCTCAACTCTTAACTTGATAGGGTGAAACTTTATGGGTGAATTGGATGAAATTCAAAATGCCAGATCTTTTTAGATACTCTACTCGTTTCATTTATAGGGAAAACTCCTGTTGGGGAAAGAGGTGTTGGCAGAGACACAATCAGAAGCTATCTAAAAACATATAAAACCAAACCATCATACATCGTCTCTCAGCTACCTGATCCAATGGCAGATGATGTTCTTGTACCTCCATTCATGATGTGTGGGACAATCTACGAAAGAATTCTAGAGTCAAATATCTGGTTGAGTGCTGGTGGGACAAAGAGTATGCTGCATCGAGATGCGGACCATGCCATTAACTGCCTGCTGAACGGAACCAAAGATTGGATCTTGATTGACCCCAAGCAAGAAGATAAGGTATTACTTTTACCGCAATGCTTTGATTCAATGCACTAATGGATCGATTGCTGAATCAGCAAGCTTCCATGAAGAAAGTTTTGTAAAGGACAAGGTTTTTGCATACATGGAAAGTAGGTGGATCTCTGTAGAACAAGATACCTTCAATTAATCCCGTACTAGCTTTTTAGGATGTGATTTATGAAGGATGAATTCATTTCCCTTTTCATTATGTTTGTCTTTTTCTCTAGATTCCAATTGCTGAAGGGGATGTTGGTTATGGTGGATTTGCTGTCCTTGATGTTGATAAAGTCAATCTGATAAAATATCCCAAATTCAAGCAAGTTAAATGGGAGTATGCAAATATGACGCCAGGAGATTGTTTATATCTACCTTGTGGTAAGTTTTACAGTTGTTTTTATCAGAGTTGTTGAACTTTAAAGGGGCACACGTATAGTTTGGTAGTTTGATTATTTGCATGTTGCGTAAGTGTTTTGATAAACTTGCTGTAGACAGGCAAGAGACATTGAATCTCTGCAAATAAAATTGGTTTCAAAACATTCTCGCCAGGGAGAAAGGAAAAAAAGAAAATTCTGAATTTCCAATTCTTTTGCGCCCTTTTTAAGAAATCTTGTGGAAGTAACTAGTGATTTTTTTTCATAGTGAGCAGAGACTTAGGCCAAGCATACCCCAAATAAGAGATACCTGCTCATGGAGATTTTTAAGAATGTTAAAATTGAATTATAGCATATCAACTAGCTAATCCGTTTGCATCTTCAATGGAATATCATAATTTAGGCTATGTTATGTAAGATCTAACTCAGCAGAATGATTTTGAAATGAATTCTTGGTGAGTGAATTAAACGATTTCATGTTGTTTTAAGTCTTAGTTAAAGTAGGTATGTTACAATCACTTTCCTTAGAATATATATATATATCTACTGCAACATAAAAGTTAAGCAAAACAGAGAGATTGAGAGCAAGTAGGATTTGGAGAATCAATTGAAATAATTTCATAATTGAAAAATGAGGCTGAAACTTAGAGGTGCAAACTCAAGAGTTAGTTTGTATCCTACATGGGTATTTTTCATTCACAAAGATCATCTCAATTAAAGCTCAAAACAGTATAAGATGAATAATAAAAGATAGCAATGAAATAACCTAAAAGAAGTTATTGATACATAATGATTTTCTTCCATAGGTTACTGGCATCAAGTCAGATCATATGGCGAGAAGAACATGGCAACTACAGTTCTGTTTTCTCGCATCAAGTTCTTCAATAATTCAGACTGTGCCACCAAGAAGCTTGAATACACTCAGTTGTCAAAAACCGGAATGGTTTGGACTTATCCTGGATTTGGACAGCAGACCTTAGGGAATTCCGATCCCTTTGAACTCAAGTAAGCAAATAGTCGCTTTCGAATCTGAAATTGTATATATTTCAGTTTTTATTTTCCAGTTTGTTTAAAACGAAGAATCTGTACTCTAGTTATCAAATTCAACTTTTGTATTTTTCTATTTCATTTTATCGTATGGTATTTATCGTGTCATGTTATTCTATTTTAGAGAAGATTTCGAAAACCAGTT
This sequence comes from Pelagia noctiluca, assembly GCA_963924455.1. Classification (NCBI taxonomy): domain Eukaryota; kingdom Metazoa; phylum Cnidaria; class Scyphozoa; order Semaeostomeae; family Pelagiidae; genus Pelagia; species Pelagia noctiluca. The sequence goes on along the minus strand of OZ004327.1, from coordinate 13,948,219 downwards.
TAAAGAAAGAAACCTCAAAAAACAGAATTACAAACACTTCAAAAGACATTATAATGGGGTGAGTAATTCAATCAATTCTAAAATATTTATACATGTTGTAAAGACAGGAAGTTCTGATGAAACTGAATTTTTGTCTTAACATAGTAGAATCCCGATAAATCGAACAAGCATGGGGTGATCAAAATAGTTCAAGTTATTGTATGTTTGAGTTATTGAGGCTCTCGATAACTTGAATAGAATTCCAGAGGAATGCCAAATCTGTTTGAGTTAGCGTGAGTTTGAGTTATTGTATGTTCAAGATATTGGGATTCTTCTGTATTTGCGTCAGAATAGAGTTGTTCAGGTTTTAGAAAACTGTGGAAATTTTGAATCAATTGGATAAGCTATAACACCTGCCTTATCCTATTGCTTATTCTCTATTGGTACAAGGCGTTCCTGTGTTCAGCAGATACCCAATGGCCCTTGTATGAGTCAAATACTCGTAGTTGAGCAATGGAAAATCAAAACTAATTGATTGAGTCTACTTCCAAATATTTGAAGCTAGAAGAATTTAAAGTTGAAACACAATTATTTTCTTACCAGACTTTCTCTAAACTTGATTACAAAAAACAAGGTGTCCAAAAATTTGATACATGACCATCCTCTTATCTTTGTTCTTCCATCATCCTTTCAAGTTTGCGCTATAGATTGCATTTCCTGATTGCATTTCCTAAGAATCAAAGCTGCCGATACTTGATAGTTGGAAGTAACTCCCTTTCAACTCCAGCCCCTTGCAACACTTCCACAATAGTAACTCTGTCCTCAGCATTTTTCATAAGAACTATTCATTTCTGTGACTAAATCACTTTTTGTGATTCTTAGGCAGAGTCATTAAAAAAGAAAGGCGGAGAAGCAGAACAATTGGGGAAAAAGGTAAGACATACTGTAACTAATTGGAAAATCTTTTATCCATTGTATTTAGAAACTTCATAAGTTTCTAGATTGCTGTTGAATCGCCTATTTGGTGCTTGTATTTTATTTAATATTGATTAGTATATGTAATTAGTAGATGTAATAGTAATGAATCAACTAATTCATGCATGAAGCAATTTTAGGGAATGCATATATCTATTTATTGCAGGTAGAAGATGCACTTTTATTCTCTTAGAGCTATGCTGTATCAATCTCTTCTGCTTTCATCATTTCTGGCCTCTGTTAAGAACTGAATACTTTTCTTTAACAATTTGTTAAAATTTTTTAGAACTGCATGTCCAAAAATCCTGCTCCATTCCATAAACCTTCCATACGATATTCATCTTATTTCAGTTGGTGGAAATTTTGGATGTTGCAAAGAAAGGATACGTGACTTTGGACGACATCAAAGGAGCGACAGTGGCGCAGATGAAGGAAGCCGCCAATACGATCGACCCTGACCCAGCCAACACCGATTATTACGAGCATTATATTTTCAAACCAAAACACGTTCGTAAAATGCTCATGAGCTCGTTCGATGAAACTAAGAACAAGTTTGTTCTTAAAAAATTCATCAAAATTTGGATGGTAAGTAAAACTCGTACTAAGGCTCTCCATATATCTCCATATAGTATGGCTTTCCTTACATCTCCATGCTGCTATCAATTTCAGAAACTGTCAATATGCTGATGATTTTATCAATTGTTATTAAGCAGTAAACATTACATGGTTTGTTCGCAATTTTGAAAGAAAAGCCTTGTTTGTAGGTAGCTTTTTTACTTTGCGTGGGAAACGTGTCATCAGCATACCAGACACTGGTACTTTTCCCAAAACTTCTAAATTCTTACACTAGAGAAATAAAAGCTTTGTTTTGCTGCTTTATTTAAGTCTTCTTGTGTCGTGCACTCTCGTAAACTTGCACTTTTCAATATACTTGTAGTGTAGCAGCAATTACTACCAGATATCACATGAAATGAAATTTTTATCATGTTACGAAATTTCGGGGTAATAACCTTGATCTCAAAACAGGATCGAGACCCGGTTGTTCATATTATCGAATGTTTGATGCCAGCCCGTTGCATTGATCCTCAATATGGCTGCCAATGACTTCATCCTTTAAACAAAAGAAGCTTGATCCAGTCTATATGTTTATGTCAGTGGATAGTACTCGTTATCAAGAAGAGATCAAGTCCAATACAGTACTCATAGCTTATGAATCCGAATTTGATAGTGGGTAAAGGCATTGAACGTCGTAACGGAGTACACTTGTAAATATATAGAATAAAATGTTTTGCCTCCATCGATTCATTTTAAAATATATTTATTTTTCTACTTTTCCCAGTGGTTCGATCACTAAACCCTTGTTAAAAACCACCTCAAGCCCTGTCACAAAGTATGAAGAGAGAATTTCCTAGCACTCTGTAATTTCAGTCAAAAAGGGAAAATGAATCACGAGGTGTGGTCACATCGAGAGGAAGGACCAGGGTCGTACTGCTCTACTATTTTACCTATTCAGTGGACCCTTGTGCCTTTAACAAAACCAATACGTTACGAAGATAGTGAATGTATTTGCCTATCTACCTAATCAACCTATGGGTTTTGCTGCTTTATATTTATTTTTAGACGTATTGATGAAATTGTTAAATATTTCTATTGATTTGTTCAGGAATCAGAGGGTTCTGAAAAGATGGCGCGTGATGTGTTCGGAAAATTGAGTGATGACCAAAGTGAAGAGGTCACCCGAGAGCAACTAGAAAAGAACATCGATGACGTTTTGGCACCTTTTCAAAAGGAAAGCAAGGTGGACCCATCAGGTAACTCCCTAACAGATTTCATCAACAAGTCTTTCAATGAATCACCCTGTTTTGATACTAATACGAGAGCCAATTATTCGAAGTTTATGAATATCAAAAGATAAGAAAAGAACAATTAAGCATGCTTTAAGACGTTTTGATGTAAGATATTCTTCAGTAACTTTGTCATGCTTAATGGTGGTGCAGTTCGGTGGAGGATATTCAGTGTGGAGGCTTTTATTTCTAGTTTTCCAGATAATCTAGGCCTAATTTTACTCTCTGCAGCTGGAAATGGGACCCTTAGTTTAACCGTAGAAAAGGATTCTCGATGGACTAGATCACTAATTGTGATTATTACAGAACAATTGCAGAATGACTGGCAAAGATTTTGAAATTATTGATACCAAATATGAAACCAATATTTGTTATCAAACGTTATACAATGATATTCATAGCTTTAAATTCGTTCATCTATACGGTTTTTGAAACGAAATTGCAACGATAATTCTTGGACTACCTTTGCTACTATATACGATTACTAACGATCCAACGATCCATTGATTTTTTCATTATTATTACAAGTGTCTAGGCCGAGATGGCCCTTAACTGTTCAATATTTTAATGTAGCCAATTTCTAGATACAAACAGAACGTGCTTAAAAGTGTAATCTAAATCACAAAGTTAATTAATCAAGAAATCAGCAATAAACAAAAATACAAAGTATATACAAATCATGTTACTAAAAACATTTTAGATGACGTTATTTTTTAAGAAATTTCATTTGATTTGTTGAGATAGCGTTTTCTGGCATTGAAAGAATTGTTACAAATTGTCCCAATAGTTAGCGACTCACAGTCAAAAAGAACATGTTTTCATTGGTCGGCAGTTCTGTATTGGGATAAGTCCTGTAAATGGTTTGGTTTGAAGCATGTCTAATCTCTTGTTTTCAGAAAGAGGACATTCCATAACAAACTGTAATTCAACCTCGACTTTTAATGAATTTTCCATTGTTTGCAATACAAGCAAAACCTTTCATCTCTTGCTGTTTAATTTGTACAAACCTATCAGTTTCACTTCGGAGGCTATGAGCGCTTAAGCTTAATTTTGCTAACAAGCAAAATTTAAAGAAAATTATCAAAGATTACATTGGAATTTAGGAGACTATTATCATCAACAATTGAAGGAAGACAAAGCGATGTTTGGAGAGGAGGTACCCAAAGAAGTCACGGAGAAGGACCCAGGTGATGTAGACGGTGATGAAGATGAAAACGAGACCGGAAATGAAGATGAAGACTGGGAAGGAGTTGACGACGACGGGGATGAAGGAAATCAAGATGGCGGAGATGAATCAAGCAAAGATGGAGGCGAGGATGCTGAAGTTGAGGGAAGTCAAGATGGTGGAAATGACGGAAGTAGAGACGATGAGGTTGAAGGAAGCCAAGATGGTGGAGAGGAAACTGAGGCGGATTCTGAAACTAAGAAGGAAGCGCCTACCAACAAAAAGGACGAACTTTAGATTTGATGAATGCAAAATCCCCAATTATTTAATTACCACTGCCTGTATAGCCTATGTTTTTACATAAAAAAGCATTATTTTTGCAATTCGTACTTTTGATATTTTTGTATGTGGAAGTCATTTGTTAGTTTAAAGTCACTAGAATGTTTTGTTTTTCTGCTTGGGTTTGTTCTTCTGCCCCTTTTTCCGAACCAGTGAAAGAAAGTGACCTGGTAGGTACTGGCCAGTCCAAGTATCACTCCATCTAGTTGCACCCTGGGGAACGTCTTTGCGAGTACTGTCCCGTCAGTACACGCTTTTTATTTTATAAGGAACCTACCTCAAGACCTAGTACTAAAAGTTCCTTAAATTTTATTTTATTGTTATAGGAAACAACTGAACAAAAGAATCCATAGTACTTTACAACAAATTCTAGTTCTGGGTTCCATCAGATACCATCAGTAGACCTACTGTTGAAGGATACTATTAGCACTGTGGAGGATATTCAGTACAGCGGAGGGAAACCAAAGGCGCAAGTCTTGAAAGGCAACCCCAAAGTTGGACGCATCACGCTTGCTCACTCCATCCAAAATCCCTTGCACCAATCTCCTTGTTTTTAGATTTATGTAGTGTCCTGGAGCAATTTCATACTAATCCACAGGGGTTGTGGATCCATGCAGAGTGGGTTGGCTTTAATCGGTCTAATATACACGAATTTTTTATAAGCGATTTCAGCTCGAGCTCAGTACTAAAAAGTGCTTAGCTTGAGGGCGAATTGGAGTACTCAAAATTGCTTAGCAATTGCTTAGCTTTTTCTTACTTAAAAATGTTTCCCTTAGAACTGTATCTCACAAGTTGTTGTACAACAAATGTAAATGGTATCTTGCATACAAAAGTGTGCCGAGGTACTAATATCCACTGTGACATACTTCTCTATAGCTGCTGTACGAATTTAATTTCCAATTGGATCAGAACTTACATTTTCAAATTGCTCAGCATTCTTCTATCCAGTACTAGAGTTCCTTAAGTTTTTTTCTCTTCGAGTACTGACTTGCGTATAAAGCAGTTGCTTTTAAAAACAAAATACGTGGAACCAAGACAATGCTATAGGCATGGTTAATTTTTTTGTTATTGCACTCCCACTCAGAAATAAGCTCTTCGGCCCGTGCTTACTTATCCATTTTTACTTTACCCTAAAATACATGCCGAAAATTAATTAAAACCTTGGCCGTAGCTTTGCACGCGTGGGTGTCTAATTTGCGGGATGACGAAACAGTTCTGACTCGTCCCAGTCTCCTTCACGATCGAATGTTACGCAAAGTGCGCAGAAGGCGGATGAAGTAATTTTCAGGCCAAGTCGAAATTCTCAACTTTTGGGATTCGTTTTTGGCAGACTTTTACTCGAAAACATGGCCAGCATGGCTTCGTCGCTTTATTTAGAGCATTATCTAGATAGTAAGTATTTATTTGTGTAATTTGATCTGTGCAGAACGATGTTTTTCCAGAAATAAAACTCCTTGTTTGAGGACCTGATGACCGAGGGTTTCGAACTTTATCGCCCCGTCAACCCTATAACCCCGTAATAAACAATTCCAAGTACTTTCTATCAATAATAATAATTTGAGAATAATTATGTAATACTCGCAAAATCATTTTTTCCCTCTTTTACTCTTGCGGGGAGATATTTTGGGTTTTATGTCGATCGAAAATAAAAGTTTTGGCGCCTTTTTCTGTGCACCGCCCCCAGGAGCCTTTATTTACCACAATATTTGTGTATTTGAATACCATTGTTTGTTTTATTCTGTGCTAACATATCAGATTATAGTTTATGAATTACAGCTATCACTTACGGTCCTGTCAGATGATCAATCATAACAAAATATAAATCAGCATTAGATGTAGTTTGAGCAAGCAAGGCCTTAGTAATATGTTAACTTTTCAACGATTTCCAGGTTTTCTCAAATCTAACCAAAGCTTGCCAAGAACCATCAAAATCTCGTCTTAGGAAAGGTTTGCATTGTAAAAGCAGAGAACTAGTTTTGTCATGCAAAATACATCCAATATTGGGCAGGTTTCTCATAAAAATTTATTTACAATAATAAAGTTTATATGCACCTGCAGATCTAATAAGCAAATCAGAGGCCAGGATCTAATATGTGGGATCATTGCATTGTTCGAGAATAATTCCCTTTTGTCTTTCTTCCTCTATTGCCTTCTAGGAATATTTTGCACACGGTTTATAAGGCATCAAGGGTAGCATGGAAGGAAAAATAGAGAGCAATGAATATGATAGATATCAAAGAACCCTACTGTAAATAAATCTCAAATACAGTTGACTTTGCATTCAAACAAAAGACATGTACTTGCTGTTACTCAGAGTTTTGTTTTATGCACACTCACCAGACATACTAAAATTGTCTGGTATTGTCTCTCTAGTGGTCAGTTTGATTAGTGCACAAGCACAAAATTCAGGGGGAAAGGTGCAAGCACAAAAACACTGAAAAATGGAAATCAGTTTATGCAGGCCTTTTTTTTGGAGCCAACACCTTTGCCCTTGCCAATGCCCTTGCAAAGCCATTACTAGGGCGTTTTAATACTGCCCTATAATACTGCCCTCAGCGCCCCTTCCTGCGGGCCTGGTTAACCTGAATTAAATGTCTAAATGCCTTGCAGGAAATTACTTTTACTCAACATTCTGTGTTTTCCCTGTAGGTATTGAGAATTTGCCATACGAATTGCAAAGGAATTTCACTCTTCTTAGAGATTTGGATCAAAGAGCACATGGTATGACACCCTTGGATGATTTTCTAGCAAATTACTATCTGTATCATCCAAAAGGATAGATGAATAAATGTTTGCTTAGGGCAGGCAGTCAGACATGTGAAATAAAGACATAGTATAGACTTTAGTTGGGTTCTATTGGTTGTTTTTGTTCCATTTATTAGCTATAAGATTGATTAGCTTGACTTCTAATACAAGGGGGCTCTTTTGCCCAAGTAAAAAACTTGATAGCAGCGCTGTAGCTTGGATAGAATTATTGGGGGGGCAACCATTGTTAGAGAACAAAAGGAAGACCAGGGACCATGCTGTGAACAATTGAATTTTAGGATTATTGGGGGGCAAATGCCCCCCCTGCCCCCCCCCCCCCCCGCTTCTTACGGGCCTGATAAGGCCTTACAAGATAGAGGCATGTTATAAAAGAATGCAAGGATAGCAAAATGCTACAAACACAGGCCCAAGAAGCACCAGCAAGCCAATTGCTTCCTTCACCATCCAATGAAACCATGGTAATCCAAACCAAGTGAAAAAATGTCTCAAGTCCACATCATTTTGCTGCCGACATAAGTATTCTTTATCCTCACAAGGATCTATTCACACTTGAAAAAATGTAAACACAGAGCTAGAAAAGTTATCTCAGTGGTTGACAGCATATAAACTGTCTACCAGTACCATCAAATTGGTAAATCTATGTCTACCAGTAAATCAAATTACCTAGGGCCAATGTTTTCACCTAAAAATAAGAAATAAAATCAGAAAAGAAAAACAAAAAGATGAACAATATTGAGATAGAGGAAGCCTAAGTTGTCAAATACCTTGGCGTGCTCATAGACAGAAACTGTCTTGGAAAGCAAATTTTGACAGATTAATCTTCAAGATCACTAAAGGTATTCGCATCATTGCTCGTTTTAGGCATTATGTTCCTAAAAATATAATCATGAATATTTACAATTCTTTTTTAAACCACACATAAATTTGCACACTTAAAACCACACATTTATTACTTATTGATATTACTCAGACAACCCAGAAGAAAACCCAGACAACTCTCTCAAATCTTTTTACATCAGTTGCATCTATGCATAACACAAGTACAAGATAAGCAATCTTTCACAACCAGCAGTATCAGTAAGAACAAACCTTAAAGCAATGTCTATTTTGAATCAAGGAGTGGAGTCAAATTTCTCAATTCAGGATGATGATAGTAAGATAAATTTGTAAATATTGGTTTTGGCATTTTTTTCATTTTTATTTTCTTTTAAAAAAACGAAGAGCCAAGATTGCGAAGATAAACATGATAAACGACAAAATCAATACAATACTTCATATGAAAATTTTCTTATCAAACTTCGGTTTCCTGCTAACATACCTATATCTATTTTCTTTTATTTCTTTTTCCTTATTTAATTTAGGTTATCTCTTTGCGTTGCTTATTTACTTCTTATCTTAAATCTTACTGTTAATTATTCTTGTTCAAGTTTTTCAATTTCAATCAAATTTCATGTCTGCATTGTGATAGGGCAAATAACTTGATAGCTCATCTGAGCTCTTCTCTTTGTAATTACGTTTAACTATGTATCCTGTAGTTTGAAGCTTGAAAACATGAAAATAGAATTGAAAAGACATGGAGGTAAAATACAAATGCATTTTCCTTTATTTTAGATTTACTATCAGAAATTGACAAAATATGTGAAGAATATGTTTCAAAAATAAAAGGACTTACACCCCCTGAGAAGAGAGATTATTTGGAAAAAATTGACAGTGCATTTAAAAAGAGCAGAGAATATGGCGATGACAAAGTTCAACTGGCAATTCAAACTTATGAAATGGTTTGTACACTTTCAACTTTTCTATTTTTAGTCTTTTCAACTGCAAATTATTGATAAACTACGGATCATGTACTTCATATTGCTACCAGGCATGATTTAAGTGGTGGAGATGGCTGAGTGGTAACATCACTTGACCCTGTTCAAAGGATTGTAGGCTCAAAACCACCTTTAGGCCTGTCACATGAAATGTGATGAGAAAATATTATTCCCTTGTAATTCCAAGCCAAGAGGCATAGGGAATCATGAAGTGTGGCAGTCCTATCAAAAGGAAGGACCAGGGTTTGATTGCTCACTAATTTTCTCTTTTCAGTTGGCCCTTTGTACTTTGCCCATAAATCAATACCTTTCAAAGTTATCCTTTAAATCCTCACGCTTCACTGGGTGTTAATAGATGTTAACCTCACACTTATCAGAACGTATCAAAACTAAAAAAGGTTTTTATTTACACCATGATTGACAGTTTCTTTGAAACAGATCAAGTTTTTCTTTTCTATGGTTTCTTTTCTTGTATTAGCACCACTATTTCTGGTTCCACTGGGTCATTGACGCATCCCCAAAGCTTGTCTGTCACACAAATGAAAGCCATCCCCTTGTATTGATCATGAGAATTACCGAACACAGCAGCACTAATACAAGGGAAGAAAGTGGAGAAAAGAAATTCTTTATTAATAACAGGAGAAATACAGTTCATGTATCAAATATAAACCTTCCCTGCACTCTATGTTTCCTACAGTCCATGTTTCTATTGATTTTGCCCATTGAATTAAACTTTGTGTAAGTTGGTCTCAACCCACGCCACATTGTATGACCCCATAACGATAATTTCAAATCCATCGACGGTCTAGTGAATCCTCAATGGTTGAGCTCATCATTTGGGTACACCTCCCAAGAATTTGCACATCAAATACCATCCACTGATAGACACATCATTACTTAGATATACACTGTGCAAGTTTGGTCAGGTTTTGACTTTTGACTTTTTTCAATCAAAGTTATTGCTTGAAATGAAGCGATAATACAAAAAATTAAATCAACATTTTCAGGATTTGCAGCCTCGAGAACTCGATTCAAATCCCTTGTTCAATGAATAGTGAAAGGGTCTATTCTTGGAAGTTGTACCCAAATTAAGTGCTCAATAATTAAAGATTTGCTCGTGTCCAGATTCGAAATTTCACCCTGTGACATCTAATCCAAGTATAAAGTGTAAGTCAGACACTGCCTAGGTCAGAGACAGTTTAACCTGGTGAGAGATCCGACTTACACAAGTTTTACTGTTGCGAATTTGACGTCTTATTTGATATCAAACAATTTCTAAAATGTCAAGTTAAAAACTTGTTTAATCTTGTAAATAAAATTGAATTTAGGTTGACAGACATATAAGAAAATTAGACTCTGATTTGGCCAGATTTGAAGAGGATTTGAAACAACAAAGACAATTACAAGTGAAAGAACCAGAAGGTAATCTCATCTCCAGCCTGGAATTTTAAACCTACGCTGCCCTTTGTCTTGGAAATATCCACCTAGGTCATCTCTTAATAGCGCTAGCTTAAGATGATCTGGACTGTTCTGTTTTACTATATTAGGCAGGAATTGAAATTCGCAAGATTAAATTCCAAATCAGGACTGCAATGATTAACACTAAAATAATGTTCATTGACAGTATCAGAGAGAGTTCCTCTTAAATTGATTTACCCCGTTTGTATCTCTTTTGTATCTCTGATTGTTACACCAGTAAACTCTGGTTGATATTTTTAAACCAGCCCCTGCCATCAAAGTCTCACTTTGAAATTCTTTTATTGTGACTCTTCTGCTTTGAAATTGTGGATTCTTAGAGTACATCTGGAATTCATTTATTTTATAAAGTGTTTTGCAAACCTTTGCTTGAAATTGCTGATGACTTTAGAATAGTTTTCTTATGATTATCAGATAAGCAATCACTTGGACTCTTTGCTGGCACACTTGTCATTTTATTTTCAATTTCTACTTCCCTAACAGTTCATATTTCTATTTTTCAGCTCCTAACAAGAAAGAAAGTGAGTGTTTTTCTATCTTTTTAGTTTTCTCCCAATATGTTCCTTTTTTTCTTTTCAGAAATTGCTCTCTATTTTCAGTTGCAGTACGACCCCTTAAAGTTCTTAAACCTTATGTAGTGTAATTAAGAAAGGGTTGTAGCATAGTGACTAAGGCGCTGGTATTATTGAAGAGTAGCCTACGTGGGTTCGATCCACATACAGCTAGAGCCATGAACTATAAGCTGTCAGCCAACTAAGCTGTCCATCTCCATCCTTCCGAGGTCAGTTGATGAGTACCCAGGCTAACTGACAGTCTGCCAAATTATTAGAAATGCTAACTACCTTGAAACTTGAATGAAGCCGGTTATTATTATCATCAAGGGAAAATCTTCAACCTTTGAAATGATTTAATGCCTGGTGATACTTTTTTAGATTATTTAAAGGCCTTCTGTGTTGAGCGCATGGCATTAAATGCCTTTGTATAACACTGTGAGTCGCTAAACCCACCTTTAACAGAACAGTAGCAAGTATTCTTTCAATACATCAATGGTATGTACTGAAGTGCTTAATATAATAGTAACATGCTTTTTAATAGGAGGGAAGAAAAGAAAACCAGAAAAACCAGAATCAGGGAAAAAGAAGAAGAAAATGAAAAATGAGTAAGTACATGTGGGATGTATTTATTTTGATATATTTTCAAATATTGGTTTTACAGGACATTTCTTTAGCTCCTGTTCATTCTACGCCCTTATGCATGGGAGAATATGCCTAATCAATCATGCTTGCTTTTGGGCTAAGAAAGTGGAGATAGATCTCTCATGTTAGGCTTTGAACCCTTGTAGCTGTTTCATACTCTTTTTTTACTTAAGATTCTATGGCGGAACTTGAATACTATATCTTTGTTGTATATTTCGCTAAAGTTAAACACCACATTCAAGAACAAAGAAATGCAAGAAAACTACAGCCTGATTGTTATGAGATGTTATATCTCTTTACATCCTCATAGGTGCACTAGCCTATCAAAACTAGTTTATATGTAGATTCAAAATAGCAGCATAGCTACAAAACTATGATGGCTATACCAAAATAAAAATTGCCATAACTTTTGTCTGACAGCTCACAGAAACATAATTTTGATGGAACAATGTAGGTAAATTTACTGATGCCATATGCAATGATTTTGATACTTGGTAGGCTAGTGTATTTGCCCCTGTTTTGAGAGACCAGCGTCCTAAAGAGTGAGAAATATACTGATGAATACAATATTTGATGAGAAACAAGTTAATCCAAAACTTAGGTTCTTGTTTTTAATGTGACGTGCTTCCTGTCTTAAGTTTATTCCTTTTAAAAGTTCGTGCTAGATTGAGCTTGATTCTTATTTGATCTTTTTAGGCCCGAAGAAGCAGCTCCTTTACCAGCTTCAGCAACACCAATAATTACCATGGCAACAGATATGAATGTTCTAGACATGCCAGTTGACCCGAACGAACCAACTTATTGCTTATGTCACCAGGTGTGTTTTCTTCTTGATTGAACCACTGGCGCTAGGCCTTTAATGAACACCTGAGATTTGACATGCATGTAACCCTTAAGATACATAGAATGAATGATTGAGCTTTTTGTCTGAGGGCCGTCAGAGAAATGTGTCATCAGAAATAAATTATACATTTCTTATGCATTGGATCGCAATTATCAGGAAATGAGCTGAATGATTGAAATTGTGTGGAGTAAGACAAATCATCACCGTTCCCTAAGAAAACAAATAAGATTATTGTCAGAGTTGGGGATACCTAGAACAATCAACTCTCTGTTGTTTGACGTTGCATCACATTTTTTGCTTATATTATCTTAATGTGGAATATTTGTTACTGAATTAATTTGTGAGAATCAAAAATGACCCGAGCAGAACTTGAACCCACAGTAGACTCACACACAGAGAAGTAGGAAGAATTTCAATTTTTGGGATTTCATTCTTCAATGGCACTGATTTCATTCTTCAATGGCACTATTTTCGATATGGAAGAGGGGTAACTCTTGAAAGTGAAAAGAGCACTTCATCGTTTTTTGCAAAATCTTTGGGGGGGGCTTGTGCCCCCAGTGCCCCCTGTTCCTACGTCCCTGCTCACACAAAAACAGTTTGTATCCCAGCCGGTCCATGGATTGGTCTCCTCCACTTCTCTCTATCACTTGCCATCCCCTTCTCCATCAACCTCATGTCATTGTCAACCACATCCTTCTGCCGCGTTGCTGGTTGTTCTCTCCCTCGCATTCCTATCACTGCCATTGTTAAGACTCTACCTAGTTCTATATCCTCTACTAATATCTGCACCCATGAAGACTGATTCAGCCCTTCATTGCTCTACCAACTGAGTTATTATGAAGGTTGATTTTTGATCGACCATACCTAAGTCAAATCAATCTCACAGATCAATTCAAATAATTTTCTAAATCCTGCTTCTTCTCAAGGAAACATTTTTTTGTTCCAGGTTTCATATGGAGAAATGATTGGTTGTGATAATCTTGAGGTAAGATTGCTGTTGATTTACGTTGAGGAATGTATCAGAAATTGAACTTGCCATGTCACTATTTTGCATGCAGGCAACAAAAACTTCAAGTTCTACAGAACAAGAATTACATTCTTGAAATTTGTTCCTATTCTAGTGTCCGATTGAGTGGTTTCACTTTGGTTGTGTTGGTCTCTCAGCCAAGCCAAAAGGAAAATGGTGAGTGGTGGTCTCCATTGATGGTTAGAAATTGTTTTTGAAAATCGTTGTGCATTGTTAAATAATGATTTTGAATTCTCGAGTTTTTAAAAGCAAGATCTACCTCCAAGTGCTATAATCGATATAATTGTTTTTTAATATGCATTATTATGGTTTTTTGATAGCTGCTAAAAGAAGATGATTATAAATAGATATTTGAGGAAGATGGTATATGAAACATTTTTATGGCTGAAATAATGATTTTTAGATCAAGCAATTGCAGAAAAACTTATGTCCGTGGAATAAAGAGATATAGAAATGATTATATGGAAATAAAGTGAAAATTTGTAATGTAGAAATTGTCTTTGATTGGTATAGAGCCTTAGGATGGTGAATAAAATCGGAAAAACATAGCAAAAATGAAAACCACTAGAGCTTTGCATCTTACACTCATCAGAGTTGCACACCAGGAAGAGAAAAATATTGAAATAATTAAGATGATAAATGAACGACCTTTGTAATCAAGATAGTTACAGAGAGTAAAATAGTTGTGAAAGCTCGTTGGAAAAAGTTTGAAAATAGACGGTGAGTTTTTTTTAAATCAATATCTGAAGCCTTTTTTTATTTCATTTAGGTTCTGCCCAAAGTGCTCCCAAGATCGAAAGAAGAAATGACAATGGCAATTGGTTGCAACAAAAAAAATTGCACGCCAGATTTAAGTTTCCATTCTGGAAGCGATGACTCAGGGTTGGCTGAACTTCTCAATTCCAGAATTGTATTGTGATCTGAAGTTCGATTGAAGGACATTCAACTTGGCATCTTTGTTGAAAGGAATTGGGTGCGTTACACGAGCCTACTGGGTGGAGCTCAATATTGCTATCATTAGAGAATCGCAGTGCATATAGATTACAGGTACCATAAAGCATGCAATACAGTGCATACCCGTATATAAGAGCCACTTATTTTAAGAACCCTCTTATTTCAGAAAAGGAGTGCTGATAATGCGTAATGTCACTTTTAACCTCCAATCCCAATACAGATCTATTATAATGCCCCAATAACCAAGACAATTGCAGGGTAAAGCTGTAATATAGAGTTTCTTTTAATACGAGGGTTTTCGCCGTATCGACAAAATGACTATGTAGATAGAATACCTTGTTTTTGAAGTAATGATGCCGGACGGACCAAAAAGGGTTCTGAGCAACCTTGTTATGGGCTTTTACCTATTGATGATTAGGCTGATAGTCCTTCCCCTATGGTCACCTACTTTGAGCGTGAAAATGGCTTAAATTAACTTGGCTTAAATTAACAAAATATTGGTCCTTCTAGAAGGGTGGACCTACCTAGCTGATAGAGTGACCTATGGGGACCCTACCTGAAATGTAAAGTAAACAAAACAACGGTAGTGGGTCACACTAACAGCATATAAATAGGCCCGAAAACCACTGTTTAACCTTTAACATGATAAATGTAAAAGTATAACTTTCCTATTACTTTTTGAGATGCAACTCTCAAATATATAGGTTAGTTTGCTTTATGGTGCCTGCAGATAGTCATACGTGTAATTAATAATGTCATGATAGATTCATGGCTGCTGTATCCATAGGATCAAAACTTGTAAATATCACTCCATTTTAATTTGTCCATACAAATCCAGACATCTTGATTTGTTTTTGTGTTTGTGTTTCACTCTATGAAGGTAATGATTACTGATCTCAAAAAAAAGACTGGATCGAGCATCCGTCGTTCTGAAGTGAAGTCATTCGCGGCCATATTGCTAGGTCCAATTCAATGCGTTGAGATTCCACTAGGGACTGCTTTTTTCTTTGATAATTGTTGGGATGTTATGAATGCTTAGTCTTAGTACGAGACTGAACAATCGTGCACCCATTGTTAGCAAAGAATCAAGTCAATAGGATTTCTTTGGCAGCCATATTGGGAAGCCAAACGCAAGCCGAAGCAATTGGGTTCAACATCTGATTGCAGAGACAACAGAATGCTCGATCCAGTCTTTATTTCGAGATCAGTGGTCGTGATTCAACGCATGAAATGGTCAACCAAGTTTTTCCTCTTGTTTTTTACTTGTCATATTAAGAGCACTTCGGAGTTTGAAGTTCTTATTTACAAGAACAAGATAAGAACTGCACGGTCTATCAAGGGAGACTCGCATCAAATGAAATTCACTGACATCAATAACCACTTCTTTCTCCACTCGCTTTTGTTCTTCAAAAGATCAACTTTCTACTCGAAACTCGTGATTCTTTCTCCCTTGAGGATTTTCAGACGTGGAATTTTAATTTTTAGTTTCTTCCTCGTATGCATTGTTTTGTACATTTAGCTGAGTCATTGCTAGAAGTGGCTTTTACAGGATTTCTTTCAAGCTTGTCTCTTCGTTGTAACTTTACTTTTATTTCGCTATGTTGGGAGACGAAGCTATCAGAAAAGCTTGCTGGAGAGCTGGCGAATCAAAAACTGTAAGAGACTTGAAGATTTCAACAACATTTGCTGCCCGTTGATATTTTGATTTGACTGGCAGAGGTAATGTGAAGGTGTTCAAGAAAAATTAACGAAAATACTAAAAAAAGAAAAGCTTGTGGAATATCAACACCCCCATACCTGGAAGGTAAATATTAATGTTTGATTTTGATTAGGATGAAATATTGACTGCAGCTAGGACATGCTAACGAAAAGGGGGCCATTATGGCTGATTTTTGAAAAAACGCGTGAAATTGCCTACCTGACGCCACTTTTTCCATTCTTTGTATTTTGTTAGGCCCAAAAATTTTCCAATGTGATGTAAAGTTTTGCTACCTAAGTAGAAATTTATTTACCTTCCATATTTCGCGTCTGTTTCTACATACGCTTGTATCTGGTGAATAAGTAATTTCTTCTTTATTTCATAAATCCTTTAAATGAACAAAATGGATGCTAAATTTATAAACATTTGTGCCTCAATTTGTAGTAATGTAGTAGGTAGGTATATATTTCTTCACGGCACAATTCAATCGAGTGTAGTAGACTGGACTACAAAATATATGGCCAAAATCTTGGCCTATAGAGGTTTTGCTTTAGTTTTACGTGACAAAAACTATGGATCTATTTATATACTGTAATTCGAAATTTCTACAATGATAATGAAAATTGCTGTTTTTCAACATCTTTTCAAAAATTTTCCCATCACGTATTCAATTTTCTTGCAGGACTTATTTGCTCCCTTTCCTATAGCTGCAGACAAAGAATTCGAAGAATAATTGGTTGACAGTAAGACAGTAAGCAGACATTTTCCTAATGAACCCAAGAAACTTACTGGTAATATGATCAGAGGTCCTAATCAGATTTTGGGTTCAGCAAAGTGGATTGGTTCAATTTAAGAACTCTGGTTTACCAATCATTTGTTTCGTTGCTTCTTAAGGTAAGTGATGCAAAACAAATTGCTTTTTAAACGATCATCTTGCAATTATGACAAATTCAATTGTAGCAAAACCAAACCACTGGAAGTGCATACAAAGGGCATTGTATTTCCGTATTTGGCTGCTGCCTGTAAGTTAAGGGTTTATTTAGCCACAGTATCTATGTACATATTGTTTTTGTTGAATTTCTTTTTATCCCATTAAAGTAAAATCTAACCAATAAAAGTAAATAGAATGATGATTGTATCTGGCTGCTTGGAGAAAGTTTAAGGGTTTATTTAACAATAGTATCTTGTTCAGATATTCATTGTTTTTGCTGCATTTTTTCTTATCTTTCCCATTAAACCAAAACAGCGAATTCTCTGAGGTAATAAGGCCAGCTGTAGTAAAACTACTCTTCACTTTTGGTAGCTATGCGTTGCCAAGTGACACATTCCCATCATGCATTGCGTGAATTTAGATCCATCATATTTTTCGGAATCGTCTATATACTAAGGCTCCATTACTATTGCACTTGATTCGTAAACAAGGGCTATGATTTGCTTTCTTTCATCTACTGTACAGTACATCCACTTGATACTGTTAAATTTGCTTTGGATTTACTTTGGATGTCTTACCACATAAGGTCTTACGGTAGGCTGAAATTAGGGTCGGGAAGGGGTAAATTGGGATATGCCTTTTTATCAATTATGAATATGGGGTTACACTTCTTTGGGATGGAATTTGGGAATTAAAAAGTCAATAGACCCCTTTCACAATGACGTAGAATATGTTTCAAAGTTAGGCAAGTGATGTGATTCCTTGCTGAGCAAGAATTCTTCATCATATCATTATTATGCTAGATTTAAAACTACAAAACAAATCTATGCGTTGCTTAGTGCAACGACGCACGCCTTTCGGATTCGAATAAAACATGATATCAAGGATAATGATGTTCCTAGAAGAATTTCAAAAGAATTGACGTCATCGTGAAATTGGTCTATTGGTATTGTTAAATACGTCAATGTTGGGAACTCCTCGATTCACTTCTTCGGGATTGGGGTTTTTGATTTTTTCAGTGGTGCGAATTTGGATCAGTGCCCCTCTCAGGACCCCTTGAAATGAAATTGTTTGCAAACACTTAAAGTTACTGGTACAAACGATAGGAAAAATGGGAATAGAGCGCCATAGTAGGCGCATGTCTTTCTGCGGGGCAAGAAGAAATGACAAGAAAATAAACATAGCTTTGATGTTGCAATTTACAACAACTCTTAGTGTTCAGAAATGATAACTAAACTTGTGAATAATATTATTTCTTTGATACTTATTTACGTTAGTATACTTCAAAAAAGTCGTTGTCAAAAACATGAAAGCATTTAAATGATACACTCTTTTTTTTTATAAGAATAAATTTTATAAGAATAATGAGCCTCAAAATCTGTGAAATTCAAGAATATTTTAAGAATATTACGAGGCTCAGATCTTATGGAAAAAAATTTTAGCGAGTGTTTCTTTACTTCTGAATTGGTGTGATTTTTACCGGGAATGGTTTAAATACACTTCAGCACCTAAATTTTGATGCAAGTGTCAATGAGCTCTGTTTTACAGGAAATAAGGATATTGTTCTGTTATCCACCATATTTGTAATACTGTAGATGTGCTTTTTTAGCATTTATGACAATGATAACAATTTATTGCTATATCCGTGTTTTCTGCCGTAAGAATAATTTAAGAATATTACGAGGCTCAAAATAGCAAAAAATTAAGAATATTGAGGCTGAGAAAAAAATTAGATATTCTTATAAAAAAAAAGAGTGTACCTCACATTAGTCCTTGTTAAACACCGTTGGGCAACTCAAATCAAGTCCGAAATTTACGTGAAATTACAAGGCTATCTATTTTAAGCATTTCCTTTTCATTTTGGGGGAAAGCAGGTTTGCATTCAGAGACGGAGTTACTTCAAGGTCACTACCGAACGAGTGAGTGAACGTTGACTTTATGAACAGCGCGCCAGCCTTAATTAGGCCAGGCCATGGACCTGTATCTAGCAGGAGGACGGTGGTGTGTATTAGCCCTTTCGGAGTCGCACGAAGAACTGGTAACTAGTACGGTGCGCGATGTATTGTGGGATAGTTTTATGGGACACTTCGCTTCGTTAACAAAACAAGTGTTCAACAAAACTATCCCCCAATACATCTGGCAGCGTACTAGTTACCAGTTCCTTCCGCAACTCCGAAAGGGCTGATAAGATAACTCTATATTGTGTCCTACTCAGTTTGATAGAACGTATAGCACCATTATTTTGATACTGAAGTTTCCCATTTGAAATCGGCTGCTAACAAACATCCTGCTATTTAATCCGGCACATGTTGATTGTTAACACCCCAAGAACATTCTTTTGACTTTAGAGAGCTTCAGGAAAAGCAGGAAAATCACATTGAAACAAATGAAAAATATGACTAATTTCAGTGAAGATTGGTTTTTGAGTAATGATGATGATAATAATTTACCTAGATATCTCTGATTGGCCAATTCCGATCTGGCTACATCTAGGTAAAGAATTTAGTTCGGTCCTTGTTTGCTATGTTCGCTACACGCTTTTTCTCTTATAAGGAACTGTTTATAAGGAACCTAGAACTAGGATTTCTTCTAAAATACAATGGATTCTTTTGTTCCATTATTTCCTGTAACAATGGAGAATAATAGAATATTCAAGGAACTTTTATTACTAGGCCTTCCTTGAGGTAGGTTTCTTATAAAATAAAAAGCGTGTATGCTGCTATGTTGAGTGTAAGACCAAAAGCTCTGGTGATAAATTGATTCGCTGCATGTTCGATTATTCTCAAAAAACTGCTAGATCACTTACGTATTCGCATAAGAAGCGAGCGCATGCGCTGCTTACCATTGGAAATTACAGGATGCTTTCATCCGGTCTTGCGTTTCTTGGTTGGTGTGGCAGAAACATTTACAGGTATAGAACTAAGTTTGATTCCCAAATCGCTTCAACTCTGACACAATCTATTAACATTTGTTTACTTCAGTGCTTTTGTTAAACGAACCTGCAAGGACAATTTGAGGAAGCTCCAACCAAGTTAAAGAGTGATAGGGAAGAAAAGTAACAAATTGTTTTGCCCAACGATTACAATATTTTAAAAAACCAAAGATGAAATTAGTCTTAACAACAAATTTACATAGAAAACCATAATATAAAACCCAACCCTTTTCCTCTATCAAAAAGGGGCAAAAGTTCCCAACAAAACCTCCCTTATAAACAACTTTAACGATAAACTAACAAAATACCAAGAAAATAGAAAATCTACTTTTATAAAATGTTTTTGGGAAATCAGTGAAGAGAATTTAGCGAGGCATCGAAAATTGAAATTGTTTTTCATAAAGCTTTCACCAAAGTGGCACGGAAGAGAAATTGGTTGGCTAATGTTTTTTCTGGATTCTTTTCTTCATAGACTGGATAAAATGATATTATACCTTGGAAACGTTTGGGTTGAAAAATATTTGTCACAAAATTACTGGACCGAAACTATGCCCAAATTACTAAAAATCCGAAAACCACAACTCATAGTTGGGTAAGAGTTTTTGATTTTCGTCTGGTTGGGTAGTTAACTTTTTGATTTGTGTAAAGGTTTGGTAAATGCAGAAATCATCAGCAGTTTATTTCTCTTGGGTAACAACCTGTGGTAAAAATAATGAGCTGAAATCGAGTTCACTAGCCCTGTATATTTGGGGATAGTAACCCTATCTATATTTGTGTCAATACACTGCTATATATCGGTAAACATATTTTTGGCTCACCCTGTAAACTAGTCAAATCCTAACAGCTTTTTGCCCTAATTATTTTTCAACTGATGCCTCGCTAGTTGGTGCACAAGTTTATATAAAAGTTAATCTGCAAAAGTTATACATAGAAAATCGAAACCAAAAAGAATAATAAAATATATTAATGTTTTTTTGCCAAATTCTTTGTACAATTATCACATTAGTTTGTTAATTATATACCTTCATGCTCTGCTACTCTGGCCCATCTCCTATTACTCCGGTTCGAGTTCAATTAGGGACGAAAACTTCTTTTCTGTCAACAGAAAACAGAATCAATCTGTGTTTGTCGATTTTTACTTCCTTGCATATTGTTTACTTATCATTGCTCAGTTCGGCTCACTGGATCATTTTCGATTCCTTTCCACAAGTCAATCCTTTAACAGATCTGCCCTCTACAATAATATCGATTCTCTTTCTTTCTCGGGACGGGAACTTCTTTTCTGTCAACAGAAAACAGAATCAATCTGTGTTTGTCGATTTTTACTTCCTTGCATATTGTTTACTTATCATTGCTCAGTTCGGCTCACAGGATCATTTTCGATTCCTTTCCAGAAGTCAATCCTTTAACAGATCTGCCCTCTACAATAATATCGATTCTCTTTCTTTCTCGGGACGAAAACTTCTTTTCTGTCAACAGAAAACAGAATCAATCTGTGTTTGTCGATTTTTACTTCCTTGCATATTGTTTACTTATCATTGCTAAGTTCGGCACCCTGGATAATTTTCGATTCTCTTCCACAAGTCTATCCTTTACAGATCTGCCCTCTATTATAATTTCGATTCTCTTTCTTTCTCGGGATGGGAACTTCTTTTCTGGCAACAGAAAACAGAATCAATCTGTGTTTATCGATTTTTACTTCCTTGCATATTGTTTACTCATCATTGCTCAGTTCGGCTCACTGGATCATTTTCGATTCCTTTCCACTAGTCAATCCTTTGATAGATCATTCAATCTGCTCTCTTTCAATCCAAATATAATCCAATTCCGGATTCTATAGCCATTATCTTCATATAATCGGAATTTTATTGATTCCTTCAGATTGACATTTCTCTTGCTACTTTTGTTGATTGGTCGTCGATTCTGGTCACACGATCCCTGCATTTGCGAGAACAGACTCCATATGAAATCGATTTTCAGATTTCATGATGTTATTATCAAGATCTTTTCTCGATTGCTTTGGGTTGATCTCGATTGCTTGCAACTTCTATCCGTTGGTCGTCGATTTTGGGTGGACCATTCCTATATCTGCGAAAATGACTTCATGGAAAATCTTATTTCGGGTTCACTCTAACGTATATATCTAGCAGAGCTCAACTCCTTTTGAATTCTGGTGACCCAGCATCAGTTATATAGACCTCCATACTAAATCCAACATCAGATTGATGTATGAGCCCATAAATAGCATCCAGCGTTCAGTCTTCGATTGAAATTGTTTAGCAACTCGACAAGTTGCTCGCTGAATCTGCAGTCCACATGTCTGCGATAATCAACTCCAAAGAGAGTCGTAATTTTAGATTCTTTGAATCTTTTGTTATTGGTTGATCAAACTTTTTTTAGATTTTTGTTTATTTTCATCAGTGCTGACTTTCATAAGATTGTTAAATCCGGATTTAACTCCAATCTGTCGATAAATATTGTCGTGCAATCGATGTCCATCGTGGCTGATCAATATCATCTTAAATAACTGTAATTCAAAAATAATCCAGATTTGATTCCGTTATCCAGATTATTCCTGATCCGGATTTGTTCAGATTGTGATAAAAATAAAACGTCTCATTGCAGGCCAATAACAATTGTTCATCTCAGACATTAGATTCGTGTTGCTTTTCTTGTTTAGTTAGAGGCTCTAGTTCATCGTTACCATTTTCTTCGACCGCTACTCGTTTTCCGTTGACTTTATCAATGACGATTCTCGGTACCGGCGACTGATCGCTGTCGCTGCTGGCGTCGCTTTTGGTGCGGTCTCCCAGAGGGGTACAGACGTATTCTTCGTCCAGTGATTCCGGCCCTCCTTGCTCCAAAGTATAGTAGTACGTGAAGTTGTTGACGATGACAGGCACCGGGAATGCGATTGCCAATACGCCGAGGAGCACACAGAAGGAGCCAACCAATTTTCCACCTGAAATAAGATTTAAATTCAATATCAAATTTTTCTCAATATAACAAAAAAAAGATTCGCTGGATTTTTGACAAAAGCAGATCAAGAAACAAGAATTTCAAAAATTTAGTCGAAATATTTTGGTCTTCATTATCTACAGACTATCTGTACACGAGAGAGATAATGGTCTGCTCGCTAAAAATGTCAATTGCTTCAGGTTTCGCCTTCAAATATCAAATATAACAAGATGATTATTCACTACATCTCTTGACTTTATTACAATTAAGTCGGTGTCTTTAAATTTTCGTCTTGCTTTTTAACCATCTTTAGTCTATCTAAACACAGTAAAAGAAGAAAAGTTTGCTCCAGATTTTGTCCTTAAAATCGGTCTAATTTTCATTTTCTCCTTTCGTTAGTGACCACTTCCATTTTCCATTCTGCCCTACCAAAAATCAATCAAATAATTCGTTGCAATTTTCTATTATTTTCTTTTGTTAGTGTTAACTTTCATTCTGCTCTATCAAAAATCAATCAAATTGCCTAGGGCCACAGACAATAAGGGGCTTTACATTCCCTTCAAATATGGTGGCCATAGCTGAATACAGGCCAAGTAATGTACCAATAAAATAGAGTGTACCCACCAAGAGCGTTGTTAATTGATTTTGATGTAAAATGTACGATAACTGATAATTATAAAATACGTAGACAACCAGAAAGAGATAGCATAACGCCCTTAGATGACTGGCTAGCTAAAAGAGACGTTATCGTTAATTGCTTTATAGCTGTCTTTTGTTCGAGGCTACTTGGCTTCGTGCCAAGGTTACTAACAACGTAAAGTGTTTTTATACTATTTGGTACAAAGGTTACTAACAACGTTAATTTTTTTTATTCTGTTTTACTATGCTTCATTAGACGATTCAGCAAAACAGTGGATCTCATTTTACGCAATGCATGATGGGAATTTTCTCCTTAGCAACGCATAGCTACCAAAACTGATGATTACAGTTATGAAAGATTTAGGCCGTCATAATTCTTGTAGTTATGCGTTGATAAGGGGCATATTGGTATCATTCATTGCTTTGAATGAAATATATTTTCTTTTGCAGAGTAGTCTGTTGAATTTCTTTATTTTCAAAGAAACTCTCCTGATTGAAGAGTATTGAAACAAATGAATAAACTCACCAAGGGTTTCTGGTGCCATGTCACCATAGCCAACTGTCGTCATGGTCACAATCGCCCACCAGAATGTATGGGGTATGCTTTTGAATTTCGTTCCCTTGACGCTCTCTTCGCAATAATAAGCAGCAGACGAGAATAGGACGATGCCGATTAGAAGGAAAAATGCCAGCAAGCCCAGCTCTTGCAAACTGGCCTAAAATAGAAGATTCGTCTATCACAATCAATATCATCACTGATCCAAGTATTTCTTGAGAAGAAGCAGATTTAGGAAAATCAATCTGTGTGAATGCATATGACACGAGCAGGACTCAAAAGTCACGGGTTAGAGTTCGTGGGTTAGAGATCATGGGTTAGAGGTCGTGGGTCGGAGCTCATGGGTTAGAGTTCATGGACTAGAGGTCGTGGGTTGGAGGTCGTGGGTTAGAGGTCATTGGTTGGAGGTCATGGGCTGGACGTCGTGGCTTAGAGGTCATGGGTTAGAGGTCGTGAATTAGAGGTCATGGGTTGGCGTCCTGCTCGGCTCATCTTTATTCATACAAGTCACCTCGAATGATCCCAGTTTTCTAGTATCCCAGTGATAGACTCATTTCACTCAAAAAGGCCCTTATTGACAGTTTTGTTTTACCTGCTTATTTCCATCACATCACATTAGGAGTTTTGGCCTATTCAAATTGAGTCAGTTTTTTAAGTTTCTTCAATGCATTTCCCCCAAAATTTAGCTTGTTACCAAATGCAAGAAAACTGACTCTTCTACGAGGCAAATTATAAGGATTTTAGAGAATCAAAGAAAAACTCCTAGTGGCAAAGACTAATTTTTTCCTCGCAGCTGGTGGTTGCTAAGTGGTTGCTAAGGAAAAACGATGTGACATTTCCCAGCATAAGGGCTCATGCTAAGGTTCTGAGAGTAGCTGCTTTTAATTTCAATTGAGCAAAAAACATTGCAAATTTTTCAAAAATGCCAATTAGCTATGGAAAGCCTAAAAGCGAAACACGATCAATTTCTCAATAAGCAACTAGCTCTTTAATTAAATTCTACACTTTAAAGATCAACTTGCTAAATTCTATTCAAATCATAAATGTTTCATTTACGTCACTTTATCCTTCTTTAAGAATGAGAATTAGAATCTGGGGGAATGTAGCATTATCAAACAAATGTCTTAACTCTACTTTTAAGCTGTTGCTTAACACCATATAGAGCATTGGATAAGCTTATTGTCTTGTTCAATCCAGTCCAATTTTTTTTAAATTTTAATTTTTTTAATAAGCAACCAGCTAATGAGCAACCACAATTCTTAGGAATGACCAAATCGAAAGCACAATTCAAAAAAATAAATACAGAATTTTAGAAATATGAGGGTTTCATATGAAACCTAGGCCCTTGGCAAGATCTTATTCTTTGATTCATCTCATTCTTAAAAAACTAACTAGACTCTTGTTTCCAGGCCTCAAATATGCTAAAGTTGCCTAAAGTTTTGAAATCGTACACTTTTCCCTATAACTATCTCGTCAATAAGCAACCAGGGCTGGAATGACCAAAACAAAAAGCAACTCAAGGGCTGGATGAAATGAATTAAGTAACTAAGCACTAAAGCAAGGTGCTAAACCTTGTTTGATTACTATTTTCGTTCGTTAAAAGGAGCATATTTGATATCTTAAGCAACTTTGAGGGCTAGGACTAAAGTCCAGTAGCTTATCAGAAAACAAGTTCATAGCCAAAACTGGAAAGCCCTTTAAACTTTAAACTCACTTTGTGGTGTAATAAAAATCTCGAAAATGACAAATATATTTTCCTATGGAGCTTTGCCTAGCTTTTTGAAGTACCTATATCTTCCAAGGCAACAATGTAGATAGAGCCTCCATACTGCAAGGATCATGTTCTCCTTGGGTTTTTCAAAGAATCCAACTAGACCAGAAGTAGAAATTAATTATTTATGAATATTGACCACTTCCTTATTTCGCAACTTCACAGCTGAAACCTTTCAACGCAGAAAACCACAAGAGGACCTCCGCAAGCTGGGTGCTTTCAAAACGTAGCCAGCCAGCCAAAACGAATCAGGCAAAGTAACTCTCCATTATTTTCAAAATCAATACACAGTGAAAGACAAAAGCAATTTGTAAACAAAGTTTTCTTGAGGGTTAGACGGCGATTTTTAAGCGTTTAGGCCAAATTTGTTTGTTTAGGCCCATTTGAAATGAATTAGGAAAGCCTCTCACATCGAGCCTTCATGGGATTTATTATTTTTTGCAGAATTGGACGGTGAATTTCTGAATGAAACAAATGAAACAAAAGCTAGTTTATTTTTGAATTGGTAGAAATTTGAACACTTGAAATTGTTTGTTTACTTAAGCTCAAAGAGGCCTACAAGTGAATGAAAAAGACTTGTTGTTTATCAAGACTCAACCGGATTCAACTTTGTCAGAATTATTTGTTCAAAAATAAGAGATTGAATATAATTTTTCTGGGAATTTTGTAAACTGACATACACGTTTTTTTTTAATAAGAAACCGGTTTATAAGAAACCTAGTACTAGAGCCCCAAAAATTTAAGAAACTTTTAGAACTACATCAATATCTTTAAGAAACTCCGAAAAAAATAAGAGGACTTTCTAAGCCGGAAAGTAGTATGTCAGCAATACATTTTTGCTTGATTTAAGTTTGCTACACGTTTTTATTTAGTGGAACACAGGATGTTGAGTTTACTTGTCTTATTGTCGTATTAAAAACTTTAATACAAGAAATATGCGAGGGAAAAATGCAAAATATGATGTTAAGTACATATCTAAAGATAAGAAACTTTTAGTACTAGAAACTGTTGAAAAATTAAGAAACTTTTAGTACTAAGACCTAAGCTAGGTTTCTTATAAAAGAAAAAACGTGTACCCTTAGTGTTTGTATATTCTTATAAATTAATAGTATGTTGTCCATTTCAAGGCATCTTATCTTTATTTACAGTTCTAATTCAAAAATCTAGGCCAATTTTTGGGTGGAAAAATATTCCCTTTTTGGAAATGGTCTAGATTTTTTATATGATGATTTTTATAAAAAGAAAATAGAAAGTATAATTCAACAAATAAATTGGTAATATTGAAACTTACTTTAAAAGTGTATCCAAGAATTTTCAGTCCTTTGCTGTATCTGGATAACTTGAAAATTCTGAAAACTCTCACCAGACGTAAAATCCTGAGAATGGACAGACTGGATACGCTCGTGTTGACAGAATTCAGAGCCAGGGTGATATAAAACGGTAGAATTGCAACTATGTCAATTACGTTCAGTGGCTGATATAAAAAGTGTAATTTTTTCGGCGAGCTGATAAGTCTCAACAGATACTCAACGGTGAACCAAATGATGCAAAAAGTTTCAATTTTGATAAAAACCGGGGCATACTCTGGTCGCACTCGATCGCCTTTTTCAGTTCGTGAAATCACCGTTCCGTTCGCATCCTTGACGATTTTGAAGTATTGTTCCTTGAAATTCGGCAGGGTTTCCACACAGAACATGGTAATTGATAGAATGATTACAGTCACTGAGAAAATAGCGATAATTCGGGCGTACAGCGACGTATCGGGGTACTCGAACAGCTCCCATACTTTTCGCTGGTGTTGGTTTTTGGGTAAAATTCTGATAGGTTGTTCCGGAGTTTGTGGCATGTGCATTTCTGATTCCTCCTCAAATCCGAAAAACCGTAGCTCGGCTGCAAATATGCGTTCATCTAACGTCGGAGGCTTGATCAGGGCTCCGGTTTGGCAATAAGTTAGTATCGCGCTGAAGGCCTTTCGATTCCTGTCGAAAAAATACTCGTTCTTATCCGCGTCGAAAAAGATCTCTCTCTGCGGAGAAGCCAGCAAGCTATCTGGAAATTTAGCCAAAGTCCTGTCGTAAGTTTCATATTTCTTGCCAGATATGTTCAAGACGAGTCTCTTAGAGGATTTATCGACGCTGAACATCTTGGGCAGCTCCACATCATTTTTCTCGAAGCTTTCACCCATAATCCCAGCGAGTAGGTGACCAAGAACCTTTTTATCTTCCCTGCTGTTAGTATTCGGGCCAGACAGACATGCCTTGTGTTTCCCCTTATCTCCTCTCTCTTCCTGTGGCCTGAAAAACAAATTCTGCGATGAACCCCTTGGCAGTTGGTGTTGGAGGTGGAAATTGTTGTTACTCGCGCTCAACTCAGCGAGTGCCGATGTATCTACCGCGATAAAATTCATATTGTTTGCTCGGATTGTTCGATGTGTACATTAACTTTTTGTTTCACATCCCATCCAGGGTCACAGCCCTAGCTTCAAGCCTATCCAGTTGTTTATTTTATTTATTAAAAAACAGTTGTCTCGTAGGTTCGTAATTTCAAATCGCCCCAATAACAAACATATCGCAAGAGTTTTAGGCTAATCAAGCGTTCCTAAACTTGATTACAGATATAAGTCCTGACGTGCACGATTGCCTCCCGCCACCCCTATCTTTTCTTTCATCTCTCTCGAGAGAGAAGATCTCGACAAATGCTTTGAAATCCCCGTTCTCTAATGGAAATAACTCTTTATTACTACATATTCCAGAAAATCAATTTCGGAAACCTTCAAGAGAACAAAAAACCCAGGAAAATTCGAACAGACTGGTGACTGGAGAGTGCGT
The DNA here is from genome assembly GCA_963924455.1 of Pelagia noctiluca. Taxonomy (NCBI): domain Eukaryota; kingdom Metazoa; phylum Cnidaria; class Scyphozoa; order Semaeostomeae; family Pelagiidae; genus Pelagia; species Pelagia noctiluca. The sequence continues at coordinate 13,919,526 of OZ004327.1, read as the reverse complement.
TACTGCACTCAGCTCAACAAACTTTAGAAAGAACAGCTTCGTATTTGTTGTTTAATTGTTGCATCTGCCATTTGGTAAATATTGACTTGGAAAAACTGTGCTAATTTGAAAAATAAGATTATTAACAGGGCTGAAATCATTGTTTTCAACTGCGATAAATATTTTTCCTAAACGGGAATATCAGGAGTCGACCCCCGTCGCCAGATACGCCTACGATTTGCGCCATTGTTCTTCCGTTTGCTCGCCTTCTCTAATTGATCGATTTTCTAACAATAATTGACCTTTGGTGTCACAATATGAGGAAGTTTTGGCACAATGGGGTGTCTGGGGGATTATCGCACTTTCCAGAAGTAGGTGCTATCGTATTGAGGGGGGGGGGGGGGTGGGCATGGAAGTTAATGCTTGTAAGGGTTTGAGACCTGTCAGGGTAAATTACTGGGGGCTCATCACCTCTAATTGAAAGTACCTCATTTATTGTACACGCTTTTTTATAAAGAACCTATGTATAGCTCAGGGCCTAGTTCTTTAAGTTCCTTATTTTGAGACCTCTTTTGACCACTTTGTAGTTCTAAAAGTTCCATACTAGTTCCTTAAATTTAAGTGTTAACTTAGTAGGTAGGAATAAGTATCGAAGCAAGAGAAGCATTAAAACTTAACATTTGCAATAAACTCGTGATAAGGAAACATGAAACATATTATAACACAAAGAAGCTCAGGCTAGGCCTATAAAACGTAAAAGTTAGTTACTTAGTCATTAGAGAAGTTGCATATCTACACCAACTGAATACATGCAAAATTATAAAGTTCCTTAGTGATTTGACCCTTAGTAGTAAAAGTTCCTTACTTTTTTCGACCTTTGACATGTAGGTTCCTTATAAAAGGTTCTTTATAACAAAAAAGCGAGTATAGCTTTATAACAATATTTTCTCATCTTTCTGCATCATCACATCTCGAGGATCTTGAAGGGGGTACTGATCTAGATTCCTAGCACTGAAATAATTAAAAATCCCAATCCCAATGAGGAAAATAGAGAAATTCCCGATATTGATTTGTTTATCAATCCCAATCCTAATTTAGAAACCTAGTCCCTGAAGTCCAATCCCATTTTCCCAATTGATTAATGAAATGGCGAACCCCAGTTCCAAATTTACTTCCCCTTGACCTTCCATCACTTTTGTTTGTTTCAGTGGTGGATCTAGGACAAAATCTGACTGCGCACAAATAAAAATGCTGCAACCAAGTATCGCATGGTGGAAATGAAAGACAGGTATGTGCGGTTTGTTGTTTCAATTAGAATTTTACAAATCATTGAAGAACAGATTTTCATTAATACAAAAGTCTTTTAAAAGAGAGGCAAACCACTTCAGTTTAAGTGTACGAGATTTTTCGAGATTTTTTAAGGATTTCTAAGATTTTCAGAGATCTTTCAAGATATTTTGTAATTTTCAGGCAATATTGGTAAAGATATTGAAGATTCTTAAAGATTTTTTTAAGGTTTTTTAAGATTTTTGAAAACTTTTAGAAATTATTAGGTTTTAAGGTTTAGCCAAAAGGGTACAATATCTTTTTGATTGATATGCCCGTCTGTCTTTTCAATAAGATAACAGCAGTTTTAGGCCATCTTTGGTACCAGCCTATCAGTTTTTAACATTATGAAAAGGATTGGCTGACAGACTGCTATCTATACAGCTAAAAATAGTAATACAATACAACAATTCTCAATACAAACTGTTTCACTTTGTCAAGAAGGCGCAAAAAATGTCGCCCTTTTCAATTCTAAAACTGGACATTTCAATGCAGTCTCCGAAAATGATCAAGCAATTGTTGGAGTCATTTCCTGATCCCTTAAAAACGTTAGAAGACGATTGTCTTAAAATACAAAGCCAACCAAACGGATACCAAGCCTCTGGGAGAAAGGAAAAAGATTAAAACATATATCAGATGGAATATAAAGGAGGCTTTCAGAAAATAGTCATTATACCTTTAGGACATGATTGTCTGTGTATTGTTGTATTTGGAGTAAGCTTCATATGTAATAATAATCATAATCAAAACTACGCCCTCATAGTCATTACATTATCATGAATTACATAAAGCATAAAACCATAGTCATAAGAGAAAAATGTTTTCTGTGTGCTGAAATTGTTCTAATTGTCAATGTTTTATTTGGCTCGTTCATCATACACTCTCGTTCTTGTCTGCCAGGGAGTCAGTCATATGGCTTAATTAGTTAGTTTTGTTCCCTTTTGTTCGTCTGCACACTCGTTCTGCTCTGCTAGTATAGCAGTCAGATGACTGGATGCAATTTTTCATTGTTTTTTTGCCAGTCTGCATACTCATTCTGCTTCAATGAGACATTTTTGATTTGCTACAAATCTCTTAGTCGTTGACGTAACAGGGAAAATGATCCAAACCTAAACTTCACTAGCACGTGTAGAAGAGTTTGAGATACTTTGAGTACTAACATTACTACCATAAGAATAAAAACTAAATACTACAAATAAGAGCTAAGTTTCTTATCTAAAAAGGCTTAATCCTAGAAACTGCTGAAATCTGCGAACCCAGTTTTATGTAATCTACTAAGTATGTTAAGTATAAGCTAGGATATAAAATCTTATATTTCACTCCTGAACTCAATCTCAGAGCTCACGGTTTCTTTCCAGATAGCAGATAAGATATTTCTGTCGATAACATTATTAGAAAAGAAGACTTTAGTTTCAGTTCTGATGACTCAACTACATCCTTAACTGCAAGTTGGTTTTTAGCTACAAACATGCAAAACTGTGTACACACTTTTTTCCCATAAGAAACAGTAAATTTGATTTGACGCTTGCTATTCTTAAATATTCCTCTGTTATCAGCCTGAAATGTTCTTAAATTAATGATTGGGAAGCTTGTTTTTGCTATAAGTTGTGTTAATTGGTTCAAATGTGGACTCTCTTGACCATATGACACATCAGTGTGCTGTCAATCTGCTTGTTTAGTAATTATTTCTCATGGTTATTTCGTATGATTCTTAAATCGACCTTAAATTTGTCAGCCTCAGTTTGTTCTTATTCGAGACAATTTGTGATAATGAAGGTTTGTTCTTAGCTTGTTCTTAAGTTTTGGCAAAATTTCAGGCTCGCTTTTTGTATAAAATTGTTCTTATGAAAAAGAGTGTATCAGATTGACCAATCGCCAGTAGGAAGGTTGTAGGCTCGAGCTCGAGGCCTGAACCTAGCTTAGTCATGCTAAATATTTCAAATGGTGCTCAATGCTTTTTGCTTAGCACTTGGCATGAAGACGTGGAGTAAGGGTAAACGGTTCTCGAACCAAGGATTTGAGAACTTAATGCCTCTCTGCATATGCTAATATTTCATTTAGTCTCAATGCTTTTTGCTTAGCACTTGGCATAAAGACTTGGATTTTCGGTAACCGGTTCTCGAACCAAGGATTTTAGTACTCAATGCCTCTCTGCATATCGTGATATAGGATTATTGCTTCTCAAAGTAGAAGTTAACTACACCTATGACCTATCTTATATTTGAGAATACAAAGCCAAATAGGTTTTAAGTTTCTCAAGTCTTATATCAAGTAATTGACTGAAATATTTTCAATAAAAAGCTACTTTTATATAAAAAAACAACAACAACAACAAACAGATATACGGAGCAGTCACTTGTTCAGAATATGTAGACGAACAAGATAGATAAAAACTGGCATGATATGCTAGGGAAACCGCAGGATACGTAAATTCTAACTCTATACTTACAACCTTTTTTCATTATTGAAATGAATTTTCTAAGAATTCATTTGGTTCAACACTACCAGAAAAGAATGGGAAATGAAAAACCATTGATAAGATAATAAAGGCTGAGAGAAGTATTTTTATAAGCAACAAGAGTATATGAGAAGAATCTCCAAAAATATTTAGGCTCAACTTTGCAAGAAAATATTGTCGATTTGAATGATGATATAGATATCGAGGCCAAGAATGATTAAGTTTTCTCTTAAGATAACAGGAGTTCCTAATTATCAATTTAGTTATTAATAGAAGAGGTTTTTAATTACTTTACCTGAAACCAAATCCACAACTGCTTACATGGAGTGACTCCTTTAACTTTTGCATCACCTTTTCCCTCATTCGGAAAACTCGAACTTGACAAATCTTTCAAGACAAGAAAACCAAAACTATGAGCAAAACACTCTACTACGTTTAACACAAACGCTCTGTGTTCGAGGCCAACGTTATCTTACTGAGTCACTACCCTATCCGTGTTCTATAAGTTCTGCTTTTCCTGCTCTGGTGACGCTTATCCCGTGTTTCCACCACTTTGATTCAACCTACTTTTGCAGTGTCTTTAATCTCACCTACATTTACGTAATTTCCCCCTGCCCTTAATATCCAACTTTTAGCAACTATACTCTTCAGCAACTTTGTTGAGGGGCAGTGTTCCACACTTTATATCAAATCTAAAATGTGTAGCGTGTTTTTCGAAAAATTTGCAGTATTGAGTTCTTTGATTCGTTCAAATTGGAACAGTTGATATCTTAAGGGACATCTCAGAGGGTTCTAGGTGCTAGAGTCGATTTTCCTGCCTCCGCATCATCCGCACTATATATGTTAATTTCCCTTGCTAGTACCGTTTATCAAAGATGAAATATCATGCCTATTTGAAGTTTTCTTACCATGCTCTTTATCATATTTCTTATATGAACAAATTCTTGGTCTGTACTATACTAAACTCTGTTCTGAAGTCTGTACTATACGTACACGCACTTCTTTTTATAAGCCATTTCAGCTCGAGCTCAGTACTCAAAATTGCTTAGCTAGATGGCAAATTTGAGTACTCCAAATTGCTTAGCAATTGCTTAGCTTTTTATTCTTGAAGATTTGTTTCTTAGAATACTATCTCACAAGTTTTTGAAGAACGATTGTCAATAGTATCTTGCATACAAAAGTGTGCCAGGGTACTAATATCCACTACAACCTACTTCCTGTAGCTGCTGCACGATTTTTATTGATAATTGGATCAGAACTAGAATTTTCAAATTGCTTAGCATTCCTCTATCCAGTACTGGAATTGCTTAAGTTTTTGTCTTATCAAGTACTGACTTGCGTATAAAGCAATTGCTTATAAAAAATACGCTTATACTAGTTAAACAGACGATTCCACAAAAGGTGGTGGATATCATTTCAAGCAATGCATGATGGGAATAAACCCCTTAGCAACGCCTAGCTACCAACATTGCAAGGGCCTAAGTATTTCGTAAATGCAGTAAAGCGGCAATCGTTAGTTTTGGTGGCTATTCTTTGCCAAGGGGCAAATTCCTATCATGCATTGCACTGTGTGTTTGAGAGCTTTCCTCTTTTGCGAAATCGTCAATTGGAAATCATAATAAAAACTTGAATGCATATGTGTAGTATCGATCTATTTTAAAAATAGGCTGAGAATTTGAGGGCTAAAATTCATCCCAGGATATTTTTGCAACTTGGGGATAAAGGTGCTAGAACAACAATCATTTAGTCATCAATAACTGAGTTTATCCTGTTATTTTTCTCAAATAACATGTATTCGGCTAAAAACTGAACATCGAAACAATGTAACAATCGAAACAAAGTTAAAGTAGCTAAAATACGGAGTAAGATTCCCTACATGTGGCAACGCCAAGTTGCTTATATCAAAATCTTCTTATGCCTCCAAACAAACACACATTTGCATTGTCTATATGAATCGGGATTAATTTGCATATTCCCATCAATTCTCCCAGAGAAGGAGCTTATAAGATTGATTTGCATTGGAACACTTTAATTTGCAGCTTGAATGACGCACGAAAATAGGTAGAGCATAAGATAGATACATCTCAATTTGAGCTTGGTTGCAAAATATTCAGGCCCTTAACTTGAGGACTAGCCAAAAGTTACTAACAAAAAATGCAAATGACAAATAGAAAATGAACATCAAGATAGATAGGAAACAGTTGTATAATGTTACAGTGTTTTACCAATCGAAGCAGTGCATTTTAGTTGACAGGCAAATATTATTATTTCTTCCTAAGGTAATTTATGCAATTAACAAGCCAATGGGCTGACTAATCGAACAGAGCAGCCTATATACTACTTCTTATTGAAACCGCACCTGATAATTCCTTTTTGCCTTAAAGCCTAACATTATAGAAAGCTGGCCTAATTCCCTCAACACGCGCATGCAAAAGCTGAATATATCTACCTATTTACTAAATCAATGCACTAATTTGATTATTCTAGCCATGGAGTGGCTCTTTGTGCTTTTTGCCTACGAAGATAGCAAGCGTATTATACACTACAACGAGTTGCAGTGATTAACTACAAACTCAACACTGAAAACAACAGAATCAGGGCCGGATCCAGCACCCAGAGAAGGGGGGGGGCGTAAAACATATATCAAATGATAATGTAAGGGAAATAGGGTATTATCAAGCTAATGGTATTGTTTTTCTACCAAAATAGGATGGGCGTACGCCCCTTACACCCCCCTTGGATCCGGCCCAGGGAATACTCATTGTATCGGATAAGTTGAACTCTGATTCAGTTCTACTGCCTTGGGCTATGTTCACACTGCTCCGTATTCGTTTTTGCCTGTTCACATTCACACTGTTCTGAATAAACATGAAAACGCCACGAAAACGATGAAGCGTTCACACAGCTCCGCTCCAGATAAGACTACAGACTATCAGATTCTCAATGTATTGCTTCGATTAGTCCGCCTTTTCAGTGGGCTTTAAAAATGAACCAGTGCCTTATTAACATGAAGGAGCTGAATATATTTACCAATCAACTAAACCAATGCACTGCTTCGCTTAGTCTACCTATTCAGTGGGTTCCCTGTTGTAAGTAAGTAAGTTTAGTTGCTTAGCAGCACTTTTACTCACGTAGATTGGACAATTTGACATCCAGTCATACTTGGAATATGATTCATAAATAAACACATTCCTTTGACGCACTTTCTAATTAGTTTTCAAGATTTTCCGGTTTAACCCATACCAGGCCCTTTCATATTCAGACTGTTTGTTAATGAATGTGGCCTGGTATGGCTAAGTCCCCAAAATCTGTTAAACTAATTGACAGAGTGCGTCAAAGCACATATCTTTGTAATATCTATGAAGGGGTCTACGATAAGCAGGTCCTGAGTTGATTTTTCTCACATTATATTCTTTTTTATAAGAGCTATCAAAATAATTCTGAAGCTTACTTTTCTTAGTTATTCCTCTATAAGAGAAAGGTACAGTAAATAGATATCAAATTTCAGTCGACTAGTTTCGAACAGCGCAGGAATGATACTATATAACATTTGTAAATGAAAAAGCCATGGGAATTGACTCGGAATTAGTTCTTTCGTAGGCTAGAACGTTAACAATGACTTCTCATTCTCTTGATTGTGTGTAAATAAGAAGTAAAATTTCCGTTAGGCCTAAAGCCTTGTTTTTACTCATGGATAGTATATGTTAGCATGACGTAATGTTTCCAGTGCCATTCAGAACTGATCAGACTAATCTTAAGTCAGACTTACAGAAAGCTCTTTGAAATATCAGTGGCTAAGCTTTCTAACGGAGATGAAAGTTAAGGCTCTGAACGCTCATTTAAGTTGCATAAACAGCAGCTTTCCCGCCAAGCCTTGTGCAATGACGTATGTTCCATTGTATTTAAATGTTCTTTTGAAATAATGATAAATATGGATTCGTCATCTTAAAGTCATGAGTTGCAATCAGACAAATAAGCTAGCAACTTGATGTGATCTGTTTTCGTTTACCAGGACTGCCACCCACACATACTACTCCCTGCATTGTTGTGGATATCGTCAGTGCGTTGGGGGGTTTTCAGTGCTAGGGTCGGAGGTAGACAACGCATTTGCGCGTCACGATGACGTCAAGTATTACGTTAACCTAACGGTTTTTGTCTTTGAACGGTGCAGAACTTAAGGATAGCGAGAAAAGTCGGAAACATACCTGACTATAAATAAATACTTAGCTTTTCAGCGAACATAAATCGTGGTTGTAGGGGGTTGTACATCCGATACCCTTCAGTTGGTACCAGAGAATGGTACCAAGAGTATACGCCAGAAAGAGGCAATATGATAATGGCAGCTATTGCATCTTAGGGCAAAACATCTTCGCAGCTTTACAAATTAAAGCGAAGGTAACACAGAAGCGATTTGAAAGGTGTTTCAATCCTAGGGGCCTGAGCGAAAAAATCAAGGGTGGCTTTTCCTTTCAAAGAACCGTTTTTACTGAGCTGTTTCTCCCGGACTCGCTCCTCTGCCTCAAGAAAGGCAAATCGATGGGCTTGACTATTCAAATTTGAGACACATTTCCCTGTATTTTCATCAAACTAAGAAACGGACGAAATTCTCTTACCTTTATTTCAAAACAGCGCCGTGACATAAACTCGTTATCTTGAGGTTAAATTATTTTGCTGTACTTTTCGTCATTGGTACTCTCATTATTGGCTCGATATAGTCAAACGAAGGGACTTGTGATGCACAGAGAAAAAATTCCGAATACAGGTCATCGAAAGCTAGTTCTCTATCTCGGCTAACCTTTCGATGGAGGTTAATTGAAATACATTTTCCTTGTTTTAGGCCTACTTATACGGACAACACATCCCACCTTCCCGCCATCTTGCTGAGAGGCAAGCTCTCCACTTGCAATGCAAACGATTGTATTTTTCATCCTCCATTGCTGTGGAAAACTGTTCATCCCGATCTTACAAACACTGGAAGGTGGGAGGTGAACTGGAAGGTGGGATTTGACCGATAAAAGTATTAAGAAAGATGAAGACAGCACGTGTTAATAGTTGTTAATTTCCATCCCACCTTCCAACTAATAATTCTACTTTGAAACACATGTTATTTTCATTCAACTTTTGGCCTGGATCGTAGGATGATTTTGTCCATACAAATAACCCCTTAGAAAGAAAACGCATTGCTTCAATGCATCACCCTCTGAAAAAACGCTAATAAGCTAGATGCCTGCCCTTTACAATGTTTTGCATGCAGGGCATTTGTCGTTAGTAGGGCATTTGAAAAGGGCACTTATATATGTATCAAAAAATACCAATATACCTCTTTATAGTTTGTCACATACTAGAACAAAACGAATGTATACTAATCTACTAGCTTCTAACATCTGCTAACTAAAATTCTCTACGCTTTCTGAAAAACTTTTTTATACACTAGAATGATGTCTGCTGGCGGTTTGAAATTGAATTAGCAATCCAAAAAATGAGGCAAAAACTCTTCCGTCCACGAATATACGAAGTGAGTTAAAGAAAAATCAAATCCCACTAGACGAGAAGGGCACCAAAGGGATGGGGCAAAGGTGTTCCACTGATGGGGTAATTTGAAAGGCCAGTGGGGAATTATCCCATCAATTTGTATGTTTATAAATGCCTGCTGTATTGGCAGCGATTTTAAAAGACGTCTATTAGTAGTTACATAGAAAGCTAGATTTAGTATTAACCACAGCACGAAATATAAGAAAACGAGTTAACTCCGAGTACATGTAAGGTTTAAGTGTGCAGATCTCACCGGTTAGTCCATTTTTCTGAGAACTACAAATTCGATGAAGAATAAAGATGGAGGAAGTCTAAACAGAATATCAAAAATAAAAGAAATGAATGTTACCTTGCACTCTCCGAGTCTTCTGACGAATAGTGCAAGATTTCCTGTTTTCTCAGTTTTATGTAGGATTTTCAAAACACCCCACCAACCACTAAAACACAATGAACTCAAAACGAAAATAATTCTTTGAAATTATTTGATAAGTTGTTATTCCTATTTTGAAATTTATACAAACATCAAAATTTCAACTAGCTCTTTGTTATATTCTCATAAATAAAATTAGACTTCAAAAATATTCTTAAATAATCTCCAAAAAGTCTGGGAAAGTTCAAGAGTTCGTTAATGCTCTGATGTAACTTGTTTATACATGTGTAAGTTGTTTTTTCTCGTGTTCAAGTTGTTTTTCTGGGTTTTAGGGCATATCAGTTATGGAGAGTACACTGTCTTTTTTATATGGAACCTTTTATAAGGAGCCTACATGTCGAAGGTCGAAAAACGTAATTAAAATTTTGCATATATTCATTTGGTGTATATATGCAACTTCTCTGATGACTATGTACTGTAACTAACTTTTACGCTTTATAGGCCTAGCCTAAGCTTCTTTCTGTTATAATATGTTAATATTATAAAATAATATAAAATGTTTCCTTATCACGAGTTTATAGAGTTCTAAAGTGTGTATGAACAGGCCGAAAAATACAGGGATTTCCTATTGAAAGTCAATTTTTCAAATGGTTATATCTCAGTTAATATTCAACATACAGAGGTGATTTTGCATCCATTTGATGTAATTTTGGAAGCACTTTCACATTATGGAGCCAAACTTCCAAAATTCTAAAAATAGATTTTTGTGACGTCATCACTTTAGAACTCTATTGCAAAATGTTGAATGTTAATGCTTTTCTTGCGTCGATACTTTTTCCTATCAACTAATTTAACGCTTTAAATTAAGGAACTACTAAGGAACTTTTAGAACTACAAAGTTGTCGAAAGAGGTCTCAAAATAAGGAACTTAGAGAACTAGGCACTGAGCTAGGTTCTTTTAAAAAAAAGTGTAGACGACATGGCTTAGTAGACATAGACTGGGCAGTTGTTTTGGTTTCTTATCAAAAGGACACGTGTCCACTTTTTTTAATAAGCAACTAGACTTTGATCGAAACCCTCAAAGTTACTTAAATATTTTGGATTTTCATCCCTAAAAATTGCATAGGATTGCATATTGGATTGCATATATCGTTTTTGAAAAACAAACAAAGTATAGACATTCCCCTATACCCGAAAGCGTTTAAATTGATGGTACACACGTAAGAAAACCTTTAAAATACCAAATAAGCATATTGTAATTAACAAAGAAACATAATGTGATCAAACATGGTTGCGCACTTTCAGCATCAATTGCTAAAGCACTTAGTTGCTTTATTCATTTCATCAAATCCTGCAGTTGCTTATCGAGTTGGTAATCCCAGTACCAGCTGCTCATTGAAGAGTTGCTTATCGAATAAAGGTGTATACAGACATTGTAAGCTAGCTGAAATAATCGATTTTGCTCAGCCTTTGCTTTCTATCTGGCTAAATAAGATAGTGTGTCATCTATTACGTCATAGCCTAATAAGGGCTTTGCTCATTCAAAAAGAGGCAATGCATCTCTTCAAAACAGCCAACGAGGCCTTGGGGTATTTAAATGAAGACCTAGTGGTGGGGATGGGAGATTGGTCAGAACACTCAACCCTAGTTCAAAGGGTGGCCAGTTCGAAGCCACCTTCACTCGCTTCAGACCTGTCACATAAATAGTAGGAGAGAATTAGCCAACTCTCTGTAACTTCATAAGCCAAAAGGCAAAAGGAATCACGAGACGTGGTCACATTGAGAGGAAGGACCAGGGTTGCACTGCTCGATTACTCCACCTATTCAGTGGGCCTTTTGTGCCTTACAAATAAACAAATACCTTGTGAAGATAGTAAGAGTATTTATTGATCAACCCTTAATGCCCTGCTTCGATTTTTCCACCTAGTCAATTGGCCCTTTGTGCCTTACAAATAAACTAATTCCTTATGAGGTTATTTGCGTATTTGCGTATCAACTAAAACGAGTTGAAGTGATTAGCTACAAACTCAACACTTAAAACAACGAATACTCATTGCAGTCTTTATTTCAGAATAGTAGAACAGTTCTGTTGGCTTATCTTCTCACTTGATGCAAGTGATATTCTCCCATTCAGTTACCATCATCATCATCATCATAATCTTCATCATCATCATATCATCATCATCATCATAATCTTCTTCCGTTACTTTTGTTGAGATGACCACCAACCAGTTTGCTTTTTATGAATATCGTTTATCTAAAACAGAACAAAGTCAATGAAAATATTTTCATAACATTGATACAAAATATTTTATAACGCCTGTTTAAGATATCAGTTTGAAAGTTTATACTTAAGATTCTTAATGATTGCCGCTGGATAAGACAACTGGGTGTCCCAGAAGAAACGGCACAAGCTTGATTTATTGTAGTAATGAAATACAAACTAAAGTCTGAAGAATGATACCTAACTTACTGTTATTCAACCTTTCTGGAATTACGCACATCTTTTATTAGAAACTATGCTAAGACTCGGTAACAGAATTTCTTGGCCCATGACCAATGATGTTGTAAAAGATTCATACAGCCTTGCACATTGTCAGACATAGTTGACGATGTTTAAGGATTTTGTTGCATACAGCAAAAATCTGGCAAAGTTTGATGATGTTCAGGATATTTTCCAACCAAATTTGCTTAATTGCTTATGTATGACTATTTTCCATGTTCTCTGAACTTATATTTTGTATAACAATGCTTCATCTTACAGACGAGAGCCTTTCAAACTTCCCCTGGGAGACGCCCCTAGCCCCACTTTTTGGAAGCAGCATATGTAAATGGAAACCCGTCCAAAATTCCTATCTCCAAGCACTGTACTATTTCCCACAACTGCACAATCAAACATAGAAGCTTATCTTGAAAATTACTGGCTTCTTAGCAACGAATCATCACACACTGTTAAATTTCTTTGCCTCAATTTCAGTATTTATCAATAAAATTGTGTGGGAATATTCGTAGTTGTACTCAAGTCCTTTTACTAATTTGCTCTTTTCAAAACAGAGACAGACAAAGATATTTTGTAGAGTATCTCTCCAATCGCTCATTATTGTTGGTACACCAAATAATTTCAAGGAAAACTGTTTTGAATTCCATGGCATAACAGATAAGATGGAAATGTTCTTTCATCCTATTACAGCCAAAAATAACGACTTCTATCCTGTTTTGCGATTCACGTTGAAAAACAACGAGAAACTAAGACCATTCCAAAGGATGTTGGGAGTGATAATTGTTGTTGTTATTGTTGTTGTTATTTTGCCGATAGATAGATGTCATTTCTAGCTAGTCAACGAATCTAAGCCTACTGAGGGCATATTAAGAGGGTTTTAAGGAAAAAAAGAAGGGCTAGCGAAATGAGGAGGGTTAGAAAAGCAAAAGCCTAGTTCTTAATGCTTTTTCTTAATATGAATCGATTACAACTTGAAGCCTATACAAACTGTAATGAGAAGACCTACCTCCACTGGACTGAATTGCAACACAACCCCGATTGCTTTGGCTAATTGTTCTTTCACAGAAATAGAATCAGATAGCATATATTGTAAAACGACGTTTTTTATGTATTCCAAGTTTGCGTTCTCACGGGACCTGGAATTCAATTATAATAATGATAATAACACTCAGCATGAAATATATAACAATTATAAACCCTCTTTCTATCTTAGGTGTAAAACAATAATAAGAAGTAAAGCTAGGATTGAATTCAACAACTTAAAATACAATAACTTTTGAAAAGGAAAATACTTTCATTGTACTTAGAAACTTCTAAAATTCGCTTCTTCCACACTACATTCTATTCTGACTGAAAATGTGACCCTAACATGGCAGTTGCAAAATTTTTCAAAGCTTTACCTCGAGTTAAGATCAGAGTTAAGATTCATTCTCATAAATAAAACATATGACTGGAGTGGCTCACATGAGCATGAACAAAGAGGGGGGGGGGAGCTGTAGTAGCCCCACAAACCAAGGGTTGTCTATGGGGTAGTGATTTCTAACTTCAAACATTCTGTAGCATAAATGTGTTGAATTAAAACCTCATACTACCGTTAAATAGTACCCTATACTACTATCCAAAGTAATGTAATGTAGTGTAGTGTATGCTAACGTGTCCTTGCTTGAAACAACACCCGGTTAAAGCAAGGATTGAACATTAACAAAAACTTACTCAGTAATAATGCAATTTACAGAAGGATTCACATTATAAAAAATCCAAAATGAGAATTTCTATGGGCCGACCACTAGGAAGTCACAACGCATTAAACCAAAGGTAATAGTGAAGATGGGTTGTTTTTCTTTTTTTGGCCGTTTCTCATAAAATACATATCAACTTATTCTGGATCATCCTCCAAATCTAATCTTAATCATAGTTGTCCGGATGCAGCTAATTAAAAATCCCATACTTGAAACCCAGCTAAATCTCTTGCAGTTCGATAAATTATTGTTTATTGGTTACATTGCCCAATCAGAGATCGATATTTGAAATCAATAAAAGCCAACGCATTTGCCTCCCAGATAAACCCAAGTAAAGAAACGTTAGGTAATCGAATAAACATAACTTATTATGGCTAATCTTCGAAATTCAATGTTAATCCATGAGAACCGGATACTGCTAATTAAGTATCCTATTCTCCAAAACCCTGCTAAAATCTCCGTCGCTCCTTGAATCGTAATTTGTATTGTTTCGATCATCCAATCAGAATTGATAATGTGAAATTGGCGAGTACCATTAAATTACCTTCACAGAAAATTCCATGTGAAGAAATCAGGAAAACAAATGGATAGAGGTTAGTAAGAAACCCCACCGGTCGAGATTACACCCACCATTTTTAGGGGTACCTTTTTGAAATCAAATACGGAATTATGGGTATACATTTTCACTTAATAGTCGGTTGTACCCGGAATTATGGGTATGAATTTTGAAAAAATAAAGACAAGAGAACTATGGTGATAGTAGATTGAAGGGATAATGTCGGATATCCTCTTCGGGCAATGATGGCGTCTATTCTTCGAGGAAGTGATTCGTAAAGTTTTGAAATCATGGATCTTGGGATTGAGTGCCAGATTTCAAAAATGTTTGCGATCAGCTGATTTTTGGTTTTTGGTGGATGACGGCGAAGCATGCATTTGATATATTGCCACAGATTTTCTATAACATTGACATCTGGGCTTTGGGCAGGCCAAGGAAAAACAAGAATCTGGTCGTCATCCAGATATTTCTTCGTCATTTTCGAAGAATGGGAAGGAGCATTGTCCTGTTTGGAAAATAATTGAGTGGTCTGGATGTCCATGGATCAGTTCAATGCTAGGTTTAAGATTATTCTCCAGTATATCGATGTAATAGCTCGAATCGACGTTGCGATCGCAGAGCACGAGACGGTCGACGCCATTAGGCCCTACGCACCCCCATACCATGACGGACACGGATTTTCTCAATTTTGAACGGCATAGGGTGGGGATATTGACCTCATCTTTTGTCCTCCTCACTCTTTGCACTCCATCATCGCTGAGGAGGCTGAACCTGCTCTCATCAGAAAAATTACATCTTCCCAATGAGAGACAGGCCATGATGATAGGAACTTGGCCCATCTTTGTCTCACGCGTCAATTTTTGACAGAAATGAGTGGTTTGGACTTTCTTTTTATACTGAAAAGGCCATTCTAATGGAAAGTGGCCCGAATGGCATTCATCCCTAAGTTGTGACAGATCCAGAAACATCCTCCTTGCTCCCCTTTAAGGTGGAGAACCTGAACTTTTTGGCCGCTCGGCAAATGGAACGTTCTCCTCTCTCTACTGTTTGCTTTGGCCTTCCAGTTCTTGGCCTTTTCTCCAACGAGCCTGTATTCAGGTAATGTTTTATAAACTTTGAAGGCTGCTGACTAAGTACAGCCCACTTGCTGCGCAATTTCAGCATACGAAAGACCAACTTCTCTTTAGTTTTTCACGGCTCTTCTTTCACTTATTGACAATTCTCGAATTTTGGAAATAGTCCCTTTTTAAGCATTTATTTTCTTTAAACTCTAGTAATTCTATAATTCTTTTGCTAAATTGTCGAGAAATGGTTGCTTGTGTTTACAATTGTTTTCAGTCACGTCATTTTGAAATTTCGCGTGAAATTCCGAAACTAATTTGACTAGCCTCGTTTGTGCACAGAAAGCAAATGGAACATAGGCCCATCGTTTCCATATTTAAAATGGAGGTCAGAGTAGTTGGCAGCAACCACAGGGAAATAAGATATCCGAAGAGCCTACACTAATATATTAGGCTAGTGTCAATCGATCTGTGCAATATTTTTCAATAATATTCTAATGAAAATATTGCACAGGTCGATTCAAAATGGCGGCAAAATTGCAAGCCTGTGAGGGCTACGCCTAAACTAAAATTCCCCTAACTTCTGTCACACAGCTCACAAATACAGGATTTTGGTTTGGTTTTTTAGGAAATTTTGCTAACACCTTAGTTCATAATAATAAGCAATAATAAATTGAGGGAGAAATTATGTATGACTTGGGACTTGATTGATGGTCAAAATATCAGCAAGAAGATTTTGAAGAAGGAGTTGTCATCTAAAATCAGTGAAAAAGTGTTGGGAAAAGTCATTAATCTGGTATAGTGCTTTGTTACTTTGTTGCTACTGCTTTGAGGTGCCCATAACTCTTGTCATGAATGTCCCTGTGGCGAGGCAAGATATTGGTATGGGGTCACAAAAATTTGAAGGGAAGGAGGAGACCTTTGATTTTGAAGTACATTTTTGTAAATAAAGAAATTTATCTGATGCACAGAATTTTAACCGTTATTGCTGGGTTTGAGGCCACTTACCAAGCAAAATACTTCATAAATGTAAATTATAAGGGCATAAGAAGGAGAACAAACAACATGACTACCTGAAGAATGACAAAATTTGCAACTGATGTGTGGGGTGCAAGATGAAAAATTACTCTCCCCCTTCCTTGAAATGTTTTGAGACTCCTTCATTTTCCCCTTGCCTTATGCTACCATACAGAGGAAAAACATAACCCATTGGGATTCCTCAAAGCAGCGGAAACAAAGTAACAAAGCACTATACCAGATTAATGACTTTTTACAACAATCTTGCATTAATTTTAGATGACAACTCCTTCTTCAAAAACTCCTTGCTTACATTTTGACCATCACTCAAATCCCAAGTCATAGATGTTGCTTGTTGTTATGAGCTATGGTATCAGCAAATTTTCTTTAATTTAGGCCTATTTCTCACAGCTTTATAATTTTGCCACCATTTCGAATCGACCTGGGGCTATCGGGCCTCTTAGGAAGGTTAAGGGTGGTTATAGATGCTTTTAAGTGTTTGTGACCTTTCAGAGTAAATGAATTGGGGCTCACCACCTTTTTTCAATAAATCAATGAAATGGCAAATCCCAGTTCCCAATTCACTCCCTCTTGACCCTCCGTCACTTTTGTTTGTTTCAGTGGTGGATCCAGGACAAAATCTGACTGTCGCACAAATAAAAATGCTGAAACCAAGTATCGCATTGTGGAAATGAAAGAGAGGTATGTGCGGTTTGTTGTTTCAAGTAAGATTTTACAAATCATTCAAGAACAAATTTTCATTGATGCAAAAGTCTTTGAAAAGACAGGCAAATCACTTCAATTTACTTGTACAAGATTTAAATGTTATACGTGTCTGGTATTAATGTGATATACAATATGAAATGAACTACAAAAAATCAACTAGCTGCGAGAACCTTACTCTCTTACAAAGATGCGCATGCGTGTACTCCTGATTATACAGGTTAAAGTCTTATACAAACAGTTTCGCTTTGTCAAGAAGGTACAAGACATGTCGCCCTTTTCAATCATAAAACTAGTGGCAATGTAAGGGGGGCCAGGGGGCCACAGCCCCAGGCACCGCGCTTTTGCTAGGAAAAAGGGGCCCGCACCTTTCATAAAATTAAAAAATTGCCTCCTTCATAATGAAATATATAAGCTATACCGTACCGTTTGTTTTATTTTTTATTTGGTTTTTCTATAACATATCAAGCACATGTTACAAAACGCAAAAAAATAATATTAGGAACAAAATTTTTACCGGGGGTAGGGTCCCGCACATTTTTCTGGCCCCAGACCTCGTAGTTCCTAAAACTGCCACTGCATAAAACAGGATATTTCAAGGCAGTCTCCGAAAACCATCCAGCAATTGTTGGAGTCACTTCCTGATCCCTTAAAAACGTTAGAAGAGAAATGTCTTAAAAAATAAATCCACAAAACGGATACCAAGCCTCTGGCAGAAAGGAAAAAGATCAAAACATACATTAGACGGAATTTAAAGGAGGCTGTCAGAAAATAATCATTATACCTTTAGGACATGATTGTCTGTCGATTGTTGTATATGAGTAAGCATCATATGTAATAATAATCATAAGCAACACAGAGAAAGGAGTATGTTGATTATAGCCCAAGCCATCTTACATGATGATTTTTGAAAAGGTGAAACGTTTCTTATAAAATAAATATTCTTTCTAAAATCTTATGTTGTTGTCTGTGTGTCTCTCCCTTTGCCTGGATCTCTAATTTGCCTTGTAGTGCCCTCTCCCCTCTCGCAAATGTGTTAATATTATCGCTGCATATATGTTAATCGTCGTCCGCATTCAGTTCAGTACCAATTTATTTACGTTTACCGTGTGCATTTTATGCTTAGCGGCCTTAAACCCCATCTGCTTTACACTAGAATCAACGAGAATCCCTATTAATTATTTTCGCTAAGCCAAGGCAGGGCCGGATCCAGCACTGAGAGAAGGGGGTACGCCCCTTACGCCCCGCTTTGATCCGGGCCTGCAAGGCAATTATGATTCTAAAATAAAACATGATTTTCTAGAATTTCTTTCAAATAAAGTAGAATAAAAAAAATGACTATTGCAAGATTAACATCTTATTGAATGTAAAGAAAAGATGTATCCAAACTGTTCATTAAATGTTCATTTCTTCCTCTTCTCTTCTTCTCCTTTCTTCCTCTTTAAAGAACTCATTATGCCGAAGATTTATTGCTTCACGTATATATTCCAAGTCAGACGGAGGATTTAGCATTTGCAGAAAATCTTGAACACAATTTTCCAGATCTTCTTGAGCACAATTTAATAAATTGTTCCATACTATCTCTAAATTGCCGCCCCTGGGTAGCATTTCTTCAATTTTAATCCATGTTTGAAGAGCCTTTCTCTGGCTATCAGTTAAATGTTCATCGCGATCTTGTTGCAATCTTTGAGCCAATTGTAAGGTTCTCATCATCTTGTTTACAGCAAAGTGTGTATCGTTGTAAGGCGTGCTTGCGAGTGGAAAGAAAACAGATTCTTGTTATGAATATAAAGCATTTTTATTTTGATTACGTGGCAAGTTTTATAATGCAAAATCCAAATTCTTTAAATAACAACACGTAATCAGTTTTTACAAGTATGTCAATCAAACGCTTAAAACAAAGATCTTCACATACCAGAAAGATGTTTACATGAGAAAATGTCAAAACGAAAGTAGCCCTTGCTAAGGATATTTGGTATTTCAGGAAAGCATTGTTCTCCATTGTTATTCTGGTTTGATAGACGTCTCACTTTCTAAACATACCCTGTAAACATACACCTGTTGCCATAGTTATCACAAGAGTGGCCGAGGCTTAAATCTGGTTTCCATATCAACTAAATCAATGCGCTGCTCCGCTCCAGATTAGACTACTGACTATCAACTATCAATGTATTTCTTCGATTAGTCCACCAATTAAGTGGGCTTTAAGAATTAACCAGTACCTTACTACACTCTTTTTTTTCTATAAGAACAATCTTATAAGAACACCAGCCTCAAATATGGCCAAAACTTCAGAACAAGCTACACTCTTTTTTTTTATAAGAATAAATTTTATAAGAATAATGAGCCTCAAAATCGGTGAAATTTAAGAATATTTTAAGAATATTGCGAGGCTCAGATCTTATGAAAAAAATTTTAGCGAGTGTTTCTTTACTTCTGAATTGGTGTGCTTTTTACCGGAAATGGTTTAAATACCCTCACCTAAATTTTGATGCAAGTGTCGATGAGCTCTGTTTTACAGGAAATAAGGATATTTTTCTGCTATCCACCATATTTGTAATACAGTAGGTGTGCTTTTTTGGTATTTGCGAAAATAGTAACAATTTATTGCTTTATCCGTGTTTTCTGCCATAAGAATAATTTAAGAATATTCCGAGGCTCAAAATAGCAAAAAATTAAGAATATTGAGGCTCAGAAAAAAATTAAGTATTCTTACAAAAAAAAAAAAGAGTGTAAGAACAAACTGAAGCTGACCATTTTTGGCTCAACATGAAAATTTTACGAAATAACATCAAGACTGAGAAATAGTTACAAGAGGCCCCCCCATAGTACCCCTAGATAACGGATTCACGCGTCAATTTTTCGTTTATCACGCCATCACGGACCTTAACCCTATTACTACCGGGCTTTTTGGACCCTTGTACTACCGGGGGGGGCACATTGTGCCCGCCCCCTATAATTCTTGATAGGAACGCGATAAAAGCTTGAAACTTGGTAGAACTATAGAACTTTACTTGCTCTATCGATTGATGGTGTTTTTAAAACCATAATGGCTACCAATGACGTCACAGTGACGTCATAAGTCTGAAAAACCATGATAACTACTTATGGGCATTTAGCTTGTTATTGAAGCTATCCTTATTGTATTTTTGCCTCTCAAATGGTCTATTTATGAACAAAAAGCCTTTCCAAATCATAGTCTATGATTTTTTTGACATTATTTTATTTTTTTATATTTTTACCATTTTTTTCATAAATGTTCAAGTCAATGAATTTTACATTGAAGAAAAATAAGATAAAATAGCTATTCAGATTGAAAAATAGAATTTTTTCTAGTTTATCTGTATTCAGGTACGCCAAAAAAGGAATTTTAAATGAAAAAAATAATTGTCTTTTATAGATATGACGTCATAAACATTGATGACGTCATAGATTTTAAATTTCGCTTACGTCAGCAAATACAAATAAATTATATATCATTCAAAAGCCCTGAGCAAGACAAAACCAATGGTGCTTAAAGCAAGTCTCTATGTATTATAGTTTCCGAAATATGGGCCCTAAAACATTTTAACACCTGACCGCTTGTTAACAAAAGAGGTGTCACGTAATCAGCAAAGGTGTGATAGTAACAAAAATAATTTTTTCAGGTTCTCTGATACATTTGAGGAAACGTCGAACAGGTTTCAGTAGAATATTACGGGTTTTTTTAGATATACAGCATTTTTAATTTGCCGCGGGCACTTTGTGCCCCCCCCCGGCCATAATAGGGTTAAAACAAAATTTTCACGATCTTTTCTAACTAATGATGCAACCAAATTTTTTTAACAACCAGAACGCGTCACGCAATAACGCAGCTGAAAACTCCTTTTCACGGAATAACAACCTCATTTTCAACAAATCACGCTGCACGAAGGATTCTTTGATCACGGATTCACGAACCGAAAATATCTAAATCACAAAATCACGCGCGAAAATATGCCAAATAACGCTTCACGTACAAATATGGGGGGCCTCTTACAAAACAAGCTGATGTACAACACACTGATAATGTCAGATGGTCAAGAGAGTAAAATTTTTAACCAATTAACACAACTGATATCAAAAAAGGCTTCCCAATCGTTGTAAAATGAAGAACAATTTAAGAACATTTCCAGGCTGAAAATAGAGGAATATTTAAGAACAGCCAGCTTCAAATCAAATTTACTGGTTCTTATAACGAAAAAGAGTGTAATAAATGCCCTGGTGTAATGGTGGGCCGAATGACAGCGATTTTGATTAACGTCTATTAGTAGTTTCATAGAAAACTAGATTTAGTATTAAACACAGCATGAAATATAAGAAACGAGTTAACTCCGAGTACATATAAGGTTTAAGTGTGCAGATCTTACCGGCTAATCCATTTTTCTGAGAACTACAAAGTCGACGAAGAATAACAAGATGGAGGAAGTCTTAACAGAATATCAGAGATAAAAGAAATAAATGTTACCTTCCACTGTCCGAGTCTTTTGACGAATAGTGGTTATTTTAGTTTCTTATAAAAAGAAACGTGTCCATCTTTTTCAATAAACAACTAGACTTTGGTAGCAACCCTCAAAGTTACTTAAATATTTTGGATTTTCAACCCTCAAAATTGCATAGAAGTTTCGAATAACAAACAAAATATAAACTTTCTCTATGCCTGAAACCATTTAAATTAGTGGTGTACATGAAAGAACACCTTTAATTTAATTAACAATGAAACACAAGATGATCAGACAAGGTTTAGCACTTTCAAGATAGTTGTTAAAGTGCTCAGTTGCTGAATTTACTTAATCCAGCTCTGCAGTTGCTTATTGTTTTGGTCATTCCAGTACTGGCTGCTTTTCGACGAGTTGCTCATTGAAAAAAGGAGTATACAGACATTGTAAGCTAGCTGAAATAATTGATTTTGATTAGCCCGTGCTGTCAACCTGGCTAAATAAGATAGTGTATATATCTATAACGTCATAGCCTAATAAGGCCTTTGCTCATTCCAAAAGAGGCAATGCATCTCTTCAAAACGGTCAATGAGGCCTTGGGGTATTTAAATGAGGACCTAGTGGTGGGATGGTCTAATAGTCCACCTATTCAGTGAACCCTTTGTGTTTAGCAAACAAGCCAATACCTTATGAAGATAGCAAGCGTATTTGCCTATCAACTATCAATACACTGCCTCGATTGGTATACCTATTCAGTGGGCTCGGCTCTTTGTGCTTTGCACCAAAAGCAATACCTTACAAAGATAGTAAACGCATTTGCTTATCAACTGTCAATGCACTGCTCGATGAGTTTATCAATTCCGAAGGTAATAACAGCATTTACCTGCCTTTTATCAATGCACTGCTTGGATCAGCTATTCAATCACGATACAGAGAGCTGACTAATATGTTGATTGTTGATTGGTTTTCCAAAACTATACCAATCATTCACCTCTTTTCTGATTGGCCTATTTCGATCCACATCTGGGTATATAAATCAGTTAGGTTTCTGTTTCGTTCTCTTTCTGACGTATTACTCTGTTGAGTGTCAGACGAAAAGCTTTCCGATATTTCTGGCTATTTGCAGTTTTTCACCATCAAAAGACTGTTACATATGAAAAACCCCTCTGACTTGCATCTTCACATGTTTATCTAGTAAATTTCCCACAGTAAAATGACATTTATCCCTTATCGCCCTAAGGAAATCTAACACAGGGAATACACAGGCAAAAATAGTTATTATTGTGTATGAACAGGATGGGCACACTGGGCTTATTGATTTATTACAAATTCAATATTTACTGAGACACCATAGAAAGACTGAATAGAACCCAGTTCTTGTTTGCCTGTTTCCTGCTCAGCCAACAGTTTTGAAGATTAGAAAAAACAGCAGGGATTTATTGTTTATCATCTCATTACCTTGTTACAGGGGTTTCATTTCATTTTTCATTTTTTTTCATTTTTATAATAATGACATGTCCACAGGATTGGGACCTCGTCATAAAACAAACATACAAACAATAACACTACAACTACAATAACTGTAATAAAAAGAAGAAAAAAATATTTTACCACATTGTATAGATTCAGGAATAGCTATGATCAGGTAAATTTTGTAAGGCTTACGGGTTGATAGAACGAAGCTCTAGCGCATTTTTTATGAAAATCGCTTAATGTTTAGCGAGTTTCAAATTTTCTTTTGACATTACAAATATGAATTTTTGTTCTGACGTAAGTCCACGAAAGTTTTTAACCTCTTTTTCTATGTTCTCATTGAGGAAGTTGCGTAACTGATCGTATCTAGCACAACCTGTCAGAAAGTGAAGCTCATCTTCTATTGTGTTATCATTGCAGAATTTGCATGTTCTTTCCTCGAGAGGCAGACCCTCTCTTCTTCCTGTTTCAATCCTTAACTTATGGTCACTACGTCACTACAGCGGAACTTCGTTTTCATATTTGCAGTTCAACTGATCAGGGTTATCCAGAATTCAGCTTTGTTAGTGGGTTATTTTCTAGTTGTATTTTTGGCCTCCACCAACCATCACGAGCGTTTCCGTCTAGACTGGCCGATTTGTTCATCTTCAGAAACTGAAAGATCCATGGTTGGTGGCTGCCTAAAGTCTTTTCCTGGCCCACCTAAATTCTCACGCTGTCCCTGCACTGTGGCCTAATGCTAAATCTAGCAACTTAAATCGAGAGTTAACAGCAAAATAAATAAATTACCTTCACAGATCTGAGAGAGCTATCCTCCTCAACAAGTCAGCAAGGGAAAAGGGCGAAATCGATCGAGGGAAAGACTTTACTATCGTAATTTTGTTTTGAATTTTGGTTTGCAATAACAATGGTTTAAGATCATTTGATTGACAGCTTGAACCAGGAAGTTATTTTAACAAGCACTCCCGGATGAGACTAGTAAAGTAACGAGTTTCAAATCCAGTGGGCTTATCTATTTTTCGAGACATTGGAATATTAGGGGGGACCATGATTCTTATAAGATTCAATAGAACAGGAGTTTGGTACTACGATGGGATGAAGAATAATTTTGAAATATTTATGAAGGGAAGGAAGAGTTTGTAAGGATGGAAAAGGGAGAGGATATAGGTATTCTGTTAGGTAAAGGAAAAAATGTATTTTTCAACAAAGAAAATGAGAAATTTTCATATTTTGAAGGGGAGAAGGGAGATTTGTTCCTCCCTCCTTAGCAAGAATACGTCTCGATACATTCTTCTTGTCATCATCATCATCATCATCATCATTTTTCGTCAATTTAGGCTATAAAGCCTGTACGACGTTTTCTTTTGGTGATTGCACTTGTTGATTAATTTTGAATCGCATACGGTGGAATTGGCGATTTGCAAAATCTTAATTGTTTCCAGTGTTTGTCCAATCTATTTCTAAGAGTCCAGCGATGGGTTGGTGTCGACCACTTTAGGAAGAGAAGAAGGGGGGCTCCACTTGGTCACTAAACGAAGAGAGAAGTGATGCCGTACTTCTTTGTTGCAGGCAGATACCTTCAGCTTAAATTCGTGACCTCTTTAGTTTTGTCTTCGTCCACTTTGAGAATCTGTTTGATGTCCTACTTTTAATGGGCCCCTTGTGCCATATAAAAAAACCAATACCTCATCCCTCACGAAGTAGAGGGTACATCATGAAGATAGTAAGCGTATTTGTCTATCAACTACAACCAGTCGAAGTGATTAGCTACAAACTCAACACTTAAAACAACGAATATTCATTGCAGTCATTGTTTCAGAATAGTGGAACAGTTCTGTTGACTTATCTTCTCTCTTGATGCATGCTTTATTCTTCCATCCAGTTACCATCATCATCATCATAATCATCATAATCATCATCATCATTATCTTCTTCCATTACTTTTGTTGAGATGACCACCAACCAGTTTGCTTTTTATGAATATCGTTTATCTAAAACAGAACATAGTCAATGAAAATATTTTCATAAAATTGTAAAATATCATATAACGCCAGTTTAAGATATTGGTTTTAAATTTTATACTTCAATGATTGCCGCTGGATAAAACATCTGGGTGTCCCAGAAGAAACGCCACAAGCTTGATTCAATCTAATTATGAAGTGCACATTTTCAATAAGCAACCAGTGCTGTATGACCAAAACAATAAGTAACTCCAGGGCTCGATGGAATAAAGAAAGCAACTAGGCACTCAATTAACTATATGCTGATAGTCTTGTTTGACCACACTAAATGTTTGATTGTTAGGAGAAGTACATTTGGCATTTTAAGGGTTTTCTTACATGTACACCATCAATCTAAACGGTTTGGGGTAGTATGACTCGAACCCACGACCTTTCGATTGGTACTCTAGTGTTATATTCCACTGTGCAACGGTCACGCAGTGGTAGTACTCTAGAGCATACCAATCTAGAGATCGTGGTTGATTTTCAAAATCCTGCTTCTTGTCAAGTCTAAAGAATGATTATCATTATCACTTACTGTTGTTCAACCTTTCTGGAGTTACACACATTTTTTTATTAGAAACTATGCTAAAACTCGGTAACAGAGTTTCTTAGCTTCCAGACCAATGATGGTGTAAAAAATCCATACAAACGTGCACATTGTCAAACATAGTTGACGACATTGGAGGATTTTGTTGCGTGCAACAAAAATCTGAACAAGTTCGATGATTTTCAAGATATTTTCCAACCAAATTTGCTCAATTGTTGATGTATGCCGATTTTTCATGTTCTTTGAACTTATATTTTGTATAGCAACGGTTCATCTTACGGACGGGAGCCTTTCAAACTTCCCCTGGGAGACGCCCCTAACCCCACTTTTTGGAAGCAGCATATGTAAATGGAAACCCGTCCAAAATTCCTATCTCCAAGCACTGTACTATTTCCCACAACTTCACAATCAAACATAGAAGCTTATCTTGAAAATTACTGGCTTCTTAGCAACGAATCATCACACACTGTTAACTTTCTTTGCCTGAATTTTAGTATTTATCAACAACATTGTGTGGGAATATTTATAGTTGTACTCAAGTCCTTTTTCTAATTTGAAAGATATTTTGTAGAGTATCTCATTAATCGCTTATTATTGTTGGTACACCATATAATTTCAAGGAAAACTGTTTTGAATTCCATGACATAACAGATAAGATGGAAATGTTCTTTCATCCTATTAAAGCCAAAAATAACGACTTCTATCCTGTTTTGCGATTCACGTTATAAAACAACGAGGAACTAAGATCAGTCTTTTGAATGGTACAAAACTTCAAAATAGCCAGAAATATCGGAATCATAGCGAAACGACACATGTTTTACTTTAGCTTTTCGTCTGACACTCAACAGAGTAATACGTCAGAAAGGAACCAAACAGAAACCTAACTGATTATATACCCAGATGTGTATCAAAATAGGCAATCAGAAAAGAGGTGAATGATTGGTATGGTGTGGGAAAACCAATCAACACCAACGATAAAGTGAGCTAACCAATAGGGTTTCTTTAAGAGTTCTAAGGCGGAAACGAAATCTTTCTGTCTACACAATCATTCACCTCTTTTCTAATTGGCCTATTTCGATCTATTACAGTATAAGAATCTGTTAGGTCTTGAAGACTGTTACTTCTAGCTATTTAGCTTGTCTAGGCCTAATTTAAATACGAACTCTTCGCTCTTGTGATTGAAGATGATAAACAATGAGAAAATAAGATGTTGGATAGATGAATGATTGCATTATATTCCAAAAGTTATGGAGAACCGTTTTAGTTTAGGTCTGCTGAGATGTAAATAGAAATAGTTGTTGTTGTTGTTTGGGTTAATGATTTTTTAGCCATTTAGCAAATTCAGGCCTACTTTGCATGCAACTTGCTTACTTTTGCAATTTTTTACCCCATTCATGTTATCAGTTCAACCGTCTTAACAAAACCAGGTTATTGTATGAAAGATTCTGATTGGTCAATTCGATAATTCGAATGCTCTTGATTGGTTGAAAGGAATCTAGAGTAATTAAACCAGGGTTAACCATGTCAGTTTGTAGAGTTTGAAGGCAATATTAACTGCAAAAATACGTGGTCTGAAAAGTTAAATGGATGGATGATGCAAGAGTTTGAACAATCGTTTGAGATTAGTAAGATCATTGCAGAACATGAGACGTTCTTAAATTTATGGCTGATAATTGTGTAAAAGCTAGGATCAGAAAGATATTAAAGAACAGCATTTATTATAGGAAATGCCCCCTGTATGAAATAATTTCTAGCCACTTGTAGCGTAACGTCCATTTCAAATGATGTTGGGAGTGATAATTGTTGTTGTTGTTGTTGTTATTTTGCCGATACATGGATGTCATTTCTAGCTAGTCAACAAATCTAGGCCTACTGAGGGCATATTAAAAGGATTTTAAGGAAAAAAGAAGGGCTAGCGAAATGAGAAGGGTTAGAAGGAAAAACGCCTAGTTCTTAACGCTTTTTCTTATTACCAATTGATTACAACTTGATGCCTATACAAACTGTAATGTGAAGACCTACCTCCACAGGACTGAATTGCAACACAACCCCGATTGCTTTGGCCAATTGTTCTTTCACAGAAATAGAATCAGATAGCATATATTGTAAAACGACGTTTTTTATGTATTCCAAGTTTGCGTTCTCACGGGACCTGAAATTCAATTATAATAATGATAATAACACTCAGGATGAAATATATAACAATCATAAACCCTCCTTCTATCTCAAGTATAAAACAATAATAAGAAAGCTAGGATTGAATTCAGCTAGGATAAAGCTAGGATTAAATTCAACAACTTTAAATACAATAACGGTTTGAAAAGGAAATACTTTCATTTTACTTACAAACTACTAAAATTCGCTCCTTTCGAACTCTATATTGTGGACCAAAAAATGTGACCACAGACATAATCCATATCATAGCAGTTGCAAAAAGTTTCAAAGCTTTACCTCGAGTAAGGATTCATTCTCATAAATAAAACATAGGGGGTTAGTGGCTTACGGAAGCATAAACAAAAGGAGGGGGAGCTGTTGCAGCCCTAAAAACCTAGGGTTGTCTATTGGGGAGTGCATTCCAACCTCAGACATTCTGTAGCATAAATGAGTTGAATAAATCGTCCTACTGCCGTTTAGTAATACCCGCTAATACTACCGTTTAATAGTGCCCAATACTACTATCTATAGTAATGTTATGTAGTGTAGTGTATGCTACTGTTGCTGGAAAACAACGCCCAGCTAAAGCCAGGATAGAAGATTAAGAAAAACTTACTCGGTCATAAAGCAGTCTTTGAATAATACAAAATTTCAAAATAGCCAGAAATATTGAACATAGCGAAACGAACACATAGATATTTAAGCTTTTCGTCTGACACTCAACAGAGTAATACGTCAGAAAAGAGAACGAAACAGAAACCTAACTATAAAATTCATTCATAAAAGCAATTTACAGAAGGATTCACATTATGACAAATCCAAACTTGGAAATTCTATGACCACAAGGGGGTCAGAATGTTTTATTACATAAAAAGGCAGTGGTGGAGAAGGAGTTCATTTTCTTCTCTGGCCGTTTCTCATAAAATGCTGGCGGTTTCTCGTGAAATTTGGCCTAAGCAATCAAAATTATGCCTGACTCTATATCCATATATTTATTCGTTGACGTAGGTCAGAGGCGGGCAGCTTTACATCGGATGTGGACCTTCAACCTTAACAGGTTCTGGGGGTCAGGTAACGGTTGTTAATCTCTACCAGCAATAATGATGTTAAGGAGTGTCCAAAGACCTACAAAATGCCCGGCTAAGACCTACAAAATAACAACCATAACCAATATTATTACTGCTGTTAACTATAATTTATTTAAGAACCTGTTAAGGCTAACTTCGAAAGGCTAAAATTGTGGATTCTGATTTGCGGGTTTTTACTGTGTAGCACTCCAAATTACAATAACCGTTTCTATAATGCCTCGATATCCCATCAATATTCACCCTGAAAACACCCCATTCATATCAGCAGTAACACTTCAGTAAGCCCTGAGATAATCTTAAAAAACAAAACATTAAGAAATGGAATCAACAGACCCATATCAACTTGTTCTGGATCATCCTCCAAAGCTCATCTTAATCACAGCTGTCCGGATGCAGCTAATTAAAAATCCCATACATGAAACCCAGCTAAATCTCTTGCAGTTCGATAAATTATTGTTTATTGTTTATATTACCCAATCAGAGATCGATATTTGAAATCAATAAAAACCAACGCAGTTGCCTCCCAGATAAACCCAAGTGAAGAACGTTAGGTAATCGAATAAACATAACTTATTATGGCTAATCCTAGAGATTCAATGTTAATCCATGAGAACCGGATACAGCTAATTAAGTATCCTATTCTCCAAAACCCTGCTAATATCTCCGTTGTTTCTTGAATCGTAATTTGTATTGTTTCGATCATCCAATCCGAATGGATCATGGGAAATTGACGAGTACCATTAAATTACCCTCACAGAAAATTCCATGTGAAGAAATCAGGAAAACAAATGGATAAGAGGTTAGCACGAAACGGGGATGGCCGAGTGGTTAGATCACTTGACCCTTGATCAAAGTGTTAGGGTTGGAAACCATCTTCATACCTTCCAAAAAGTGTGAGGAGAGAATTAGCCAGCTCTCTGTAATTCCAGGCGAAAAAGCAAAAGGAATCATGAGGTGTGGTCACATCGAGAGGAAGGACCAGGGTTGCACTGCTTGATTAGTGTACCTATTCAGTGGGCCCTTTGTGCTTAGCACATAAACCAATACCTTGCGAAGATAGTAAGCGTATGTGCCTATCTACTACCAACAACTATTCTCAAGCATACAAAAACTGGCCAGTTTTAGGGTAATTGAAGTGTATTTTTCACACCCAATACACAACCATTTGTGCTCTCTACTTTCATGTTTGGTATATTTCGTTCTTGTTTGTTATACGGTTGTGAAACATGGACTTACAGTAAGAATATTGAAAGAAGATTAGAAATATTTGAGCGTAATGCTTTCGAAGACTGCTAGGCATTACTCGGAGAGACAGAATAAGAAACGAAGAAGTGTCAAGAAGAGTGAAACAACATCTTGGAGAGTATGTTCCACTTTTGGTGACAGCAAGAAGGCACAAGTTGCAATGGTTTGGCAACACGACCAGAAGAGTTGGCACTTTAGAACACACGGTTTTGCATGGGTCTGTGGAAGGAAAAAAAGGACGAGGAAGACCTAAAGCGATTTAGCTAGACGACATAAAGAAATTGTCGGGACTTTCCTTGATTGAAGCTACGGGTGAATCTTTGGACAGAACGTGTTGGCAGAGAAGGACTGTGGCATCTATGTACCCCAACAGCTACGGTTATGGGTAAACCTGACCTGACCAGAAGACCTGTTCTTGTTTTACTTTGTTACATCTGTTTCAAGAGGCAAGGATGCCGAGTGGTTAGATCACTTGCCCCTTGTTCGAAGGGTCCCGGGTTCGAAACCATCTTCAGACCTGTCACAAAAAGTGAGGAGAGAATTGCCAGCTCTCTGTAATTCCAGGCAAAAAGGCAAAAGGAATCACGAGGTGTGGTCACATCGAGAGGAAGGACCAGGGTCGCACAGCTCGATTAGTCTACCTATTCAGTGGCCCCTTTATGCTTTGAACATAAACCCATACCTTGGGAAGATATTAAGCGTATGTGCCTATCAATTATCACATTGAATCCTGGTAGATCTTTTTGCAATATCTTCTTCGATCTATGATTGCTTGATACCCATTATAGAGCAGATTTAAGTATGTAGCTTTTGTAAAGTTGTAATCAGCAGAATTGTAGATTAAGTGTAATGACCACAGGGTAGTCATGTTCTTTTGCTCCCTATGGTATCGTTTCTGACATGTACTTTTAATGCTGTTGTATATTTTGATATAATGTAAATCTTACATGAATGAGTAAAAAGAAGAATCGAATATTTGAAATTGGAGAATAATTAGGAATGGGAAGTCAGTTACCTGTTTCGTTCAAGTTTCCGGATTTCGTCTTTTAGTATTTTCATCTGGTCGAGAATTTGGTCTTCCCTGCAACAAAATACAAATATCTAAATTACCTTGTTTCAATTTGGAAAATTTCTTCAATTTGGAAAATTCTTAAACACCACTCTGTTAAATGTTGCGATTGGTTTCATAATTTAGAAACGCAAAAAATCATTAGAGAAGAAGTTGAAAAACAAATGTTTTCAATTTGGCGCCAAAACCTCGCTTACACATCACAGGAAGAGATCACAAATCGCAAATTAAAATTTGGGCCTAAGTAGATTGTCAAGGAAGAGACGTCATTTTGTTGCTAGGTGTCCCAATACATATTGAACTTATGTGTAGTTGAAAAACAGCTCCATAATTACCTGTGTTCTTCATCTCTTATAACGGTCTCTAGCTCCAGGTTCCGATTCCTTAGTGCAGCAATCTCACTTTGA
Source organism: Pelagia noctiluca (assembly GCA_963924455.1). NCBI lineage: Eukaryota > Metazoa > Cnidaria > Scyphozoa > Semaeostomeae > Pelagiidae > Pelagia > Pelagia noctiluca. Next base: position 13,887,822 of record OZ004327.1, on the reverse strand, counting down.
AGATGAGACATTTGTTGAACGTAGTAAACTAAAGTACTTTCAGAACCAGCCTAAACATGGAGAATGATGATTATCATACATTCATAGCGATACAGGATATTGATACATTTTGGTCTTTCAATCTTTCAGTGTGCCAAGATAATGAAGAGTAAGAGATGAAGATGATACATTCGTAAATGATGATATATTCATACAAGGCACATATTTTTGATGATATATTCATACAAGGCACATATCATACAAGGCGTATTTCACATATTTTTTCTCGATTAGTTACCTACTTAGAGCTCTTTATAAGTCATTCATCTACATACAAAACTTTCGTTACAGTTTTGTTCTATAATCTTGGAATTTTTTATCAAGGCATAGGTATTCTAAACTCTCAAAATATTTTGGTCCCACAATCAAATAAGATTCTGGATACGACAAACCATCACAAGATTTACTTCTTCAAACTTTATATTTTTGATCGCAAAAGTTTTTATCACTAATTTCGTGGGAAAGCCCGTTATTGACAAAACTATAGTTATAATATTTGGAAATGTTGTAAATACAATTGTTTGTTCTCATAAAACTTTCCTACAGTTTGTTTCTAAAGCTTTGAGAGTTTACTCCATGTAAACAACATCAAATAAAATCAACAACATACTCACACTATCCTGCCTTGACAACAACTGCTTGACAGCAACCTCGGTTTCAACCGACCTCTTTATCACATCACCTTGCTCTGCTACCGGACCAGCAACAAAAGAACTTGCATCATTGGGCCGCGGCCTAAACTGCCTTCTATCAGTCGGTGAAGAAACCTCGACTTCCCCTTTCAACTTGTTTATCTCCAAATCTTTATCAGAAATTAATTGTAAAGTTCTTTCTCTTTGTTTAGTTAATTGCAGCTCAAGCATTAAAACCTTCCCTTTATAAAATTCTTCCAATTTCGAAACTTCTTCAGTATTTTTGTCCCCTAATCTTCTATAATCACATTCCAAACATTTAATTCTCTCGTTATATTCCAACTCCTTCTTATCAAAACATTCCTTTAATAATTCAATATCTTTAATCAAACCTTCCGATTTATCTTTCTCTTTTAATTCTGGTAATTCCGGTGTTAGTTCGTTGTTTTCTTTTCTTTTAATTCTGTTCTCTGTTTTGTAATTTTCGAATTCTTCCTTCAATTGTTTGTATTCTAGTTGACATGCGCGGTGTGCCGGGTCGTTGTGGAGTATGCTGTCTAGTTCTGCAGCTGTTATTGGCTCGTTTTCTGTGAATGACAAAACCATAAAATCAGGAAGTTTTAATTGATTCAAAGTAGAGAAATCTCCCATAATATTTAGGAATAAACTATCTGAACACCTAAAAAGCCCAAGACCTCATCACTTTTGTTTGGAATTTAAAACATTTCTTTCTTTGTATTTTATCGCATCTATGCAAAATGGGCCTATTTGCCTTATCTTTGTGAGCTCTTCAAGTCTATTCCTTGAACTATGGCTGTTATTATCTCATAACGGCGATGCTGATTAAGAGACACTATTCAAAGAACCAGTACACTTTATTTGAAACTGACTTTTCTTGAATATTCGTCTATTTTCAGCCTAAAATGACCTTAAATTGTTCATACTTTATAACGATGTGGACGCCTGTTTTTACTATCAGTTGTGTTAATTGGTTCAAATGTGGACTCTCTTGACCATCTGATATGTCTGTGTGCTGTTAATTTCCTATTTTTGTAATTATTTGTCAGTCTCATGGTTATTTCGTACATATCTTTTATTACTGATCTTCAACTTGTCAGCGTCCGTTTGTTCTTAGCTTGATCTTAAATTTTGGCAGAATTTGAGGCTCGTGTTCTTATGAAATTGTTCTTATAAAAAAGATTGTAATCAGGAAAGAAGATGTAAATAAAAATCGATATAATCAACAAACTTTCATACCATGAGAGTTGAAATCCGCCAAATCTGCTTTGCTCAATTTCAATTTCAGAAAACTTTTCAACTTTGACTTTTCATCCTTCATCTCAGTAGCTTGATTATCCATTTCAAATTCTGGTGAAACGATTTCTTTTTCTGGTTTAGTTGAATTGTTTGAAACATCGAGTTGTGACAATTTCTCCTTCAGTTTGGTAATCACTTGTTGATCTTGGTATCTCAGCTTCTCGTAACTACCAACTACTTCAGATAATTCGGTCAGTCTCGTTTCTACAAAAATCATAATATGTAGCTCAATCATACAAATTAAGTCAATAATAATACGAGAGCCTAATTATCTAAGTTTATAAAATTCTAATAGATTAATTCAAAAATAAATCATCCTTTAAATGTTTCGATCAAATCTTCATCAGTAACTCTTCATCAGTTACTTATGAAAATTTGATCGAAACGTTTAAAGCACGGTTGATTTTTGAATTGATCTAATTAAGTCAAAATAGTGATATTCCGTTATGCTCTTCTGCAGTCACGTCTAGGTGTCAAAAAGTTGTAGTGAGGAAGTATTTCCTCATCAAAAAGTGGATAAGGTAGTTGTGTGAACTTGAGAACCTCATCAAAACGATCTTTTTTCATAACACATTTTGAGAGAAAATACTTCATACCTATCTATTGTCTAGGTATTGATAGAAACATTTCAAAGGTATGTCATTAGTTACAAAATATAAGTAAGGTGTAAAGATTTATAAATGATATTGTTACTTTGAAAAAATCTTTGCAATAGATCGAAGTCTAAAATTGAAATTTTGTTTCTGACAGCACCTTCAGAGCCCTGTTACAAACATGTAAAGTTCAGGGTATAATGTTTTCTCATGCTTGATGAAATTTTGTATAACCATTTCGAATTCCAGTTATCCATGTGCAATCTCATTCACTAAATGACCTACAAAAACGTAGTTTTGTATTAAGATACCCACTACCATGAACATATTAATATTCAAAAATATTTCACCTGGACAAGTTGAATTCACAATTTTTAGATAGCAATAATTTGAAATCACCTTCTTGACATAAAATGATTTGGACAATAAAGACGATTTTCAACAAAAACTTACCTAGTACAGCAATCCTTTCTTCTTCCATTGTAGAAAACTGCTTGAGCGTTTCTTCAGCCTCGTTTGCACGCTGCCTCTCTTTATCAATAACGTCATTGTGATGACGCTTTAGTCCATTCATTTCATCTGACAGCTGTAAGAGGAGGGGACTGGGCTGAGTGGCAGCCTCTTCGTATCGTTTTAATCTTGCTGAAACTTTCGCTAGTTCGTGTGAGAGTTCCTGGATTTTCATCTCGTATAGTTTTGTGTTTTCGTTTGATTTCGATGACTTGGTGTCTTTTCTCTGAAAAAAGTAGAAATTTGCGTATCATCTCATTTTACTTTCATAGTTGTTTAAAATAATAATAACCCCTAAAGTCTCGAAAAATTTGCACATAGTTTATGGAAGTAGATGGTTAAGGAAACCTATTGTTGTACGTCTTTGTTCCACATTTAATGTCGAACAGTACATGAGAATGCCCAAAATATGCCTTATCCTCTCTATTGATTGTTAGAATTTTACATTAACTCATTGCTTTTATAAATATGTCGGTGAATACTATAAGATAATTCATGAATAACGAACAATTGTGGATAAGGTATCAAAAGAAGTGTTTTGGTCTATTTGTTCAACCATGACCTTGATGGCTAAAACAATGATGGAAAAATACCCTGTGAACTCTCAATCTTAGAAAACTCGCACAAAAAGTTATTCCTCTCTGTCTAAACCAATTCATTCAATTCTTTACTGGTTTCATTGATATCTAAGAGAGCCTAAGTTTTATGCTCTTATAAGCCCCCCCTCTAAAACCTCAAAAATTAAACAAGCTCCCTTGGGGCTTAATAGAAATTTGACAGTACATATTAGAGTCCAACTAACCTCTTGCAACCGTATTTTAAGCTCTTCTTTTTCAAGTCGTTCAGCAGACAACAATTGTTGCATTTCTTTCAACATCAAAGCGTTGTTCGTCTGTTCAGCTTCAAGCTTTGATTGCTGATGGTAGAGTCGAGATTTCATCTATATGAAGAGAAGCGAAAATAATTCACATGTAGTTTGAGATCCTTAGCTAGAATGCGCTGATCCAACTTTAGGATACTTGAGTATTGGAAAGCGTCTAACTTTACCCCAATTAAACCCTTAACGTTTATTTGTCAAATTGAGTAGTTGATATTTGATAGGAACATATGCTTACTATCTTTGTAACGGATTGATTACGTGCAAAGCACAAAGGACCCACTAGAAGGTTGCTCTTCAAAGATTACAAATCCAGCGCCTTAACCACTTTGCAACAACATCATTGGAAAAATGTCCTAGTTTCAGCAAACCTTTCTTAATTGACGATTATACTAAGAAATCATACCTCTTTGAGATTTGCTTCTGTTTCAGCATATTTTGCTTCAAGCATTTCCATTTGCTCATCAGATTCCCTTAGTCTCTTCTCTTGCTCTTGCTTTAAAGAAAAAAAATCAAATTCTTAGCAAATTGATGAACAGTTGGTGCAGTTTCTGGAGGTCTGGTGTGTGGAAGAAAGCTAGGGCTGAAACAGAGGAGTAGATTATTTAAGGGATATCTCAGAAGTCTAATGGGATACGGGATGGATAATTGGAGAATGGAAGTAAAAGAATTGAATAAACTTATTTCAACAGAGAGAAAGATGCTGAGGATTTTGTGCTGAGTTAATGTGAGGGACAGGATTTCTAGCTCAGAGGTCGCAGAAAGGGTGGATGTAGAATCAACAGAAGAGTGGTTAAGGAGAGAGCGTTTGAGGTGGTTTGGGTATGTTTTGAGAAGTGGGGAGGATATAGAAGAGGGTTGAGTCTTAAAAATAGAAATGGCAGGAATGCTAGGAAGAAGACAAACATCAAAGCGATGGAAGGATGTGATTGAGATCGCCATAAGGGTGATGGGGTTGGAGTAGGGAATGGAAAGGTAGAGAGAGATGTGGAGGAGACAAATCCATGGACTGGTAAACCCCCACTAGAGGGGAAACTGTTAGTGTGTGTTTAAAGTATTTGAACAGTACAGAGCTTCAAGTTTATAGAACCTTGGGACAGAACCTCAGGATTGATATACCAATTCAGAAAAAAGGAAAAGCAACTTACAATAGCCAATTTCTTGTCAATCTGGAAAGCAGCTTCCATTTTAGATTTCTCTTCACTAACAGTAGCAAGAGCTTTGCTAAGAGTGACAACTTTTTCATTCAACATCTGAACTTCATCATTATCAACATCCTCATTACCGTCAGCATTGGCAGCATTGTTTATCGAGCCTTCTTCTTCTAAGGGGCTTGAAGTGTCAGAGTTTGGTGATGATAATGGGTCTGCGGTGGGACTTTGCTTCTCTTGATCCGCTTTTCTAGGTTTTCTTGAATTTTCTGTGTTTGAAGTTGTGGAAAGTGCCTTGACGGTTGACTCCAAAGCATCTTTTTCTTTCTGGAGACTCTTGTATGCTTGAACGACATCTGGATAAGGAAATTTATTATATGGAATTAATCCAGTAAATTCAGAAGCATATCAAAAACTAAATGAAGTACCAAAACTTTTTATCTTACATTCATCAGATCAGTACATCAGAAATAGACTGAAAACTTCAGTTATCAGGTGTCTTATTCGGATCTTCTGCGATATTCTGAATATTGGGGGCCTTTATCATAAGTATGGCACTTTTTCTTGTAATGGCCCTTTTTTCTATTGTAAATCCCTAATTTGATAGTGCCATAATTTCCATAAGGCACTTAAAGCTTGGGTGTTTCTGATTTTAAATTCTAGATCTTGAGTTTGGGTTTATTTCTTGTTGATAGTTGATAGGCAAATACTATCTTTGTGATGTATTGGTCTTTTATTCCAATCTTATGCAATATTCCAAATATTTGGGGCCTTTATCATAAGTATGGTACTTTTCTTTTAGATCTTGGATGTGTTATAACCATTGTTTTTATTGGCCCTATTTTTTCTATTAATCTTGAATGTGAGAGAGCCATAATTTCCATAACGCACTTGAAGTCGAGGTGTTTTTTGTTTCTGATTTAAAATGTAGATCCTGAGTTTGGGTTTATTTCTTGTTGATAATTGATCAGGTGAAAATAGGCAAAAATAGGTAAAAAATTTCTCTGTAAAGGTATGAGTTTAAGCATGAAGTACAAAGGGCACACTGAATAGGTAGACTAGGTAATTGAACAGTGTGACCCTGGTCATCCTTCTAGATGTGATCACATCTTGTGATTCCTTCTGCCTCTCTGCCTGGAACAACATGGTGATTTCTCTCCTCACTATTTGTGACAGGTGTGAAGGTAGTTTCAAACCCGAGACCTTTTGAACAAGTGTTGAGTGACGATCTAACCAGACGGCCATCCCTCAGAATGCTGAGCATGGAACTTGCACGCTTGAGGTAAACAACAGAACAATAATATAATAAACAAAATAATAGGAAGTTGGTCATGCACGCTCAGGCCAAGATCTGACATACATGCTCCTCAGACTAAGGCCCATCCCCACCAGAATTTCTGGATCTTCTGGCTTTCTAGATCTTGGTTTGGGAGTCCCAAAAGGGTTAGAGCCTCCCTTTGTGACCCCTTACCCACCACCGATTGCCCTGGTGGCCTGGTCGAGGGTTTTTCAACAGGCATTTTTGATCAGGAAAGTAAAGATCATTATGATGATGTAATCAATACCACGCAGACGACTTTCATAGCGAACAATCTTTTGTTCCTGCTCTTCAATCTTCTCCTGAAACTTCTTGTCATTCTTTCTATCACTTCTAAACATCTTCAGTCTTTCATCAGTTTCAAAATCTTTTTCAATTTTCTCATTTTAAGTAAATCGAATAAATGAAATAGTTTTTGACACTATTTTGATGTTTACGATTTTACTTAGATTCCAGACCTCCAGTTGAATTCTAAGTTGTAAGTTCTAAAACGAGGCTAGGGCTTCCCTTTCAATTCAATTCATTTCTCACATGGCCTAAAAACAAGATGGACGGAGAAGAAATCTTTTTGAACTGAACAGCAGATGTTCCTTACTTTATGTTGGCTCTAAAGAACGATGAAATAGTTTGGTAAGAATTCTTCTATTTTCAAGAAATAATGGTCGGAATTTTTTAGGGCGGAGAGAGTTTATTCATTGAATTACTAGGCCCACAAAGATCGAGTTTGATAGAGCCTGCTGCGTGCGCGCGGGTTGGTTACACCCATTTGACTTATACAGAATAATAATAATGATAGTATGCGTCATATCATATTTTATTAATGTCTTAGAATATGGGACGATTGTAGTTGAGCGGGTAGCAACCACAGGGAAATAAGGTTCCCAAATGGGCCTGGACCTTTATCACCTCTCCAATGAGTGGATCTGTTTTCTATTCTTTGGACTGCATAAACTGCAGAGGAGCCGCCCTCTAAACTGCAACGTAGCCAAAACCCATATGGGCAAAGGTCAAGGTGTCCATTGTATAGCCCCATGTATATAGTTATGTAAGGGTGTGGCATATCACTAAAAAATCAATATTCTTGATAGCAAATGTTGATGCATCTATTCTTTGACAAAACCGTCTGACACCATTGCAAAATACCTGCACAGAAAAGTCTATAATAGTTATAAAAGTTTCCTTTCTATCTCTGACGAACTTGTATCAATCTCACATTGTTGATCAATTGTTAAGTACATATGTTTTTAAGTTATTCATCAAACGAATAAATATATTACATGTTTTTATTTTCAGGTTGTAAATCTGATGAAAAATGTTTCACATAATCAAAAATAGAAACCTCTGGATAAATGGAAAAGCTAGATTGATCACTTGCTCATACTCAACAGGTTAGTTCACTATTTCAGGCCTTTTAACTTTGTTATCATTGACCGATTTGCCGCAATTTGCTGCCCCTGTGCTATATTTTCACGAGAAGGCCTACAATTTCAGACCTGTTAACTTTCTTATCAATCCCAGTAGCATTCTACTTTCACTTTCATATTTGCCTTGTGCCCAACTTGGTGGTCATGCCACATAAGTCTATCATAATAACATCTACATCTACCGGTTACCCATTATGTTGAGTAAATGTACAGCATCAAATTGTGACAAAGAATTGAAGGTATTGCGTACTTTCCACTCTGGATGTCACACTGGATGTCCACTCTGGAGGTCTGGATAAGAGGTCAGTCTAAAAAAATAAGACATTAGTCTACACAAATTGGAAAGACTCTCCTAAAGAGAGAGAGGTAAACAGTGGAAAACAGAACCAAACAAGCATGGGTATCTGTATGTGAGCACAGAAACAATGGAAGTATTTTATAACGGCTGCCAATTCAATTAAGACAATGTGATATCTCGTTTGAAAAGAGGGACATTCAGATGAGTTTTTAGGGAAAAGTTTGAACACAGATTGAAGAATATGTTTTTATGAAAATGTGAATGGAGAGGAAAAACAGATCCGTTTTTGCAAAATGGAAATCTTTATGAAGGCTTCAGTAACTAGAATTGCTTCATTAAAGCTTTGTATTTCAATAAACAATGATTCGTTGAATTTCTATAATCAAGATAATTTGTTTGGATGAAAATGATATAAGACAAGTCCTCTGGTATACTACCGCTAAGCCACAAAGGCCCTTGAGCAACCTAAGCTATAACAATTGCACCAATTGCACCACCACTTGCTAAATGCAGAGACAAACCAATCCTGGTTCTTTAACAACTGCTGGGGTGGGAAAGGGAAGAGGGTAAGGGTGAGGGAAAATTTGTCACTCTTCAGCAAGTGCTATACTGCAATATGGGACTAGAGAACTTGTCTAGAGGTTGTGCGTTTGAGTCCTACTCAGATCATTCTCATTCACATAAATTATATCCATTGATTTTGCAAATCCTAGTTCTTGGATTTTATTTTGAACTCTTAAGTACCTTCATTTTCGTAGGAAGTAATAGCAAAAGTGCTGGTGGATTTAAGAATTACTTAAAGTCTCTGAAATGGTTTAGCATACCGGCTAGTGTTGGCTTTGCATACATTGCATATTTGCAATTGGGGCATATCCAGAAACGGGAGAAAAGAAATATCGAACAAGGATCAACAAAAAGTTTGGTTTTAGAAGAATGGCAGGTAATCATGATTGATAAAATTCTACTTTATTTTTCTCTTTATCTTGAGACAAGATCAGATATTTGGTTTGTAATTTGTTGGATATATTCAGCGTTCGTTGTACCTGGATAATTTACTGGTAAAACTGAACTTATTTCCAAGAATCAAAGTAGTGGTGTTGGAGAATTTTCTTTTTGACGGAACTTCCCCTTTAACTTCGAGTTGTAAGAACTTGATGATAGCTAGGGAAGTTGGAAATAAAGCAATATTTACAACTAGAGCTTTACGTCTGACACTCATCAGGGTAGTATGTCAGAACGAGATCAAGAACGAAACCTTATTAATTATAAATATTTAATTTTTATATAATCACTATAAGTGCTATACTACTTTTATTATTATGGAGTTTTAGTTCATTTCTGTGGGAGGTTTGTTTTAAACGGACATACAGGCAGTAGTATATAAAATAATGTTAACTCTCCAAATCAAGTGTTTTAGTTGTTGTCAATATATGTAGGATTCTACTCAGATGTGATTGCTTGAGCAGCTTAAATAGTTAGCTATGTGCAGCTGAAGTATAGCTTGTTTATGTGTGATATCAGCATCTGTATACTTGACCCAAACATCTCACTCTATCGTCCTTCTCAAGGGATGTCAAACTAGGGGTTCTTGGCCTTCCTGGATATATCAATAAAGCGTCTGGCCTTGCATGGGCTAACACAATATTCATTAAGTTTAGCTTGCTTTCTTACACTATGGCATGCTTTACCATGTCTGATTTTTTATTATATTTGAAGGTTCTGTTTTACTGATAAAAAATTCCTAACTGATATCTCATTTATGTCTGAATTAAACCAGAGCAATTGACAAATGCCACTCATAATGCATGGTCGTATTCATTTAAGACCATGCCTTATGAATTAATGTTAATATTACATGGAAGGAGGATTTAATCCGAAACACGAATTTATGCCCCGCCGTGGATAAGCCTGAAGTTGTGAACACATCAAGGTTACTGTGCTAACTTATTGTCCTGGTTTAGGACAGTGGTTAGCGTGCTTGCCTGTGTCCAATCAAACCCAGGTTCGAGACCCGGTGGAGGCATATGTCAATTGCAGTAGCCTGCTCTGGTATGATTTAATTACTCGTGTTAGACCATGCCTTATGAAGGAATATCATTTTTTTCTGTTTACTTGAAATCTAAATCTTTCCTCCAAAGGTGGACATCTTGAAACTTCTTCCCACCAGAGTCCTATCCAGATGGTGGGGTTATCTTAGTCATTTAGAAATACCCACATGGCTGAGGAAGCCAATATTGAATGCTTACGTGAAGATGTATGATTGCAACATGGATGAAGCAGTGATTGAAGATCTTCAGCAATTTCCAACTTTTAGTGAGTTTTTCAAGAGAAAGCTGAAGCCAGAAGCTCGACCAATTGAACAAGAAAGTGAATTGGTGAGAAGTTCTAAATCTTAATTGTTCAATTTGAATGTTTCAATGATTGTTGATTGATTGTTTTAACTTTTTGAAGATTTTGACTATGACCCGGTTGCAGTAGTGGAGATTTCAGACTTTAGTGAAAATATTTTTTATCAAATATGATATCATACACTATGTTATGCTATGCTATGCTATGAATACACTACGCTATAATATTAAATGATACCAGAGTAGGCTACTGCAATCGGCATATGCCTCCTGGGTCTCGAACTCAGGTTTTTGCGGACACAGGCAAGCGCGCTAACCACTGTCCTAAACCAGGACGCTTGTGTCTTTTAGGAAAGTGGTTTAGGACAGTTGTTAGGGCCTCGCCTGTGTCCACAAGAACTTGTGTTTGAGACCCGATTGACATATGTCAATTGCATTAGCCTGCTGTGGTATAATCTAATTACCCGTGTTAGACCATACCTTATGAATTAATGTCTATGCTATACTATGTCATACTATGATACGATAACAATATTACATGAATACATCATTGTTATTACATTTCAAATCGCTTGGATCAGTTTAATCAGTGAATTTAATTACTCCAGCAACACAGTTGGTAGTTTGATTGTTACACATTCTTAGAAGTCGTACGTTTGTCCGGATCCTACTGGGGTCATCTTCATTCACACAAATCATCTCCATTGAAACTGTATTGTATATTTTTATCTGATTATCATTGTCTCTATAGCAAGTTGTTGAAGACCGCATCGTAATGTAAAGTTCATGGCTTGTAAATGAATTTTCGTAGATATGGTTGTAATTCATTATAGTCTGTCTGATGATTGTGAGAGCATAAAACTTAAATTAGCAGAGGGCCAGTCTTCTTTCTTGTTTCTCTTCTAATTATCATTATCTTTTAGGTTAGTCCTGTTGATGGGAAAGTGCTTTACTTTGGAGAAATCAACTCGTCATACACCATGGAACAAGTAAAAGGAGTCCACTATTCCCTTGTCTCTTTTCTTGGCCCAAGACACCCATTGGTCAGAGAAATCATTAAAAGCAAAATGTCAAATAGAAATACCACAAAGAAAGATGAAAATGCGGCCTCTAAGTCTGTTAATGCTGGAAAATCGAGTGAAGTTGAGAGTGATGAGTCAAACGAAAGTAGAGCAGAAGAAGTAGAAAATGCTGTGAAAGTTCCAGACTCAAGTGAAATTAAGAATGAGAAATTGTATTATTGTATCCTCTATTTGGCACCAGGGGATTATCACTGGTTTCATTCACCAACTGATTGGACGATAGAGCACCGCAGACATATTCCAGGTGAAAAATTTGCTTGCTTTTGCTTGCATTTTCTTCTGACACAGAATCTAAACTAGTGAGAATCTAGCAGGGAAAGGAAAAACAAAACTATTAGCTTATGCTCCAAGCATTTCTAAGATATTGTAACCTGTTTTCCTAAGATGACGAGAAGAGTTGAAGGTTAAGAAAAAGGAGACAAAATGAAGAATGTTCTGGTACATACTTCTGCTCAAGACAATGCATCAACTCATCGTTGAAAGTTGTTTTGAATAAAATTGATTCTTGGGAATAAATTTTTTTTGACAACTTGCACTCAAAAGATTTCTCTTTGTTTCTGTAATAGCTTGGTACTTTCATAACCACAGCTTAGAAGTCTTGAGCAGAAGAAAAACTTCCTAAATCCATTACTTTTTGACCATTTGTCAAAATCTCTGCTTTGAGAGATATGACAACAGATTTGAACTTTTGGGGTGAATAGCTCGTCCCAAAAAGGGTGAATGATGAAAAGATAGTTATCACAAGTTAATTGATATTGAAAAATTTTAAACTAATTTCAGATTGATTTGAAATATATTTTTGGCACCATAGTTGACCAAACGTATATTGTTTTTTTGAGACAGTTTGTACAATTCTTATTCTGTATTACTTTACTTGCAGGTCATTTGTTTTCTGTGAATCCATCTGTCATGCGTTCAGTTGAAGGTCTGTTTAATTTCAACGAGAGGGTGATTTTGCACGGACACTGGAAACACGGTTCTCTTCTTATGGCTGCTGTCGGTGCTTATAATGTTGGATCGGTACACTTAGAATTCGCAGTTGAGAAGGTATACTTGGTTAGATTTGCTTTGATTTATTGTTTTCAAATGTTCGTTTGTCTAGTTATTTCTTTTCCTGAGATACAATACAGTAGTGCTTAAAACTATTTTCATGTTCCTATCTTAGAAGAAATTAAGTTGAACGGAAATAATCTACAAGAAGAGAATGTGCCAGCTCTCTGTCACCTAGGAGACAAAAATAGTCACAAGATCTGGTCACATCAAGAGGAAAGACATGGGTTACACCGATTGAATAGTAACCTAGAATATTTAGTGGGCTCTTTGAACTCTGCACATCAGCAAAAAACCCTCGTAGGGAAACAGAAACTTTCTATAAAGCATACTTGTTAAAAAATATTACGACTCAGACCAACAGGGTTTAATCTTCGTCTTCAAGCAAATAACCCTCAGGACAAGAATAGATTGCAGAGCTTTGCCATAGTAGTACTAAACACAAAACTTCAGCAACAAAAATTTCTGAGGCCGATTCAAACTTTTCTTCAGCAAGATGACTTAAGCTTTGACCAGTCATAATTTTGAACAGACTCACATAGTCTTAAATTCATTCTCCAACTTCTAATTTTCTTCCTCTTTTTAGGCTTTGAAAACAAATGCCGGAGCTTTAGAAAAGAACTACCTGGACAGGCTTTATGGGGCGATGGGGTTTTCATTCAAACGAGGTGAGCCTCTTGGTGGATTTGATTTGGGATCTTCAATCGTGCTCATTTTTTCTGCTAAAGAAAACTTGAAGTTTCAAATTGAGCCGGGACAGAAAATCAAATTAGGAGAAACAATTGTAAAATTATGATAACTAATTGCTTGTGGTTTTTTTACTTTTGCTTACTTAAACATTAATGTATTGAAGGAATGTTGCAAAGGAATAATTATTTGTGAGAAATTAGTTTTAGCAGAATACATTAATTTTCCTTAAAGTAGATGGATCCTAATTTGCTTACTTTAACCTCAATGTTTTAATTTGTTGTAAATGAATCCATATTGGTGAAATTATTCTGTCCAGAATTTATCACTTTTACAAAAAGATGAGTTGCAAAAGAAACGTGTTTCAGTCAGTATTGCAAACTGAAATTGAGTGACTTCTGATGAATTTTTGATTACAATTCATTCTTAACTCTTGAAATTAATTTTCTACAAATGTCTTCAATGTCCTTTTCCAAGCCCCCCATCTCCCCATTATTTTTCAAAATATAATCCCAGTTTTCATAAAAATCTAAATCAACTTCAGTTTCTGAATCATCAATTCCTTGAGTAAACTTCCAGCCCCGCTTCTCTCTAATATCTTCATCTGCCTGGATTCTTAATTTAAAATTTTCCAACTTCTCAAAATATTTGATATCAGTTTTCCGTCTAATATCAGATATAACCCAAATTGGTTTCTCTGTCTTTAGTCCCAATTCTTCAACTTTTCTACAAAAATATCCTTGGTCTATTCTTCGTTTTTCTTCTCCCCATTTCACCATCGATGCTCTGTAATTCTCTTTGTACTCTGTGGAGTCTAGAAGCTGTTCATAGTTGAGGTCATGTATTTTTGCATATTCGGCTTTCAGAGGTGAGGATATTCTTAATATGACAGCTAGTTCTTTGCCAAGCCTAGGAGGGAAGTTTTAAAACATTGAAATCCTTCTATAGTAAGGTATCCACATTGCTAGTTCCAGTAAAATATAAACAAGCTGCAAATTAATCTTGTGTTTCTGAACATAAATGGGATCCAAATTATTTTGTTCTACCCTGAGAATACTTTTGACCTCTAAGAATTATCTTGGCCTTAATTAGCAATGGGAAGGGGCCACAACCATGTTGGTTGAAACTAGGCTAATTGTTGACAATGGACCTATTGTTCTCACATTGTTCTTGATGTATGTTGCTTCATATGAGAGGCACAGCCCCCCTGTTTTCCGACATGGATGCTAATGAAACTCATCTTTGTTACGACTGTGAAACGAAAATTAGATGTGCCTTAAGCTCCCAGGGGGCTTACTAAATTTTTCAGGTCCTAGAGGGGTTCTTATTAGAGCAGGTGCTTTTTAAAAATGGTTGGGGGAAGAAATTCTACTTGCAGCTAGGGACTGCATACCTCCCAAGACTTGCGAATGTGTTTAGTGATTATCCCACAAGCATGAAATAATTTTTTAAATCTTGGTCGAATGCTCTACTTCACAATGATCAAATAAAGCGACTGATCTACTTGTTAGGGAAGAGATCGTGTATGATTTTTGGTGAGAATTAGTCTTGAATCGAGAAGAATTTTGGGAGGTACACTCTTGTTTTTTTATAAGAACCAGTAAATTTTGGCCAAGGCTCAGATGTTCTTATTTTTCTATTGTTCTAAACAATAGGCTTTTGTTTTCTCCATTGTTCTCTAATAGAAATCGAGGCTCAGTGTTCTTATAAAGTGTGTTCTTATAAAGAAAAAAGAGTGTATGCAGTCCCTAGGCCCTAGCTGCGAGTAGAAATTCTTCACTGTCAAGCATATCAAGTTCAAAATTCGCAATATTGCGATAAAATATATCCATCAGCTATCCCTTAATCATCAACTTTTACTCCAGTCTTTTTAATAAGCAGAGGTGGAGTGGTTAAAAGGCTTTTATGGTATACTCGTTTGTGTATGTAGTTTCAGTTGTTGTTGTTGCTCTCAAAGTTTGAATCTTTTCTATTCCATTTGCTCATGTACAGATCCATTATAAACGGACAAAACCAAACTTCTTACCTTTCTTGAATTTTTTCTGCAACAAAATCTTTACCAGACTTTCTCTTGCCATTTATCAGCAGTAAAATCATGTTCAAGGCCTTTCTTCTCTTTGTTTATTTCCTTATTTCCCTGCTTCAAGCTTTTGATGAACCTCAATTTCATTCTGAGACTGTTTCGTATTTAGTATCAACAAGAGGCAGTTTCAAGATGTTGCCGTTTTTCTGAGATTTTCAATTTTCGCTGCATCACAATGACAACGCCAAGCTGTGGCTTTAAAACTCTTTAAATGCAATTAAAAACATGAAAAATAGAATTCTAAGTCAATTGTGATACTCGATAAGATGCATTAGTGTTTAAGAAATATTATTGCCTCAAGAAGCTGATTGATTAGGCAGCCAAGGGCCAAGGCGAAGTTTTAGCCGAGAGACGCAGAAAAAAACAAGTCAACAAAAAAAAATTGGGTCACAGCCTTTTTTGAGAGTTGAACCCTAATTTATGTCGAACCATGAGCGAGTTGACTCCAGATGAGGTACGTATAGAGACGGACTTGTTTTTAGCTATCTTGGAAATCATGCTATTTGTCTGAAAGTAACATCAGTTCAAAAAATGTTTTCAATTCATCCTGGAAAAAGTGTGAGAAATTGACCAGATACTCAGACAGACCAAACTGCTCAACTCAAAAAATGCAGGTGTGCTACTTATTATTTATACAAACGTGATTTACATGATGTTCATCCAAACAAAAGGCAGGTGAATGTGCTTTCATCATCATTGACTCATTCAACTCTCTCCTTTTTTATAAGAGTAGGAGCCTCAAATTTTACCAAAACTTAAGAACAAGCTAAGAACAGTTGAGACTGACCACTCATATAAGAATTTTATGAAATAACCAGGAGACTGACCAAATAATTACAAAACAAGTGCTCAAAGCCCACAGATGTGTCAGGTGGTTAAGAGAGTCAAAATTTGAAACAGTTAACAAAATTATTGCAAACAAGCAAGCAAGCAGACTTATTGATAAGGTTATAACAAATGTTTGGAGTATAGCAGCTTGAAGCTGATGTGTACCTGCAGCTTGTGCCCCTGGAAGTAATATTCTAGACCGGAAGTAATATTCTAGAACGAATCTCCTGGGTACTCAATTACCAGCCTCTGAAAGAAAGACAGAGTTGTCTGAACAGCTTGTAATTTATTTTTCGGACCGTTCGTAGATTCAAACCCAAGAAGGTTACTTTCCATCGATTAGAAATCTAGCACCTTAACCCTCAGGCTTCCAAACAGGCTTCCAAATCAGAACAACTCAAGAACATTTCAGCCGGGAAATAAAGGAATATTTAAGAACAGCCAGTTGCAAACCAATTTTACTGGTTGTTATTTAAAAAAAAAGAATGTAAATATTTTATGAATTGAAATATTTGCTATCATTTCTGTGGCTACCCAGGAGGGGCCTCTGTCGTATTCATTAATAACATTTTTCCCTGAATATTAGATCCGTAGAAGGCGTCTTGCCCGTCTTGGGGGCATTGGGACATCTCCTCCAGCAGCTTCTTCTCTTCAAAGTTCACCTGTTGCTATAACAATCCCGCGTCCAACTGATGCCCTTGTCACCAGCCAGCAACCCAACATAGGAACCGCCCTGAATGTCGACACGAAAACCGCAACAAGTCCAACTTCTGCAGCGATCTTGTATGGCATCACCCCACCATCATTTGGGACACTAGATAGTGGCATTGGCTCACAGTCCATGGACGTCGATAATGAGGAGGGGGATAAAGGCGAGAAGAGAGCTTCTCAGTCAATGTTGACTCCACCTACGGATGAGAAGTATAAAAGACAACATACTACTGATGATGGAATTAAGGTAAAATAAATTGATCTGGCAATTACAATTTTTATTTCTTTTCTTTGTTGGTATATGAGATTTGACATATCAGTTTGCGTTGAAATGGAAAATAAAACTTCACTCAAAACTTCCGATATAGTGAAGTTTCGCCTCTCAGGAGGTGAAGTTTTACCCAGGTGAAGTGAAGTTTTTCCATATAAACACAAAACTACCTGTGAGGTGAAGTAAATTCGAACTCACAACAATGGAGAATCAATGATGATTGACGGTTCGAGGTTAATGATGATTTAAGGTTGACGACTAATGACGTTGAAGGAATTTACCTCGCGTTTCAGACCCGGCATGAAAATCCCATATAAACAGTGCTTGAAATTTACTTCACCTTTCCCATATAAACAGACCCTTAGAATATCATCTACTCCTGTCAATGTGATCGGTTTTTGGGTTAAAATGATGTTCAGTTTGAAGATTCAGTCATTAATCATCTTCAGCCTTTTTGCTTGGTTTTCTTAACTTGAATATTATTGAATTTTGTTTCTTTTCTTATCATAGAATCTGTCAAATGCGCAACAAGAATCCTTTATAGTTTCAATTGGTAAAATATTTGATGTGTTTTTCAAGGTAAATAATTTTTTTCATTCATAATACCCCATGCAGTTGAACCATTTCATCTCACTATACCACTTTCAGGCCTATTTTACTAAGTGAATTCATTTGTTTTAATTCCTTACTTATGAAATATTTTAAGTGCACTGTCTTTGCGAATTGCAAATCATTTGCTTTTTACTGGTAGTATAGGAAACCAAATCAGAACAGGTGCCACATTTGCTCTTTGCTTTGCGTTGCAATTCATTAATTTGTTGGTTAAATTTCCAGATGTCATTGGAAGACAGTGCCCATGATTTTCTTACCAGTAAATGAATGACTAGCCGAAATTATCATTTTTCCTTTGATTCTGAAATCATGAAATTAACAGCAATGGAAATTATGCTTGTCCTGTTTTTTCTCATTCGTAATATTTTTTCTTAGTCTGTCTCCCCTGGAGGAACTGCTGTGGATATGACGAAATTAGTTGATCAAATGTACACAGAAGATGGTTTGAGTAAGCAATATCTAATCATATTTTACAACTTCCTCAATGCATTGGTGCTGGTTCATGTGAGAGGCTGTAGGGTGATATTATGACATGAAGCCCCCACTTAAACTGACGCAAAATTCACTGTGGAAAAGAATCACACTGGACCAAGTTGAAAGAATTATTCAATCAAATACGTAATATGAGTGAATAGGCCTCTTTGACACAGCAGAAATTGAAGTTTAAAACAAAAGCTTGTGGTATTAGCTTCACTTGAATTGAAAGGTTTGAAAACAAGGCGAAGTCCGCAAGCTTTTATTTAATGCTGTAATGGCCGCTGCATGATAGTGTCCTATAAGTTCAGAAATATAAACAGGGCTGGAGAAATAACAAGAACGAGCGCGTATTATATTTTGCGATCAATAGATGCGCTATCTCCTGCCAGTTATCAACATGTCAGCTTGGTAGCAACTCATAAATTTGGGCAAACGATGTACAACATTCGAACCTCTTAAAGCAGCTATTTTTAGGTCCTGAGTCAAGCTACCGTCAATTAGAGGTGGCTACTACTTAGAGGTTAATATGCTATACAGGAAGGTATTTCGGACTTTAAGTTATTGGTCGTTACTTGCAGATGGCTGCTACTGGGAGTTTTTAGAAGTTTTACTGTATATAAAAGGAGCTCTATTAAAAGTGCGGCCAACACGGGCCAGAAAAAATTCTAGAAATAAGAGGGAGCCGCACTAAGCGGATCTCTTACTTAAGATTATGTATATTTTAGACAGGAAAAATAGGTTGTAACAACAGGTTGGCCGTTTTAACTGGGTAGGCTTTTGGCTGGTTGCCACTGTATAATATACTAACTCATAACCAGCTAACTATGGAGATAATAAGATGAAGAATACTAAAAACAAAGCTTGATGATTTCATCAAATTTCTAACACCATCTTTTAATTTCAGTTCGTGAATATAGTCCAGATGACATAATGCAGCAGATAATAATGGAACAATTGATAACTGGCCCAGATGGAAAAATGAACCAAACACCTCCTCGCTCCTCATCTCCAAGCAAAACACTAGAAAACAAATCAAGTCCAGTATCAACTGAAAATAATACCACAGCACTGAGCTCTGAGAAAATTAACGAAAAATCAACAACAGACTCTGTGTTATCGAACTCTAAAGTGAAAGAGTCGTCGGAAATATTTTATAAAAGAAAATTGAAATATCTAATCAAATGCTATGAAAGAGTTGGCAATGAAGAGCGGTTGCATTTTAAGGTGAGGCATGTGGTTTCTTCATGTTTTCTTAGATTTTTATTGATCCGTTTTCTTCCTTATTTCGTTTGATAACAATAACAAGTATCGGACAAACCATCGTGATTTCAAGATTTCAAATACAAGTAAAACAGCTAATATTTGTATATCTTTATTGGCAGAAATGAGAAAAATGATTACAAGTTCAACTTAGCCAGAAAATTCGGAAAATAACGAAGAAAAACCTGGATTACTTAAGCTTTTCGTCGAACATTCAACAGATTAATAAGTTAGGAAGAGAAGAAACTAAACCTAATGTGCTCAGTGAGATTTTTTTCGAATAATTGGCAGAGCAAATCACAAAGGTACACTGAATAAGTTGACTAATCGAAGCAGTGCATTGATAGTTTGTAGGTTAATTTACTTACTATCTTCGTAAGGTATAAGTTTATGCATAAAGCACAAAGGGCAAACTGAATAGGTAAACTAATGGAAGTAGTGCATTGATAGTTGGTATGTTAATATACTTACTATCTCCGTAAGGTTTTGGTTTATGTGCATAGCACCTACTGAATAAGTAGACTAATCGAGCAGTACCACCCTAATCCTTCCATTCGATGGGACGACATCTTGTGATTCCTTTTGCCTTTTTGCCTGGAATTACAGAGAGCTGGCTAATTCTCTCCTCACACTTTGTGATAGGTTCGAAGGTGGTTTCGAACCAGGCACAGTGTGCCCAGAATCAAAAATTATGGAAAAAACCTCATAACTTTTGATATACTAGCCTGAACATAAAGGTCAAGGGCTCATCACAAAGGTTAGAATAAAAGCTTTTCGAAAATTGCAAACAAAATTAGAAATGATCGCGATTGGGAGCCTGGGAACGAATTTCCTTATTTGGTCATTATTGGGATTTTCTTAAAAAACAAATATACCTTGGGTTTAAACATTGTTAAGAAACTGGTTAATAACTTTTTTTGAAAGGTTGTAACATTGGCCCTTTAAAGATAGGTAAAGAGTTGGAAAATATTCAGCATTTGGGGCTTGGTAAGAAATTTCCTTATATGGGCATTAGAGACCCAAGTCTCAAAAAAAGGGCATAACTTGGGTTTTAATCACGTTTGAGACATGGTTAAAGACTCATTTGAAAGGTAAGAGTAGAGGCTTTCTAGAAATAGCAAAAGAATTCATGTGATTTAAAAACTAGAGGTCTGGTAACCAATTTCCTTATATGGGCATTACTCAAATCTCAAAGACGAGCATAACTTGGGTTCGAATCAAATTAAGAAAAAGGTAAAGGGCTCATTTGAAAGGTAAAAGTAAAGGCTTTCCAATATAGTTAATCAAGTAAAACGAATTAGAGAAAGGAGACTTTTGATTTGTGCTTGCCAAACCAGTTGATACAGATATTGGTGGAAGGCCCAGGAAACGACTAAGTGATAGGCTATCTCAAAAAACTGAAAATAGAATTATAGATGACCTACTTTCACAAATCGAAAGCATTGCTGATGCACAAAACATTGCCCTTAAGGAAATATTGCGAAAGCTCAATGAAAGATCTTTGCTAAAACGGAGATGTAAAAACGAGATTTCCGAAAAGAAGATACTAGTAGAAAATGCTTGTTATCTGATCTATAACGTAAATTTCTCACTCAATACCTACAAGTGCAAATGCATTTAAGAGAAAGTTACATCGAGATTCCAACAAGAAATGAGATAGGCTCGTACAAAAAGACCTTGATATGCGAGCACGTTGTTGAAGCAACAAAGACTAAATGTCAGTTTGATGTCTTGGTTGTGGATACATTAAGGTCTTTTATAGCTTTAAGTAGTCCTCCTTTAAAGCCGAATGATCGAGTTCATATTGATGCTAAGTTTGGCATAAATTGGAATTCTTATTCTCATCAAATACGTCACCGACTCGCTGAAAATGATGAACCTGGAAATGATAATGATCGACAAAACTGTGAGGCTAATTACATAGGCACTTTTTGGTGTCCTCTATCGGTTACTTTGAATGACAAAGTTATTTGGTCAAACAAGCTCCCAAGCTCTGTACTTTTTTGTCGTCCTTTATGAAGAAAGAAAACAGAGAAAGTGTTTTAGAACATTTTAAACCCTATATAGATACAGCACATGAAATGAAAACTCCATCCAAATTCAATATTAGTGATATCGAGATGGACCTTTCTGTTGACACAGAACTCTCTATGATTGACGGTAACGTTGATAAAATCATTCAAGGTGATTCCGGGAGTTTTTGCCACTACTGCAAAGTTACAAAATATCCAGGCAATGATATAACATGTATTCTCTAAGGCTTCAACATAGAGAACTCTCAATGAAATGAAAGCCACTCGGGGTAATATTGAGGAAGGAAATATTTCCTATAGTGACCCTACAAATCAGGCCCTGCAGCTAGAGCTTGGCAATGCTCCATTCGCTTAAATTCACTGGATATTTTCACCCACATTATAATACAAAGCCATCCTTTCATTGCATCTAAGAAAACATCCATCAGTGCAGTCGGTGTGGATATACTACAAGATCATATCCAATAACTAACTATTTAGTTCTGAGCAAAGAAAAGTCCATTATACAGTCCTCTTATTTAAAGGTATTTTACCTATGCCTTGCCTTTTATTTAAAATATTTCCAATGACGAAACAGCCTACATTATTACCTTTCTTTTGAGCCTTTACTTACAATGATAGCTTGAATGGTTCCAAAGTAATAGTTGGTTCAATATCTCTAAATTTAGGGAAATTCCAAATTTTTTCGCCATGTTTTTCAGTGGATGCTCAACTATTAGTAATCCAATTTCGTATTTTCAGGCAAAGTCAGGCAATGAAATCTATGCAAATTCTGCTTCTATACATGTTGTAGTTACAAAATCAAAGGGGTTTTATGGCGGCATTTTGCGGCAAAAAAGTATATTCTCTCTTAAATATTAAAATTAAGTTGAAATTGTAAGAATATTTTCAGTTTTCTCAACTTATTATCAGTCGAGGATTGAGTGATAGATTTGCGAAACTGAGATTATCACAAGAAATTGTTCTTACTGAATAATAAAGCCTATACCATTACCTTTCTTTTGAATCCTTGTTTGCAATAATAGCTTGAGTGGTTCTAAAGTTACAGTTGTTTGAGTTTGAGTGCTTTAAGGGGCATTTTAGTAATTGTTGTCAATTTCACGAGGCTTTGAAATTAAAAAATAATTTTCCTAACAAATCAGCAACTACAAAAGGTCATAAAAACGGTTTGACTCGAGCTATTGACCTCAAATTTTTTTTGTTCAAAAGTTAATCATATCCTCTTTCATTAAAATTAAGAATTAGGCTTTAATTTGAAAGTCAAAAAATAGGTTTTTTCCATGGCTGGGCACAGTGTGCCAGGGACCGTTTGAATAAGTGTTAAGTCATCTAACCAATCGGCCATCCCTGCCACAGGTTAAGTGTAAGAACGAGAAATTCTATCGGTGTTTTTATGGTTTATTATCATATAGTATTACCCTTCCCTTCTTTTTTACAAAATTAATAAGATTCTTCTTCTCCTTCGCAGCGTTCTGAAAATGCAAGATGGAAGGAACTTTTAAACGCTGCAAGAAAGATGGTTGTTTCATACTCGTTGCTTCTATTAGAAGGGGGACTGGAAGACGATATGTGAGTATCAAATGCATTAAGTAATAGTAATAGTAAAAGTTTTTGCTAGTGAAAGCTTAAAGTTGAGACATATCGTAAAGACATTGATTAATAGAAAATAAACCATTCTTCAAACGTTCCGATTTCATTTTCATCATTAAACTATGCTAACGATGATTTGGGGACTTATTTAAAACCTAATTTACAAAACACAGGGTAACAGGGAGGTCAACCGAAACAAGGACCTACTTAATACAATCACGGTTAAACTAGAAAGTTTAACCGTCATTTAATTAAGTGTTTGTTAAACTCTCATTGTATTAAGTAGGTCCTTCCAGATTTGATGTAAGTTAAATTCTTCTGTTTATCTTTCTCATTGAGTAATAAATTACCTGCCTTTGTATGTAACCACAAGATATGTTAAAGGATTCCTATGTTGTTATGGTGTCAAAGAATTTAAGCTTTACAGAATTTTAGTCTCGCAAATAAAGTTTAGCAGCTAATTCAATGGAACTTTTGCCTGTTAATTGATAGGCAAATACGCTTACTATCTTCTTAAGCTTTTAGTTTATGTACCAATCACCAAGGTCCACTGAATAAGTAGACTAATCGACGCAGTATATTGATAATTGATAGGCAAATATACTTACTATCTTCGTAAGGTATTAGTTTATGCATAAAGCTTAAAGGGCAAACTGAATAAGTAGACTAATCGAAGCGGTGCATAGATAGTTGATAGGCAAATACGCTTACTATCTTCCTTACGTTTTTGGTCCCTTATGTTGTTATGGTGTCGAGGAATTTAAGCTTTGCAGAATTGTGGTCTCGCAAATAAACTTAAGCAGCTAATTCAATAGACCTTTTCCCTGTTAAGACTGCCATCTTTGAATGAGGAAAGATTACCCTCTGGCTATCCCAGACTCCTTTGCGAGTACTAAGGATACGCAATGCATTAAGGGATTTCTACGACGGCAAATTCTCATCATTTCAAAATGGTAGTGTTAACAGGGAAAAGCTAAATTCTAAACCATATCAACTAGCCTTGCTGCGTTTTAAGTTTTATTTCTTTTTAGATGTGATAATTCCTGTCCACTGCTTTAAACTAACTTTGCTTCGCTGTTTGTTTTTATCCCATATGAGTCCTCAGCAGAAAGATGATTTCAAGATTTTCTTTTTTTAGATGTGATAATTCCTGTCCACTTCTTTTACTCTCTCTCCTGTTGAAAGAGCGTGAGATATTTCCGGTTGGTTTCTTAGTTGACCTTGTGCACACAGCAGACAGCGACGGACGACTCGACAAGGTTTTTCTCCTATTTATATTTTCTCCTGTGATTTCTGGAAAAATTACCTTGTAATAAGCTGAAATTAGACTAGTAATGGATCTCGCATCTATGCCTAGTTATGTATATTAGTGATATTTTTAAAAGTTCTTATCATCGTTGTTTTGAAGTACTCAAATCCTAGTTTAGAGCAATGGATAATATTTCTTTAGGCTTAAATTTCCCTACGGTTTATCGCTGTTTCCAAGCCATATACACATTTTTGAATTGAGGGAATTGTTGTCGTCAAAAAGGCATTTGATAAATGGAATGACTCTCTGAAATTACTTCCGTTGGCTTTTTTTACCTGGAAAGTGAAAATAAACGGGTGTTTGGGGTAGGGGTGGTATCTAGCCTGCTGTATTTCTAACAAACTATTATACAACATCGTTTGTCTTAGTCTCCTCCATTGATGCTTCGCAGTTTTGGCATCAGTTTAACCCTAGTGCCCAGATGACAATGATTAGAACAATGAGAATAATATTTCATTTCATCATCAGCTTATTTCTGATTAAGATATAGAGAATTTTGTACATTCAGTCTGAAACGCCATGGGAGATGAATTTATCTGTCAACTAACTTTTGTAGTACCAAATCTTTGAAGTCCTCTTTATCTTAATGTATTCTACAACTCTGTATATTTTCCAGTTCAACCTTTTCAGCGACTGCTTGTAGGTTGAGATGGGTTGAGTGGCTCAGTAGTCTAACCTGTTTTCGTTGAGCGTCTAAAGTTAAGCTTGTTCGTGTGACGTCAACATATGGATGGATTAAGTTTGAGGAAAATCAATGGAACTTATTTGTGAGAATGAAATATTACCTTAGCTGGACTCGAACCAACGACCAATGATTACCGTTGGCTCGAATCATACTTCGATGATATTTCATTCTCAAAAATTAATTCGATTGATTTTCCTCGAACTTCATCAATCCATATATCGACCTCACACAAACAACCTAAACTTTAGATGCCCAAAGTAAACCGGTTAAAATGAATTCGATTAAAACTGATTATCTAAAACTCTTACTATTGATTATTATTTTGAATTTCAGGTTTTTGCGCCATTACTAATGGGTCTATCTGAACGTATAAAGACGTGTTCTCTCGTGGAAGATACGTATCGCGATCCTCTCATTGTAAGTTCAATGACTTTAGTTTATGTCAATATATTTTATTTCCATCAATAAACAACCAATAACAATAACGCATTAATACCAATACCACCTTTTATACCATTTATGCCATTAATTGAAAATTGATACCATTTATACCAATAATACCATTTATATCATAGAAAAGCTATTGATACCATTATCAACATTAATACAATGAATACAATAAATACAAATGATACCATTAATACCGTTAATACCATAAATAAACTTTTGATACCATTTATACTTATAATACCATTGATAACTTTGGTCCTATTGACACCATAGAGAAAGAATTGATACCATTATTAGCATTGACAATTAATACCAATGATAGCATTAATACCAATAATACCACCAATAAACTTTTGATACAATTAATATCAATTATGCTATTGATAACATTGGTACTATTAATACCGTAGAAAAACTATCGATACCATTATTAACATTAACAATTAATACCAATGATACCATTAATACCGTTTATACCATGAATAAGCTTTTGATACCATTAATACCAATAATGTCATTGATACCCTTGATACTTTTAATACGATACAATCACTATTGATACTAGTTTTAAGATTAATACCTTTAATACCAATGATACCATTAATGCCATTAATACCATAAATAAACTTTTGATACTATTAATACCAATAATGCCATTCATACCTTTGATACTTTTAATACCATAGAAACACTATTGTTACCAGTATTAAGATTGATACCTTTAATACAAATGAAACCATTGATAAAGCATGAATCCCATTAATACACCCAGTCTTGGTCTTTGCTTTTTTCAATTGTTTGCCACGGCCCCCTGAAAGGCACTCCTTTACGACTAGCGGGGCTACCGTGCGTAAAGAAATAAAGATATGAGTAGAAAATAGAATAAAAAATTAGAAATACCATCAATAATATCATAAGTAATAGAAATAGATGGTTAGGAAACCTATTGTGGCACGTCTTCGTTTCACAGTTGATGTTGAGCAGTACTTGAACATGCACAACGTATATCTTATCCTCTCTCTTTACTGTTAGAATTTTACATTTGAATTTTGTCTACATAAATATGATAATGAATATAATAAACTCTTTTCTAAATAACGAATATTTCTAGATAGGGAACCAAAAGAAGCTAGTTTTGGTCTATTCGCTCAGCCATGACCTTGTTGGCTTAGCAACACAAAAGACTGTGCTCTCTCAATTTTGAAAAACTTGCACCAAAAAATACCACAATAGATTTCCTAACCATCTATTTCTATCAACTATGATGATATATTAATACCATAAGTATACTATCAATCCCATTAGTAACATTGACACCATTAATACCTTTGTGCAATAATGTGTCACGTTGAAATTTTCTTTATTTCTTTCATATTTTGAAGGTTTTATCAGAACTCTGTGATATTCGCAAACCTCAATCGAGCAGGCCTATTTGTTCTCTGGTAAGTGATTCTAATATTCTTTTCTTACCGTATTTATCTTTTAGCTGCTTTATTGATCATTGCGATTAATTTACTCTGTTATTGGGTTGAATGAAAATATACTTAGCTGTAAATATGTTACAGCTTTAACAATGGATTGCTCACACTGTTCCGTATTTGTGTAGAAAAGGATAGAAAAGTATCCGTTTACGCCTTCCAATGGACGAATGGATGAATATAAAAACTGACGAAACCAAAGACGGAGCAGTGTGAACATGGCCTTAGTGATGCAACCATCATCTGTTCGTTCAAATGTTTGATTGATTCTGTTTGAAATATTTTTGAAGATTTATTCTAGTGCATGGTTGTTAGATCTCCCTTCAATTCCTCCTTGCTTCGTTTAGGCCAGAAAACGTTTAGATATTTTTCTCGGCCATTGGTTAGGGATATGTTTTGAGTGAATGAGAAATAAGGACTTTTTTATGACGTGTTTAATATGTGCGAAGAGCTTCTGTGCTACTTTCTAATGTATTTTCTCCAGTAGAATCAATGTGGAAATCGTTTTACTTCCGCAGATAACAAGACTTCCTTCTTGGAATCCCGGTGCTTTGTCCAGTGCTGAGGGAAAAGAGATAGAAAAACTTTCGTTTTTTGGTCCGTTTCTGCAGCTGTCAATCTTTGCAGATGACGATGTAAGTCGAAACATGTTGATTATTCTTGTTGATTGATTATGTCAATTAACCATGTTAATTCATGTTAGTTATGAAATTATGATATTTATAAATTCAATAAATTATACTTGTTAAGTTCATAGTAATATACGAATCTCAACACAAACTACATATTCAGACATTATTTTGTTGTTACGAATGACCATCAATCAACTTTACGGTCAAATTCCCAAAGGTATCTGTCACCAACAAACGGAGACATCTCGCTCTTCCTGGTCACGTCTCTCGACATAAAGAATGCGTAGGCCCACTGATACAGTTAAAACCCGCATATAAACACAGCTTCTTTTAAGAACCTTGAACATTGAATTCCAGTATTTAAGAAAACATTTTCTTGATATATCTTACAGAACTTTTATGTTCAAAATGAAATATATATTGTGGAAGCGAAAGAGTGCTAAGAATAAACAAACATGTTACTTACTTTTGACCACCCATGATCCCAATCCAAATATGTTAAAACGTCTTTAATTATCAAGAAATGTTTAGGGTAAAGTGGAGATTTAGAGGTTTTTGTATGCATGTTTTTACTGTATCCTTGAAGCGCGAGGAACCCCTAAGAAGAAGATGCGCAAACCTCACTCTTAGGTCGTCCTAAAAGCCGTTACCGGGCTCGACTCCAGAGAAATGAGAACAGTTCTGGAAGACGAAGCTCGTCATGTTCCAATATTGAATCGAATGCTCCTAATAGTACATAGTATTTTGGGTTAATAGGCGAAAAGCTCAAAGCAATAAGGAACTTGACTTAGGGCCTGTTTACATGCTGGTTGGGTCAGCCTCCTAATGGGTCAACCATTGTTCTCTTTGGTTTTATTCATATCAGATAGGGGTACCATAGGGTTAAGGTCAGTTTATCAGCTAGTTGATTTAAGCCATGTAAACACCTGATGTAGGGTAACCCTAGGGGGAGTGCTATCCTTGTCGGCCTTTATTCATTATAGGGAGACAGGAACAGTGCAAGACGACACAAACAGAAAAAACGTAGATTTATTAAATATTATATACAAAAAGTATTGTCAATATTTCGCCCTGGCGTACAGGGCTTCTTCAAGTCTAGCTTTACTAACGAAAAAAACGGAGCTTAATTCATTGTTATTGATAAGCAAAAAACCACAACAAACGTACTCATAACCTTCCTCCTAGGGTCGCACTAGCTTGTCAAATCTCCATGTACATTTCTGTCATTCCTGAATGCTTCAAAGGTGTAAATGCACTGCGATAGTCATAAACTTTCCTACTCAGGGTATCGTCTCTAACATACTGTATGTGCTAGTTTTGAAAGTTTATATATTGTTTACATATAAGAAAAAAGGAGGGGACTTTTTCATGTAAAGAGGAGCTGAGTTTTGGCCCCTCTGGTAGGGTGATCTTCTTTTCATTGTCGTATCGCATTTTCATTATCGCAAATTATCTAGATTGATTTTCCGCATCCTGCTTCTTCTCAAACAATGCTTCATCATACCTAATTCGTCTTCATTATTGAAGTTATGATTATGATTTTTGCTATTGTTAGCCTCTTGTTGCTGATAAATATTTTGCTGATGGAAAACCAAGTGAAGATCACGTCGGCCTCGTTCACATAGCGCTCAGAGTTGGATTGCAATTTGTCAGGGTAAGTTTTGTTCGATCGAATTGAGCGAGAATTGACTTACTCACTCCGGACAAGGTCTGTAATTTGAAGGTTGTTCAGTAACTTTTTAAATCAGTACTCCAAACTCCCAACATACAGATGTACAGAGAATCACCGTGAACTAATCAAAAGCTAATCTCCATTTTTACTGATAATGAGTATTTGTTTTGTTATCTGCAGGCACAGCTGTTCAAGATCATGCATAACTTGCTGCTGTGTCAAGACAGCAGGGAACCTTGCCTGCAATATTTAGCAGAAGTTTTAAAGAGAAATAACAAGAAGTCACAGCTGCAGGTAAGAATCAAAACAAATATTTTACATGTCAGTACTGTGGACAATGTTCAGTACTATGCAGGATGTTTAGTAGTGTGGGCGGTGTTCAGTACTTTGGAGGATGTTCAGTACTGTGGAGGATGTTCAGTACTGTGGAGGATGTTCAGTACTGTGGAGAATGTTCAGTACTGTGGACGGTGTTCAGTACTGTGGAGGATGTTCAGTACTGTAGAGGGTGTTCAGTACTGTGGAGGGTGTTCAGTACTGTGGAGGATGTTCAGTACTGTGGAGGATGTTCAGTACTGTGGAGGATGTTCAGTACTGTGGAGAATGTTCAGTACTGTGGAGGGTGTTCAGTACTGTGGAGGATGTTCAGTACTGTGGAGAATGTTCAGTACTGTGGAGGGTGTTCAGTACTGTTGAGGGTGTTCAGTACTTTGGACGGTGTCGAGTGCTGTTGAGGGTATTCGTGACTGCGGAGATTGTTCAGTACGGTGGAGAGATACCATTTAGTACTGTTGAGGAGTTTCAGTACTATGGAGGAATGCCATTTAGTTTTGTGGAGGGGTACCATTTTAGTATTGTGTAGGATACTCAATACTGTGGAGGAATAACATTCAGTACTTTGTAAGCTTTTTGTAATATGGAGGATGTTTAGAGTTTTTGGAAGGATAAACTTAAAAAGGCTTAAAACCTGGTTTTATCCAAACTAGTTCAAATAGATTTAGCTTCCATTCAAACCAGCTGTAACTACTATCAACGGGTATTTTACTCAAGCTTACTTTATCCAAACCCCTTAGAACTGGTTTAAATCTCAGTGTAAATGAGGTATAACACTATATAGTGTAAGCAAGTCTTTATTTGAGATGTTGATCCAGTGAAATGTTATTTTCCAGGCAGATGACAAACTTCTATCTGGTGATGGTCTGATGGTCAACGTTTTAACCGTTTTACAGCAACACAGCATGAAAGTCAGACTAGACAAAGTATGTCAATTTTGAAATGACACTTTCTAGCTCGAGTTCTTCTGACGTCAATTCTTCTGATATACTTGCAGGTACACCACTACCCTCGATACCACGTGCATCCGAATATCAAAAGCCTGCATTGCTCTCAGCAACCAATGGCATTGTTTTGTGCTTACATTTGAAGCATATTGATATGATGTAGATTTATTTCTCAAAAGAGAATGAAATCTCTTACCTCGTATTGGAAATTATAAAATCCAAGTTTTATGATAATGAATAATAAGCGTAATACAAATAGGCCTTTTCCTATTAATGCTACTATCTTTGATTGATGAAAATTTGCCCCCTGAATATCCCTTTATACATTGTAGTTCTCAGAATTTGCAAAGGATAGCCGGGGAGTAAATTTGCATTAATTCAAAATGGCAGCATTAACAGGAAATTGGTATATTTATTCCTCTTTAGAAATCTTTGTACAGAATTCTTAATAAGTTTCATTTCATGTCTTCAGGCCTCTTCGCCAAAGGAGCTTTGTTTAATGACGACTTGTTCAGTATTTCTTCTTCTCTAGGTCGATCAACTTTATCCGTTTCATCCAAAATGCAAACTTGAAGACATGGCTCAAAATTCTGCTATTAAAGCCTCGAAGGAAGAAGTGGAAAAATGGAAAAGTAGTTTTGGTGAGTGTTTTACAAATCTACAGTCAAAGTTACAGCAAAGATTCCAATGTTTTCCAGCAGTATCCAAGCTTACCTTTTTATTTCATTTTTAAGCCAAGCCCTTGCTGCTAGAAATGCTGTTAGCAAAAGGACGTTAGGAACAGTTAAAACTTTGCAGGCCAAATTTCGTTGATTTTCAAATAAAGTATGAACTATAATTGTCCTAAAGCCTGGGACTTTAAATGAAATTCCGAATATATACAACCATTAGTTAAACCTGGTTTTTTTTCATTTGCAGATACGAAATCAAGTTGGGTTGATGTTAAATTCCCAACCGAATGTTTCTTCTTCACCTTCCACTGTCATCACTTGTCCATAATCCCTTGCTTCCGGAAGTACGCACAAAGAGTGAGAGCATCACGTGATATGAACCGCCTCGTCACTGAGCTAGAGTCCCGTGACTCGGAATGGAAAAACACACCGCTGGCCACTAGGAACCGAGCGTTGCTCAAGAAATGGAAAGCACAGATTAAGGTTAGACTTCGGTCGTATTTCTCTGTAGTTTTTCCACTAAGTTTCCTAGTTTTTCAGGTATTTGCAGTAAGATGCTGAATATCATTTTATGCAATGCACGATAGTAATAGGCCCCTTAGCAACCGACAGCCATCAAATCTAACGGCTGTTGTATCGACCACAGCCTCGAAAGATTTAGGCCGTTGAAATTTTTGTAGCTGTGCGTTTCTAAGAGGCGTATTTCTACGATTAATAGCAAGAAATTAGATTCACCATCTTCGTGAAATCATCTGTTTAATACAGCCAGAAAAATCGGAAGCGTAAGGAAGTGAAAACACGGATTATTCAAGCTTTTCGTCCGACTCAACAGAGTAATACGTCAGAGAGAGAACAAAACAAAACCTAATCTCATTGGTCAGCTAACACTTTCAACGCAGGTGTTGATTGGTTTTCCTGCTCCATATTTACCTCTTTTCTGATTGGCCTATTTCGATCCACATCTGGGTTTATAAATCAGTTAGGTTTCTGTTCCGTTCTCTTTCTAACGTATTATTCTGTTGAGTGTCAGACCAAAAGCTTAAGTAATCCATGTGTTCACTTCGCTGTGTTTCCGACTTTTCTGGATATATTGAAATTTTGTATCGACCAAAGACTCGTCCATTTGATTTATACTTCTGAGGAGCATTACCATAGGAGTGATTCTAAAATATTTTCATTTGAAAACGGAATTACAAAAGACGATAATGTAAATGATGGTCGATCTAATTTCATGCAATGCATGACGGGCCCCTTAGCAAACGATAACTACAGATAGGCCCCTTAGCAACTGATAACTACCAAGCTCACCACTGCCAGTTATGAGTCCCAGAAATCGCTCATCATCGGAATGAGACTAGCACTAAACCGAGTCCGCTCCTACTGTAGTTTGAGACTTCTTCCAATTCATCAATAGCGGTAACTGCTATTCATGAAGTTAGTCTCAGCTATGAAAGATTTAGGCCGATAAAAGTTTGATACCTATGCGCTGGTTTCAGTGATTGGAGATGGAAAAATGGGATTTAGGGGGTTTTTTAAGACTTCGTCGTTTATATATTCTATTCCTTTTCCCGTAAATAGAAAACTTTAGACAAGATTTCGTTATCATAACCCAAGGAAACTTTCCTTTTCAGAAACTAGCAAAACAAGAAGCCTCTGCAGAGGTAGTAATAATGGATGAAGAACTTCTAAGAAAATGCTTAGTGTTTTACAGCTCAGCAGCGCAATGGTTGCTGGGATTGGCTACTGGGAAGGAGCTGGAAAGGTGATTCTTGTTTATAAGTAGCTATTAACTTCTTTTCGTTTGTTTATCCTTAAAAACAGCATTTTTAGTACTGTGGAATGATACCATCAGTACATTGAAGGATGATCATTTCTGTGTGGTGTTTCCCACTGATCTCAATTTAAAGACTGGATCGAGCATTCTTTGGTTTCTGAAGTTGAATGTTTGAAGCCAATTGCTTCGGCTATCATTTCGCTTCCCAATATGGCTGCCAAAGAAATTATATTAGCTTGATTGTTTGTTAACAAAAGCTGCACGATTTTTCAGTCTCGAGATGATCATTCATGACATTCCAAAAATCATCAAAGAAAAAGGCACGCCCCAGTGGAATCTCGATTTATTGAATTGGGCATCCCAATATGGCCGCCAATGACTTCATTTTAGAACATTCGATGCTCAATCCAGTCTCTATTTTGAGATCAGTGGGTGTTTCCATCCGTACTTTGTAGCGATACCATTCGGTACTGTGGAGGATGTTTAATGCTGTGAAAGAATACCATCAGTTATGTCTATGTGGGTAATACCATCAGTACTACGGAGGATAATCAGCACTGTGGAGGATTTTCAGCACGGTGGAGGGATAGCTACCATCAGTACTGTAGGGCATGTTAAGGTCATGAGTGGGATGTTCAGTAATATGTCTCTATCATGAGTACTGTGGAAAGATGTTTCTGATGATGAGCGATGGAAGAAATGTTTAATCCAGTCACCAATAAAATAACATTAAATGCCTGACGGCTCAGATCGGTTATCTACAATCACTGAATACAGTTTTATATTTCAAATCATTACACATGAATATATCTGTAAATGCTATTTCATTGTTTTGCTCTTTATGTTTCATATTTGACGAAAGACGAATTAGAAATAATCCCCCACAAACCTTGTAGGTAGGGATTTCCCAGTGGTTAGTTCACTTGACCGGGTTCGTACGGTGGCCCATAACTGTCACGTCAAATTAAAGCGTCACAACAAAACAAAGCTCACAGCAAAATAAAGCTCACAGCAAAATAAAGCTCACAGCAAATTAAAGCTCACAGCAAATTCAATTGAAAATTATCACATCAAATTAAAGCTCACAGCAAATTAAAGCTCACAGCAAATTAAAGCCAACTGCAAAACAAAGCTCACAGCAAAATTAAGTTCACAACAAATTCAAATTTCCACAGCAAATTGGAAATTCTCACAGCGAATTGAAAATTCTCACAGCGAATTGAAAATTCTCACAGCAAATTGAAAATTCTCACAGCAAATTCAAATTCTCACAGCAAGTTGGAAATTCTCACAGCAAATTGGAAATTCTCACAGCAAATTGAAAATTCTCACAACATACGCAACAAGTTCGTAGAGAATGGAAACGAGGTCACACGTGTTGCTTTTTATTTGGACATTCGATTTTTTTCGACTCTTCAAAGAACAGCCATTCCTAGCAAAATGTTTTGCACTTCATGTGGCAGCGAGCTGCATTGAAATGGCAATTATTGTATGAAGTGCAGATCAAGTAAGTAGATTGTGTATTTAATTTACTTCATATCATTTGCATTACTTGTTTCGAAAACAGGCCTAAGGTACCTGTTCTACCCAGGTGAGTACCCTGTTTGTGTTCTACCTACCGTAATAATTCGAATAATAAGCCCCCGAATAAGCCCCGGGGGGGCTTATTCAAAACTCGATGCTTCAGAGGGGGGCTTATTCGATTTAGGGACTTAAATGGTCTTCTAAATCTACTTAACATCTCAAGTTCCGTCACTATCAAACTGCAGCTCAACTATAACCTCTATTGCTACGTCTTTGTCATGAATATTTTCATATATAAAGACCCCTTGACCAAAACTGAGATTGAGGGGGGGCTTATTCGAGGGGGCTTATTATTCGAATTATTACGGTAGGAAGAACACAGACATGGTACTACCTGGGTAAAACAGGTACCCTAGGCCCGTTTTCGAAACAAGTAATGCAAATGATATGAAGTCAATTAAATACACAATCTACAGTACCTACTTGATCTGCACTTCATGCAATAATTGGCATTTTGATGCAGCTCGCTGTCACATGAAGGGCAAAACATTTTGCAAGCATCGAATCGAATCGAACGTCCAAATAAAAAGCAACACGTGTGGCCTCGTTTCCATTCTCTACGAATTTGTTGTGAGAATTTTCAATTTGCTGTGAGAATTTCCAATTTGCTGTGAGAATTTCCAACTTGCTGTGATAATTTGAATTTGTTGTGAGCTTAATTTTGCTGTGAGCTTTGTTTTGCTGTGGGCTTTAATTTGCTTTGCTGTGAGCTTTAATTTGATGTGATAATTTTCAATTGAATTTGCTGTGAGCTTAAATTTGCTGTGAGCTTTATTTTGCTGTGAGCTTTGTTTTGTTGTGACGCTTTAATTTGACGTGACAGTTATGGGCCACCGTAGGTTCGAAACAATCATCAGACCTGCCACAAAGTGTGAGGAGAGAATTAGCCAGCTCTCTGTAATTTGAGGCAAAAAGGCGAAAGGAATCACGAGGTGTGGTCACATCGAGAGGAAGAACCAGGGTCGCACTGCTCGACTAGTCTACCTATTCAGTGGGCCCTTGGTGCTTTGCACAAAAACCAATACCTTTCGAAGATAGTTAGCGTATGTGCCTATCAACCCCAACCTCAACCTTGTTCAAGATCAATTTGAAATAATTATTTATTTCGATTTTCAGTGTCACCTTACCACTTCCTGAAGAAGCTCCGATGAGTTTCGCTGCACTGCCAGATTATTTTGTTGAGGATATCGTTGAGTTCATTCTGTTTGTCGATATGTAAGTAAAATATCTACTTTTTATCATACTTACATATTCATGTTGCAACCTATCATTATGAAATACTAGCAAGAAAACAGTCAACATTTCTTATTCCAGGTAAGGGTTAGTGAGTTTATGTTTAATCTGCTTGCCTATGAAAAGTTACAAGATGCCCTATTTTCTGTAAGAGAACGAAAACGATAACGAAACAAAAGAGAACGAAACAGAAACCTAACTGATTTATATACCCAGATGTGAATCGAAATAGGCCAATCAGATAAGACGTGAATGATTGGTATGGTGTAGGAAAACCAATCAACAACCATGATACAGTGAGCTGATCAATAAGATTACTTTAAGAATCCTAAGGCGAAAACGAACTGTTTCTGTCTACACAATAGGGGATCCTTTGTTTTTATGTAGACTGATTCCAAAATACCTAAATGAAATGTAGATCTTGCTCTGCCAATTATTCGAATTCTCACTGTTGGCTTTAGCACACTCTGGGTTGTCGAGCAAATGTTGACTTGTAGCAGAGTAATGTTTTAGTGATCTGTTTGGTTTTGAGGTGAGCGAGATGGTTGATCTCGTTGCGGCACAGTCTTCTGTTTCCGATATTTCTGGCTATATTGAAGTTTTGCACCATTCAAAGACTGTTCACTACATATACTATACGAGTTTTATTTATGCCACAGAAGTTCGCATTGGAAAACGGCTCTCTACCTGACAACCTTGAAATTAAGTCTCACGGTGATTTCGAACCCACGCTTGGCTGTCCAGAATTTCTAGCGCCAAAGCAGCTTCTTTTTAACTTTTTGGTAGATTATAGTGTTTTAATTGCCAGATATTAACCAATATGTAAGAAGTTGAGCTTTAATGACTTTCTGTTAAGTATGTATATGACAAACACAGCTGTAATCTAATCAAAAACGTAGAGTATTGTGTTTGAGTTTTGCAAGACAATAAAGTAATAAGTGCTTATTTGATCAAACATATTGCGCAAGGACGAGCATCATTAGTTAATGCCGAAATGTCGACTTTTACCAGCTTCCATATTGATTTATCTCTTGCAAATAAAGCAGAACAAATAAAGTTCACTTATTAGTGTTTATGTGTTGGTTCGATTTCTTAGTGCGCAGATTCCCTTGTAGATGAGTTTTAGATGAGTTTTCTTAGAGTGTACTGCTTACTATCATGTTGGTTCGATTCCATAGAGTATTGAGTACCTTCTTGGTTACATTTTCTTGGTTAAAGATTACTGTTCAGTCTCATTTTGGTAGTTGACTTTAACCAGCTTTTATATTGATCTCTCTCTGGCACACAAAGCAGAACTAACAGGTTTCACTTACCAGTATTTATGTTTGACTTCTTCAAGCATGGAGTCCATTGTAGTTTTCTAAGAGTGTACTGTTGACTATCATTTTAAATGATTTTTGTTATTATTATTTGCTTTATCTCGGATAAAAAGAGCTGGCGGGATAGAATAGGGTTCACTCTATCATTTTGATGATTGGTTGATTCAATTTCAAAGTGCATGAAGTACCTTCTTGATTATAAGCTCTTGTTTCAGTGATTATTATAAGGAAAATTTACAACTCGAAAGATATAAGTTTCAGAGTAGAGGTTCGATGCTCTGCATGAAAGAGAAATATATATATGACATCCTGTCCACATTATTTTCTCCAGAAAATCTTGAAACGTAAGGCTCCTAGGTTGGCTAAGAATGAAATTTCCGTCAATTTAAAATTTTCATTTCGATTTTAAAAAAATGAACAAGATGTTTTTTATTACTTAATAGGCATTTATTCAATGACGATTACGCCATCAAGTTAAACAATGCTTTAAAAGAGACGGGGACAATGTTGGATGTCTTTGCACTTTTGAAAGTTGCAAATCTAGCGTTTAACTTGATAATCAAAGAGTGAATGAATCTTTTCAAATCTAAAACTTCCAATTCATAGATCCACTATACTTTTTACAAGTCCTTGAAACACTATCAAATTCACCGTAGAATAAATACTGTCCTGTTGACTAGATAGCTGTTGACTATCATGCTGAAAGTTGACATTAACCAGCTCAGCTATCTAGTGGGAAAATTAACTCCTTCTTTCTACACGCTCTATACAAATCATTGATCTTTGTTCTGATTGGCCAGTTTTCATGCACCTCAGTGCATAATCAGTTGATTATGTGGTTGATGGAAACCAGATGTTAAGTTGATTGACTTAATTAAGGAACGCAAGGTGTTCTTGTCATGAATTATCATAAGGCCTTAAAACAGCGTGATTCATTCAAATATTGACTGTGAAGAACGAAGTAGATTTGGCTAGAATTGATTTTAGACTAATTATAATGAATTCAACGAACTTTGAGATGGTAAAGGATGATTACAAGAAATATTTGAAGTTTGACAGACAACATGCTTAAACCTTTCGCTTAAGTGAAAATAAAAGCCTTAAAACTGTGATGCATTCAAATACTGACCGCGGAGTGAATTTTGTTGCAATTGAGTTCTGACTTATAGAGTTCTGATGCTTTACACATAATCATCTTGAATAGACATGAAAGCTTTTACTCGTGAATAGTTACGCGAAGTGGGGAAGATCTAGAGAAATTAATTAGAAATTTAGTGGCAGTATAGAGAAAGAAGATGAACAGAAATATATATGAAGCTTAACAAACACGATGCTTTACACATCATCATCGTAAATAAACTTGAAAGCGTTTACTCGTGGATAGTTATGAAGAACTAGAAAAATAAAGAGAAATTTAGGTGGAAGCGTAGAGAACGAAGTTCAGAGAGTCGAACAAATACTTTAATAGTACTAATCGAAGCAGCAGGATATTACGAAACGATGCTTCCCATACTTAAAAGTGTTTGCTGTATTCAACATCGGAGATCAAAGAGATACGTAACAAATTGTGGAACTTAAAGGCAAGCTTAGTAAAAACCTTGTTTACTTTATTTTGAATTTTGAATGAGAGATTTCTCCGAGAGAGTGAAAGTAAAGAGACTATTTTGCACTTCGAATAACAAAAACACCGATAGAGTACAGAGATCAGCCTCGAGACTCCGAAAGAGTGAAAGCACGAAGATCAACCGCTGTACTTTGAAAGAGCAGAATATTCGTATATATTTACCCATCGCTGCGTACATACAACCAACAACACACCACTGCCACCAGCAATCTGAATATGAATAGAACAAGCATTGAGTAAGGCTTACAGAAATTACACTTAATTCCCACAAAATGTACTGCTTTGATTTACTTTCTAAATATAGACAGTAAATAGTCTTCTCGGGTAGGGATTTATTTAATGGAGAAAGTGCAAGTCGACTATTTGATGATAAGTGAAAATCAAATTTTTGAATTTAGCAAGCCGTATTTTCAGAGTTTGAGAGAGAAATGGAGATTGGATGAGTCGTGAGAAGGACGGAGACTTGTCAGGGTGTTAATTCATATTATTTTCTGCGACTGAGGATTTTTTCAAGACATTTCACGATTCTGGAACCGAGTAGAAGAAAAAGAACAATTAATGATTTTGAATTAGGGTGAGACCGAGAGCCATAGAACACTGTTTTTGGTGCTGTTGACATGTGGAGGGAACGTTGCTTTCCTACAAGACAAATGTTTTCAATGTTTAAAAGAATAATTATGGTGGCAGTAGTTTTATTCTAGTGGTATTTCACAAGAAATATTGATAAAAGATATCAACTCGTCAAGACAATGATAAAAGTATATCATTTATAAATAAAGTTAACTTATCCAAGAACGTTAATATCGAATTTGAGAGACGAATAACCTCAAAGAAGTTTGATTAGAAAAGGGGCCTTATGATTTTTTTTAAAATCGCGCGAAGTTGTTTTGCTGACGCCACTTTTTCAACTCTTTGCACTTTATTGATGCAAAAGTGATTGAAATTTCCGATGCCTGAGTAGAAATCTAACTCGTCAAGAGAAGTATACGGATCCATGCTCTATAAATGAAGATCATATGGAAAGAGTCAGGGATTGAATCAAAGAAGTGCTATTTAGCAACTTACACAATATCATCGGCAAAATGTATTGTTTGAGATGCAAAAGAAATCGTCTTAAATTTGTTTAGCGGAGGTTGACTGCACTAAGATGTTAAAGCCCTGTATACGTTTATGATTTATATTGTCCCACTCAATCGCTCAAGATACTATATAAATATTCCACTTCATTTCCAAGTCAATTTCGAGATCTGTTTACCACAAGAGTTTTTGGTGTGTGCCTGTAAAAGTTACTGGTATCTCTCTTCAGAGTCAGTAAAACATTACCGACGCACGCTCATTAACCAGATGAAGGTTAGAAAAACTTGAGAAATTGGGAAGGACTCCAACATTTTCAAATTGAATGGTATGAATCTGCTGTTATTGAGTATGCTTCGAAATGTTGCTCACATAAATCTGGATAGTCAATCTTTGAATGCTCCAAAACGGAGAGATTTATTTGAGTACTGGATACTTACTACTAGATCAGTAGAGAAAAATCCTGAGGACAACATTACAAGGACAACGTCATAAACAAAAAGAAAGCCAGAAATGATACAAAACTAAAATGTGATGGTTTACGTAGATTTCATTAACACAGAGATAAAAAGTTACATAGAAAATAAAAAAACATATACA
This sequence comes from Pelagia noctiluca, assembly GCA_963924455.1. Lineage (NCBI taxonomy): Eukaryota > Metazoa > Cnidaria > Scyphozoa > Semaeostomeae > Pelagiidae > Pelagia > Pelagia noctiluca. Next base: position 13,847,246 of record OZ004327.1, on the reverse strand, counting down.
AATTGTTACTAAATCAGCCGGGGGAACACAGAAACTCTGATGACAACATTGCGAGTACAATGTGAAAACAAATACGGAAAAAGTGATACGTTAACGCAACTTTGAACCATCCAAAATTTAGAGATATATACAAATAATCACTTGATAAGACCGAGGATAAGACGAGAGAACTCAGAAATCCTTTGGAAAATATGCAGAGGAAACTGCAAAAATAGGTAAAAAGGAATACAAAACTGGAATCTGCTTGTTCACCTAGATCTTGTAATAAAGACATCTCTGAATAAATACAAAATGGAGAGGTATATACAAATATCGACATATATAGTGATATCGCCTTTGATCCTCATGTCGATAATCGGTAATGTTCTGACGTTGATCGTCAAACTTCAGCGCCGAAAGAAGAAGGCCTTCAACAGTGGAGATCTATTCATCGTCAACTTAGCCATATGCGACCTTAATAAAACATGGACCACGTTTATGGCCTGGATATACAACGTTGTAATACACGATGAATGGCAATTTAATAGCTTATCATGCTCCGTTCTGCAAAGGCTGGTCATTATTCTATTCTCAGTCAGCTCGTTGACCTTGTTAGTGCTGACAATAGAGCGGTACTTTCTCATTGTTAAACCGTTTAACCGGTCATTCACATTCAAGAGAGCCAAGATATTGTTAGCGGTGATATGGTTGGTGACAATATGCCTGAATTCCAGCCCGTATTTCCTGAAATTTACAGCCAGTCCATACAATGACAAACTAGCCTGCCAGAGTGCAATGAATACCGACTTGCAAGTGGGCCTAACGACCGTATACTATCTCATCATCGTATTCATCCCCTGCACCGTTATCATGATTCTCTCCAAAGTGGCTTCAAATGTTTTGAGCATTAACTCAAATACTGACAAATTCCCTAAAATGCGTTGTTGCCCAGTGTTCACGGCTAAAATGCGGCGCAATAAAAGTGCCATTTACATATTACGCAGTATCACATTAGGGTACATCTTCTGCTATGTTCCATGGGCCGTGATTTACATCATTGGAACGAAATCGCGGGACTGGCTTGAACAGGGCCTGACTAATACTCCTGTGATGCCGCTAGTCGCATGGCTCATATTCGGTAGCTTTTGCAACACCCCGGCTACGTATATCATTTTTAGCCAGGAGTTTAGAAAAGAAGTAAGGGGCCTATTCGGAATAACAACAAGCAAAACCAGGCCATCGACAAGAATGACGCAATTGCTGCAAAAAAATAAGTAGAAATCACAATACTCCATCTATCGATCAAATCTGACTGAAAACGAGGCAACCAATAGTATTCAAGGAGCATTCGAGCAAAAGAGTTAGATGCTTTTTGAAGAGACTTTGGAGAACAGAAGCGAAAACTGTACATTGAATATTACAGAAAATTTAAAGATATCATTAATAAATCCAAAGGATATGATGCCGCATAATTTGAGAAATTGTAGTACCACATACAAACAAAGGAGAAATCAGGGCAGAGACATGAACTGAATAATCATTACTCCTCTGAGCTGAACATTGAATTTTAACCCTTGATATATTATGGTAGACCAATAGACCAAAGCAGAGAAAGGAATTTTTGATGTAGAAACGGACACCAGAATCTAACAAAAACTCTATTAAAAAAGGAGATTAAGGAATGGTAGCATGCTAATTTGGGTATTTAATTGAACTTAAAGAGAATAATCATTATAGATAGGATATTGAGCCTGGAAATTTACAGGAAAAAACTTTAACAAAATTATCAAAATGTTTAATATATTCTCACTACATAAATAATAGTCCGGGTTTGGTCGGACACAGGCGGGCGCGCTAACCACTGTCCTAAACCAGGACAATAAGTTAGTACAGTAACCTTGATGTCTTCACAACTCCAATTGCAGTAGCCTGCTCTGGTACAATTCAATTGCCCGTGTTAGACCATGCCTTATGAATTAATGTTAATATTACATGGCTCTGAAGAAGGATTTAATCCGAAACACGAATTAATGCCCCACCGTGGATAAGCCTGGAGTTGTGAAGACATCAAGGTTACTGTGCTAACTTATTGTCCTGGTTTAGGACAGTGGTTAGCGCGCCCGCCTGTGTCCGTCCAAACCCGGGTTCGAGACCCGGTGCAGGCATATGTCAATTGCAGTAGCCTGCTCTGGTACAATTCAAAAACATAAATAATAGTGATAGTCAAAATAGGTCCTTAATACGAAAAGCCTGAAGCTTATATTGTTACTGGTGCTAAAAGAGTTACTAGACTTGATGTACTCCAGTGACGATCGCATGGATGTTTGAAACTCAAGAGTTACAAGTATCAACAAAGACGTGTTTATTTTCCGAGTCTACCTCTGTGTATTTTGCTCTACCCATGAAATAGAAGCCTTTCTAAATGAAAAAATGAAGACACGTGACTTGAGCCCAGACTCTTTGTAGACCTCATATAGTTGATTGCTAAATTTATTTTAGGTTGTGATGTGTTATGGCCTAAAATGTGAGTGTTTAATTCCAGAGCAACCTGACAACTTTACACTAAACTAAAGCAGAGAAACGAAATATAATTCTTATCATACTACCATCATACAATTAGATAAACACTATAGTGTTTAAGCACTCAGAAAAAAGTTTTTTTTTAATCTTCACAGCTTTGAAAAGCTGGTTTCTTTGATATGCTACACACCTTTGATGGGTATGCTGATGTTAAAGGGATAAACAGGAATAAACATGTTTTGCACTGTACGATAAGATAAACAAATTACAGTGCCTAATGTTTCAATTGTATGCAATTAATGTTACATGCTCAAAGCAGACTATCCGTTGATAAGCCCCTACATTAAATGAGGGTTGTACCCATAGTGAACATTACTGGATACCATATAGTATTTTAGCAAAGAGAGATAGAAAGATAGAGAGAGACGGACAGACAGTGGGCTATGTTTTAGAGCAAGTGGGAACAAATGGGTGGAGGGGGCTGTATCTATTCGAAGCCAATAACAATGTGTTAGGTTTCATTTTCGTTCCTTTTCTAAAGTATTATTCTTACGAGTTTCAGACGAAAGCCTTTGTAGTTCATGTTTCGCTATATCGAACACTGCTATGTGGCTTTACTTCATTTCGTGACAAATGAAAGGCTCCAATTTATTATTTTTTGCTACGTTTCTCTTTCTCTGTCTATTCTAAATTTCAGTACAGAGCAAAGGCTGTCCAAACACTCCATAACTGGACGCTTTATTTTAATCAAAAGCTACGTGTGTTCAGTGCATTGATCCTTACACAAACTTTACTCAATAAAATCCTCGAAACTCGAAGTTTCTCTCTTCCTTAGGCAAACAATGTCCATCTGTCTTTAGTGTACTATTTCTGATTAATATTGCCCAAAATGAGCTCAGGAAGACTGGAAATATATGGCTTATAAATAAATGGCTTTAGATTTTGAAGCCGAATCTTGTATATAATCAAATACATCTTTCCCGTGTGGTTTGAATTTGAACGAAACTCTATAATTGAAACCAAAGCTTTTGCTTCAATATCGCTTTTTATTATTTCACTATTCTTTTACGAAAGACAGAAAGATGTATTGTTTAATTTCTCACAGTGTATGAAAGAAACCATTGCGATGCGTTTGTTAGAACTTTCTCATGCTTCTTGTTACCTGTACATTGCTGTTTACAGAGGAATTCAGACTTTTTAACAATAACTCAGTGTGTTAAACAAGCCATTGCAGAGATTTTCTTAGAACTTTGCCATACTTTTCAGATTCATATTTGTTTACAGGCTTGTAAAGATAGACAGTCAATCAAATGAATCGTAGCATTGCATTGGTTGGAGCTTTCCAAGGGTTTCTAGAAACCTTTACATTGCTATTTAAATGGAAATAAACAGAGCTTAACAATCAGACAGTGCATATAACACTTGTCGTAAGTCATTAATTTGAAATGAAAACTTAAAGCGAAAAAAAGGTCATTTTTCATTAGCTACAACTTTCCCATGCTTTTCAGAAACCTTTACATAGCTCTCAGTAGGGGAACAGAGACAAGTCAAGAATCAGACAATACGTGCATATAAGAAGCCATTTGTATTTGCTAATACTTTTCCATGCTTCCAGAAACCCTGATATTGCTATTCATAGGTCGATATAGACAGCTTAACTCGGCTTATCAGACAGTGCATATAAAAACCAATTTAGACTAATTCCCTACAACATTACTTGATGTCTTGGAAACCTGCACAAATTGCTGTTTAAGGAGGGAACAGAGTGACAATACATCAAAGAAACCATTCAATTCATTCTCATAACTTACTCATCGTCCTTAGAAACCTGTACATTGCAGTTTGCAAAAGGACGGAGACAGCTTGACAATCAGACAGTGCTTAAGAAAAGCCAATGCAATGTGTTTTGAAACCTGTCTAGGCTATTTAGAAACATACATATTCCTTTTCGCAGAGGAGAAGCATAGCCTGGCAATTAAATTAGAAAGTAAAATGAAGCCATTTCAATTAATTTGCTACAGTTTCCTGTACTTCTTACAAACATTTTCATTACTGATCTCACTCAAAGCGGAAAATAAACCCGATGCATCAAAGAAGCCATTCAATTCATTCTCATAACTTACTTATCCGAGAAACCTGTACACTGAGACAGCTTGACAATCAGACATCGTTTTAGGGAGGCCAATGCAATGTGCTTTTTAGAACTTGTCCAGGCTATTTAAAAACATGAGAGAAAGTCTCTGTTCAACGTAATAGCCTTACTAAGGCCAGACCTTGTTTCCAGCCGGGGCACCGTAGCATGCAGTATTATCCCAACATATCGTAGTTTACAGAAGTATGAGGTCATAGTGATGTAGTGTTTGTTTACAACTATTATTCCCACTGAAGTTTTCACGCTTAGAAAAACTACACACTAGACAAACTCTCGAGTAAGATTTACCACCCCTGGTGCAATATGATTAATCTTTTTCCACCCCTAGAAAAGTTTTCAAGTAATAATAATTGTTTTTTGATTGCCAAGTAAATTTTAGAATATAATCGAATTAGAAGAAAATATTGATGAGAATGAGTGTGAAAACAGCATGTTTAATGCTTGAAATATGAATGGGCCTAAATTCTGAAAGTTGCCGTTCCTATTGATAATTGATAAGCACATACGCTTACTATCTTCGCAAGGTATGGGTTTATGTGCTAAGCACAAAGGGCCCACTGAATAGGTAAATTAATCGAGCAGTGCGACACCTCGTGATTTCTTTTCCCTTTTGCCTGAAATTAGAGAGCTCGCTAAGTATCTCCTCACACTTTATAACATGTCTGAAGGTGGTTTTGAACCCGGGACCCTTCGAACAAGGGTCAAGGGATCAAGTGATCTAACCACTCGGCCATCCCCGCTTTGATTATAAGTGTCCTATAAGTGACCTTATCCGTTTTTGTGTTCAGCCTTACCCTTACCCCAACAAGTTTTTATTGACTTTGACATTTTGCCAACCCGCATCCTTAAGCCTGGTTACGGGCTTGTCTCGATAGCAAATGGTGATTTAGAACCTTGCCGGCCAGAATATATATCAGCAAGTAGCTGGTTTATAGATTTGTTTTCACAATTTTTTTTTGCTATTTTCTCACTGTATTGAAGTTCTGTACCAGTCACAGATTTATCTAACATGTCACTCTTATGAGAAGGGTTTCAAGGGGAATTTTGACTTGTTAACTAGTTAACTAACAGGCTGTTGAAACTAAATGGCTAAGGTCCCGTCCACACGTATACGGATATTTTTGAAAATGCATAATGCATATTTATTTGATCGTTTTCGCCTTCCGTCCGCACGTAGCCGGAGTTTTCAGTGTTGAAAACAGAGCCTTTCTAAATTGGTGTTCACGGTGGAGATTTTTCAAACTCTATTTTTATGTAGTCGTGTGGACGGCGAAAACTTATCTTTTCAAAAATGATGACGTCACCAGCTTAGCTTTGCACAGTCAATTTAAAGAACAAAAACTGTCCGTATCCGTTTGGACGGAGATTTTTTAAAAACGCTCATCGTATGGAAGCAGATTTTTTCGAAAACGGATGTGCGTTCTCAAAAATAACCGGATATGTGTGGACAAGGCCTAAGTTTTTTAAAACCCAAGACTTACGACTAATTGTGTTTTGTTATCTGACTAATGACTAGGCAGAAGTATGTCTGCAGCTTGAAGATTATGCTACAAGAAACATTATTTCTATTGATGTGCAAAACTTTGCAATGTTCCCTTCTTTGTAATGTTGTGTAATTCGTCTCCTGTATCCCTGTTTCCAGACCTTTCCTGCTATCGAGGTATAAAGTTTTGAGTGACAGCCAGAAAACCTCATTTACATCTTACCGTTATATGTAATTTTAGAACAGAAAATCCTCCACAAAAGTGTTTGACTAACTTGGATATTTATTGCTCGACTAATGACCAGTCACAATCCCCCTCTACACCCTCTATGAAGTTGGATCAAACAATGTTTCAGCAGTTTCTAAATTTTTCTCGCTATTCTAAAGCTCTGTACCAAATTAACTACCAATCCGTTGTTACAGTATTTGACTAACTAGGATATTTATTGCCCGACTAATGACCAGTCACAATCCCCCTCTACACCCTCTATGAAGTTGGATCAAACCATGTTTCAGCAATTTCTAAATTTTCTCGCTATTCTAAAGCTCTGTACCAAATGAACTACCAATCCGCTGTAACAGTATTTGTTACAGTATTTGACTAACTGAGATATTTATTGCCGGACTAATGACTAGGTCAGAGGAAAAGTTGCTTTTTCTCGCTATTCTTAAGCTCTGTGCCAAATCAACTACCAATCCGCTGTTACAGCGATATAGATGAATAGAGCTAGTGGTTACCTACGTCAGAGATATAAGTCCGTTACTTTAGAAGAAAATAACGGGATGAACGCACCTAGTTTCACCACAGCCATTTACGATTATTCTTTATATAGTCCACAAATTACACTGCTATCTTTTTTAATCATAATCCTGAATAATATTCTGATTTATCGCAATTTTCATTTCAGACACTGTCCTCAAATCCTGGATGATCCGTGCATGGACGACTTCATCCCGTTTCTTGTGGTGCTTCTGTGCAATTATAATTACATCGCCAATCCGTATTTAGCCGCTAAACTCATTGAGGTGAGAGGTCATGTCGGATTAATTGCTTTCTTTCTCGCTATATGGCTTTTTAATCATCGCATATACTTTCTCAGTAAATCTCAATCGTCTTGATTCTGTAATTCATTCATCTTCGATCTATTTTGAAGATGTTCATATTGGGATGGCAAGGAAACAGTAATAAATCTTAAATCATAAATTGTTTCGCTATGTCACCATTCTTTCTCACCATCCCCATCTTCTGTACCATCAAAGACTGTTCTGACGTACTAATCTGATGAGTGTCAGATGCAAAGCTTCAGTAGTTATCAAGTTTCCCTATGTTTCCCATTTTCCTTGCCATCCTCAACTTATGTACCGATGAAAGACTGTTCTGTCGTACTACTCTTATGAGTGTCAGATGAAAAGCTTCAGCAGTTATCAAGTTTTCCAATGTTTTCAATTTTCCTCGCCATCCTCAGCTTCTGTATACCGATCAAAAAATATTCCTATTGCCACAATACTTAACAATATCCTATTTATTGATTCTTGTAATATCTAAGCTTCCTATCCTATCTGTCTTTATTTTAATCGTAGATTGTTTTTGCTGTCGACCCAAATGTTCAACCACGTGCGAGAAGGTTCTATGATGCAGTGGTTTCCAATACACTTGGAGAATTGCATATGGCTCCTGCTTTGATGAAGTTTTATGTTGGTATGTTGATTATGCCATTAGCAGGGGTTTTGTGTGGGGCACCAGAAACAAATTGAGGCGTTGACGGTATCTCCTCAAAAGAGCACATACATCCATTGCGTAGAAGACACAACATGTACCCCCTATATATCCCCCATTTTTTCATGAAATTTGTGTCATTTCAGCAACAGCTTTTACTCTGTGCTTCCGCTGCCTCTAAGCAATGAAGCATGAAATGCGTCGGCATGTACTTCGCCATTGCATAAGATGGTATATGAGGACGTGCATTGCTCTGTTTTGTGCCAGAGGAGATCTTGAGGCTACAAAGAATACCCATTCAGCAATCAGAATCGTTCATAGAATTCTATTTTAAACCCCAATTAGCCAAGCCACAGATATAACTTAATATATTCACGAGTTTCAACGGTTATTTCGGGTAAGAAACAGTAAAAGCTTGGTTAAATTTTCATTCCGTGAACCCGAAGAAATGATGTCGTCAATTTTGTCAGTTATCAAAGCTATTCATGAAATGCAATTTAATATTCAAATAGCTTGGGTGTCCTAGGAAATAACTTGTTCATGTGTGCTTGTATGAATCATTCAGATAAGTATTATAAATTCATTCAGAAACTTAGATATAGAATTTCTTGATTTTCTTAAGTTCCATATCAAGAATTACATAACGAGGATTAAGTACAATCAAGATGAAGACCTACCTTAATCAAGTTGCTCACTCGTTCCATTGAATTTCATAATTTGATATCAAATTTAGTAAATTAAGGAAATCTAATCTTTGATTTTCTTCCATTGTTTCACAAATTAACAAAGTCACAGATTCAGAAATTAACATAATTACAGCCAAATCAACACACTAGACGAGGTTTTTGCATAGCAGAAACCCACTGTTGTGACCGAAAAGCATTGATGTTGGCTGAGAGCCTTTAAGTAGCTTTTTGATTCAATTTCCATTTGATCTTACCCCAGATGTTGAAACGACGGGTGCTTCAAATGAGTTTTATGATAAATTTGGAATTCGTTATCACATATCAATAATCATGAAGGGACTGTGGAAGAGACCAATGCACAAAGCTTCTATCATCCAAGAAAGCAGGTATGTCTTTAGCTGTTACTACACTATGCAGTTTGCTGTTTTATTCTTGCAATCTTGTATATAAGGAATGCTGCTATTTTCCTGCTTTGCTACTTGGTTCATTTGACACTTTGATACTTTTCTACTTCCCTACTTTGCTTTCTTTTCTTGCTTTGTATTCTTTGCGTTCTTGTACCTAACTACTTTTTTACTTCACCACCTTACCACTTTCCTACTTTTCTACTGTGCAACCTGTGGGCAACTTTGCTACTTTGCTCCATTTACTTTCTAATTTGCTACTTTGCTACTTTTTTGCTCCGCTATCGTTTTACTTTGCTGCCTTTCTACCTCGCTAATTTATTGCATTACTTCTTTGCTACTTTGCTATTTTTTTGCTCTACTATCCTTTTACTTTACTATTTTCTACCTTACTACTTTGTTGCATTGATTCTTTGCGACTTTACTACTTTTCTTCTTTGTTTTCTCGCTACTTTGCTGATCTGGTCCTCCGCTATATTTTTGCTTTCCTACCTTTTATTTCTATCTTCCTACTTTGTTACATTGCTTCTTTCCTTCTTTGCTGCTTTGCCACTTTTCTGCTTTGCTTTCTTGCTAATTTGCTACTTTATTCCTCCGCTATCTTTTTACTTTGCTATTTCTCTACATTGTTAATTTGCTACTTTTATTCATTGTTTTCTAGCTACTTTGCTACTTTGTTGCTCCACTACATTTTGATTTTGCCATCTTTCTACCTTGCTACTTTGCTACTTTTGTTAATTGTTTCCGGCTACTTTTCTTCGTTGTTGTTCCACTATATTTTGATTTTACTATCTTTCTACCTTGCTACTTTGTTGCATTGCTTCCTTGCTAGTTTGCTTCTTTGCTACTTGTCTACTTTGTTATCTTATCATTTTGGTACTTTGTTACTTCGTTATAGTTTTACTTTGCTACCTTACTACCTTGGTACTTTGTTGCGTTGCTTCTTTGTCTCTTTGATACGTGGCTACTCTGCTGCTTCGCTATCTTTGTACTTTGCTTTCTTTCTGCCTTTTCTACTTTGCTACTTTGTTGCTCTGCCTATTTGCTACTTTGATTTCTCGCTACTTTGCTACTTTGTAACACAGCTATCTTTTGACTTTGCTACCTTTCTACCTCGCCACTTTTGCTGTAGTGCTTCTTTGCTTCTTTATTTCCTCACTTCTCTAATACGTTTCTACTGCTTCTTTTCCACTAAGTTGCATCTCTGGTTTCCTCAAGCATACAAGTGTTCACTAGATAGACTCCATACTTTAAGGTCTAATATGATTACCTTCTGTTTGCCTTCACAATTACGTATATCCCACAGAGAAATGTTTCTGATTTATTTTCTAAATTTTAAGGACACCAAACTTCGTTTCTTTCGTCAACATGCTGATCAACGATTTGACATTTCTTCTCGATGAATCTCTGGACACTCTGAAGAATATTCATGAGCATCAAGAACTGATGGCTAATACTACTGAATGGGAAGAACTCTCGAGGGTATGAATCCATATTTTACTCAGTGGATTTACAATAATCTTTTAGTCACGAGTTCTACTTTAAACCGTCTTTGATCGGTACGAATTTTCAGTATAACTAGGAAATTCGGAAGCCTAGCGAAGCGGAAACATAGATTACTTAATCTTTTCACCTGACACTCAACAGAGTAATAAATCAGAAAGAGAACGAAACAAATATTTTGCTTTAATTCGTTAGTTTATTGTTTCTTTTTCTTTCTGACGTATTACTCTCTCGAGTGTCAGACGAAAAGCTTAAGTAATCCATGTTATCGCATCGCTATGATTCCGATATTTCTGGCTATATTGAAGTTCTGCCTTACCCGGATGAAAAGAAACCCAAAATTTAAATCGATTTTGAAGCAACATAGTTTCTATTCTGGATTGAGTTCCACACTAGCAATGTTATTAGATATCATTATCAGTAATGTTTAGAAATCTGTTCATTACAAACTTTACTACTTACTGATGAAAGAAAATACCACGAAATTACTGTCAGTTTTAAAGATAAAGTTTACTCCGTTAAGTCTAGCAAGGACTCCATCCTTGATTTCTCTAAGGAAATGTGAAGTACTTGATATTTTGAAATCGGAATCCAATAGATCCTCATTGGTTGCAATGATAGCACCGTTGGAAGTTAAATGCTATCATTGATTTGAACCTGGGAAAATGTCAAAAGCAAAAATTTCAACTTTACTGTATCAAGAGGGAGCAATCTAGAGTTAAAAGCTTTATGACGAATAATCATATGAAAAAAACTCACGTCAGATGGGGCCCACGTTTAGTAAAGTCTAGTTGATGATGGGTTGGTTTTTGCAAGGTATCAGAGGTATGCTATTATAGAAAATATTTAAAAGTAATTCAGTAGCTAATCCTAAGTGGCAAGTAATTTTTATTCCTTGGTAAAAATCATGAAAGCAGCATCTTAATTTAGACAGATCACACAAAATTTGGTAGGAACATAAAAGGAAATTTGCTAACGCCATGTTATATTGTATATTCGTTGAATTCATGTGTAAATCAAAATGGCATGTAAAAGGATTCAGCATCTCCGAGACCAGTTGTCAGTATCAGAAATAAAAGATGAAACTATTTTAGAGCCAATATCGGTCTATGCACATATAAATGAAACAAATTGATATCAACGCTTATCCTCTAGGAAACAAGGACTTCAAGGCAACGGCAGCTGGCAACAGACGAGAGGCAATGCCGATCATACCTCACTCTGGCATCAGAGACTCTAGGCATGCTTCACTACCTTTCACAAGAGATCAAAGAACCATTCCTGCAACCAGTCAGTTTCTTCATTCATTCTTTAAAAGTTGGATGGTGGAGATTGGTTTTCTATACGAGATACCCCTGTATTAGGCTGGCCCTTTAACAGATATCATACAAGAATACGCAAGGTGTAAAAGCTCCCATTATCATCCTAGCGTCATCCTTCCATGTCCCCCACTCCCGTAACTCATGCAAGCCTCTCCAACTTACATCCAGCCTCCATTCCATGTTTACAACATTGTTACTTAGCCTACTACAACCCCTAGGTAGTAATAGTAAGCTAGTGAGTAATCTGGTTTGACCGTAGTCCTAAGTGAACTGAATGCTATTCTTCCTTTTGCTGCTATATTTTCAAATAGTGTTGTTTATGGCTGATTTGATTTGAAGGTGAAGGTGCAATATTCAAGAAAGACTTGCTGTGGATTCTAAAAATGAATTGTCTTGCAGGGGCAACTTGATGTTTTTCAATGTATTTTGATCTGAAAAGCATTCATAGAAAATCTCAGCTTTGTCACTAACTTTGAAAAAGATCCTCATTGATTTTTGTATATTTGATCCAATGCGACTAAAAGTAGTTTGAACCTAATTTGAACTCCCACCTTTATCCTAGTCTTGATCAGGTAGTATAAATCTATGTATTAGAGACAATATGTGGGAAAGAGGTAGAAATGCAGGATGAAGTTACACATTTAAAAGGATGGAACTAGTTGTGTTGATAAAGATCAGAGACGTACCAATCAAAAGCTATCTATCTAAGTGATGGTTAATTCTAGCGATCCACGTGGACGGCCTCCGAGTAGTCTCCGCTATCATTGGAATAAAACCCGTCCTCAAATAGAACTTCTTGGAAGAATAGAGTTTTATTATGGTAATTGACTGAATTTTGCTAATTTTCACCCTTCTTTGTCAGGTGTTATCTGAAAGACTGGCTGTCATGTTGAACTTTAATGTCAAGCAGTTGACAGGGGCAAAGTGTAAAAACTTGAAGGTGATTGAACAGTCTTTGATCTGTCAAAACTTTAATATATCCAGAAACTTCTCCATGTCTCCGATTTTTCTGGCTATATTGGAGCCGATTCTTATTCACTACCAAAAAAGATGTGATTTGAGTACAACCTTATCTCCACTATAGGTTTACTATTAGTTCATTAATGCCATACTAAGTGGACCAGAGAAAGGAAGACCAACATCTAGTGGTGTATTGAAATAGGAACTTATAGCTAGATGTGGCCTCATCCATATCCAAATAGCTAAGCTTTAGAGACGTTAGTGTGACATTCCGTTTAAGCTCCTAGTCCGCGTTTTATGTTTAGTTTTATGGGTCTGCGTTCGAGTTTGGGACACTCATATGGGACATAACTGGCCTGTTCGAGGACTTGGTTTTTAGGCTTTGTGAAAAATGGCGAATTTCTGTGAAGGGGATTTACTGAATAATTGAGAATTCCTGGCAACCAAACTATGAGAGTGCACCCTGACAAGAACACATTGGTTTTAAAAGCTAGTTTGTTTATTCGATACAAGCTATCATTTGGGTTTCTGTGCACTTATCTGCAACTATAAATAGTTCTCCAAAATGTAACATGAAAAATGCCTGTTTTGAAAAGCATTTGTCATTTGAATTAGGGGATCCTGTATATAAACGCATATTATAATAAAGTAAAACTTTTGTGTGACACTCGTTAGAAGAGAGTGCCAGAAATAGGGAGAAGAACGCAGAACTACTGATATTTTATATCCTAAAAAGGATCGACATAGGTCGAAGTTGCGGATTTCGAGAGGAGGAAAATAGAAAAAGGATTTCTCAGTTTATCCAAATTTTTCAATCCTAAAATTCTGTAACACTAATTATTAGGCCATCGGGAATAAAGAGAAACGGAATTATATTACTTATGTCAGCCCGCATTGAAATCGTGGTATTTTCTCGTTTTAATTGAATTATTATTTTACAGGTTAAAAATCCAGAAAAATATGGTTTTGCACCAAAAAAGACTCTTGATAGACTAACGAACATGTATTTACATTTAGCCAGTGAAGAACTCGCACAGGCTGTAGCTAAAGACGAGGTTAGTTCACCATCTAGACGACATTTTCCTTACTGATCAATTGTTATCTAGGGCCTTTGGAACGTTATTCAAGCCTTCTATTCTGTAACTTTGTGGGCTTTCTTCATTTAGCGAGATAATCAAGGAGAAGATATGAAACGCATTATCATTATTGTCATCTCCACTGGAAAGATTCTTTAAATCATTTCCCAGTGGCCTATGCCTATTTTTGGCTTGGTGTTGGTTTTGGTGTCGCTGTTGACTACTAAAAGGCCTACTCCTTCATTCTCTGAGTCGGTGAATCTCCATCAAAGCTTGAAAACAGTATCTTGCGAAAAATATTCATCATCAGATAAACTTTGTAAGGCCATTTTCGAAAACGTACGCGTAAAGACAATTCTAAAATCACAGAATTACCGTCGTGTTGAGAACTTTGAATGAGAGAGGGTCCTTCTTTTCATTCAGACAAAACTAAACCACAGACACCACTTTAGCGCTCCCTGTTTTAAACTGACTACGCGTGCGCAAAGCCAACAATGTTGCCATACATTGTCAAAAGAACCCAAAAATTCAGCCAACATTTTAAAACAATAAAAATGTTGGGCCCAACATGCAGCATTTTTGACGTTATTCAAATTTCAGCCAACATCAAAATTATTGATGTTGGGGGTCCAAAAATGGTGGTCAAACGGTGCAACATTACAGCTAACATTATGTTGGGCGAAATGTTGGGTAAAATATTGCGTCGTTTGACCAGGGCTTTAGGCTCAAAGAGTATTGCAATCCAATAATTTGTTTCTAATCATTATTCAACTTACAGCCTCACAGCCGTGTTGCTGTTTTCAACTCGTCATTACAGACTCTCAATAACATACTTCATGATCAACTCATACATTTTCTCACATGATCTTGAATTCATTGTTGCAGGTTGTTCTCGCAAGCAACATCATGAAGCATTTAGGGCAATCGTTAAGCATCAATTGCCTTTCTTTACAACGATCTTATGGCATTTGATAAGAGATACCAAATATATTTTTTACAATTTTTTCAATATGCCCTTAGAAATGAAAATTGCTATGGTACCCGAAAGTAAAATATTTTCCATCAATGATTCTGAGATTGATATGTAGAATCCATGATGAAATGATTCACACCGTGATTTCAATATTTCTCTTCCAGCGTTCTTATAGTAAAGAAGTATTTGATGACTGCTTGTTCCTGTTGAAGCGGACGCTGCTCAAAACAGAGGTATGATCCCGTCATTTTATTCACGTTGTGAAATTTCTAATCTTACCCCATGGCCAACTAAATTCTTCTCTGTTTTTTGGAGCAAATGGGGATTTCTTTGATTGGTGCAAAACTCTAGGATAACGAGAAAAATTGGAAGCATAGCGAAACAAAATTTCTACTGAAGCTTTAATGCTGATAGGAGTAGTAAGTCAGAAAGATAAAAAAATGAAACCTAACGAATAACCATACCTAGTGGTAGATTCAAGTCGAAGGGGGAGGAGGGGTACTCCTATCATATTCTAACAATAGTCGTGTCAGTTTAAGGGTCTCGTGAAAGGTTACTAAATGGCCCAATGCAAGAAAATAACACTGCCCTCAGGGGATATTTCCTGAATTTCTTACTTTTTAGAGGGTTGTTTGTTGATTATTATACCATTTGAGACTGATTTTTAAAATCTTAGCCTTTGCTTTCTTTAACCCTAACTTTACCCCTGCCTCTACCAGTCCACGATTGGAGAAGCCACCCGAGGATATGAGTACAGTAAAGCGTAACGCACCCATCACAGTAGTACGTCACGAATATAGCGAAAATGAAACCTAACGAATTGTCACACCACGAGGTGAATGGAATGTGCCAGTCAGACAGAAAGGACTTGAATGAATGGTACAGCCAGAAACAACGAATCCAAAAACACAGTCGGTAGATAAGACTTCATAAAGCTTTGTAAGCCATTTCCTTCAAGCAACTGTTGATATGTGTCATCGTGAATTATTTGGCTGACACCTGCTTAACTGAGGAAGGCTGTATGATAACATCCCTAGATCTGAAAAGCCGCGACGCCAGAGCGGGATCTGATATTTCGAAGGAAGCAATCTTGAAATTTACTGTCTGGTCTAGCTTTCTGCAAACCTTTCTAATTTCCAAGGGGTCATTTAAAAAGATAAGTCGCAAAGGCCTATAATATGAGAACATGGAACAATGTACTCAATACAGTCAAAACCCTTAGGTAAGAACCTGAAAATGAAGAAACTCTTTTAGAAAAATGTATTTATTGATAAAATTGATTTGCAAAAGCTTTTCGGAATATATCCATCTTCATATACAGCACTGAAGATGGGCATATTCCGAAAATCTTTTGCATATCATTTTATCAATAAATATGTTTTTAATTCTTTAAAAAATGACATATGTTTTTACTATCAAGAACCTCTTAGCCTAGGATTTTGAAATTTTGGCCATATTCTAGAGGCAAAATTAAAAATTGTAGTATGAAAGGTTTTTGAGTTTTAACAAAAATAAAGATGGTATTTCAACATCATTATCACTGCTGTTAACTACAATTTATTCAAGAGCCTGTTTAGGCTAACTTCTAAAAATGTAAGTTCTTAGTTGCAGGGTTTTGATGTTACCCATTTTGGCCAATTTTTCCTAAAGTATTCCCTTTTCCCTCCAGAAATCGAGGACCAACTCCAACTTTTCTTGAACTCTAGATGTTCTTGAATGTTGCTAGAAGTAGATGTTCCTCTGACAGTGTATTAGGTTGGAAATCAATTCGATGAATTCGATTCATTCCTGAAACAGTCAGCATGAATGAGTTGAAAATGTGCCAGAACGTCTTAGACTTAATGTTCGCTCTCTGTGTCGCATACTCGTTGTTATCAGTGGTAGCTCTGAGTAAGGATAATAAAGCAGTAGTTAAGTGGTAGAACAACCCACAACTTTGTAGATTATTTGAGGCTTCAATTTCTGCCAAAGACTGTGATATGGCACCGATTCATCTCTGCTACGCACTCGGCCGAAAGAGTCGGAATGTGGCTCTGCAGCCAGGAATAGGAGTTTTACCCACGAAATAGGAGCCTTGCAGTTGCTTGTACCCAAAATATATGGACAATATCTCTAAATAAACAATTGAAACTTGAGTTGATATGTGGTTGAAGTTGGTTGATGTCCATAAATATTAGGATCGATTGTTCCTAAAATATTTGAACATGTCCTTTAATAACAGTGTGCAATTAATGGTAATTTAGGGACTTATTATGGATGAAAAGCTTTTAATTTCTAAAACAAACTTTATGGATATATTATAGATAATTCATTGACAACGTGCGGGTAATGATTTATGGATTTATGGATAAAAAAATTGTCGAAAAATGCATTTGGCCATAGTTTCCCAGGACGATAATTGTAACAGTGTAAGATCGACCAACTCAATTACTTCTACATTTGAGACGAAATACGTAAGTTGCGTTAGTACATGTATATATATCTGATATTTCTGCTATTCATTCTGTATTGAATTTGCTCTTCATTTCTAGGCGGAAATAGAACAATTTCGACAGTTTGCTGATCGAGTCGAAGAGATATCTGTTGAACAAAACAAAAGTGCGATGGATTTAGACGACGCTCCCGATGAGTTTAAAGGTTATTATTATCATGTTGATACTTGGGTTGCCTAGGGGAGAATTGTCTTCGGGGGAGGGGAGGTATCATAACAAGGATACGGTAGAAGGAATGTTTAGGGGTATCGTTTTAAAATCAAAAACGGAATTATGGATGTACATTTTCACTTAATAGATCTGAAAATCAACTTACCTGTTTTAGTGGAACATTCACCAAGGCTATAGAACCAAATGTTTCAAATAATAGTGATCATAGATCACCCCGAAGAAGAAGAATGACACATCATTTACTATGATGAGTGGTATGAGACTTATTAAGAAATATTTTGGCTTATTCAGATACAATTATGTGGTGCTACTGAAATTTTGTTTCTTCTACATATTCCGTGACCCGGCATTATGGCCCCGATGTTTTTTTCAAAATTGCACTTCGCTATCCCTTAGCCCCCTAAAATGTTACAAGGCTATTTGTAGCTGTAACCGTCCTGCTACAAAGATACTCCCTCCCCCCCGAAGAATAGTCCCTTCAAAGAAGTACTAATGCAATCACCTACATATGTGGCACGTGCAGTGCTGATGCTCCCCATGCTTTATTTCCTTTTCGAATATTGCCAGAGAATTCCACAGTTCTAGTTCATTACTGAGACTGTTCCATGATAAGAAAGCTCTCTGGAAAGCGTAGGGAACCAGTGCAAGATTGCTGGTAACATGTGGAAGGAAGCTTGCACAGTTCGCTCATACGAATGTTATATGGAACTTCCTTCTTCACTAAGAATTCTCACATAAGCTCAGGGTTAAGACAGAATCAAAGAAAGTCTTCAATTTTCCTCGGACGAAATTTCCAGTGACCAATTTTCTTCCTCACTCAGGTTAGGTTTTATGTCAGGAAAGTTAAGTTGTAATTTGCATATGCATGTAAAGGCAGATAACCATTATTTTTACCAAATAATCCTAAAAGCATCAAAAATACTCCTATGCAGCTATTATATATCACTTTAAACGCTCCGCTGGTCAATGACCGTGCGACTGTAATTTTTTCCTGAATCTGAGTTAACTAATAGGTTCACCGATTAATTCATCTCAATCACAAGTTTTTGTAGGTTAGTTGTAAGTATCTTTTTATATTTTCCCTTATTCAGAAGTCCTCAAATGTAGATTCGAAGTCACTATATGTACCTTCATCAAGGCCAGATCCAGCACCCATAGAAAGGGGGGCGTAACACACATATCAAAGGATAATATAAGGGAAATAGGGTATTATCAAGCTAATTGCATTGTTTTTCTACCAAAATAGGGGGCGTACGCCCCTTACGCACCCCTTGGATCCGGCCGTGTTCATGGGGTGTAATTATTTCAGTATCTGCTGAAGGGTGTAACTCGGAACTATGACGTCACTAGAGTGTATTAAATCAGTGATGACTGAGGCGACACCTTTGTTGACACCGAATATAAGGTTCTCCATCTATTCGATAATTGATTCAGCAATAAACATTAATTCATCTCACATTTAGCTTTGTGGTGGCTTCTCATGAAGCCATTTCTGCTAATAACTTCGTCTTAAAATTCTAAAAATCTCAAAGCAGCCCGCAACAACGATCAATTCTACTTTATTGATTTAATTTTTATTTTTCCCATTAAATTAGCAGAAACATCTGTTTTGTGGTGTGGATGTAATAAAAACCAGCGTATATTACATTGTAATACCCCGCAGCTGGTTTTGGTAAGCCTTTGTGAGTGAAACGGTCGAACGAGCTTGGCTTTGTGTGTAAATGTTAGTCTTGTGTCTCTATTAGGCTGTTTTTGTGATCTTAAGAAGAAGAAATTAGTGCGAATTGACTGGATTACTTTCCTGTCTGTAACCACATTTAAGTTTCTTGTCTGCAATAGTAAGACTAGAAAACTTTTGGGACGATGATTCCGGACGCCAGAAAGAAAGTTGTGTTTTTCGTTCGGTTTTGCAGTTAGAAATTGTTCGCTAGTAAGTAAAAAACCATTCCTAAATTGTAGAAACATGCAGAAGACAAAATTCTACTAACTAAATATGAATTCTTCTATAAAAATTTCTATTTCCTCATTAAATTCTACTAACTGATCACAAAACTCTACTTACTGACCAAAAAATTCTAGTTACTCACAAAACCTTTCGAGAAAAAGCAAAAACATGGAATTAACAGTTTTCTAAGTCCAAAGAAACTTTCAAAATGTAATCTATATTTAAGGTTGCCGTTATTATTCACTCTTGATATTCATTTTACTGGGAACAGGTTTTGATTAAGTGAGAATGTCTTTAACTCGGCATTTTCTTGCATTTCAGATCCCCTTATGGACACTGTGATGCAAAACCCTGTGCGCCTTCCCAGTGGCATAATAATGGACCGCCACATTATAACAAGGCATCTTCTCAATTCATCGACCGACCCTTTCAACCGGCAGAAGCTGACAGTCGAGATGTTAGAGCCAGGTAAACTCCCACTAGTTGCTGTTATTCTTGTTATTAGTGACTTCGTGCCAAACATTTTTAATACACCCTATGTTGATGGCGAGAAAGCTCTTTGTCTGGTTCTCATCAGAGTAGTACGTCAGAACAGTCTTTGACTGGTACAGAGCTTGAGGATGGTAAGGAAATCGGAAGCATAACGGAACATGATAACTACTAAAGCTCTGTATCTGACACTCATCAGAGTAGTACTTCAGAACAGTCTTTGACCGGTACAGAACTTGAGGATGGTAAGGAAATCGGAAGCAGAACGGAACATGATAACTACTGAAGCTTTGTATCTGACACTCATCAGAGTAGTACGTCAGAAAGAGAGCAACATGAAACCTAACGAATTATTATGCCCAGAGGTGGATAGAAACTGGCCAATCAAAGGAGGTGGATTGAAATTTGAAATCAGAAAGGAAGTGGATCAAAATGGGCCAATTATAAAGGTGATGGTATGGTGAGAAACAACCGTTCATCATCGGAGTGACAATAAACTGTAATCGAAGGAGTGCTAGTGGGAAAGCCCCTCTGTCCATCCAACTCTAGGTATAACAATTCTTCAGGTTTCATTTTCTTTCTCTTTTTGACGTACATAGAGTAACTCGGGGCAAAACGGGTCAGGGGGTAAAATGTGTCATTCTGTATAAAATGTTGCAGAACACAGCTTTACGAAGAAAGACTATCATGCCTCCATTAGACTGCTGAATAACAAACAACGTGGGGTAACTCTATTTTTATTCCCCAGCATAGCCTGCGGTAGTTCTGAAGTATTTTATACAGAATGACCCATTTTACCCCCTGACTAGTTTTGCCTCAAATTACTCTACTACGCTGATGAGTGCCAGAAGAAAATCTTTGTAGAAAGTTCTGTACCGGTCAAAGAATCTAGTACTATATGAAGAAGTGGACACTTTTGATAAGTGACAATACAAATCAAATAATGTCTGAAACAAACTAAAAGTATTACATATAGCATTACTTGTGTGTATCAAGTCAGCAAACTATTTATCTTAATTTGTTTATTTCTTTATGATGATTGAAAATGTATTTTTTCCAGAACCTGATCTTAAAAATAAAATCGAAGACTGGATAAAATCGAAAAAGAGAAGTTAAGTTGGTTCATACATGAAATTAAAGGATTATTTCTGAAAATTATTTGGACCTCTTCGTAAGAATGTATGCATGTTTTGTTGTTGTCTGTTAATTGTTGAAATCCTAGCATTGTGGTGTGAAGGTCACAAGTGTAAAATGTAAAAAGTTGGCTTCGATTGGTGAATTTTATGCTCGGTGTTCATGTTTCATGCCTAATTGTTCTTCTCTCATTCAAGCTATTTATCTGATAAAGGTATTGCAGGGTTTCATTTTTGTGAAGGACAATAGAAAATCCATATTTTTAAAGGACAAAATTCATGTAGTTTCATGAAAATATTACAAGGATCATTTTCCTTACACTATGCAATTATATATCACAGTGACTTCATATCGTTTCTTAAACAGCCTGGGTTGCAGTTGATTTCAAACTTAATCTTCGATCAAATTTTGCAGCTATGCATTGATAAAAACTATTAGAAAAAAAGCATTTTCAAATATTCGATCAGTACTGTTGAGAGTATTCAATATTTCAGTACTGTGGAGGGATGCCATCAGTACTGTTGAAGATATTCACTGCTGTGGAGGGATACCATGCTCAATATTGTTGGGGGATACTATCAGTACTTTGGATTAGAGAATATTCAATACATTAGAGAGAAGCCACAAGCACTGTGGAGACACTGATATCAAAATAAAAACTGGATCAAGCATTCAGTTGTTTCTAGAGCCAAATATTTGAAGCAAATTGCTTTGGCTGCCAAAGAAATTATATTGTACTTGATTCTTTGTTAACAAAAGCTGCAAGATTATTCAGTCTTTTTCTGATCTTCATTAACATTCCAACAATCATCAAAGAAAATGCAAGCCCCAGTGGAATTTCAATGTATTGAATTGAACCTTCCAATATGGCTGCCAATGGCTTCATTTTAGAATGATAGATGCTCGATCCAGTTCTCGTTTTTAGATCAGTGAGTGGAGATAATACAAATATTGCTGGTGGTTCCTAGACTGATTACATGAGCCGCAGTCATCGCTATTGCATGTCGAATCAGCCTAGACAATGATATGGGTGGTTTTCACGTCTTTTCACACATAGTACTGATGATAATGCATTGTCTTCAAACAAAATTTTTATTTTTCCACCGTTTGATAAATCTAACTGGGAACAATCTTGTTAGTCGAGCACTTAACGAAAGTCACCACTTGAAAGAAAATGGCCACTTTAGCTGGATCAACTCCTGCTGCTTATACCTCGAGGCGTTTGGAATTGATTCAAATCCCAGTAAACTAAGAAACATGAAAACGAAACAATTTAAACTGCTTGTGAACCGAATTTTAACCAACAACTATGAGCGTTATTGGTTATCAAAAATCAAATCAACAGCTGGTCCTTCAAATTCAGGAGGTAATAAATTAAGGACGTATGCAACATTCAAAGCACGTATTCAACGTGAGCCCTATACTAAAATAAAAGATAAATCTTTGAGACGGTGCTTAGCAAAATTCCGTTGCAGTGATCACAAACTGCGAATTGAAGTCGGCAGAAGAGAGAAAATCCTTGTAGAGGAGAGAAAATGTCTCATGTGCAACGAGAACGTTATCGAGGATGAGCAACATTTTTTAACTACATGCTCAAAATATGGGACACACCGCACCCAACTCTACGAAAAAATTGGACATTCAGTTCCAAATTTCAACTCTCTCTCGGCAGGACAAAAATTAATTTATATGATGTCAAGTGAAAGCCCACATACAGTTCAATGGGTTGCGTGCTTTATTAAAAATGCTTTTGAAACACGATCCACTCCAAGTACGACATGATCTGATCACATCTCCCACGCTATTATCGGTGTTATTAGTGATCATTTCACTATAATTCGTTTACTATAATTCGTTTATTTCTTTTTCGTTCATGCTATTTAGTATATCGTAATTTAGTTTTATCTCTTCCTTTTTACTGTTAGCATTGATAACGATGCTCCTTTTAAAAGTGTAGCAAGTTATGTTTATATAAATTGAAATTGAAATTGAAAATTGAAATTGAGTACTATTGAAAAAATGATAGTAGAAATGAAAGATCGAACTTGAAGTTCAAAATTTAATGCCAATGCAAAATTGGGTAAAACATGAACTTACAAGATTGTACAAGAAAGATGTAAGTAATTTTTCTGCATTCTTTGGCTTCTTTGGCCACTTGGTATACAAAACTCCGATATTTGATATACGGTGAGGTGTAACAGTTCCATCATTTAACAATAAAGAAGCAAACTGGGCTCATGTCCCCATTCTCAATCAGAAAAAAACTAGAAAAAATGTGTAATCGGTAACATCGGGAATCTTCAAAATTACAATTAGATGAATTAAATGAATGCCATATTTATTAAAATATTTTTCTAGCAATTAAACTACGTTCTTGATTAATTTCATTTCTATAATTAACTGCTCTACGATAAATACTCTCTGAGCGCTTGAAGTAAGTAAGTAATGAATGAGCGCTTGTAGTAAACAAGTAATGTATTTCATTTTTCATCTGTTGATATCTATTTGATCGAATGAAGAACTGGGATATATCACATGACCATGACGCAGTCTTACTCCTGATTGGCTAATATCTCTCTGGGGCTTTAAGCGGGAAAGCACAAATGAATGGCCTATGAAGTTTTTTAGTCATCACCATTACGGGTGATTTTCGACGAAATCAAACAAAATTGACTTATAGAATGAATTGGAAAGACACTGAAAGGTAAAGTCACGAGTTATATGAATTTTGATAACCTAAGCGTTCAACTTACTACTCAAAAGGCCTTGTTTATGGTGGGTTTATTAGAAATGTGAAATTTAGGCCAACTTCTACTCATCATCTTATGTTCCTGCCTCTTGTGTAATGTGTGAATGGATTAATCCGGGATGAAAAAACGCTCCAAAATTTTTAAGGTTCTTATTAATCTAAAGAAAATTAACGATAAACGAATAAAATGAAACCTTTTGCAGACGGAATAGAGTTTGATCTCGTACAAGGCTTTATATTTTTACTTCAATTCAACCTCTAAAATTGAAATCAACCAATCAGAGGAAAGTTACGTAGTGACATGCCCTTGTACCTCGTGAAGCATAATGCAAAATTAACATGACTTGGAATGTGAAAAATATACTTAAACCTCAGAAGATCTATTAAAACCTTGCCTCATTTTCAACCCTTTGGCTTTGGGCCAACAGCTTATAGCTGCATCAAGGATGCTGCAAAAAATTGAGGCGGCTGGGTAATTACACAGAAAGGGTATAAATATGCTCCCAATACAGAGGCTATGGAGCAGATGCTTCTGAGGTGTCTACAGTAGTCATCAAAGGAAGGAATATTTTCAACTTCACTTTCTTAATGGCGGATAATGAAGATTAAGACATAATCGTTTCTAAACGCATGACATTTTAGATTTTCCTCAGCCTTATTTCATTTACTTGACATTCCAATTTTACTACTTAATTTTTCTCACCTACCCAACGATGAGAGAAAGATCTGTTTGACATTGCATGCAATGAACCTAATTCTTTTTATATCCCATATTTCTTTCAAGCGACTTCCTATTCCTATGAGTTTAATGAATGTCAGTTGAACATTTACAAGGGCACTATACCCCCTTCTTCCCCTGTAGAGACAGACCCCCCTCTGCCACCGTAGTTTTGGCACACTGGAGCTCGTTAATAATGCCCTTGATTGTTAAGTGAAGTAAATTATTGCTGATGGAGCTCGAAGCTGAATTTTTATGACTTCTGATAAACCGTTCTGTTCAAGATCTTCATTTAGAAATATCTTAACTAGAAAAGGTACTGCCAAGTGAAACCTCTTCTTGCTAGACCCTAGGCTAACAGGCAAGGTAGATGGAAAACCTGAAGTTGACATGAACTTTTTTCAAATAGCAATTAGTCAATAAGCAACAAGCTCGGATGGAGGCTATTTTTCCTTTCTGAAGTAGAAAATGAAGGATTAATTTACTAGCTTCCTCTTGCAAAAATGCAAATAAACACTTTTTTGGGGTAGGGCTAGGTAGCTAGTCTGTTATTCTTGGCAAAATGTTCTAAGCAACAGCGAGGGTCTGCACAGAAATTCCAGTTGCTTATTGAAAAATAAGTTCAATTCTAAAGGCGGCTTTGATTTTACTTTCAAAAAGCAAGTGTATTTTACTTCACATGTAGTTTTGTGTTTGTATGCGATATTTGGCCATATGTGAAATTTTCCTGTGTGGTAGTGTGCAGTTTTATTGTAGCAAGTGGTTTAGTGGATGTGGCTACACTGTTATTGCAGAGTTTTGTTAAAACAAAGCTTTATTTTTGATAGAAACTCAAACTGAGAACCGTCTAGTATTCTATAGGAGGCTGTACCATCACTTGTCAGTCCTCGGTCCGACAGCTGGGTTATTTTTGCCCATACAAATTGTCCTGACAATACTGTACAAGTCATTGGCCTATAGGCTTTCAATCGTTACACAGATTATCACAAATTGTGTTCCCATGGCACTAACATGTAAAACTGTGTATTTTCAGTTTCAAAATGCTGTAGTAGATCTCCATCTACAAGTAATTATTTAAAGTATTATTCTCAAACTGTTATGATATCAATTTTAGGAAAAGCTTACTTTTAGCTTTTAGCATTGTTTTACAAACAAACAAGATTTGCAATGACTGATGACGACACCTAGTGATAAACTCGATTTGAGTTTTTCATCAAATTCGTTCACGATATTACGCTTTCATATTATGGAGTGCTCCTATGGATCTATGGTATGTTTTCTTTGAAACTTGACACAGGTTTAAAGGAGGCTCGAGCCTATAGGACTACAAATACAATATATGAATCAGCATTAAGCATTTATAAGACAGCAGTTGGATAGATAGGCATTGTATTTCAGAGATCAAAACTAGTTGTAAATATGAATCGGAAAACTGCTAAGATGAGTCTAAAAGAGCTAAAACAAATTTATATAGCATTTTCAATGTTTGGACGTATATCATTATTCTCAAGGGTCATTCATTTCTCCTGGTAGCTCTGACAATAACACAAAACTTAGACGCCAGATTCGAATATATATATATATATGCTTTAGTGAAGGATCAAATTTTCTTACTCCTCGCTATTACAGCGAAGATTTAAAGATATATCAAGTTTCAGAGCTTTAGAGGGATCTACCATGAAAAGTAAGCGTGGGGCTATGTTATGTACCAGGCTTTTTTGAATAGAGAGTTTGAATTAAGACCAATACAAAATTAAACCATTCTTCAAACGTTTCGATAAAAACTTCTTCAGTAAACTAAAGAAAGATTTTATGGAAACAATTGAAGAATGGTTTATTTTTGAATCCGTCACGTACTATGTCATATTCTTAGGAAATTGGGCCCTCGCATCAGCGAGTTTGAATTGAGATAAATCTCGACACTGCAGTCCTCACATAGAACACTTGTGTTTCCATGTAAGATTTATTTTACGTATATTAGCAGCTTATGCTGACTTTACGTTTCCTTTTCAATTAAAATCGAATTAGTGAGACTAGTTACTTGAATAACTTCAGCAGGGAGCTGCTCTTCGGCGTCTGGTGGTCACACAGACAATGCCATTGTATTGCTGGCTCATTCATGCTACTCCTCTGGATCATCTCCTCCCAATGCTGGGACTCCACCTGCCCGCTGCTCCTCCTTCCGAAGGCAATCCACCCAATCCTCTCCTGCTGCCCCCATCTGATGGCCGAGTAGCTCACACTCAGCATCAACGTGTATAGGAACAACTGCTCTTGCGACAACTCGAACTCTAACGGTTTATTACTCCCTGGGTTATTTGATATCATTTTCAAAAAAGTCGTTTTTCGTTGCACGCACTCGCACGTCGGTGATATCAGCTCGGCTTGCACGATGATCTCCCGATTCATCAGGTCGCGTAATTTCCCAAGTTTCGTGCTTTGGCGTAAATCGACGACGAGTTTCGCCGCTTCTGATATATACTGCAGCGATATCAGGGTCTCTAGTTTCTCGCTATTCGGCACAATGACTGGTTTTTTGCCATTTTTGTTCTTGCCTTGCTTGTCTTTGCTTAGGTCCATGAATGGCATGCATATTGGTAGCATTTCGGCTTTTAGGTCAATTTCTCCGAGATTTAAAAATCCCTCCGCAATTTGTATGTCCCTGAATAATTTCTTACAGTAAACTTTAAACTGTAATGTCATATTATCGATTTGATTCTTAGGAAATAAGTAGTAAACGAATGACTCGTCGAATTCCACTTGTAGCGTCTTTCCGTCTTTCATGCTCGCTTCGAACAGACCAGAGGTAAATTTCTGGCTTTTTGCTGGGTTCCTAAGCAAACATCTCACTTTTCCCTTCAGTTTTTTATCTGAGACAAAGTCCTCGACTTGCGATTTCGATATTTTCAATTTCTTTAGATAGATTACAAGTTTTCCTACATGGACTGTAAAATCGAGGTTAAAGTCCAACATAGCCATATGCAGCTCAGAACTGTCGCAGAAATCTCGGTCCCCCAGCATTGGCAGTTGTTTACGAGGACTCGATTCGTACATCGAGAGATAGTCCTTGTTCAGAAGCCTTTTATACGCCTCTGACGTACACGATTCGTTGTCTGTTGATTGGTCGGAATAATGCTGTGGGCTCTGCGCATACTCGTCAATCGACTGCTGGCCATGTTGATATGCAGCATTCCGCTGAGGTGATCCGTAATCAAACGTTTGCGCTTGTGCGTACTCGTTTCCATGGCCATTTTTGTGAGGTTGATAATATCCATGGTTACTTGCAGCTGTTGTTGTTGTTGGGGCACCGTTTTGGAATGCTGGGTCCGTATTGTTCTCACTGGCCACGTCTTTGATGGTTGAATCAGCTTGTGATGTCCCTGAAATGATAGTGGTATCACAGCTTGAGTTTAGTTTTGTGTTAATGTGGAGGGATTCTAATGCGTTGCCCATTGCTGCAGCTTTTACTAAGGGCCTAAATGTTTAAATGTTTATTCAAACCAAAGTTCACTTTTAGCATCTACAAGTTTGAGAACCATGAGCTGCAAATGTTTGTCAAAATCGATGTCCAAGGGCCTAAAGATGTTCAATTTACACCATAGTTCCCCATTTGTATGGCCTTCATATCGTCTTTTCTCTTTATCAGGCCTGACAGCGTCACGCTAATGCCAAATGTTACCATGTCTTGACCATTGCTGACGTCTCAATGCAATAACCAGTTGTAACCTCTTACCACTGAGTTTTACCACCAGTGGTGTTCAAAGTCATATGTGTATAGTTAACATGGAACGATAAGAGTTCCACACGGCTAACACCAGAGTTCCCTGTCCATTAAGGAACTTTTATTTACTTCAATACAATTTTCTATGCATTAAGGTATGTTTAGCCCCTGTGTTCACAAGTTGGTATCACTCTCTGAATTCTTTCACACTTTCTTTACAAGTATTGATTTGTACAGTTAGTTTGTGCAAGTTAATTTGTATACAATTTTTCTCAAATTATTCGTATCAAGATTGAATATCTCTCGTATGAATTCACAATTTGTTTGTTAATCGATCACACATTTGGATTCTGGAATTATTTTCCTGCATTTGACTCTCCTTATTTTCTAGAACTGTTGGAAATTATCTGCTGAGCAACGATATTCAGCAGCCAAACAATCTTTAATTGCCAATCTTTTTTGCACAGGATCACTTTCTCACTTGTTTCAATAATTGACTTATTATAGTTGTAACCGGTTCTTTCAGTTTGAAAATTTCTAGTTTTACTGCATCTGTTTTATTAATGGACTGAGGAGCAACTTTCCATGCCAAGTTGTACTTATACGATGTTGCATAAGTGTAAGCTGTAAAAGATTGAAATTTTCGACAGCTTGAAGATGACCTTTAGTACTTATCATGGGAATTTCATTCACTCCAACACAAATTTCCTTCTCAACGATGTTACACATTAGTGTAAGCTCCAAAAGATACTACAACTTCGAAATTTTTGACAACTTTGAAGGTGACTTTAATCGTTATCATGTAGATTTCTGTTTATATCATGTGACGCTTATTGAATCCCATGCAAATTTCATTACATTTCATTGAAAATTCGTTGATATTCATTAAATTTCTTGCATTGTAAATTTCAAGTAAATTTCTTGTAAATTTTCTTGAATCCCATACCAATTTCATAACATATGATTTAAATTTCATTGCACCTCATTAAATTTCTTGTAATGTAGTTGTGATAAATTTGCGAGTGACAACGATGTTGCAAATTTATGACTTTCAATATTTCAATGGTAATTTATCAATCTTCTCAAATAAATTTCTTCATCTACGATAAATACAGATTAACGTTTTCTGCACCTCAAATCCCTGCAACTGATGTGAAATCCCCTATCTTTCAATCATCAATACAAATACAATCTCGAACAACACTGCATTTCAAACGACGCTTAACAATAACCATGAAATCTATCACAAGTTGCTTCGACAATACCACTTTGTGATTTTCGATATCTCACTAGTAATCCTTCTTTCTACTCATAAATTTCTTCTTCTATGAGTTATACAGCTAAACCCTTTCTGCAGCTGAAATCCTTTATCATGCAACAAAATCATTTGATCGCCAATCCATACACCTTCTTGCGCTTCTCTCACAAAAACTTCGAACAACACTCGACAATAACCATGAAATCTAATGAAACTAGCAAAGACGGCGCCAATTTTTGATTCTCGATATCTCACTTGTAACCCATCTTTCTTCTCGTAAATTTCTCAATCTATGAGTCATCCAGCCAGAACTTTTCTACAGCTGAAATCCTGTGTCTTGCAAATTTTGTGAAATTAAATGTGTTTTGATTATCAATCTATATACTCTATTGCACGAAACTTTAAACGACACTTGACAATAATCATGAAATCTAGTGTAACTGGTTAGGACGACGCCACCTCGTGACTTTCAATATCTCGATGGCAATCGATTAATCTTAGTCATATAAATTTCATAATTTGTCTTCTCAAATCGCTCTCTCAAAGATCCCTTTCTTTGCTGTTTCAAAGATTTCTTTCTTCGAATTTCCTCCCATTATTACTTATCTGTCGATCAATCTGGCTTTCAAACAAAACCTCACAATGTTTACTCGTTTTCATGTAGCCTAATAAGGCAGGTGGAACTAAGACTAAAGAATTGAGACGAAGTTGTTTGCAATTTGCGAAAGTGAGTGAATTCAAGACGTTTGTTCGGGGATGACTGTATGCATTCAAATCTAGTTTCTATGACTTTTCCGTGTAACTATCACTCTTATCTCAATAGGTTCTCCTTTACTTGTGTTACCGTATGGGACAATGTTTTACCATTCGTTACAATGTGTTACCATTCGTTGCAATGTGTTACCATTTGTTGCAATGTGTTACCATTCGTTGCAATGTGTTACCATTCGTTGCAATGTGTTATCATTCGTTACAATGTGTTACCATTCGTTCCGATGTGTTACCATTCGTTGCAATGTGTTACCATTCGTTACAATGTGTTACCATTCGTTACAATGTGTTACCATTCGTTGCAATGTGTTACCATTCGTTACAATGTGTTACCATTCGTTGCAATGTGTTACCATTTGTTGCAATGTGTTACCATTCGTTGCAATGTGTTACCATTCGTTGCAATGTGTTATCATTCGTTACAATGTGTTACCATTCGTTCCGATGTGTTACCATTCGTTGCAATGTGTTACCATTCGTTACAATGTGTTACCATTCGTTGCAATGTGTTACCATTCGTTGCAATGTGTTACCATTCGTTGCAATGTGTTACCATTCGTTACGATGTGTTACCATTCGTTACAATATGTTACCATTCGTTACAATGTGTTACCATTCGTTACAATGTGTTACCATTCGTTACAATGTGATACCATTCGTTGCAATGTGTTACCATTCGTTAAAATGTGTTACCATTCGTTGCAATGTGTTACCATTCGTTGCAATGTGTTACCATTCGTTAAAATGTGTTACCATTCGTTACAATGTGTTACCATTCGTTACAATGTGTTTTCGTAAAGTTCTGATTCTCTCCTTTAAATCCTCACTACCAACCCAAAAATTTCTTACTGTACTGTTTCAATTCAATGATGTGTTATCACATAATTTCCATGACTTTCCTAGTGTGATTTTGACGATTTACTCAATAGAGTTTTGTTACTAAGTGTAACGATTCTGGATATGTGTTACCATAGGTTGTTACAATGTGTTACCTTAGATTTGATTTGTTACAATGTGTTGCCGTAAAGTTCTTAAAACTTTCTCCTGCAATTCTAGCTGATATCTCGATATTTTTTTACAATGATATATCTCATTTGCATGCCTTATGCACAGCGATTTTCAGAATTTTGTCAAATACGCAATCAATGTAATTTAGTGGACTGAATTTTGTGCATACAAAAACAATTTCAATAATTTCCTTTGACTGACTGCTTCTTCTCAATAAACTCCTTCTTTAGTCTATACTTTCTTCTTATCTCTATGTAATGTATTGCAGCATGTCAATGGCTGATTAGAGTACGCTACTGCTGAATGTAAAGAGTTTTACAATTCGTACTGTTATTGATGTCATTTGAATAGTGTCTTTTGACGAATTCCTGCTGTATTACCATGTGTAACACTAGATTCAGTTCATAAAAACAGGATATTTGCTTGCCTGGAATAAAATGTTTTATTTAGCTAATGATTCCTGTCACTAATTAAACGCTCCCTACTATATTAATTTTCACCTATATTGAAATTTTTATGATTCATTTCTCCCTCTCATGTTATCCTAATACAAATTGGGCAGCGTAGTATTACGTGTGATTCAAAATTGGCTTTATCTCTATTCGAAACGATTTCGTAGCCAAAATCTTTGCAGTTTCATTTCTCCATTTCATACAGTACTCCTTTTTTTAACATCGATTGAAATTGATATTTGCTTTGAATACATCCTTTATTTTAGATCAATTTCCATTTAATGTACTATAGCCACGGATCTATTAAGCCAACCAAATTTTTCGATCTTTCACATCTAGCTCTCTAACTATGATTATAATGAAATATAATGAGATATGTATTTCTTCTGCCACCAAGGCTTTGAACTAACATGCTAAATTTTCTTCGTTATTTCTCCTCAATACAAATATTTTCTACACTTTTGAAGATTATATTTCAACTCTACATATAAATTTTTCAACTTCTTTGCGTATGATATTCTTTAATTTCTTCCTATAATATACTTCTACCAATAAAATGTAATATTTTGTCGATTTCAAACCCTTTAAATATATTTATTTTCAACTCAGCATTCAGATCAACTTTTGATTCAAATGATCTCAGGATCAACACGAATATAAGCAGCAATTAATTTTTGTCATACAAATATCTATTTTCCCAATTTGCTGAACAAGATTTATTTATCTCTTTTATCGATTTCCCAGCTCACACTGCAATTCATATTTCAAAAATTTATTTCATTAGATTCTTATTCAATTTTCCAAAACTTGATACAACTATAACCAACTCTTTTGCCCTTGCAAATTCAAATTTCTTTGTGAGACTCTAACTTTTCAAATACATCGTATTATATTTTCAATTTATCTACATGAAATGCTAGAAGCTCTGTATATATATGAAATGCCAGTAGCTCCAACACAAAAGTTTTGCAAAGTCTTTTGCCCTTGCCAATTCAATTTCTTTCAAAGCTTTCACCTAGACGTCAATTCTTTCCATCTGTAAAATACGATTAACTGATTTCTTCCAGCACATATATCTTCTATATTTTCACCCGAATTTTCCTGTAAACTTGCATGCAACTTAATTTCCACAAATCTCAAAGACTCAAAGTTTTCAACACAAACATTCAGCTATCTCC
The DNA here is from genome assembly GCA_963924455.1 of Pelagia noctiluca. Lineage (NCBI taxonomy): Eukaryota > Metazoa > Cnidaria > Scyphozoa > Semaeostomeae > Pelagiidae > Pelagia > Pelagia noctiluca. The sequence goes on along the minus strand of OZ004327.1, from coordinate 13,814,385 downwards.
ATCGCGCTCTACCAAGTCAACTTCATACGAAAGGTTTCCTCGTCTTCGCATGACCAAATCAGATTCGGAACATATTTACCTTGATATGCAAAATTCATGTGATAGCCACGTTTTTTATAAGCAACATCTTTTTAAGGAACCCGAGGCTGAGTTTACCCCTGATGTTTTAGAAAAATCAGTAAAGGATAGGTGCTTTTGTGAGATTGATTAGGGACTCCTCGTTATTTTTTGCCTGAGGTTGGCGCTGAATGAAGAGAAATAAAACGGTAATGATGTTTTGCATTTACCAAACCTTTGCACAGATCAAAAAGGTAATTACCCCACCAAAACAAAAGTCAAAAGCCACGAGGTGCGTGTTTCTAATTCGTAGGGATTCGGGTACAATTTTGATCAAATGATTTTATGACAAATGTTTTTTAACCCAAACCCTTCGAAGGAGCAAAATTATTTTCACCCAATCTTTAATGAAGGGGAGAAATAAGATATCTAATCAGTTTGACCAGGGCCGGATCCAGCATCAACAGGGGGGGGGGCGTAACACTTGTATCAAAGGATAATGCAAGGGAAATAGGGTATTATTAAGCTAACTTTATTAATTTTTCTACCAAAATAGGGTGGGCGTACGCCCCTTACCCCCCTCCCCCCTGGATCTTGACCTTAGTTTCTCTTCGGTGCCTACCTACAGCACACATAATGAGCAGCCTCTCATAGGGAACGAGCACCATGGGGGTAGCTTTAGCAAGAGGGGTCTGAATAGTTTGTTCTTTCACGAGAGTACAAACACATGTGTTCCCGCTCTTTAGACACAATAGATATTCGAAAACACAGCGTTTCAGGGAATACCAAATACACAAGATAGCCTGAAGATGTTTTGTAGATTATCAAATAGGAGAGGGTTTTGTCGTCCCTAACAGTTACACTAGATCTCATGACTATGGTGAAGAGTGTTCGAAGGTTTTGTAAGAGAAGTGCGAGAGAGTATATGGATTGATGATCAAATCATTCTGTCGCAAAATGAAGTAGGGTGGATAACTTTTTTCTTTAAATAGTGTTTTCAACACTTCAGGATAAACCTGAAGCTAAAGGTCCTTATAAAAAATACATATGATTAGCATAACAGAACTTTATACATGAAATATTTAACAGAAAATTTATAATTCCCTCAAAATTGAAGAAAATCCATGTCTGTTCCATCCATTTCAATGAGAATCGATCATTAATTCTATTATTTTTTTACTTAAGCATAATCATCCGCCCACAATAGGAATTCTTGTTTTCCTTACTTGAGCAGACGGTTCGAGAAGAAAAATTCCCTGCTTTGCGCACTGTTGTCGATTCTTTCCACTTTCAAAAGTTATGTCAAAGCATCCACCGCATATTTTCTATTTCTCACGATTCTTTAGAATATCTATATCCAGCGGGAGAGGCCTGGATGGCTTAGCACACATATAATTCTGACATGAAAGTTATGTTGTGCCGGACACAGGAATTTCTACCTCCCTGTTTTTATAAAGATTCCTGTGACAAAAATTCATTTCCTTTGACTTCCTGCGACCAATAGCTATGCGTTAAATTACACCCGGACTATTCTGATCACAAAATAAATACTCGTGGTAATGGCCTGGGTTTCTCGTAGCCCCGGTTGCTAGCGCTCTAGAGTACGAATCTAGTGGTCGTGGGTTCGAGTCCTACACGGGTCATTTTCATTCTTACAAATCATCTCGATTAAAATGAATACTCTATCATCAAGCATTCTCGAGAATTTCAACGTAAATTTGCTAGTAGAGCAAAACGAGAGTGCAAAAGAACGAGAGGGAGAGCGATAGGGTATACTTGCTAAAGAAAACAATGAAGAAAAGCATCAAGCCATTCAATTGATTTACTTGTTGACTAACGAGAGGGCACACTAACAAAAGAAGAGATAGCAAAACTACAATGAAAAACTCGATTGTTTGTTAGTGGAGCAGAATGAAAGTGTGCACTTACAAAATAAACAATGTAAATAACAACAATATATTCAATGGATTTGCTAGTAGAACAGACCTATAGGGCTGACTTGCAAAAGAAGATAATGCAATGCTACAATGAAACATTCGATCGATTCGTTAGTAGAGTAGAACGGAAGCACAAGCCAATAAAAGAAAATAGAGGAAAAATACAACTTATTGTATTGATTCGCTATTAAGAAAGAACGAAAGTGGGAGCTATAAAGGAAAACAATAAAACTTCAACGAAGTATCCTATAGGGAGAAAAGTTTGTTTCCTTGCAAGTTTTATGTCGTGTATTATTTTGCCATGAATGCGAAAATCGAATGATAATAAGAATAATAACAAGACTTGTAATTGGAAAACAATTCCAAACCTGTGGAGGTGTATTGTTTTGTCGTTCTAGAATTTTCATTTTTCGTTGAATAACCCAATCGACCCTGTTACCCTTTTCTGATTCTATTCTCTCTTTTCAATAGTGTCCTTCTGAGAAAGCATAAATTCATCTCCGAATATGCAAGTCAAGAAATCGACTCTTATCTCTGAAATCTCTCTGAGAGCCAACTAATCTCCTATAGAACCAACCGACTACACTCTCTCAGAGAAGCAACCCCTTTCCAAGATGTATGCTACGCCAATAAGGTAAGGAGACACCACAATAAGCACACCAGCATGTAAACGTATTCCATCTATTAAGGGCAATCAAAGCCCAGTTTTTATTTGATCACATGAAATTTCGATCGAACGAAAATCCTGCTATCCTATTGGCTGCTATTTATGGGTTGCCCAGACCCCTGGACTAAAGACGCCTTTTAACTCCGTAGATTGCCTTTAAGAGAACACTACCTAACGAAACTGTGATAGAGTTATGGCCTAACACAGAAGAGACAGTTGCCAACAAAACTATGTACACAGTCAGAATATATACAATGTTTTCATGCGCATAGTTCTGCGCAGCCTGTGATTGCTTTAGGTTAACTTATAAAAAGACAGCGAAGATGAGAAGCAAAGCTTAGTTCGTAATGGAATCATTTGCAAGTAGATTGCTTAAACCTTTTCAATTCAAGTTTTGACTGGCTTATTCAAAATGTTAAGGCCTTTGACGTCATTTACTTCGATAAAACGTAAACGAGTAATCATTCGACCAGGTACAAAATTGATTTCTTTTATGCGTATCACATGATTGTTATGGTAATCTCAATAACCGAGACAAATACGTTGATTGAATAGCCTGTAAAGATCATCTCAAAAGCTTTTAGCTTCGCAGGTATAATAAAGAGATGTCTAGCTCGTTCGGAGAAGTAGTCAACTCGAGAAGAAGTAGGATTTGGAAAATCAATCGAAATGACATGTGCGAATTAAAATGACCCGAGTAGGACTAAGCCAATACTGATGATGATAACAGCCAAGATATGCAAACACGAGCAAGGGGGGTACTTTCATAGTAGATAACTTGGGAAGTGCTAGTGGAGAGTAAACTTTAAGGGATTTTGTCTTGCAAAGGGTCTTTTGCAGTTTTGGTATGTGCAAAGGTAACATGAAAATATCATTTCTAGCCTTAAAAAAACGTTTGCTCAAAAAGATGTTAGTAGAAAGAAAAAACATCGACGTTTGAAATTTCAGGATTACCTTAAACTTACCTATGATTACCTTACCTTACCTTACCTTACCTAAAATTGCTAGAAATATCGGAAACCTAGTGAAATGAACACATGGGCTACTCAAGTTTTTCGTCTGGCACTCAACAGAGTAATACTTTAGAAAGAGAACGAAACAGAAATCTAACAGATGTATATACCCAGATGTAGATCGAAATAGGCCAATCAGAAAAGAGGTGAATTATTGGTAGTGTAGGAAAACCAATCAACACCCACGATACAGTGAGCTGACCAGAAACATTACTTTAAGAGTCCTAAGGCGAAAACGAACTCTTTCTGTCTACACAATAGGGGATCACTGGTTTTTATGTTTCTCTGGTTGTTATCTTACTTTACCTTTCGTAACCTTACCTAACCTACCTTGCCTAACTTTACCTTAACCTTGCCTTACCTTACTTTACCTTACCTTACCTTACCTTACCTAAACCTAACTTAACCTTGCCTTACTTTACCTTGCCTTACCTTACTTTACCTTACCTTAACCTTGCCTTACCTTACCTTACCTTATCTTACCTTACCTTACCTTACCTTAACCTACCTTAACCTTGCCTTACCTAACCTTAACGTTACCTTAACCTTGCCTTACCTTACTTTACCTTACCTTAACCTTGCCTTACCTTACCTTACCTTATCTTACCTTACCTTACCTTACCTTAACCTACCTTAACCTTGCCTTACCTAACTTTAACGTTACCTTAACCTTGCCTTACCTTACTTTACCTTACCCTACCTTACCTTAACCTACCTTAACCTTGCCTTACCTTACTTAACCTCACCTTACGATAACTTACCCTAAACCTAACCATTTTGAGCGTATTCAATTAGCAAAGAGTGTCATTTTTACGGAAACTGGTCTAGCCAGCCAATGGTCTCATAGTCTAGTCGAGAGAAACGTTTCAGATATGCTAACTGCAGATTGCTACGTAGATATTAGCGAAGAACCCCTCCCCCCATGGATTGAAGCAGACGAATGTTAATTTTGGAAGCATGCTTCATTGCAAGACTTGGTTATCAACGAAGATAGCGATTGCTTGCAAAAACAGTAGACATCTGATTAGAATTATCGCGAACTATTCATGGAGAACTGATAGAACTGATAGACAGAGACTGATAGACAAGGCTGCGAAGGCGAAGATTAGTCACAGCTGGTAAAACCACATCAGTTCACGTTCAACACGATAGGCTTGCTAAATGAGTGGGTAGCTGTAAAATCTGAGAGATAAAAATGAAAATTGCATCCGTGTTATTATGCATCGGATGGTTTGACGTAATATGGTTGCATTGATACGGTAGCAAGCTTGGTAGAATAGCAAATTTATTCAGAATTAGACAGCCAAAGTGGTCTTCACGAATGTGTCAGACATTACGCAGTTTCAAAGCATTGCAAAGAATTCGCAAAGAATTTGTCAGAACCAAAAACCTGCACTAATACAGGCCCGGCGGAAGCTGTCCATAGTTGGTCCAGTTAAAGCTTAACATACGGGGCCCGGAGGCATACTCTTTGAAAATTTTGAAATTTTGATACATTTTTAGAAAGTGACTTATATAAAAATAAACCGAAAGTTACCTTGAAAATCTAATGTTTTAAAAAGCAATGTTATTTTCTGACAAAAGGAGTGTTTTTGCCCAGACGTTGGTCCGGTCAACGCCGCACCAACCGGACTTCACTTCCGCCGGGCCTGTAATTCCATACATGACAGTCTTCTAGCCCTAGTCTTTCACTACAAACAATTCTCAAAGATGTTTTAGATATTTCACCATTCCCATTGTTTCCAACCATATTCAAAAGTGACAAGGACCAAAACAATTTTTCTGTACATAATAAGTGTTCATCGACTGCGGATTCGGAATCAGCGTGGTTAATTTAATTGAAATCAACTGAAAATCGAGATAAATCAATTCTAGAAAAAGCCCAGTTATGATATACACTGTTGTTTTTATATGAATCTTTTTAGCTCATTTTAACCATATATGTTTAGGTGTTATCAGTATTTGTGTTTTAAATAGTGGGCTTTAATAAGCAAAAATTAAGTAATTAATCTAGCTATATGTATTCAAGCCAACTTTAAAGAAATTTATTATTATTATCATTATTATTATATTTTGACGTCACTGGATGACGTCATAGAAATTGTTCAGATTTTGCAAAATCAAGCAACTTATATAGCTATTAATCGGAAAGCGTAATCAAGTGCTACCTAACCATGCTACCTAATTTGACAGTCAAACATATACACAAAGAGTAATACCTGCATTAGTTCTAAAAATAACAGTTATTGACGTCATAAAAAATTGCACTTCCGGTCAAAAGTCGAAAGTCTTATTCGAATCTCCATGGTCCATTTAGTACACGTGAAACATAAAGTCAAAGGTTAGGCCGGTGTTTAGTTGATGAGAGGAAATTCCCTGTCTAATCGTCTTCCTGGCGTTTCTTGAGTCTATTTTTTGTTGTTACTCGATATAGGTATGTTTATCAGTAAGATATCCCTATTATATGATATTAAATACCATTGAAAAAACAGGTTTTTACATACAAGTTTTCAGACGTAACCCGTTATTAAATCTAGGCAACGGGTTTATAATTTCAAAACTCGTATGTAGAAATACGTTTTTTCGATGGTACTAAATATGAAACAATATTTTAAATATTTTACTTGTGCTTTATGTACCAAAACGCTACCTTCATTATCTAACAATATTTATTCCCTAAAGAGAATTGAAATGGTCAAAAGCTGGATTAAACAACTTTAACGAATGTAGTTTCAGTATGTTTGCAGTTCTTTGGCCTATCTGTAGAAGCTCCTAAGATACTGCCATGTCTATTTCCACTAAGCAACAATAATAAAACTTGGGAGAAAAGTTCTCCTAATCTTGAATGCTGATAGAAAAGTTTGTATCTTACATAGTGAGTTGAGGGGGGCTAAGGAGGTATATCTTTAGTGTATACACCAGTTTCAGATATCTTGCTGGGAAGATTCTCTTGCCCCTGGAGATATCGAAGAGTAAACTCCATCATAACAATAAGATATTCTAGTGTAAAGAAGGGATAGCAGTGAATTACAAAGATGCATCTGTTCCCAGTTTCAACTCAGTTATGTCGCAGTTCTACGATTCCACTAAAGCGAAACTACTCAGTTGGTATCCATTATCACTTGTATTTAAAACAATTCTTCGCATTTTCAACACAGTTCTTACAATTTGAAACACAAGAAAAACCCCATGATTTGATCACCTGTGTCTTAAAATTCAAAATATATGACGTCAATTGAGTCGATTTACTGCTAGGCCTGAGGCAATTCATTCTTTCTTGGTTTCGAATTGATTTCTATAATTTGCAATAAGTTGATTCATTTCATGCAAAGGGATGCAGATTATCCCAGGCCATGAATCAAGAAAATATATCCAGGCATCACGTTTGAATTGAGTTGAGATCTAGGCAAATTCTGTTGTGCCGGAAAATTCTGTTGTGCCATATTAGCACTTTGTGTCGCATTAAGTGTGCATTCAATTCATATCCAGCGATAATTCATTCATTCTCTCTCTAAACGTTGTCCTACTAGATATGCATGGCTTTTCGTGATAGGTTGCGACTATCAAGGCAAATATTGCGTCAGAAACAGCCTCGATGAGATGCAATATATCTACATTGCCCTACTTGGTCTAAAAGGCTTGTCATCATAAGTGGTAGTTAAATATTGTGTCAGGTTTAGCATTGATAAGACCGAATGTATTTACAATGTTTTCCTACTAAATATCAAAGGCTTGTCATGATAAGTGGTAAGTGGTAGTTATCATGTCAAAATTGAGTCGGATACAGCCTTGATCAGATTGAATGTATTTACTGTCCATGCAGTATGAATCTTTAGGCCTAATTACGTAGCACACTTTGTGAGACATTCAGTATACATTGAGCTTTCGGCCTAGATGCTGTTTCCACAGACTGATCAGGCGTATTCTCAGTACGTTTCTTCACAGTGACGCCACATTTCTTGCATAATACACTAAATTTACTAGACCCAGATGCAGCAAAAACATGCAGATCAAACTTTGAATGCTTTCATATTCTCTCAAATATCGTTGCATGTAATCTACACATATTTGTATCTATCCACCTTCCTGCACAGTATATGCTCTTATCTACATTGCAATGTTCTTACGTCTCATCAAATTTCATTTTCATTTTGAAATGTTCTAACATCTCATCAAATTTTGCTTTCATTTTGCAATGTTCTTAAATCTCATCAAATTTCGCTTTCATTTTGCAATGTTCTTACATCTCATCAAATTTCGCTTTCATTTTGCAATGTTCTTTCATGTCATCAATTTTCACTTGCATTTTGCAATGTTCTTACATTTCACTTTTATTCTATCTTAGAACGATACCTTCAAATATGGAAAAAGTCCAACATCTCCTAAAGTAAGTATATTTTGGAGATTAAGTAGACGTGCCAACTCTCAAGGCTTTGCCGTGTGTCACAAAAGTTTGGCCTAAATTTAACGTGCACCCATTTCACACGTTGTTTCACACGGTGTTTTCAACGACTTGATCCTCTATCTGCAAATTCAAGCTATCTTGCTCCAAGAATATGTATTATTTCTCTTCGTTGGTTTATTGTTCTTTTTGAAACACTTTGTTTGCAAGCTGCATTGAAATTAGCACTTGCTCCCGTCGTTGTTAATATTTTTTGAAAATAAGATTGGCATAATGTAAACATGGTTGCTTGTCCATGCTAATAATGAAGAAGCAAAATACCCCCTATGGATTTAGTGATTTTGTAGTTAAGAAGTCAATTGCATAAATTAGGCCTATTATTTCCACACCCTAAGAAGTACTTAATTGAAGAGCCCCCTAGGGGTATTTTCTGTCAAATCTCATGTAAATTGGTATGAAATCTAATAAATAGTTTTTTCGAGTTATTTATAAAAATGGTTCTAAATGTTTGCAATGGTTGTGAAATATCAGCGTGAAATGTGGTATCTCTGCACTGTTGAGTATCATTTAACAAAAAAGGTATTATATGAGGTATGCTTACGAAATTTCAGTGGTACCCCTACATCCAACAGTATTTCATTAACTCTGCCCTTGGGGAGACCTTTTCTAGATATTCCATTCTATATTAAGAGACCTCGAAATCTTTAGGATTTCTGTTTTTATAATGAGACTTCGGGTTAATAAAACACCGCTGGACTTAGGACGTAACATTTTTTGCGTATCCTCAATTTTAGCTGTTAGAGCTGCCCCATGATGCTGTGATGTACTTTGTGTCAGGATCACATGCATCTAGAATCTGATTGACATCTAATTGATTTTAAAATCTATAAATCTTTGCTACTTGTTACTGAAAATCGATTCCTTAAAGCGTTTTGGATGTTGAAAGACCCGATCATAATTTGACTCAAGAATAACTCGTTTATCAGAGCTGAGTGTATGCTAAATTAGGTTTCAACTCGAGCACTGCTTGATTTCCAAATATCTACAATTTCCCCTTTAAGATACTCGATATTATGAAGATCTCCAGATCTCTAAACATAGGTTGATAACTCCTAAATTTGTTTTTACTCTACATCCCTTATAGTTGAGCTTCGACCTTGAATCTTTATGAAAGCCTTATGTAAAATATCCTAAATCTATTGAAAATTCTCAAGAATCCCTTTCGATCGTTGGAATATTTTCATCAGCGAAAATGTCTAGTGAACATCTTTACATAAGGGATGTAACATTCGATTTGAGTATTCCTACATTCTATCTTACAAGAAATCGTCCACCAACGTTAGCCTGCGCACACAATCCACAAACAGGGAATTTAGAATTTCAATTACAATAATAAAATTTCCTCTTTGTGGAGTTTTTACGCACGCTACACCAACGTATGACCTTCACCCTTTTCAGAAACATGTTTGAAATGCGTTTCTAGCTAAGAGCTTTATGCTCGTGAATGTCCCCTTTATCGATCTCATACATGTTTCAGATATTGAACAATAAGCCCCATGTCAGCCAGTTATGTCGTATATTGATGTTTCTCGTAGTCGAGACGTATACGCCATGGTAGAAAGCTTACCACATATTGATGATCAACTAAACAACTACAAACTCAAAATGAACGAACATGTTCTTACCAATATTACTGAAGAACGACTGTACTTCCTTGAACATCTCTCGGCTCCGGCTTGCAACTCTGGAACAATCCTCTTTTCTTCTCTGGCAACTAATTTAGGCCAATTAAACTCGCAGTGGAAGAAGGCTTCTCGGCAGGGAACGCAAAAATGAACATTCCGCTTGCAAAAACAAGCAGAAGCCTTATTTCGTGGTCAATTTGCGAAACTCGTGGATTATTCCTAAAAGCGTTTATTTTTCAAAGCGTTAATTCGTTTCCTTAGAAACTTAGCAGACCACACGAAAGGTGTTTTAAGGCGTTGTGTTACAGACCATCCCGTGCTAAAGAGCGACGTATTCGCCACGTATTCAGGAGGATTCAAAACAAAGAGGACGCGATCAGACTGAATGTAATATGCGTACAGCTGGCCATTCGCTTCTGTTGCGCGGGGGTATCCCAAGTACCTGCTGTTTATGATCAGTACGTTGTTTTACGTTGTTTTAAAGGACAATTGTCGACCAGCATGCTTTTCGGGCTGGAACCTGATTTCTGACATTATCATAATCATCAGAAGGGGCTGCTCAATAATTCCTTCACGCTAAATATAAGGAATCACGAGGTGTGGTCACATCGAGAGGAAGGACCAGGGTCGCACTGCTCGATTAGTTTACCTATTCAGTGGACTGTTTGTGCCTAGCACATAAACCCATACCTTGCAAAGATAGTGAGCGTATTTGCCTGTCAACTATCAAGTCAACCATGTACCTTTTTAGCACCACCCTCTCCATCTCCTCACGCTCCATCATATTATATTTCATTCGATGTTTTTATATAGCGTCACGCTTAACAGAAAGAGCCACCAATTGCCTGTCGTGAGGTATTCATTTACCACCCCTAAAATCTATTTCAGAAATCGAACTATTTTGTAGTGTATCAGTATGTAGATAACTGGTTTAGGCCCGCTTTATACCACTATACTATCATTAAACAGGCAATCGAGTCTTCCATTTGATCATAAAAAGCGTAGCATAGGCAACACTTCCATCCTGGTCACTGCGCAAAAATGTGCAGGATATAAGGATACCTTGGCAGATTAAACCCATTAATGTATAAGTAAAGCCCTCAACTAGATTTTTCATAAACGTGGAAGTCATCATTTACGCCGTTTCGTTTTCGTCTATTTCAAAGATTTTTAAATACTGATTAGAAACGATCGTTGAAGAGGATTTCAAAGCGGAATAATGAATTCAACGTCCAACAGGAAGTTACACAGTTTGACGTTAGTTCATATTGTTCATAAAATGGTCTATCACTATCCAGTCGATCTAGGTCCTTTTATCAATATCTCATCTTTCCCTGACCCGTCGGCCTCTGAGCCCTGATGTTAAACTCTTTAATTCATTTTTTTCTAGTGTCTTCGTATTGGTTACCTCGGATGAGCAGAGAATGGTTCTTCAATGAGACAAGTTTCTTCCAAGAGAATGACGCTGAGGTAAACGATTTTTTCTACAATGCTCACGATTTTGCCATCAACAAAAATTGTTTCCTTATCATTACAAATCTTTTCATGATTATTGCAAATCATTCCATGATCATTGCAAATCTTTCCACGGTTATTGCAAATCATTCCATTGCCATTGCAAATTGTTTCATGTTATTGCAAATTGTTCGATATTATTGCAAATCGCTTCATTATCGTTCAAATCGCTTCATGATTGTTGTAAATCGTTTCATTATCGTTACAAATCGTTTCATTATCGTTCAAATCCTTTCAATATCGTTCAAATGGTGCCAATACCGTTGCAAATTATTTCGTATTCGTTCAAATCGTTTCATTATCTTTGCAGATCGTTTCATTATCGTTCAAATCGTTTAAATCGTTACAAATTGTTTCCTTATCGTTTCACTCTCGGTTTCGTTAAAGTTTTTAATTGAAACGTTTCAGTATATCATGTGTTTGCTATGTTTCCGTCTTTCTTGCTATTCTAACACTCTTGCCGTCTAAAGTCGATTCAAATAGGCCGTTGATAAATTGGTAGTGTTTTAAAATGAAAACGTGAAGTACTTCACGAGTCTTAAAACCCCCTTGTTGAATAAGATGGTCTTTCTCAAATCTCCTGCTTCATTGTTTCCTTCAGCTTCGATGTCTTTGTTTTCGACAGGTGTTTTTCATCATACTCAGTTCTTCAATAATTCACGAACTAGAATTTCTTCTGCAACCAGCATTTGTCGTCTTAATACAAATTGCCTCCTCTTTATCTCGGCATCAAGAGTGAACCCTTTGAATGCTAGTCGTGTTAAGTGTGTAACTGCCCAACTATCGGAAATTTGCTCAGGGGCAAGGGAGTATGTGGCTTAAAGAAAGACCGGGAAAACCGAAAAAGTCATGAGTGCCATGAGTGATTGCATCCCCCAATGTACTGATGGTATCCCCCTGCAGTACTGAACACCCCCCCCAAGTACTAATGGTATCCCCCTGCAGTACTGAACACCCGCCCCCCCAAAGTACTAATGGTATCCCCCTACAGTACTGAACAACCCCCAATGTACTGATGGTATCCCCTATAGCATTGAACAACCCCCAATGTACTGATGGTATCCCCTATAGCATTGAATAACCTCTAATGTACTGATGATATACCCTTATAGCATTGAACAACCCCCAATGTACTGATGGTATCCCCCACAGCACTAAACAACCTCCAATGTACTAAGAGTATGCCTCCACAATACTAAACGTCTATCTCTCCACATAACTGATTGTATCCCTTCACAGTTCTAAATACCCTCAAATATACTGATAGTATCCTCCCCACAGTACTGATGATATCCCCCACAGTACTGTACACCCAACACAGCACCACATTACTGTACACCCAACACAGCACTACACAGATGTTCCTCAGGGTAAAGGTATTTTCGTTGTGCGGTAGTGGCCAGGGTTAGACCCTACATTTCCCTGAGAGAAGTTGCCTAATGTCATTTAAAACAAAGAGCCTATTCCAATAAAGCGGAAAATTTGGTACAGCAGCCAGATGATTTTTCACATAAAATGGAGCGTTGTTACTTGAAATTCGGAATGCTGGCAAGTTTCTCGAAATTTTGAAAATATTTATGACTCTTTTTCGTCATTTTTTTAGGGATTGGTAGAAAAAGAACTTTAATCGAAGGTTTTATATTTGTTGACGATGTTTTTAAAAAGTGATAAGAAATACGCCCAACCAACTGGACATTGTTTATATTTGCAAGTTGTTCATAGATGCTAGAGAAACAGTTCAAAATTGGCTTGAATAAGAACTATTGCATGATTACATAAACGTCTTTCTTTAATAATTCATAAATCTTGAAATTATCTAAAAATTGGTATTCTGTTTTTCTTGATCTTGTTTGAATTACAAAAACAGTTTAAAGTTTTATTAAACTAATTCAATTTATAGTTTAGAATTAAATATTTCTCAGATCAGGTGTATTTTGAATATATGTGATATTTAATTATTCATTCATGTGAATGATTTCTTAGTTGTGTACAGCTACTCTCGAAATACCTGCTTTGGCAACAGAGAGTGGCTGTTTTCCCATCCGTAGTCAAGGCTAGATCACGTCCCCTTTAACAGGGCAGCACCAACTATAACAGAGCAGAAAGTGCCTGTTACTTTGAGCAGTCAAATGTTGAGAGTTTGGGAGAAATTAAGCGACTCGTTTAGAGGTTAGGAACTGGCTAATCATAAATAATCTAAACACACAATAATATATATACGGAAGTTACGTTGACGAAAGATTTAGCATAATAAGATATGAATAAACGACTCTTGTCCTGCTAGGGGGGGGGCTATTTTTGGAGATGTGTGATCGATCATTTCAAAATTTTAAACAAGTATGAGTTGCCTTTTCGTCATTTTGGTGTCGGTATAGGTTTAGATTTGAGAGGGAGACTTATTATGATTTGGGTACTAGGGATGTGTGGTCAAGATCTTTATACTTGTACACAATTTTTATATAAATATGAATTTGCCTTTCTTAATTTTGGTATAAATGTAGGTACACTCTTACTTTATAAGAACAATTTTACAAGAACATGGGCCTCAAATTTCACCAAAACTTAAGATCAAGCTAAGAACAAACCGAGGCTGGCAAATCTTAGGTAGATATAAGAATCGTACGAAATAACCACAAGACTGACAAATAATCTTAAATCAAGCAGATTGACAGCACACAGACATATCAGATGGTCAAGAGAGTCTACATTTGTACCAAGTTACACAACTGGTAGTGAAAACAGGCTTCCAAATCTTGGTAAAGTAAGAACAATTTAAGAACATTTCAGGGTGAAATTTGATGGATATCTAAGAACAGCTAGCTTTAACTCAAATTTACTGGTTTTTATAAAAAAAGAGTGTATAGATCAGGGTAGGGGTGTTAGTATATTTTGGGCACTAGAGATATGCAGCTAAATAAAAGGTCTTTAAAATAACCAGAACATGTCAAATACCGAACCTGTGTGTGGTTATAGATTCTTAGATATGTTTCATTTAGATATGTTACGTGTTTAAATATGGGTATAATAAGTTATATTCATCTAGTTTTCAATTAATGCAACAGTGATGTATTACAGTTATGAATCAGGCCTACGACAGCATTTGCTGTTACATTTGTGTATCTTGCTCCAACATTGTATTGTAGTTTCTTCTCGGTGCAATCTCCACAGAGTTTTTCTTTCTTTGTTTGGCAATGTGTACAACAATCCCAGCAGCCACTGCTACCATGACAATCCCAGCAGTAATCAAAATGGCGGCTGCTCTTGTTTCTTTTTGACTTTCGCCCTTCTCTTTTCGCTCTTGTTGCTCTCTCTCGTTTGCTCTGCTCTTGCTTTGGACGCGTATTTTGATGCTTGGTTGTTCTTTGTTGTTGCAACACCCAAATGACTTCCCAGAATAATAAAGCTTGCTGTTCACGTTTGTGAAGATGTAAGGAAACTCGGACCTCGGGCAGCTTAGGCCATCATCGACGTTCCAACTAAGGAAAGAACAGCATATTTATATCAAAATAAGGGTCATTAGGTGGGGTTGAGTGATTGAGTTCATGTTTAACGTGCTACCAGTGCTTCTTGAATTAGAATGGATGTTCAACATTTCTTTGATAAACATTAAAGATACCACGTCGCATCGTAAATATTAAATCCCTTTTGAGCCTTGGCATAACTGAAAGTTTTCCCTCGATGAGGTCTAGCCAAAAGGGTTCCAGAGACTCAAGTGAGGTGAGGGGAAAGAAAAGAGAGTGCAGTCGAAATAAGAGTGGGGAAAGTAGAAATGGGAATGGGAAAATAACCGGCTTCTCTTTTTTGCTGACGTTCACAAAGCCTCCATTCGTTTTTCAGTCTCTGGAACTGAGGACAGCCGAAAGACAAATTTTCTCTAACAACTGACTCGTATGTTTTCAATTGCCACTAGATTCATTTCATTCAATTCATTACCTACACGATTATCTTTCAGCAAGGTTAATTTAAAAATAATACACTAGCCTATTAAAATTATTGCATGGATGAGCCAAAATGGCGGCAAAATCGCAAAGTTGCAAGAGCCAGGCCTAGACTGAAATCACCCTAACTTGAGTCAAACGGCTGAGAAGAACCTAATTTTAGCGGGATAATTTAGGAAATTTTTGAAATTTTCCTCGGTCTCGGTGAATTTTCTTCCCATTCCAGCGTTCCGCAAACTCTGATAAAACCTCCTTTAAAGCTATTGGATTTTTGGCCTTTTTGTTCTTTTCAAATTTTCAATTTAAATCTTGTGAAACATCTACTCAGAATTTTAATATATTATATAATCTGTAAATATTTTGTTAACTCTATTGTATGTATGTATGTATGTATGTAACACTGTTACTTGTTAAGTATGTAATACTATTACTTCAAACTTGCTTGCTTTTTCATAAAAAGGAACTGGGCTCCAAAACCTTATGGTTCACCTCAGTGTCTTTGACAACAATTATTGTTATTTCACAAATATTTAATTTACATTAATATGGTAACTCGTTGATGTATACTTGTAAGATCGTCGTCCAATTAAATGGCTTTGATTTGACATAGAAAAACTTTTGCCTTAGTTTCATTTCCTACCTTTTTGATTTCTGTCCCACAGGCTGCAGCATGTTATTCCAGAGAGCAGTTGCCATGGCAGCATGTCCTTTCGCTGACCAATGAAAGCAGTCTGGGGCGAGGTAAGTGCGATCAATTGTTCCATTTGGTAATTTGGGTAGTTCAGAATTCTGCAGAAACGGTTGAAGGACCACGGTGAAATCTGGGTCATTTTTGAACCTGTTAAAATTAAATGTTTTTGGTTAGTTTGAGCGAACTCAATCCTTAGACTAATTTAATGAGTTTCAAATATCGCTCATCACGAAACTGAGGCTAGCACTAAACCGAATCCACTCAAACTGGACCTCAAACGGTAGTTTGAGCGTTCGTCGAATTCATCAATAGCGATAACTAAGGCTCATGTAATCAGTCTAATCAATCCTTTTTGAACGTGTTTCCAGGGTTCTGTTCTACAAATGTGTAGCCTATGCACATAATATAACACTTCCAGAAGTGTGTACTACAGTTTTTCAAAGGACAGTGTCTGTGACTCGGGCTACAAATGTGTGCACTAAAATACACCAATGCAGTTACTTTCCAATAGCACAAAGCAAAGGAAACATATTACACTTTATACAAAGTCTGTGTTTCGAATTCCGTCATTGATTGCTCAATACAGAGCATGATATGTTTTGAGAAGAAAAGAGTAAAAATTTTGAGAAGAAAAGTTCAAGTTTTGTACATCTCCTGATGAGTGGGTGACCACGAAACAGGCTTGTCGAGATGCTTAGTTACGTTCCTTGGCTCTTTTCTTCTCCATATATATTGCACTTTTTAGATTTCACATCTACTTCATTCTCTAGGGGTAATGCTTAGTGCTAGACGACAGCCTTTTCCTACAAGAAGACCTCTCTGTTCTGCAGCTTTTACTTTACTACGTGCTAAAGCTACAGCCTGCAATTTCTACCACAGACAGAAGTATGGAAGAGCTGTGTCTTGAACCACTCTTATACATGTTACATTACTCACCATCAAGTATATTTTCTGACTGGTCCAAAATGTCCAAAAGGATGAGTATATTTTGATAGATTTTATAAATAGATGTTGTCATAACCTTGCCCATAGACAGCCAAATTAGCTCTTTGAGGCTCATTGCACAGGTGTGACATGCCTCTGTCGAAATGTGTTTATGCAAGGCTTGCTGTGCCATCTAGCACCTATTGTAAGCTTCACAAGCACCTCTTTGCTGATCTGTGATAGAAATTTTAGGGTTCTATTTTCAGCTTGACTTCATGCATAACTATTGCTTAAACGGTTCGTTTTCGTTCTCTTTCTGACGTGCAACTCTGACGAGTGTAACACTTTCAGTAGCATATAATTGCCATATTTCAATTTTTTCGCTGTTCTGTACTTTTTAATGGCATATCGATCGTGGCACTACCAAAGAACCTACCAGATTTATCTAACATTCCAACAGATAATTGATACTGTTAGTCATTTGTGCCAATTAAATGATGGTATTGAGGATACGGAACACTTTTTGCTGTTCTGCAATACTTAGGATGAAGCTAGACGTGATCTTCTCAACAGTGTGAATGTGATATTGCATACACATGGCCTAATCAATCATACAAACGAAAATCTACTTCAAATTATCCTGTACGCCCATGAAAAGTTATCCTTAGTTGAAAATACAGAGATCCTCAAGGTAACATTAAATGACACCCAGGCCTCTGTAAGATTTGATTAAGTTTCTCATCTTTCTTGTTATTTTTATTTGTGTAATGTTTAGCTTGTAGTCTAGAATTGTAATTTCAATTTCTTATCGTGTATTTAATGTTATTGTCGTGAGGTTGTCATGTATTTCCATGATCCTGACGGCATCGTCTTGTAGACTTTGTTTGTCATTATTTGTTTTTATTGGAATATAAAAATCGGGTAACTCACTTGGGTGACCTCACCAAAGCATTCAACATCATCGAGTAATCTTTTGCAGCCCTGGACATCATAGCTCTCTGGGTGGCTCCTACGCTCGCACATGGGCAAATCTTCTCATGAAATGCTGCGCAGTAACCTCCTGGAAGCTGATGGAATTTAGTAACATCGAAAACCTGCACCAAGTTTACCAAAACCTTTGGCAGTTTCTCCTTGATTTCTTCGAGGGTTTTCGAAATCTCCTTCATGAAGTTCCTGGGTGTTAGCTCGCTATCGAAACAAGACATGCAGAGGTCATGGGTGCCAATGTAGATTGTGAGTAGTTTCCAGTCTCTTTTGAAGTCGACGAATTTCGACTCTTTCATCTCAGAGATTAGCTCTTCAACTCTTTCTTTCACTCCTTCCGATGTTGAGCCTAGAAGAGATATTTGAAATTGGTAACAATTGCAAGGTATGGAAGAATAGAGTCAAATAATTAAGATAAAAAATACAACAGTCTTTTGATGGTACAGAACTTCAATATAGCCAGGAAAATCGGAAGCATAGCAAAACGAATACATAGATTACTTAAGTTATAACTTAAGTAATCAGTTAGGTTTCTGTTTCGTTCTCTTTCTGACGAATTACTCTGTTGAGTGTCAGACGAAAAGCTTGAGTAAACTACGTGTTCGTTTCGCTATGCTTCCGATTTTCCTGGCTATATAAAAATACAGTAAAAAACATACTAACAATTATCTGGACCATGCTTAATTTCTGTTATTTCCTGGGTCTTATAGATTTCCAGCTATTTACCTGGTGTTTTGTGGCAGTGTTCATCTTGGGTAATTCTTTTTTTTTTAAGTTTGAGATTTGAAGGATTTTAGTAATTGTATTTTCTTGGTAATTTTATTTTTTAGAGTCTCTTCTAGTACGAGTATCTCTGTCAAAGAAATGTTCGAGTGCCCCATCGCCTAAGGAGTACATCTTTGATAATGTCGAACTCAAATTTCTTTTGGGCTGTTGCTGTTCGGGTACACTGCTCTTTACTAAATGGAATATTCGCCTTCAGGACTTTGTTAAAGTGTCTATCTTAACGATATGTCCGTTTCATAAGAGTACGCACATACTGCATTTCCAACATGGCTTTGCAAAGACTTCAAACAACAAGTGTCCGTCTATAACGTGTCATCTTAATAGAGGTGTACGCCTAGGAAGAGTTGCCTGTTTAGTTTACGAAGTATATCCCAGGCTCTGTCGAGTTACTAGAAATTCAGTTGGGTATTTCTGCTAGTCCTTAGCTGATTCTAACGATTTATAGACCACTTCTGCAGTGACGTCAAAACTTTTGGAATACTTCATGAAAAATCACTATCCTCGATATCATGTGGATCCTGACCTCAATGGCGTGCGTTGCTCTTGGCAATGCATGGAGTTGTTTTGAAGCACTTCTAGTAAAATGATATGATGAAGAATTCTTATTCAGTAGGGGATTACATGTCTTGCCTCACTATCAAACATATTCTACGTCATTGTGAAAGGGGTCTATTACTACCAATTGATATGTGGAAAAACAATACCCGATCCATGCTCGTAGTTTTCAAGATAAAAATCGATGAAGAATTGTTCATCTCGTGGTTGCTAAAAGGTGTTCAGTTTTCCCTCAGCTACCCTGTTTTAGGTAGAGAATGCAGATTGTTTTTTGAAAAATTACGAATCAAACAGAACTCGAGAAGAAGCAGGGTTTGAAAAATCGATCAAGATGACCGATCGAGAAAATCAAAGCCAGCAAACCTGACACGGCAAAATTGAAACCAGAATCCTTTTTGTTGAGCTCCCCAACAGCCGTAATCCAGTGCGACGATCCGTAAACCGACGGATTATATTTCTTTAGAATATTCGGCAGCGTCGTCGCCTGCTCAAGGCTCCCGAATCCGCCGATGCTCCATGCGATATCGCGATATTCGACATAAAGATCCGCTAAATTCGGCGATCTCGCACCAAACGCTGCCGTCATTGAATCACCTATCGCCGCAACTACTTTGATGTCCGCCGGCGTCAGTTCATGGACGGTTTGTGGCGGATAAGCATTTCTACGTGTTACAGGAGGGCACGAGAAGTTCGAGCCGTGTGTTTTCTCTAATGGTGGCGTATGCAACGTGTGCATCCGGAAGTGTTTAAACCACGTGTCATAGTCGACTCGAATGAGTTTTTTAAGGACATTTCTTCTCCAGAATTTATAGAAATGTTCTTCCTTATTTGCATGCATAACTGGATTCCATGGCAGCCGAACCTCGTGCCAAACACATGAACAAGAGGCTACAAATGCAAGTAGAATCACGAATTGAAGATTCAACATCTTAGGCCTACTTTTCACTGAAAATTCGACTGAGTAATATTGCCGAGCATTGTGTCTTCCTCTGACAACAGCTATGCTCAATTGAATCCATGACCTATGAATGCTACCTCGTTTCTGTTTCTTATGTGAAGCCTTCTCTACATGACTGGGACAGGCTCGTGCGTGAGTCACAAAGAATGCTGTGACATCCTGTCTAAATCGAGGTCATTTAAAAATGTCAGCGACTGAATCCGTTTCTTGTTGCTTTTTCTGTTGAGATTTCACTTTCTTCACAGTTTCCAATAACTGTTCTCATTCTCAAATCTTTGCCAAAACTATAGAGCAAGCCAAATCAGAAAAACGCATTTATGTTTAATCAACCGTTACGTCACCAAGTTTTATCATTTCAACTTTAAAATTCTTTGCAAAATCATAGTTGAGGTGTGAACCATGCAAATTATTCACAGATGCAAGATAAAGTGCATTGCAGCTTTGTAACCTCAGAATAAGGCGAAACTCTGAAAGAGAGTAGGGCCTCGATCAAACTAATCCTTTTTTGTATAAAAAGCAGAGAGAAAAACCAAATTGACACGCACAAAAATGGCACAAAAATACCGCCTTTGGAAAACAGTTTCCACTGTGGATATCTATGAAAAAGGAACTTTTCAAAAACGCTTAAAAACAGTGTGATGAACGCAAAAAACCGAATGTTTTTGAAAACGATACAACAACAATTCACAAAAACGATTAGTTTCAATGCATTTTGTGCTGATTTCCCTTCATTTTTGTACGAAAATAGAATGACGTCACCAGGCAGCTTTGACGCCACAAACACGAATTATAACAGAAACGGAGAAGTTTGAACAGGGCCTAAAACAACGGTAACTACTAAATAGCCAGAAAAATTGAAAACATAGCGAGACGAAAACATGGATTACTCAGGCTTCGTTTATATGGAAGAAATAGCCCTGGCTTTCCGAGGTTATTTCATGGTGAGGTTATTTCTCAGCAATTGTTTCTATGAAAGGAAATTAATCTCACCTAACCGGAGCTATTTCAATCTGGCACGAGAGTCTAAAATCACGACAGTCGGAAGTTTTGCTGAAAACGAGTAAAAACATTTCTAAACACATCTTATCTTCCCATCGATAGTTTACTATTTGCTAAGGCCAATAGTATATTCATATTGTTGAGGAGAAGCAGGATTTGGAAAATCAATCGAGATAATTTGTGAGAATGAAAATGACCCGAGTAGGACTCGAACCCACGACCTCTAGATTAGTACACTAGAGCGCTACCACTGCGCTTATATTGTTAGAATATGCATCAAATTGCCTGCACTTGCGTATAATTTTTAATTTAGGATCGGGTGGGTGAGGCAAATTTTATTTTGCGTTTGTATGAGGAAAAAATAACCTCAGTGTCAGACTAGAAGCTTAAGTGATCTATGTGTTCGTTTCGCTATGTTTTTGATATTTCTGGCTATTTTGAAGTTTTGTACCATCCAAAGACTGTTCGATAACTACTGAGTTATGATTGCTGATATAAATCTCAATGTCTTTTCATAGTCATAAGATAGCTTAGTCTAGAAACCAAAACAACAGGCATTGTTCTCTCATTGCATCAGCCAGCTATCTTGTGGAGCATGATGAGAGTGCACACTAACAAAAGAAAACAATGCCAAATAACATCAAGTCATGTGATTGATTCGGTAGTAGAGCAGAACGAGTTTGCACACTAACAGAAGATTATTAGCACGAATTTCAGGACGAAAAAATAAGATAAAAGACTCGCTTAGTTTCAAGACTCTATCTCTCTCTAATGACTGTGGTCTGTTTTAATGCTTGTTATCAGAAAATAAAATTGATGGGCAAGCAGAAATGTCAATTGACATGCCTTCTTTAGATGGCGTCCTTCCTGTGTCTATGCTGTGTGCTTGCAGCCATAGTTGCGTGCAGAGATATTCTTGACCTAACAAAACGTTGTTTTCTTTGCAGAATCATACGAGCCTTCACGAGGCCTGAAATTGACTTTATTTGTTTACATTGGAGTCAATAAACATTGTATTACAATCAAAGCCGCGTCTTTCATTGAAATAACATTTAAATTTAATTTGAAATTTCATTGAAAACTCATCAATTTGAAAATGGTTTCACATGCTCAAGCTTGTGATCTCAAAATAAAAACTAAATCGAGCATTGCATTGGTTCCTTGAGATCAATTTTTGAAAAATAGCTACGGCAGTGAGTTAGTCCGTCTAGCTAATATGGCCCCCTAGAGATTCAAAGAGTCTGCATAGTAGGAAGACTATATCCGGGTTGCCCACATTTGCTGACAATAGCTGACCAAGGCAATTTTTAACATACGAAGTGGCAATACCCAACCACTTTTGTGCTCTTTTCATTTAGCGAAAATAAGTTTCTTACACACTTTTTATATTTGTGGATGAAATATTTCTAGTCTCGATGTTTTAGATTACCATCTGCAGACATCAGTTAAGTATATAACAAAGTTTTATAGAAAATATGGATAATTTTAGTTGGTAAATATGGAAAACTAGAGAAGAAAAATGAGTGTAGATTCGTTTTGCTCTACTGACTGTAGCAAGCTCTGCAGAGTTCCATTGCTATGTTTTTGGTATGTAGATAAAGTGCCAATTTTCAAATTCAGGGACAAGTCCTTAGAAAATGCACCGCAGCTGACACTATAGATCACGTCAATTTGAGATTCGTTGGTTAGAATTTGACCACATGCAGTTCAATATCTGAAACGATGCCTGACTGTCTGATACTTGAGTTTTGACGAGGACTCTTGTTGATCACATGAAATAGCCACGTTGCTTTCATCCTCATTCTTTGCTTTTCATTTGAATACGAATGCAGCATATTTAGGAAGGGTCCAGTGGCGGTTTTAGGAACTGCGAGGCCTGGGGCCCCTACCTCCGGTAAAAAATTTTGTCCTAATATTATTATTTGCGTTTTCTTTACAGAAAGCTTGTACAACTTAGATTTTTGCTTAGTCTGAGCATAACGTTATTTCAAACGTTGTTTTAAATGAAATATGTACTTGATACGTTATAGAAAGACCAAATAAAAAGTAACACGAACAGTACAGTATAGCTTATATTTATCATTATGAGAGAGATAATTTTGTTTATTTTATGAAAGGTGCGGGGCCCATTTTCTCCAGCAAAAGCGCGGGGCCTGGGGCCATGGCCCCCCTGCCCTCCCCCTAAAACCGCCACTGGAAGGGTCTATTGTTGAAGGGTTATTAACTCTAAATCTAACCATTCAAAACTTTCACAATATGATCAGAGTAAACTATAAGCTTCAGTTGTTATTTCTGTTAGCTGAAATCAGTCAGTAACTCCTACAAATGTGGCCGTTAACGACTTCATCCAATGAACAATAGATGCTCGATCCAGTCTTTTTTCTAAATTAGTGGTTCAGACATAACAAATTGAAAAGACTTTTAATAAACCATCACAGGCTTCATATGAATACCCAATTACGCACAAATTCAATCAAATTTACAATATAAAGGTTACTCTTCCTGCATTAATCTCTGAATCTTACAGGAAAACCGTGATAGTAAAATTTAGCAGTACTGGGCTGGAATTCCATAATTTCGTCCTATCTTTTATCAGGATCAACAACAATAGATTTGAATTGAGTTGTTTATTTCTACGTTAAGACTGTTTAGCGAGAGACAGGTATAATACAATTTGATGTTTCTTTTGTTTAGCTAATGATAATTAGAAGATTTCGAGAGCTTTTGCCTTAGCTTAGAAAGTGTAAGTGCCCTAATTTGGGCTTTATGCGTGTTGATTTCTTGTTAATTAAAACATATTTTCGACAAGAGATTTTTGCAGGTAAGAGTAACTAAATCATTTAATAAAAAAATTTGGTTTGATTTTTCTTACTATAATTCACAATTAGAAAGAGTTATATGACGCCACATCCGTGTCCTGCACATTCAGTAGAGTCGTACGACGCTCGCGCCGTTTCAAAACAACAACAACAACGGCTAGCGTCAGAGCGACAAGGAGTGAGACGCAGGCGAAAATCGCCGTCAAGTTGACTGGTGACTTCTCTTTCGTAGTTGAGGTGGATGGCGATTTATTTTCGGCTGCTCCGAATTCGCTGACTGCTCTGTATACTGAAGGGTGCGATGAAGGTTCTTCGGGAGTTTCTTTGCTGTTTTTGTTCGTGTAGAAGTAAGGGAATTTGTCAGATGGGCATTCAAACTTCTCGCCTTTGGACCAACTGAAACATAATATAAGGGAATATAATAAGGAAGGCTAATTTGGAATCTATTTATTATTCGCTATTCTAATTCTTTATCTACCAGGACTTTCGGTACAAATGTTAGTTTTTTGCTAAAGGCTATGTCCACACAGCTCCGTTTTCGATTTCATCTATTTTCATTTTAATTCGTTTTCTCTGTTCATACTGCTCTGGGTAAATCTTTCATCTAATTCCATCTATTTTCATGGAACATATGCTTGGATTTCCTTTCGCTTAAAAATTTTGTTTTCACATAAACTAATTTTTTTTTCTAAAATAATTTCATTTTTATGACACTGATGCTAAGCTTCTTTTTAGAAGGTTATCAGTATTCTGGTAAATGTAAATAAATGTAAAAATGAAAACGATACGAGAACGATGAACCTTCGCACTACACTACTCCGCTTTGGATCAGATAAAAATGATCTAAAAAATTATTATCATCAAAAGTATTCATTTTTGCGTTTTCACTGCTCACACTGCGTTTATGCGTTTTAAAAAATCTCCATATTCAAAGGTATCCGTCTTCAAAGTGTATTTTCAAAAATCTTTGTTTTCAAAGTAAAGCAAAATTATTACTAGGCGAAAACGATTACATTTTTATCAGTTTTCATATGAATACAGAGCATCGTTAATGGGCACGAGCATCGTTATACGAATGCTTTTTGTTTTACACCATTCTTTCGGTTTTTCAAATGTTGTGCACAAACCTTTGGGCCTAGATGGACACGCAACTGAGCCCGAATGTCTTTTAGGCTGTTTGATCAATTCATTCTTTTTCAAAATCAATTGATATAAGAATGTCTCATTAAGAATTCGACTGACAATATTCCCATTCATCAACAAAGCCTTATTCTAAACATAATGTATGTGTGCACAGATTAAGGCCAACTCAACAGCGTCATAGGAAAAATTATCATGGGAAGCAATTGAAATAATTGGCAAAATTCTGAGAACAATAGATTTTGGTAACTCTAAGTGGGTAAAATGCCCCCTAGCCCCCTGCTTGCTTTCAAGGGGCCTGCAGCTCAACAATCAACATCCTGAAAAGACTATGAAATGACACAAATGGCTTCCAGATCATTTCCCTCTCACAACTATGTTGCCACTGATTTTATTTTTGAAGTAAATATTGTCGATCAAATCTTTATTTTTAGATCAGTAACTCCTTATATGGAAATTTTGTTTGTCCTGTGTTCCTGCTTGAAATAAGGCCTTTTGCCTTTAAAGACTAGCAGGTTGAACCTTTCTACTTATTCAGTCTGAAGCTGATCGTTATCAACATTTTTAATAACATGAAACTCAAATCGAACAAAATAATAAAACATCTCATTATATCTTTCTTTGCTTTTTGTGATCCTCCTTATGTGTCTACCAATAACTTCATTTCTTGAACAAAGGATTCTCTATCCAGTCTTAACTTCAATTTCATTTGTTCATTTGTTCCAATAGTAAGTGAATTTTCTTACCTCTTTCTCTTCTTGCCAACAGGCTCGATCATGCTGTTCCACAAGGCCAATGCAGCCGATCTGTGTCCGACTTCTGAGAAATGAAAACAATCTGGAGCAAAGTAACTCATGTCCACACTTCCGTCGGGATTTCTTGGAGTCTTTGTCTGCTCGAAAAATGGCTGGATGACAACGGTGAAATCGTCTCTCGTGTCGTACCTAAAAGAATAAGAGCATTGGAAATATGACAAACATGCTAAGGGTGAGATTTGTTTGCCCTGTTGGCATTAGCTCAGAGCTCAAAGATGTGTTTTTGGCGCTAGATCATGGTTTGCAAGTAGAAAATAGGAAACTGGTAGAAATGTAGAAATTATTAAGAACCAAGTATGATATTAATGGAAACGAAAGGGAAACTGAGAGGAAATTAGTAGAAACTAGCAGAGAGAAAAACTAGGGTTTTAAACAGATAGAAATGAGTAAAAAATATAGGGAACAAGAAGGGAACCAGTTGAAATAACAAGTAAATGTTTGACATAGTTATCATTTATCAATACAGTCATCACTTATCATGACAAGCCTTTGATATTTAGGATATTGTGTCAGAAACAGCCTTGTGTTTTAATATGACTTATCATGACTGTCACTGCAAAGCAAGGAGCCAGGAGAACACTAAGCAGAATTCAATTCAATTTGGTTTCCCTAGAATGCATGATAACCATTATTCTTTGTGGAATAAGACAGGCCTGAGTTCTAATTCCCATTCAAAAAGACAAATAGAAGTCCTGGTGTGATGAACAATGGCTGAAAAATAAAATTAATGTTGATGATAATAATTACCTTCCTGAACCAATCAGCTTATCTACTCCTTTTTGGTATGCAACTGCTGCTGCAGAAACTTTCTTCTTAGTTGCTTCACCGTCTGAAGTACCACAGTAGCACAAAACATAATGTAATGGTTTGCAGTATGCGCTATTGATGTCTGCCAGTCTCGTTACGTCTAATATTTGCACCAGGTTAACAAACATCTTTGGAACCTAAAATGAGGGATTTTCATTTTCATCATAATATATTTAACTTGTATAATCCCAAATAGCATTTTTGAATTCTCTTATTGGCTTAGCAGACAAAGCTTATCTAAAGGCTTTTTCGTTCAATAGCTTGGGAAGAATGTGCTGGTGGTGCTGGTGATCTAATGCACAGTAATCTCATGATCCGGGTTTGATTATCGTTGGGAACCTGAAATTCATTTTTTTTTTTAATTCTATTTTTACGCTTTAACAACATAAAGGTCTAGGAGTCACAATCAAAATTAATGGAAATTTTTTATATTCTAATTCTTGATATTTGTGTTGAGCCATTTGGTGCAAGGCTTGAACCAATAGAAATTTCTTGGGTCCTAATTTCTTGGATCTTAATTTGTCAGATCTCAATTTCTAGGATCTTAATATCTATTTTAATATCTTGGGTCTTGAATCTTGTATCTTGAATCTTGAATCTTAAATTATACTGTCCCTTATGTTGATGAAAATTGTTCTTTGATTAAAAGTTGTTTAGTCATGAAAACCTGATTTTCTTTGGTAAGCCTGACTATAAAGGCCCTAAATTTGCACATGAGTAAAACGCAAATTATAGTATCACAATTGGTTACAATTACACTGACCTCTTTATGAAACATGTCCAAAGCATCCCTAATGCCTGCGACATATTTGTCTAATGTGTGTTTATCGTTTTTGCAATACGCACAAAGATCATTCCCACCAATCCAAAGTGTCAGAACTTTCCAAGAATCTTTGTAATCTTTCCTGGACTTGAGATCTTTGATCAACTTCTCTGCTTGCGCTGGCAGGCCACTGGAAATAGCTCCTGTAAATCAAATAAGAATACAAAAAGAGGGTGGACTTTAGGGCTCACGGACAGTGGCAGTTTTAGAGACTTTAAGGAGCGGTCATTAAGTATCATGAGGGGGCAGAGGCTTTTCTATAACTTGCAAGTAAAATTCCACACCCCTCCACGCAACTCAGAAATTCATTTGATACCCCCTCAAAAAATTTAGAAAAATATATCACAACCCCCCCCCCCAAAAAAAAATTTTAAGTATACCTCAATTTCATTTTGCATATTTGCTTCTTTTCCAATTTTAATAAAGGACCCAGAACCAAACACCTTGATTTCACCAAATATTTTATTTCAACATATCATATTTTGTATTTTTCTTTATTTTGCGGGACCCTTTTTTCTATGTGAAGCACAGGGTCTTGGGCCATGGGCCCCCCTGGCCTTTTGTATCGCTATAGCTATTACTGTTGGTATAGGAATTGCTATCAAAACCTGGGAGTTTCTGCTTCGGCTTTGCAGTGCATGCTTCGTTAATCTTTGAAATCAGATATGGAGATTTTCTTAGGATATTGCTGATTTCCCAAAAAGTTATTTGGTAATCACAATTTCTCCTCCATAGCTAAAAAAGTCGGCTTATGGACAGTTTTCAAAAAATGAGAAATTAAGGTAGCGTTTGGAAACAAAAGGCAGTGCTTAACTTTACATCTACTCTAATCTAAAGCCTGCTTAAGCATAACACAGATGTGATATGTGGGATATCGGATATGTGTTTCCAGGGGAGATCCCTACCCAAAATTTGTTCAGGGCCCGTCATGATGAATCTACATAGATTTGACCCCCTTTACCTGACACTGCATAATTCAGATGTGCTCTCCAGGGAATTCTGATTTTCGGAGGGGTTGTCTTGACAGAAAATCCGTCGACCTTTGCGTTGTATTCTTTGAGGATGTTGGGCAGGGTGACGACGTCAGCAAGGGTCTTGTCGCCGCCGATGCTCCAGGAAATACCGCGAAACTCGCAGAAAATCTCCAAAATGTTGCGTGACTTGGCGCCGAACGCCGCTGTGATGGAGTCACCCATGGCTGCAACGACGTCGACATCGCTGGGCCTCAAACGGTGCACTGATTTCGGTTTTGTTCGGTTGTGGAAAACTTTGCAGGGGAAATTGCTTCCTTTAGCTTTTGTTTTGCTGAAGAACTCTGCAGGAATTTGCGAGTCTGTTTCCAGCTTCATCACTGTATCTTGAGGCAGCATTTCCTTCTCCAAAAAATCATAAAAATCCATGGATTTGTCTGCCCTGTTGATCCATAATTCCTTGAGCTTTTCGGAGTATAAAGTTTTCTTGTTTGATGTTTCGACTTTACTACAGTTGCAAATGCATATCAGGATACTCAAATACGCCACTACTGCAAAACATTTCAAGTTCTCCATGTTTGTGGCCTTATTTCTGCAGGAAACTTTCATAAACGAGGAGACGTAAAAAATGCCAGCAACAATAAACTTATGAAACAAAGGAAGCTAAAGTTCAGGGCATGTCACGAGTACCGATCTAGTTTCAATTTCGATAAATCACATGATAGGAATAACAGAGCTTGTCTTTGTATTTGCAAAGTGCTAAGTCCATCTCGTATCCCTTGCCTCTCCTAATCCCTGACCTTGTGGTTTTGTAAAGGAGCATGTTGTCAACTTTACAATTAGTAATTTCAGATTTTGGAATTGTAGTGAGAAGTTCCTGCATTCTCGCATAAGTTGATGAAATAAGTTTTTACGTATACCTTTGTTCATTTTATTGTTTTTCTCTTTAAACAGAGTTTCGTATGTAAATTCCTCATAACTACTGATCTAGAATAATCACATGGAAGGGGGGCATATATGCACCTCAACCCTAGCCCGCGTAATTTCTAAGCGGACCTTGAAGAAGACAACACATCACAACGAACGTAGAAGAAAGCAAGACAAATTTCAAGTTGCATTTCTCCCAAAGATTGGTGCTCTTATCGAACAATTACTTATCATATGATTTCCATTTATTGCCCTGAATTTGCAGGGGTGGCCTCGGGGAAGCAGTGTCAATTATTTTGGGGCTCTGTCTCATACCTAACTAATTCTATTGTGCAGAATTGTTTTGCATTGCGCTCAAAATTGCTTAGCATTCCTCTATCCAGTACTGGAATAGACCTTTCCCGAATTTGCTGCATTTCTATTGAAACTGAAGCAAATCAAGCTCAGCCTCGATTATTTGCAATGAGAATTCCCACAAGCGTTTAATACCAAAAGTATTCTATTCAGTTTCACTGCAGTTAAACAATGAATGAAGTTTCTTTCATTGAATCCCTCACGCGTAATGGGAATTCAATGATGGCCTCTTTTCCAAACCTAATTCGGGAAATGTCTATTGCTTAAGTTTTTGTCTTGTCGAGTACTGTCTTGCTTATTAAGCAATTACTTATAAAAAAATGCGTGTATGAGAGGATAATGAGGAGGTTGCAGTCAACAAAAATTATCTTAGGATACCATGTGAAATTACAAAGTATATCCAAAGGAGTATGTAATGATGAATTTTCTTTAAATCTAGGTATGCATTTGATCTTGCGAAGAGGTCTCCATTTTCCTATCTGGCATGGGAGAGTTAAGGTTTTGACGTCACTTAGCGGACGTCGGAGAAATCTGTAACCTCCAGGGGTACTGGGCTCTAGCAAAATGGACGCCATAAACAAAATTAATTTGAATGGAAATCTCCTCAATTTTTCATGAATCAAAGCTCAAGTGTTACATTTCTCGTATCTTCTCTTTATGCAGTCAAGAATACAATGGATATATTGAAAAGGTATAAGAAGGAAAAATTATTTAGTAATTTGTCAGTGATTCAAGCCTAACGGGCGTGGAACCTAGAGAAGGAGACCGATTCTCGATGCGATCAACTTTAGGCCTATCTTACTTTACTATCCCCTTAGACCCTTGACCCATTTTGTCAATATTGTTAGGTCTAAATAATTTGACCTAGGTTTTATTTGATATTTAAGAGTTTTGTTATTTGAAAGTTTCAACCTGCCAGAATTATTCATCTTGATCATGTGTTTGAAAGATGAAAAGAAACCTAGCTCCAGTCAGTCTGTTATCTAGTCTATATTATTACTGTACAAAAACCAACAGTGGTTATTACGTACACGCCCATTACGAGCAGTCCTGTGAGAATGAATGTGATCCAAGTAGGACGTGAATCTAGAGGTCATGGGCTTGAGTCCTAAGCTACGTTAACACCATGATAATCTAACCCGGGTTAGTTCTAACCCAGGGAAAACCCAGGTTAATTTGTGTAGTGTAAACAGGGCTCTACTCAGGTCATTTTCATTCTCACAAATTATTTCTTATTCTGATCAATTTTTGTACTTGCTTCTTTTTTTCATATTTGAGCCAACTGCTCTGGCAAGGCCCTGTAGGGACACTGTTTCTGCACAAAGGTTCTAGGGACAAAGAAACCAAGCAGGTTCTAGCTATATTCTGTTCTTAATGGCTCTTCAGCACTTAGTACAGCCAACTATCTGCAGTTCATATGGGACTTTTTCAAGATGTGAATCCAGAGTACTTTCGAAAGTTTCAATAGGAACATTTGCAATACTTTGAATAACATGCAATGAAATGATTTATGATAAAGTATTGTCATATGATGCCAAAATGGATGATAATAAGTCTTTAAAAAAGGAATATATTAAACGTGTCATAGCCAATCCCTATTTTTCTATATTCAAAGAGGATAGGAGTTAGTCAGGAAGTGGGGAAATTATCAAAGCACGTAAAGAAAAATTGGAAACCCAACAAAATGTTACGTTTTTGTTGATCTCTCAAAGGCTCCATCAAAGAGCTCCTTAGCTCACTATTCCATGAAAATCAATAGGAAAACGGAAATCTAATAAAGTTTGGTATTCTTGAAAATGTTCTTTTAATTGGCGTGATAATTTAATATTGGACAAAATTTATCATCATTGATTATAGTGAAAACAGGGCCATAGACTAGCTGCTATAAATGGGCTTGAGAAACCCCCACAAGCCAACTTTTTCCTTTGCCACACAATGGAATCGTAGGCATCAAAGTTGTTAAAAACAATATATTTATTTTTAGCAAGGACCAGCTTTTATCATTTAATTCCCTTTAAGAATAACATTAAAGCAACAGAAGAGAGCATTAGAATAAAGTTGCTCTTGTAGCTCTTAAACACTGAAGACCTAAATGTTCAAATTGTACACGCTGCAAAAGAGGGAAAAAGGGGCATCGTAAGCAGGACTTCTAATTTTAGGGTGGACAGAACCCTGATATCATCTAACCCTTGCTCGTTTTCATCCCATTTGCATCATCCTTAGCCTTTGCCTAATGTGTAAGCAACTATCTGAAATTTACTTTTCTGTGATATTCAAGTTTCCGAGAAAATCAGAAATTTTGCTGGAAACATTGAAATGACAGCTGGGACAATGCCAAGATCAGTTTGCCAGAAAAGAGAATGAAAATGAAACCTATCAAATTTAGATAGAATGGTTTCATTTTCCTTTTTTATAACATACAATACTATCAGAGGAAAAGCTTTGTTGGTCATTATGTTTTCTTTAGATTTTTCTCGTCATTCTGAAGTTTTGCACCAATCAATGACTGTTATGAATTTCCTTTGCAGGCTTGACACCTGAATTTGGAAAGAATGCTGTCATTTTTTAAAAAAGCAGTCGTTGGAAGAACACCAACCTCTGAATGTAGGTTTGCAAATAAATTGTAGTACCATAATCAATTTTCTATCATTTTCCTTCTTTCAATTCCTGTCACACTTGTTTATGCCTTATAAAAACTTTGCTATATAAAACTTATTCTGTTTCTTTTGTTTAACAATTGTCCTCGACATAGTTTGGCTTTTAAGCTTCTCAAAGTCACATTGAGGCTTCCACAAGGCTACCACAGTATCATAACCATTGGTTGATTAATGTTGAGGAGATAATTTTCTTTTATTCAAGAAAAAAGGTAATAAAAAGAAATAATTAGCTTTGGCCACCTCAAGAGAAACGATTAGGATTGCATAGCTCGATTAGTCAATTCAGTTCTGTTCGTTTTAACATTTCCCATCATGCAAAAATGGAGGAACTCTCTCCATAGCTAAACTAATCGAGAAGAGAGCAGCCCCTGTTGATAAACGCCTATTTAAAGCTAATCAATATCAGATACAAATTTGTGATGTTGAATTTAATTTTGCAGATGAGAATTTAATTCATTTGGTAATTTTTAGCTAATCAACATAATTTCAGTTTTGAGTGAAAGCTCATGCTAGAGGGAAATGATTAAATCAAATGAGGAATGTCACTCCACGCCTAAGTACCTGCATATCTGATAGATCTTAAACCATACAGAAAGGTATTTTATTGAGTCATAAAACTATCACGTTTTGAAGCCTGCAGTATTATATTTATGAATAGATCACAGAGTTTTAGAAAAATTGTGAAAACCGACAGAAGAATCTTGTTGACCTAGTCTACTTATTCAGTATGTTCTTTTTGCTTTGCACCAATATCTTATAGAAATAGTGAACATATTTGGCTATCAACTATCATCATCTATCAACGATAAGTCCAACCAAAGTTTCTTTCTAAATATTTGCATTTAGCTTGAGTAGAATGTGCCTATTCTAGCTATAGTGCTGGATAAAGTTAAACAAAGAGTGATTGCAAAGAAGAATTGATACTAAAAACCGGACCATGTTTTTCTGTGACTGTGAGCTTCGTGCTAAAGCACACGTCCTTCTTAATAGTTAAAAACTTAGCAACATAGATAGATTGAAAGATAAGCTTAAACCATTTAACAATTTGGTTTTAAAAGCTTTTAGATTAATCTTTAATCTGTTTACTCAGCTACCTAAATATTAAAATTATTTGAATCAAAGAAACTCAACTGAGTTTTGTTTGTTATGGTAATAGGAAAAAACGTGGCTTAATATATTTATAACTCCAGACTCGTGAATTGCACTTTGCACTTAGGACTCCAGCTGTCTTCACTGCCCTGTCGTTTTTTCATTGCTCCCCATAAGGCAAAAAGTCCCTTTTATTTGGTGGGGATAGCCAAGTGGTTAGATCACTCCATGTTCAAAGGGTTGACGGATAAAATCCGATTAAATCGTGCTTTGCACATAAACCAATAACTACCAGTAAGCGTATTTGTCTATCAACAATCAATCCACTGCTCAATTAGTCTACCTATTCAGTGGGTCCTTTTTTCTTTTTCGATGTGCAAAAGTACAGAGCCATATAGAAAAGAAACAAGAAAGGAGATTGGTTCTCTGTTACTCAAAGATTCATGCCTTCGCAAACCTCAGATAGACTTTAATGATCAATAAATATAGTCTGTATACCTATAGTATGCTTTGTCTATACCTTCATCATAGTCCTCGATGTACAAAAGTAAAGAGCCATATAGAAGGGAAACAAGAAAGGAGACTGGCTCTCTGTAACTTCAAGTTTGATGCTCACGTAATCATCAGACAGACCCCGGTATATTACTACAGACTATAGTCAGATATTCTGTCTGATGATTGCGTGAGCACGAAACTTGAAGTTACAGAGAGCCAGTCTCCATTCTTGTTTCTCTTCTATATGGGTGTGTACTTTTGTACATCGAGCACTAGGATGCGGTGTTAGACAACGCAATCGCTATAGAGATAAATCAATTCCTACAGTTTTCTTACATCTACAATGTTTATAGTTTCCATATATTTCAGTTGACAGAAATAATCTTGTGAGAGATGAATACTTGAAAAAACAACTGAAAGAAGAACTAGCTGCTGCAATTAAACGAGTAAGAATATTATTTAACACTCTAGTTTTAAATTGTGTATATCATATTTAATGAAGATATAATTTTTGTAATATTTTTATAAAGAGCCACGAATGAATCTATGTTGGTTGATTGATTTGATATTAGAAAGTTGCCATAAAAATCGGAAGTATAATGAAGCGAAAAAATGGATTCTTTGCTTTTCTTCTGACACTCAACAGAGTAATTCCTCAGAAAAAGAACGAAACAGAAACCCAACGAACACTAAGCTTAAGTAAACCATGTTTTCGCTTCGTTATGTTTCCGATTTTTCTGGCTTTTCGGAAGTTCTGTACCATTCAAAGACTGTTATACTAGAAAGTTCAGTAGACAGTTGTAGATGGAGTTGCCTTGTCGAGCAGTTTGCAATGTGCATTTGGACTCAAGCCTGTTCATGCAGAGTTGTGTAACACGTTGAGGTTGATCCTAAATGTGTTAATGACCTTTAGACTCACTCTAACGTCCCACTAAAGGTACGTTCCAATCAGGGTCCCTTAACTGAATGCAGCTTGAAAAGTCGGCTTGTGTTTGTCAGGTAGCTCCCACTTCAAAAAGAGTCCACGATGGCAAGAACAACATCTTTTGAAACAGACAACTTGTCACCAGTGGCGTAGCTGAGGTGTATGGGATCCTTAGTGAAGTAGGAGGTCTGGGGCCCCTTACTAGTAAGTTTTTCAGTTGGGGGGCCCTTAGTGGTTCGCCCTAAAGGTTACCACCGTCGGCTACGCCACTGCTTGTCACAGATAGTTCTGATACCAACATGCGTTTGGCTGTGAAATATGACAAGTCAAACATTTCTAAAATACCTTAGAAGGATTCTGATTATCATTAATAGTGAATTTGTATTCTTTAGCTTCAGCGAAATCATATCACTGCAGAGCATGAGATTGACAGGTAGGCCCAAATATATATCACGTGTGTCTAATTGTATTTTATTTGACAAGCTATGTTAAATTCTTTGTTAGTTCGTTCACAGGTATGAAAGTTGGGGTGTATGGCAGAATTGCTTAGTAATTGCAAATTCAATTGAGTTAATGATTGTGAGGTGCCAAATTGCATAGTATTTGACAAGCTATGTTAAATTCTTTGTTAGGTAGTTCACAGGTATGAAAGTTAGGGTGTATGGCAGAATTGCTAAGTAATTGCAAATTCAATCGAGTTAATGATTGTCTTGTGCTAAATGCATAGTATTTGACAAGCTATGTTAAATTGTTTATCAGTTTGTTTGGCTCGAACACTACTTTCTTTTTGGACGTTAAGTACAACATAAAATGATTAAAAACCTTATATGATACAGTAACATGATTACAGTTAGAAATTGAGTCGAATCAACTTACTTTCAGGATTTACCTAAGCAATAGCAATTTGACAATATACATTGCAATATGAATGTATTGAATTGTCTTTATAAACATCCATCTCATAAGCTTCCAAACTTAATCACTCAGCTTATGTTTCGTTACTTGGTCCGAATAATAATTTTTGCCACCCAAGTAAACTGTTCCTACCTATGAGATCGAACTGTGTTTCTGCTCTTTGCTCTTTGATCTCTTGAAAAACTAAATTTGTGATGGGAGAATGATATTTACCTCCCCCTCTTTCGTTCCTCTTTAAGATATC
Source organism: Pelagia noctiluca (assembly GCA_963924455.1). Classification (NCBI taxonomy): domain Eukaryota; kingdom Metazoa; phylum Cnidaria; class Scyphozoa; order Semaeostomeae; family Pelagiidae; genus Pelagia; species Pelagia noctiluca. Next base: position 13,778,293 of record OZ004327.1, on the reverse strand, counting down.
TGGTCTGTTTGTGTCATCTCCGTAAATTTCTAATTTTAGAGGAATAGATATTTTGAATATAGAGTGAAGATGTTTTGAATATAGAGTGAAGATGTTATCAATATTCTGCTCTTTCTTGTAGAAATGACGAAGATGCTTTGTACATTTGCTCAGTTTTAGAAGCTATCTTTCTTCATGGTTACCAAGACAAGAAATTTGTAAGTGCGTTTAATGTTTTTGTTGAAAAATAAAACAGCTTTACTTTAAAGGGCAAGAAAGTAAGATTCACAATGATCCCAGGATAATTGATGGATTTGCCTGCTCCAGGTTAAGGGATCTCAATGGAGCTCAAGCCCAAAACCCTTTGAGTAAGGTTCGAGTGATGTTACCAGTTAGTCATCCCTGTCAGTGGCGGATCCAAACTACAGCTACTAATGCTTTAGCCGTGGTCAAATTTTCAAGCCTAATATTTTTTCTTTCTACGAATTTAGGCCCTAAGATAAAAAGATCGACGATTCTGTCATTTTCTATTTATTAAGTAGAATTTTTATACAGGATATTCTATTGCAAAAAAATGTACTGTTATCATTACAGTCCTGTTCCTAAAGTTAAATCAAAAGTAAAATATCATAAAGCAGTAAATAGTTTAAAAATTTTCTTTAAACAGTATGCATTTTAATAATATTCTTCTAATACTTTTCTAAATACAGTTCTATATTTCATTCTCCTCACTTCGGAAGGTAATGCATTAAATGTCTTAGCGGCGAGAAAATAAAAACCCTTGCGTCCTGTCTCAAGCTTCACTTTCGGTAATGTAACTGAATTTTGATTGCTTCTTGTAGTATACTTGGAGTCCGTTTTCTCAAAATGTTTTTCAAACAGCTCACAAGTGAGTAAATACATTTGGTCTTATCAATGTTGTTTCTGACACAATATTCGACATGATAGTCACCACTTGTCATGACAAGCCTTTGATATTTAGCGGGGCAACGTTTCGGGAGAGATCCGTCTCCCATCGTCGGGCAATTAGAGATATCTCACACAACACATTTCTCATTGTCCGATTATCTCGAGACGGATCTCTCCCGAAACGTTGCCCCGCTAAATATCAAAGGCTTGTCATGATAAGTGGTGACTATCATGTCGAATATCGTGTCAGAAACAACCTTGATAAGACCAAATGTATTTACTCAGTTGAAATTGCATCATGGAGACTCCATGTTGGCGAAAGTGCGTATGTTGGAAAGGCAAAAACTCAAACTTGTGCGATATTCGAACCATCTGAGATTCCCTCTCAGACGCCTGCACAATGAGTTGCTGCCAAACGATCTCAGCTCATAAGTGTTATTGCTTATTCAATCGAATACTATTGTGCGTGCTCTCGTTTTAATCAATTGGAACACTGATGGGATTCGTATCTCCATATCCTTTTGGACTAATTGGAGCAGTAGTCAGAAGTTTTCCTGGATCCGCCCCTTCCTGTTGTTGCTTTAGGGCCTGTTTATATGGGCAAAATTACTTCACCTGCCAGACCCTGGGCTGGCAAGTTATATTTCACCCTCCTATAGAAAACCATTGAAATCTCAGTTTGTGAAACTACCGGTGAGGTGAAGTAAATTCGAACTCATAACAATGGAAAATCAATGATGCGTTGACGATTAATGACGTTTTGGGATTTACGTCACCTCTCACACCCGGCATGAAAATCGCATATAAACAGTGCTTGAAATTTACTTCGCCTGCCAGCCCCGGGTCTGGCAGGTGAAGTAATTTTGCCCATATAAACAGGCCCTTAGTCACTCAATTCAAAAAATGCCCTTGCAAGTAGATATTATTACAAAACTGCATTTTTTTCAACCCTTTGCAATTCTAAGGACCCTTTAGGTCTATTGGGATCGAGGATATCGTTTGACTGTGTTTACTCTAGGCCTAATGAATGTGTCTCTGTAAACCTTATGAATTATACAGTTTAAAAACGCTTCTTGCAACACAAAATTAGTTTTGGAAATTGATAATGACATGTCAGTAATGGATAATGATATTCGGCAAGGTTAATTCAAAATTGTTAAAATGAGTAGAATTCTAGAAGAAGTACTGCAATGGTAACTCAATTTTCTTTAAAAATGTCACGAGTTGAAATCAATTATGATTTTGATGCGTATGATAACGATTCGCAGTTTTAGTGTCCTTGTATGATATTCTGACACATTTTACTTACTCCATTGTAGCTCTTGATAAGTAAGTTTATAAGTAAGTTTATAAATAAGTCATAAAACCCAAGAAATGCTTTTGCATGACTTGGATCATGATTTATTATTTAGCAGATATGTTTTCCTTTCAGAGATTCAGAAGTGTTCTGCAGAATGCACCAATCGAAGAAATCCAACAAGTCGTAAGAAATAATTTCTCTTTGATTTTAATTTGACTTCTATTTTATTCTGTAACCCTATCATTTTATCCTGTTAATAGTGGGCCCAATTTTTTGTTTTCTTACATTGGTGTATTTTTTCTCTTTTTAGTCATTTTGGGAAGTTTTGGAAGAAATAACACACAGTGATGTTGTTCATCAAATCAATAATCTATCCGTCACAACTAAAGTTGGCATGTGCAGGGTAATTCTGATGTTTTATCAGTTAAATTGATTCATAGATCAAATCATATAAAGTCGCTACTATGTAGCCTTCCGTCTAAAAAGATTCGTCTGGGTACTGAGGCTCCCGGAGAAAAAAATCCGAGCCTCTTTTGTACGAAATAACAAACAGCCTTGCTGGGCCCCAAAATGTCTCAAACTATGAATAATTATCCTTTTACTCTTTTCAGTTCGGTCTTACTTGTAAAGAAGTTGCAGATGAAATGCGTGTATAGATGTAAGAATACTTAAAACCTAAATTGAAAAAAGTTGCAGCTTGGACAGTCATCGACAGAGAAATTATTTTGAAGTTTGAAATACGAGGGTCTTTTCCATTAACTCTCGCCTGATTTATCCTTTAATATATCCAGGAACCACCTAAATTGATCAATAGCTTTTAATTGCTAATTCGACTTTAAAATAACAGATTTATGAATTTTTCCATGGCTGATTTCTTAAGGCAAACAATTTGAGCTATCAATTAGTCATATTTTCACAAATCATAGCAAATTATTGATTTTTTTAGCTTTTAGCAATCGTTTCCCTTTATAGACAGGGAAATTACAACAACCATCCAGCAAACTGCCTAACCCTAAATTTTATTTTAGATTCGGTTTCTCCATGATGAAGAGTATCTTAAACTGCCGGGAACCATTTTGGGCGTGGCTCCGTATTCACGTAGTTGATGACCACACCCACCCACTGTCTGAAATTTAGGGTTAGATACTCTACAACATGGAGAAACCGAATCTGAAATAAAATTTAGGGCTAGGCAGTTTGCTAGATAGTTGTGGTACTATGATGATTGTCTATTATTCTTTACAGTCTTTAATCCTTTATCAGAGACTGAGCAAATTTCATTTTAGGCTTGGATAAGAATGGCATTCAACGATTGCTTGATTGAAAGCTACATGGATGCTGTACTTAGAAATAAGAATAATCTAAAGTAAGAAGAAATATATTTTATTGAATGAAACTTCTTATCTATAATAATAATAATGATAATAATTTGTTTCTTATATAGCGCTTCTTCTGAGCTTTTCGACAGTACCACATGCTGCTAAACAGATGCGCTTTTAACTAAATATTTACATAACAAATTTAAATGCTGACTTGTAAATGTCATTCACGTTATTGAACAGCAACGTTTTAACCAATCTTTTGAATTTTCCAGTATTATATTCTTTTCTCAAATGAAGAGGAAGTGCATTCCAGAGCCTAGGTCCTGCATATTCAAAAGTCCGTTTCCCGTACACTGTCTGTCATAGGCTTAGGACCTTGACGTATTTCTACAAGTTCCAGTGGTTACTTTACTAGTGTTCTGGCTAGAGCTAAAAAAGGAAAGGCCTGCTTTATGATACTGTGACACGGAAGTAAATTTTATTTGAGGAACGATAGAATGCTTAACTATTTAACTCAAATGTAAAAACAACTTCTTTTTTTCGATCTTCTATGACTGTTAAACAGATTTTCGTAAATCGGAATGTTATTCAGTATAGTCTGTCTGATGATTGCAAGATCATGAAACTTGAGTAACAGAGAGCCAGTCTCCTTTCTTGTTTTTTTATCTGTATCGCTCTGTACTTCTATACATCGAGCACTATGATGAAGGTATGGACAAAGCAATGCTATTGGTATACAGACTATATTGATCATTATAGTCTGTCTGATGATTGCGAAGGCATAAAACTTTAAGTAACAGAGAGCCAGTTTCCTTTCTAGTCTCTTATCTGTATCGCTCTGTACTTCTGTTTATTGAGCTCTGTCATGTAGGCATAGACAACGATGCTATAGAGATGATACCGCTATATTTATCATTGGCCCATAAGTGGATGAATTAGGTCTCTTTCACTATACAAAAAGCCAGAAAATATCTTGACCATCTGATATATATCTATAGTTGAAACTTGAGATATTTGTGAAAGTCTCTGGGTGAGGTCAACCTCTGAATATTTTCAGTTTCCTGTTTTTCATCCTCTCCTCAGTAGCTGTCTTTATTATTGTTTACCCTCAGCATAGCAATGTCCTACTCTTAATGTTTGATAGTCATTTGGCAGGGTAGGCTTGTTAGATTAATTAGTATACATGTTATAGGGCAATACCCAAAGGTCCATTGTCACTCGGTCAACATACTCTCAGAAAAAACTATGATAATGGTCATATGATTAGAAAACTGTTGTTTGATTTATTTTCTTATTTTCATTACAGACTATTCTTTAGTCCCAATGCCTTTCTAATGGATGACGAAGTACTGCCAATCGCCATTGAGCTTTTGCAAGGTATTACTGCTGTTTGTATATTCGAAAATGAACTTTCTTAGTAAATAGCAGCTATTTTTGATGAATAAAAACTCTGAATCAAAAATGAATTGTTGCTTAATTGAATAATAAGGTAACGAAGATGGTTCTTACTTATATCTTTACCTTGGTCTGTATTTCCAAGTTATGAATGGCAAGTTGACTAATTGTTGTATTGTTTTCGTTCTGACCTACTCCTCTTAAGAGTTTCACACAAAAAGCTTTAGCAGTTATTATGTTTCGCTATGTTTCCGATATTTCTCGCCATCCTCAGTTTCTGTACCAATCAAAGACTGTTATGACGTACTACTCTAATATTTGTCAAATGCAATGCTATATTAGTTATTATGTTTCGCTATGTTTCCGATATTTCTCACCATCCTCGGGTTCTGTACCAATCAAAGACTGTTATGACGTACTACTCTAATAATTGTCAGATGCAATGCTATAATAGTTATTGTGTTTCGCTATGTTTCCGATTTTCCTCGCCATCCCGATATTCTTTACCGATTAAATACGGTTTCCAAGTTATCTTCCAAACTGCAAAGTCATTTTTGTTTGGTTTAGTCACGCGCTGTCCATGGTATCCACCAATGCTTCCCTTCACTAATCTGGCTTTTCTACCCTCTGAGGGATACCAGTAAATCAGAGCTACCTTAATGACATGTCCTAGTACCTCATGTCAATATGACTGCTGCCAATACTAAATCGTTTTGATATCATTTCAGGTTTGATGGAATTCCAGTTTCACTTGAATTACAATTCTTCAAAGCTCGATGAATGGTCGATGGACACTCTTTACCTCGCGGGATTTGTTGCGGGAAAACGCAAATCAGCTGCAGAAAGTGATGCAGCAAGGCAACACATGCCTTTATCAGGTTTGAGTTTGTTGAATTTGTTTTGAATGTCAGCTGGATGATTTGTTTTTTTACCTCGATAAGTAGGTTAATGATGTGATTTATTTGTTGCCCACTGAATTGATGTTTTACACTTCTTAGGGCTAATTATGGAGATAGGTCTGATTTCAAACCTTTTCGTGCTATCACTACCATGGTTTGATTGGAGGGCATATCACTAAATGGAATCTGGTACAAATTGTCTGAAGACCTTTTTAAGTCTAAAAAATCTTTGAAATCCTGATCGAACTTTGAAAATCTTTGAAAAGAATTTGAAAAGGTTTAGAATATCTCGCACATTTCCTTTTCATGAAGTGATTTGCCTGATGTATGCAGTCAGGGTTGCTTTTGATAATTCTTGTCTTTTATTGAATTCTTCAACACCCCAACTGAACAGAGTAACGTCTACCTTTTGGACATATTCACAAAACTGAAATCTTTAATTTCCTGCTTTTGACTTCTATCATGTCACACATGACTGCCTAGTCATGTGAACAGAAAACGGAAAATGAATCCGGAATCGTGTAAATGGGAGAACATTTCGTATCGGATTGCCAATAGAATCCGGAACGAAATAAATCCGGCATCGTGTGAACGGTGCCTAAGAGTCCCGTTTCCCTCCTAGAATAAAGGCCTTCATGGCCTTTCGCAGGCTAGCAAGTTAAAGATATACCTACCAACAAACCCCACAAATCTCACACCCAAACCAATGACCATCGTTATAAAGAGTTAGCAATCTATTGTTCTCATATTGGTTTCTATTATTTTTCATTCTTAAAAGGTATAATTGGTTAGAAGGGCCTGTTGAGGTATTCTATAATTGATCTGATAATTTTGATATTATTGTTTCAGGGTCAAATGCATTTGAAGACTTGACTAGCTTTCCAACATTCAGCAGCTCGCCGAACCCATCAATAGGCCACAGCCGAAGTAGCTCTCTGAATCGCAGCAGAGCCAACTCGGAAGTCGTCCCAAATAACGATTTACCCGCAATATCAACAACCTCAACAACTGCGAAGCGATCCTCGCCGCTCTCCAGTACGACGACGCAGGATTCATCGCCCACAACTACAACAACATGGAATTCATCCCTCACAACAACAACAACTCAATATTCACTGCTAGCAACAACAACAACGACAGCAACACCAGAACCGGCATCAAGCCAGCGACAACATTCATCGTCAATAACCAGTGAAGCGAATTCTAGCTTGGTCCAAACCGTCGGTAACCGCATCTCCTTGACCGATGATTCCTGGGGTGGATGGTCCTCAACCTTTGATGCTACCCCTGTTAAAGCAGCAGACACCCCTTCTAGTGTGGCATCTGCTGATGTGTCACAGCAGGATGCAAGGGTAGTCGAGCCGAGTTTCGATTCGCTGCTGCAGACGTATGGGGCACCTAGTCCTATACTGAGTAGCACTAAGAAAGTAGCTGATGCTGGTACTGACAAGAACAACCAATCTACGTCACCGATTTTGATTGATGATCAGGTAATTTATGCTAATTATTTTAATTCATGATGATCATGCGATGTGTAGGTACTTTCGGAATTACTCTTCTACTGTTTAGACCTCATGATCAAAACAAAATAAGTATTTTCGATTTGTTACACAGCTAGAGTGACGATAACCGGGGGCATGTTTGGTTTCAATTGTCTTCTTGATCACATATCCCTCTTTTATGAAAGAAATGTTTGCTGAGAGAAAGATGAACAATAACGTAAAAATTGCGAACAGCATGTATGCACCTAAACCTAGCACTACTGTAGAAAATATAAGTTTTTAGTACATCTAACTTGAGAAGAGAGTGCCTATCCTGGCTATAGTGCTCGATAAACTTAAAGAGCAATTATAAAGCATAATGAACACATTAAAAAACAGACATGTCTTTATGTTACTCTGAGTTTCGTGCTTACGCACTCTTCAGACAGACTATACCTTATAAGTTTTTTAGTAGAAGATATTCGGAAAAAATTACCATTGCATTTATAGAGGTCCCATTCCGTAAAAGATTGGAAAAAATAATCCCAAATTTTTGAATCGGAAGTGCAACTGTAGTTGATGTAAAACTTACGTTGTTAATTTGGAGTATATTTAGAATAGCTTTTAAACTTCAACTGTATTATTTTATTAATCCGATTGCTATTTACTATGGTTTGCATTTATCAGCCTTATGCTAAAAGCTATGCAAACCTTAAATAATGAATTTCATTATTTATCATTATTATTATCTATATTATCGTGTTTGTACTCCCTCTATTCTATAAGTCATTCACAGAGAAGAGACTAAACTCTGCACCCCAACTATCATGTTTCCTGATTGTTGGATTCATCACAGAAGATGTAAAAATGGTGTACAGGAGATGTAACGATTGCAGAGTCTTCCTTATGTATTATGCTCTAAATTTATTTATAAGGTATTACTAAGGGCAAACCGATACACAGAGCTTGTCTTTTAAAAGTTAAATCTTTAATTCATTCTTTTTTAGCTGGACTGTCCCGTGTCACCTTCTCAAGGTAACAAATCACTTTGAAATCATTTTCATAAACAACTGCCAGAAATACGGAGACACAGCTAGATAATTTACCGACAGCTATTTTATCGCATTCACCTCAGAGTAAAGCCTAGTTTAAAAGTCGCCTTTCTGTCACGTCGAAATGAAAAAACTAGCCTAAAAAGTACTAAGTGTGAATGAAGTTGAAGTACAAATGCGATGATTAAACTATGTAGGCCTAAGATGTTAGGAAGAAAGAAAACAAGGACTTCTATAGTGTATTGACATAACATGCAAACAATGAAAGGGGATACTATATTGTGCAATGGATCATTTGATTTTTCATTTCACAACTATGAGTTTTGACTTGTACAACGGATAAGTGCAGTTTTGCTGAACACGTTAACGCCTGGTACCAGCAGAGAATGTATATATTGCTGTATGGCACAATCGCTAAGGTATTTGGTTTCTAACCAAGGGTTTGGGAGTTCGATTCCTACCACCTGTGTAATAGATGTTTCAACTTAAGATGAAAACTGTTCGCACTTCTTAGGTATTCCTTCAGCAAACCCCTAATCTCAAATAAGGTTCAGCTTTTTCTCCTGGCTCTTTAAAGCTACTGAAGAGGCAGCCGATGGGCTGCGAAAATTATGTGGAAAAATAAACATCTTAATCTTTTAAGTGTGCTTTACAATAATAGTTTTATTAAGTCACTACGATGAATCTACCTAAGTATAATCTAGCTTATAGCACACGGGATTTTAACAAATCGTTGGCTCGAAACTCAAAAATTGATTTTTGAAAATGGAAGATATCAAAATTTTTTCCATTTTATTTTTAGATAAAAATGTCCAACAGATGAATTATGAGGCAAGTTTGTAATTACATTAGACATATAATGATATTATTCATACTGCCGTATCAAGCGAACACTTTACAGACTGTTGATTATTTGTGCTACAAGTTGGTACCAAAGAGGTATTATTAGGTTATCATCTATTCTCTGGCTTCTCTAAAGGTTTGGGAAAATGGATTATTTTGTCCCATGAAAGGGTTTTGGTTGAAATATATTTGTCATAAGATAATAAAAGTAAGAGACAGAAGCTTCATATTTACAACTCATTAAAAAACATTAAAAATCATTAAAAGACGTATCAGCTAGTGTCCACTAGCTATCCTCAGTTTTACAATTTAAAAACAATGATTTTAAATGAGTTGTAGATGTGAAACTTCTGTCTCTTATTTTTTTTATCAAACTGATAGGTCAGTCCAAGACTTTTACATTTGTCATAAGATGATTCTAACCTAATTTGTTCTGAAATAACTAGAAGTCAGAAACACTGTATTGGGGCTTGGTGAGAAGGTTTGGTAAAATACAAAAATCATAAACGTTATATTGATTTGAACATTTGAATTGTACCTGAATCTAAAATCAACTTATATTATCTTTTTTCTTATTAAATCTTCTTAACATTTGTAACAACAACTTTCATCATCAAATACTCTTTAATCACCCCAATTACCAGGTTTTTATAACGCATTTATTGTTACTGTTGAATTATACTTTGTATTAGTTTTAGAATTGTGTTTCTTTATTTTTCTTGTAACAACATTTCCTTTTAATTTAAGGCCTAAGCTACTAGATAAGCTTTGCTTTTCTTGGGTCGTGTAGATAACATATTTTCAGTATCCTGTTTTCAGATGTAATTTGCAAATGATATTGAAATGAATTGAACTTATTTCTCTTCAGTGTTAAACTGAGGCTTAGATAATGAACGGTCCCTTTTGGCCTTTTTTAACATTTTGATAATGACTTGTCCATATTTCATCATATTTTACTTTCTTTCATCAGGTTGTGCCTCTCAGCTCTTCCTTGAATACCCAGCATACAGATGAGGTAAACAAGTTCATATTTTGATAGTCGGAGGAATCGGGACCAAACGATAGAGCTAAACTGCAAACACAATTACCTCTTTTCCAATTGACACTCGACAGGGGAAATCTCTAAAAAAGAAGGAACCAAAAACTCAATAAATGCCTGGAAAGGTTTCATACGTTGGCTGAATTTGACCATAAGATTACCGAAAGAGTACTATTGGAATAGCGAGAATTTATGTGGATCGAAATAGGCCAATCAGAAAAGAGGTGAATGATAGTATAGCCCTGATATTATATCCCTCACCTCTTTTCTGATTGATCTATTTCGATCCATACCTGGGTATATAAATCAGTTAGGTTTCTGTTTTGTTCTCTTTCTGGCGTATTACTCTGTTGAGTGTCAGACGAAAAATTTGATCAATCCATGTTTCCATTTCGCCATGTTTCCGATTTTTCTGGCTATTTTGAAGTTCTGTACCATTCAGAGACTGTACTTTTGGGATAACAAAAGTCGGGTTCAAAATATACTAGCATTGACATTGCTTTGCCTATGATACGAAAAACTTTCAGCATTTTTAAAGATTCGTCTGGTCTATCTCGCACGCTTATGTCTGGGATTTTTGAAGAAATTTACATAAGGGAATTGGATTACAGAATCGTTTATTGCTCAAATAGGTAGCAATTCATTAGGACGGCCCCATACTTGGCCTTAACCATCTTAAATGGAGAAGGCTGGTTTTAAAAGCCACCAAGTTCTCCCTTGGCTTCTTACTGTTTTAGAACTTTGATTAATGAAATATTCTATTTTTTTGTCTACTCTTTCATATGATTTGCTACTTGATTATCTATGAAATGTTAATAACGATCTTTCCAATAATGCAAATCAAACTTATTCTCAAGCATACTAAAAGTTTCATATACAAGACAGCCAGTTAGGGTAATTTTAGTGGTTTGTTACACTATATACCCCTTTGTACTCCGTCTCCTTTGTTTTTGTTTTCTATCATTATATCTGTTTCACTTTGCAAGTTAGTAGCTATTCTTTCACATATATGCTTGCCCGACATCCATTGTGAAACAGATTCCAGTATATTATAGTATGTTCTTTACCTTCTATAAAGTTTTGTTAAGCATAATTGTTTGATTAAGTGTATGATGTAAAGACTTTAGTATAGTCATTTTTCTTTGCTCCCTGTGGTGCCGTTTCTGTAATGCTATTTTGTGGGGATGGCCGAGTGGTTAGATCACTTGATCCTTGTTTAAAGGGTCCCGGGTTCGAAACCACCTTCAGACCTGTCACAAAGTGTTAGGAGAGAATTAGCCAGCTCTCTGTAATTCCAGGCAAAAAGGCAAAAGGAATCACGTGGTGTGGTCACATCGAGAGGAAGGACCAGGGTCGCACTGCTCGATTAGTGTACCCATTCAGTGGGCCCTTTGTGCTTAGGAGATAAACCAATACCTTACGAAGTTAGTAAGTGTATTTGCCTATCAACTATCAATTTAGTGTTACATATTGCATTTTAAATTTTGTGCGAATTGAAAAATATATTATCATTTTAAGCGAACGCAGTTTCTTCTTGACCACATTACCGTCATTGGACTTGAAAAGGGACTGGATAAACAGAGTTTTCAATGCACGGGGTGTGGCAGACCAATTGGCCTGAGTAAGTACAATATCTTATTACAAAATTTAGCTTTAAATGTGTAGCTACTGATCCTACTCTTGGTTTATAGCCATGTCAGGCAATAATCTAAAGAATTTTCATCATTGTACAAGTGACAAAGTTAGTGGCTGATCTGGTAGGGTATTTCATGGAGAAGGGATGATGAAGAACGAGATGCAAAAAATGTTGTTCACATTGATACCTGAACCCAAACTCTCTAATCATAAGGGATGGTGGAGAAAAGAAGCTGGCATTGTAGTAATGCTTAGAGCCCAGAATAATGTTATGTGTTTATGTTATGTTTAGTTTTCTGCTTGATGGGTCATTCATCGCTGCACAGTTTCTGATTAATCATTGCCCATTAAAAAAGTTAGTTAGGTCTAGTTTTTTGCTCGATGGGACATTCACAACTGCTAAGATTCTTGGTTAACACTGCACATTTTTGAATTCTTACTACATACATTGGTCATCACTACACCTTGAATTATTTCCTGGGTGATGTTCGCAGTTCTCTGTATTCGGTTTTATCCCTTTTCATATTGATTCACTTTGCCTGTTTACACTACTTTGTTAAATATGAAAATGCTACAAAAACAATGAAGCCCTCTCTCGGCTTCGGATCGGATTATCAATTTACGTTTTGAACAGTATCTTTGTTTGTTTGTAATCTATAATATTCATGTACTTATACAACTAATCTAAATCGAAAAGAAGAATCGAAAAAAAATCTGTTCCTGCGTTTTCTTGAAGCACCCAATTTGTTTGTCATTCTTAATATCTATCTGCTTGTTCTTCTTTAGTTTATGGTCCTTATCGAGTGTGCAATTACGACGGAGGGTGAGTAGTTAACACATTTTCTGCTTTTCTTTACTCAGTTGTGGTAACGTTATGGCATAATTTCTTGGTTGCTGAGTCGTTAGATCAGTCAGCGTTTGTTCAATTGGGTGTGAATTCGAAACCACCTTCAGAAGTGTCACATTAAGTGTGTGGAGATAATTTTCAAACTCTCTGCTACTTAGGCAATAAGGCGAGAGCAGGGTTGCACTGTTCGATTAGTGTACTTATTCAATTGACCTTTGGGATTTGCACATGAATCAATATCTTACGAAGATGGAAAGTTACTTGCCTATCAACTATCAAGGCACTGTTCGATTAGTCTACCTATTCAGTGGGCCTTTGTGATTTGCAAAGCAACCAATACCGAAGATGGAAAGCGGACTTACGAATCCACTATGAAGGCACTGCTCAATTAGTGTACCTATTCAGTGGACGTTTGTAATTTACAAATAAACCAATACTTTACGATGATGGAAAACGTACTTGCCTATCAACTATCAAGGCAGTGTTCGATTAGTCTACCTATTCAGTGGACGTTTGTCATTTGCATATGAATTAATAGCTTACAAAGAAAACTTGTTTATTTGCCTATAAACTATCATGGTACTATTTCTATTAGTCCACCTAATTAGAAAGCCCTTTGTGCTTAGCACATAAACCAATAACTTACAAAGATAGTAAGTGTATTGCCCTATCAACTATAAACTTGCCTATCAATAGAGAGTCTATGAGATTATAAATATTGTTGTTTGTTTCAGATATTACTGTTTGGAATGTCATGAGGATGAAGAACACGTGGTTCCTGCTAAAATCATACATAACTGGGATTTCAAACCCTACAAAGGTATTTCATGGGAAATTGTCTGCATTTTTGTGCTCCTGACTCCTATCATGATAAGCATATGCAAAATTAGCGCTCCACTGCACGTTATCTTTTCAGTAAAAACAAACTATCACCTGGAGGGACGTCTGTGTAGTACTATGAAGGGTTTTCGCTTCTGTAGAGGACATTCAGTACTGTGGAGGGATACCACTAGTGCTGTGGGTGTTGCCTCTACAGTATTGATGATATCTCCACACAGTACTGAACACCTTCCATAGTAGCAACAGGATCGTTATGCCTACTTACGTCACTTCCCTTAATCCTCGTTTCCATGTAACATCCTTATTACCATATATGCACATCGTCATGTTAACCATTGTTTTAGATCCATTTCCGTTTGTAGTATAAGTATATATAGTCAGTGATTCATTTTGTAAGTAAGAGGTTTTACAGGTTTTATCTGTGAATGATCGTGTATAATCATGAGGCCTTGTACTCTCTCCGTAAAGACTTCTAACGTGACCTAAAGTCTGTCACAAAATATTGAACATCTTCCACGGTAATGAACACCCTCCAAAGTACTGATGGTATTCCCCCTACCTTAATAATGGTATCACTCTAGAACTGATGGTATCCCTCCACAGCACTGATGGTATCTCCTCACAGCACTGAAAATCCTCCACAGCACTGATGGTATCTCTTCACAGCACTGAAAATCCTCCACAGTACTGAATGGTATCCCCCTACCTTAATAATGGTATCACCCTGGAACTAATGGTATCCCTCCACAGTAGCGATGGTATACCTCCACAGAACTGAAAATCCTTCACAGTACTGCATGGTATCCCTCCACAGTACTGAAAATCCCCCATACTACTGCATGGTATCCTTCCACAGTAACTGATGGTATCTCTCCTCAGTAGTGAATATCCCCTACAATACTGAAGGTATCCCTCGAAAGAACTAAACATCCTTCATAGATTGGTGTCCACCATCCCCCATAACCATAGTACTGAACGCCCTCCCCAGTACTGCACTGACGTTCCCCAGGGTGATTGCAATACAGAAACTGCAGTTATCTAAAAATAGAAATGACTCAAGTATCTCTAATCTTTTCTACATTGTTAAGAAATCGTTGCGAATTTTCGTTGAAGATCGGCTTAGCTCGTAAAGGTAACTCATCAACACTCCCTTATCAAAATACTAATAAATATTAAGATAAGATTTGAAAAACAGAGTGTTTCAAATCATGTTACATAGCCAGCTGGAATTGTATTTGTAATTCTGTATTATCAATCACAACATTATCCGTGCTCAAGCAATATGAGTTGGCTAGTTTACCAAATATCCCAGTTTTTTGAGAAACAAATAAATCTCAAATTCATCATTTCAGTATTCAATTATTGAATTATTCAATTTCTCATTTCAGTATTCAAATCTTCCAGAATTTTACCTTTATTTATCTATTATTCTATCTACAGTTGCGAAACTTACAAAATTATTTCTGATGAAAATCGAAGAAGAACCTCTTTTTCATATGGATGAGATTAATCCCACTTTATACAATGCTGTACCGGAGCTAAACGAGGTCAAGGTAATATGGCCTACTTGATGTATTTTGTGATGCCTTAACGCTTAAATGTGTTGAAACTGCTTTATCATTTCCAGATTACCTTTCAACCAATCAAATGCACAAACCACTGCTTGTAAGAGGATAATATGTCTTATTGGCGTGAATCATGCATCTGTATGTTTCTGAAGTTTACCTAGTGCATAGTCTTGATACAAAACTTGAGAATGGTGAGGAAAATTGGAAACATACCGAAATATGATAACTATTGAAGCTTTTTGTCTGGCACTCATCAGAGTAGTACGTCAGAAAGAGGTCGGAAATGAAACCTAACGAATGATTATACCCAGAGGTGAATCGATATTGTCCAATCAGAATTCCAATCCAGAAATTGACCACTCCATTTCGATCCACATTTTGGTATCATATTTCATTAGGGTTCATTTTCGTTCTTTTCTGACGTACCACTCTGATGGGAGTTAGATGCAAACCTTTAGAAGTTATCATCTTTAGCTATGTTTATGATTTTCTTCGCCATCCTCAAGTTCTGTACCGATCAAAGAATGTTCTGATGTACTACTGTGATGAGAGGCAGATGTAAAGCTTCAGTAGCTATTAATCTCGCAATGTTTGTGACTTTGCCCCGCCACCCTTTACCTCATAACCTTATAAACATCCTTGATTACTCATTGATTTGTCATATCATTCAATCTTACCGTCTGCAGATGCTCAGAATTCAGTTGCAGCACTTGAAAGGGTTCATCCTCACATGCAAAAACGATATTGCTGAAGATTTCAGACGAAGGTGGAGTTTATCTTCTTTGTTTCGGTAAAATTCCAACTTTGATAAAGGTCTTATTTCCATAAGGGGCAAGGTTTGCACTACATCACTATAGTAGTAAATGAGGTCTCGAGTGGGTGAGTTTATATTTAAAGTGTTTGCCTATGAAAGGCCCTAAGATGCCTTATTTCCAGTAGAGACACGGTAGCATACACTATATCACTACATACGGTACATCTTGAGTACACTCTTTTTTTCTATAAGAACAATTTTATAAGAACACCAGCCTCAAATTTGGCCAAAACTTAAGAACAAGCTAAGAACAAACCGAAGAAGACCATTTTTGGCTCATTATGAAAATTCTATGAAATAACAATAAGACTGAGAAATAATTACAAAACAAGCAGATTGGCAGCACACAAATAATGCCAGATGGTCAAGCGAGTCAAACTCTGCAACACTTAACACTACTGATAGCAAAACAGGCTTCCGAATAATTGTAAAAGAAAGAACAATTTAAGAACATTTCAGCTTGAAAATAGAGAAATATTTAAGAACAGCCAGCTTCAAATCAATTTTACTGGCTCTTATAAAAAGAAAAGAGAGTATTTTAGGTTAAACCTACTAGCCTGTGAAAGGCCACAAGAGGCCTTATTTCAAGAGAAGACACGATAGCAAGCACCACAACACTATCTTTAGTAATAATGATATCCTATTAATTCAAATGCTCCCATTTGTGAATGAGTTTATGTTAAACGTGTCTGTTAACCTATGGAAGGCCAGCAGTGGCCTAATTCCCAGAAGGCTACGGAACCATGCACTTCATCACTACATATAATCACCAAACTAGCTGGTTAACAGATACATGCAACTGCACGCAATGCCATGATCTTCATATTACAAATGAAGTGAACTTGCATTCCAAATAAACTTATCTGTTTTTCATTCTTATTTTAGGCTGTGGCCGAGGGAATACATGTGTGATGATGTCCACCAATACTCTGCTCTGGTAAGTTAGTTTCTCGATGAAAAATACCTATTATCGCTTTAACTCGATTCAAGTCGTTCTATTTTGAATCTGAATAGAGAAAACTCATCTGCGTTGGCCTTGTGTTCACACTGATCTGCTTTAAATACAGAGCAGTTCGAATATGCTAACAAAAACGCATTAATTTCGAAGTCAGTGCGTAGTGAATACGTTCTATTTCCAGCGTAAACACAAAATGCGGGATATTTAAATACGAAGATAATCATTTACAGTTGTCTGCAAATAGGATTAGGTGTATCGTCTTCATCTTGAGTAGTATGAATGTGAACCTTTCCAATATAAGTTTATGATCTTATGAATTTTCTTCATTCAGGACTTAGTCCAAGTTCACACGGGACAATTGTTGAATCATTTAAGAAGAGTAATTGGACAATTTTCAAAACATGTTTACAAATGTTCCGTAAGTATTTTTATTTGAAATTCTTGAAATTTCCATATATCTAACCAATACGAAGTCAGTAGCTTGGTTTTCCCTGCAGCATTGCTCGAAGCGTAAAGCAGATGGTAATATATGTTACGAAGGAGTCAATAGACTAAACTCTGCAACTCTGCAAACTGTTTTGTCTCATTTAAATATATCTTGTGGAGAAAATATCTTGTAAAGAAAATAGTCAAGAGACTATATACTCTACATATCGACGGGCCTTTTTCGAGGTTTCCCAAATTATCTAGGATGCGTCAATCCTGTAAGTACATCTCATGATTACACGCATTTTTATAAGCAATTTCAGCTCGATCTCAGTACTAAAAATTGCTTAGTTTGAGGGCAAATTTGAGTACTCAAAATTGCTTAGCAATTGCTTAGTTGCTTTTGTTAAGAAATTTGTTTCTTAGAATACTATCTTACAAGTTTCTTGCATGCAAAAATTTGCTGGGATACTGATATCCATCAGAACCTACTTCTTCATAGCTGCTGCACAATTTTCATTGCTACTTTGATAAGAAATGAGATGTTCAAATTGCTTAGCATTCCTCTATCCAGTACTGGAATTGCTTAAGTTTTTGTCTTGTCGAGTACTGACTTGCTTATAAAGCAGTTGCTTATAAAAAGAAATGCGTGTAGTACTTCTCCTGATAAGTGGGAAACCACGCAACAGGCCCTGTGAGATTCAGAGTTAAGTGTATGGACAATCATAAATTAATATTGATGAATATTTCTCCACTATATGCAGTACGATCAACATGTAAGTACCGAGCACTGTTTTAGGGAAAGGCCGAGATACAGACTTCGTACCCGTTTTAAGGTATTGGTTTATGTTTAAAGGACAAAGGGACCACTGTAGACTAATCGAAGCAACAACTACATTGATAGGCAAATAAGCTCACTATCTTCGTAAGGTATTGGTTTAGGTGCAAAGCACAAAGGGTCTACTGAATAGGTAGACTATTCAAGCAGTGCATTGGTAGTTGATAGGCATAAGCTTACTATCTTCTTAAGGTATTGGTTTATGTGCAATGCACGGAGGGCCTACTGAATAGGTAGACTTATTGAAGAAATACATTGATAGTTGATAGGAAAATACGCTTAATAACTTCGTAAGGTATTAGTTTATGTGAAAAGCACAGAGGGCCCACTGAATAGGTAGACTAATTGAAGCAGTGTATTGATGGTTGATAGGCAAATACGCTTAATAACTTCGTAAGGTATTGGTTTAGGTGCAAATTATAAAGGTCAACTGAAAAGCTAAGCAAATCCAACAAAAGCTAAAGCAACCCTGGGTTTTTCCTGTTAGTTTGATCACAATACCTGATTACTTTTGCCTAGAGCTACAGAAAGCCAGAAGATTCTCTACTCGCCCTTGATACGACGGCTCTGAGGGAGGGCTTGAACCCCCGACCTCTTCAACTAATGTTGAATGATCAAGCAGAGTATTCATAGAGTATTAGACTCTCCTTCTCTTCAACAAATCGCTTTCCCGTACTTAGAATGATTAAAGATGGTGTTTTTTCGTAATTTTTGGTTTCGCTTTCGTTTTAGTTGTGCAGTCAAAAAGGTTTCATTTGTGAAATATGCAATAGTCAGAAGATTATCTATCCGTTTGAAGTTGCCACGACATTTCAGGTAGACTTTTCTCCCTTCAATTTCTCTTGTTCTTGTCTTATTTTCAATGCTTTCTTTGCATCTTTCTACTGAGCTTGGTATGTTTCACTTGATCTATTAGACGTAGAAGTAAGTTCCTGCAGAATTGGGAAAAGATAAATAGATAGTACGGTCGACCCTGCTCATACGATCACCAAAGGGCCAAAAAAATGGCATGGGGATACCATTAGTAAAGTGGAGGATATTCAGTACTGTGGAGGATGCCATTAGGATTGTTGGTATTAACTTAACATTACTGATGATATCCCCCACAGTACTGGACGTCTTCGACGGTACTAATGGGATCCAATTACATTACTGATGCTAAACCCCCACAGTGTTTAATGTCCTCCACTTTACTGATGGTACCCCTCCACATAGCACTGGATGGTATCCCAAAAGTACTAATGTTATTCCTCTGCAGTACCGATTTTATCCTCCAAATTGCGGAATATCCCAACTTCACTAATGGGATTCTTCCACAGTACCGAACTTCCCAAACGGTACTGTTGCCCCCCCCCCCCTGCAATACTAAACACCCTTCACACTACTGCACATCCTCAATAGTAGTGATGGTATCCTTTCGAAGTGCTAAACATCCTCCAAAGTACTGATGGTTTTCTTTACAGCACTAATAGTATCCTTCTGAAGTACTGATGGTAAAGGACATCCTCCAAGGTATAGGACATCCTCCACAGTACAGAACCCCCCCTACAGTAGTGAACACCCTCAAAAGTATTACACAGATGTTCTCAAGAGTACTAATAATCGACATTAAGTATAAAGTTATCTTTACTTTTCAGTGTCATCGTTGTCTGTCGCTTTTTCACAAGAAATGCAAGAAAGACCGGAGGTGTACGAAGTGCTTACGTCTTCAGTTTAGAAAGAAGAAGGAAGACAGTTGTATCGACTGGCCGAGTGACGTCATATCTAACATGATCAAGTAATGATGCAAGAATAAAAAAGAAAGTAAGATAATTTTTTCTAATTTTAATCAATTCGAGTTTCGTGGCCCGTTAAGAATTTAGGCACATTTTAAGGGATATTCCTCCAGGCACCAAGGGCATTAGGATGATATGCGTGTAGTTATCCGATTCCTTGCCTATCCTTGCTCTATTAGCATATCTTTTATCTGCCTCTTTCTCTTTGTACTTTGCTGCCTGTCTGTGATTCACACTCGTCTTTATGAAAAAGCTATCTCTTGCATTTCATACCCATTTATTTGGGATTTGACAGAAAATTGTGCCAAAGTTCAAAAACCTATTTGAGCAGCACATCTCCATTGTTTGCGAGATGGGACAAGAATAACCCATAGTTAAAAAGGTTTTGACCCAGGGGCATTTCAACCCCTTCAAACCGTACGAGATTTTTTCAAGAACAAAAGGATTCCTAAAGATATGCAAGGGATTTTCATTAGAGCAATAGGACTTTCAAGAAAGTTGTATGAGAATTCGAGGGAGTGATTTGTCACTCTGTTTCGACAATGATATCTTCTTCAGTAACTTTCTTGATTGTTTTGATAAATTTGTTGATAATGATTGTAAATTCCAAATCATTGTATCCTTCAATTCCTATTCCTGCAAGTAAAATAATATTCATAAAAGAGCAAATTTACCTAATAAGTTATTCAAGAGACGAGAGAAGAATACACCATGCTTATTAAACGTTTCGACTAAACTTCCTCTGTTTCTTCTTATTGTTTACTAGGTAAATATCCCCAAGACTTGAAGTATTTACATTTTTCTCGAATGTGCATAAAAGTCATTTCAAGTGGAAATTCACGCTTTTTGATAAGAAACGCCTTTATAAGGAATCTGAGACTGAGATTTGAGAATGATTTGAGAATGATTTAGAACAATGTTTTTAAAATTTACGTTTTTATATCATCAATTACTCAAAACTGTTTATCTCTCACGAGGAAACACTTTATAGCGACGCCCTGCTAAACACATTTCTTGAAAAGTTCTATAACATACCTTTCAACTTTTTGTATACCCTAAATGAATAATCGTAAGATTTAATTTAAGTCACGCTCTGATGATAGGATTATCTGAAGAGGCATTAGTGTGCTAAAATTGTATATATTTCTAGGAATGTAAAAAAATCCTCACATTTCCCTCGACTTTTTGGCTATTTCAAATCTGTTTAATATTATATATAAAACTAGATATAGAGAATGAAAAAATACAATGAGAAATACAAGGTGGGCTGTTTAACTTCATCGAGAATCAAGTTTGACAATAAGGATCTCTGAATCTCAACTTAAAGTTATGGTTTATTATAAAAAGCGTGTATATCTTTATTGTAATTATTATCATTGTATGATATATTTCATTGTTTATCCTTTATTTGGTAAAAATGATACTCAAGAATTTTGAATAAAAGAGCAAAATTTGCAAATCAAGTTTTTAATCCGAGTTCTTCTGAGAAAACTTTAATGAGAAGAGTTTAAATGGAAATTTAATGGATAGGGATAAGGACATTTTAAGGGAAAGGAGGGCAAACTTAAAGAAATATTTCCTTGAAACGGTGGAAGAAAACACGAGGGAGAAAGCACAGATACGTTCTCCATACAGATACAGTCCGTAAACACTGAAAACTCTATATCGATTCCGTTTAGATTCGTATCATTTCCATTTCATGGAATGCTTATAAATGCCATGGTTTGTGGTAAAAGTTGGCCAGAAATAAATGCTGTAATAGCATTAGTAAATCACAAAAATAGATTTCCTTAAAAATCAGGCAAAAAATAGGAAAATTTCTGATAGTTAGACCATGGTTTTTGGTCAAAATTGGCCAAAAACGAATGTTTCCAAACAGGCTTTTAATCCCCTCAGGACTGTTTAGGGAGCAATTTAAGGCTATAAAAGCCTGAAAATAAATAGAATCACAACAAACTTCCCTTCAAGATCAGGTGAAAATTGGGAAAAAGCCTGATGGCTAGCCCATGATTTTTGTCAAATTGGCCAAAAAGAAGTGGTTCAAATAGGCTTTTTGAAAGAGAAAGCACTGGTTGAAAACCCTGCAGTGTACTCATCGAATTTCCTGTTGTTGCTGTTGCTAGAAATGGCGGACGATTTGACGCTGACCGAGTAACTAGATAGCCGTTTGAAGAAGTTCTTTGAAGAATGGAGAAACTAAAAAGGGTGGTGGCCTCAATTAGCTCTCTATCGAGTAGAGTAGATCTATTCAACATTTCCACATTTCCTGTTTCATTTTGCAGTTTCAGTTTTACGTTTAAACTTGTTTGCAAGTTTAGTGATCTGAACCTCATCAGTGTGATGCCCATTATGGGCTTCACTGATTAACCAGCTAGATGTAGATGTAGATGATGGGCCTGAGGAATGAACTTTCCAGCTCAACAAAGGATGAGTTTCTTCACATTTCGAAATTAGATATTCGATTGGGAGCGTCAGTGAAGATCAAATTTCCAACGGGGAATTTCAGCCTAGCCTTTGATTATAGAACCTAGGCCGGTCGAAGATGACAGCAGAGAACTTTAGTATTAGAATTCTTAAAGCTTTGACAAATTCCTCAACTCAAAGAACGTTCAAAATGAAATGGTAGATTCTAATTTGTTGGAAAGGAAGTCTGGAGTAGCAAAAACTCTTCTGAGAAGAAGGGTCCGGCGGTCAGGTAAATAGTACACTCATAATAGTTTTATTATATGATAGGCCTAGAAATTTTAGGAAAAGCACACAAGTCATTCAACCCTTGATCAGAGTCGCTGGTTCGAAACCACTTTTGAGGAGCGGGGAAGCTCTTCAAAAACATTTCATTAACTCTTTGCATAAGCTTTAACAACTTTCTTGAAGGACTTCCTCAGGGTCTTGTCGATTGAGGACTTGAATGGGAAGGCCTTTAAACGCTCGAGTGAAACCAAGTTATCAAAAAAAATGAGCGACACGAAATCTACCCAATTTACGAAATCTACGCAACCGTGAGTCCAAATGAAATTTATGTGTACAACAGGCCCAATATGGCTCCCTTACTGGACCTAAATCTTATTTGGAAACCTTATTTTTATTCAAATTTGAACCAAAAATATGGGCTAACGTAATGCTTTTTCCAATTCTTGGCTGATTTTATTTTTTAGATTTAACTTGGTGTTGGAGCAGAAAACTATGGTTACATGATTGGGCAAGTACTTACAATTGAGCAAAACCATTCAAGTCCTCATCCAAAGTTTCCTGAGAAGAATATCAAGAAAAGAACTGAAGAGAAAATTTTTAGAGACAGGATGAGTAAATTTGAAGAAAAGAAGGGTAAGGACCTTTTTCTTGACACAATGGAAAAACATTTGAGGAAGAAAGCACTTTTAACACATATTGCATAAATTTCATAAACTCTGTAAATGCTATAACCTTCGTAAATAGCGTTTGAATTCGTATGATTTCGATAAAGTGCATGAATTTGTTTAAATGCCATGGTTTTTGGTAAAAGTTCAAGAGAAAAAATTGTATAGGAAATATTTCTTCGTAAGAAAGGAATCGCAAGGCAAGACTTTTGGTTTCTAAGTTTTAAATGTTTGGTCAAAATGATGCAAAAGTAATACCTCTCTCTTGGATGGGCAATTGGCCAAGTGGACAAGTTGGCTTTAGTTGTTCAGACCGTTGTTCAAATCTTCGCAAGGAAAGATTTTTGATTTCTATGATAAATGATGGTTCGCAAAAACAATCAAAAGTAATACCTCTTTCATCAAGAAAGCTTGGATGGCCAAGTGGTCTTAGCTTTTGGCTAGATTTATTTCGACCGTAGTTCGATTCCTCGTAAAGTAAGAAATTTCATTTCTATTATTTACATTATTTGGTACAAATGATATAAAATTAATACCTCTCTCATCATGAAAGCTCAGGTGGCCAAATAGACTTAGCCAATGGCTTTAGTTGTCAAGACCTTAGTTCAATTCTTTGTAAGGGAAGACATTTGATTTCTGTTTTATAACGGTTGGTGAAAATGATGCAAAAGTAATACCTCTATGTGGATTGAAGCTTGTATGGCCAAGTGAACTAGGCTAACGTAAGACTTTTTCGTTTTTAAGATTTACATTATTTGGTGAAAATGATATAAAAATAATACCTCAACATCAAAAGCTTGGATAGCCGAGTGGGCTAAGCCAAGTGCATAAGATGTTCGTACCATAGTTCGATTCCTCTTAAAGTATGACTTTTGATTTTTAAGATTTAGGATGTTTTGTAAAAATGAAAGAAAAGTAGTACAACTACACCTAGGAATGTTTAAAGCCACGCAAGTCTTCTTGGTTAGAGAGGTATCACTTTTGTATCATTTTTATCAAGCATTATAAACCTTAGAAATGAAAAAGTAATTCCTCTCTCGTCAAGAAAGCTTGGATGGCCTAGTGGACTAAGCCAAGGCCCTAAAATGTTCAGACCAAAGTTTGACTCCTCGTTAGATAAGACTTTTAATTTCTGGGAATTATGTTTGGTAAAAGTGATACAAAAGTAATACCTCTCTCGTAATGACAACTCGGGTGGCCAAGTGGTCTGAGCCAAGGCTTTCGATGTTTGGACTGTAGTTCGATTCCTTGTAAGGTAAGAGTTTTAATTTCTGAGAATTATGTTTGGTAAAAGCGATACAAAAGTAATACCTCTCCTATCAAGAAAGCTTGGATGGCCAAGCGGACTGAGCTATAGGATTTAGATGATCCAACCGCTGTTCGATTCTTCGTAAGGTAAGACTTTTGACTTCTAAGATTTATAATGTTTGGTAAAAGTGATACAAAAATAATACCTCTCCTATCAAGAAAGCTTGGATAGCCAAGCGGACTGAGCTATGGGATTTAGATGATCCAACCGCTGTTCGATTCTTCGTAAGGTAAGACTTTTGATTTCTAAGATTTATAATGTTTTGTAAAAGCGATACAAAAGTAATACCTCTCCTATCAAGAAAGCTTGGATAGCCAAGCGGACTGAGCTATGGGATTTAGATGATCCAACCGCTGTTCGATTCTTCGTAAGGTAAGACTTTTGATTTCTAAACTCTGAATAAAAGTGACATCAACTTAAAACCTATTCTGTCGGTGAGCTCCGGGTGGTGTGCAGGCAGAGTGCTTGTATCACAGTCGAAGGGTCGAGGGTTCGATCCTGAGATATACCTGGAGTGAACCAATCCCCTGGCGACATTCCAAGAAGTGGCGTTGGCTCCACAGGAATTGTCAAGAGGGGCGTCAGGGGTTGGGGGTCTCCCCTGGCGGTTTCCTGAGAGCAGAACTAGGGGATCTTGAACAAATTTTGAAAATAAATTTTGAAAACAAGTTTTGAAAACAAATTTTGAAAACAAATTTTGAAAATAGACGAAATTAACTGAAAGAATAAACTAAACGAACTAACTTTCTTTAGTTTCTATAATTTTCTTCTATATTTGTTTGTTTCTCTCATTTCTAGTATACAAAAGTTTTAAGAAACAAAGAAAAGTTAGTTTAGTTTGCTTGTTTATAAATGAACGAACTACACTATTTAACAGAGAAACTTACTTGAAACTGAATAAACTCACTTTTCTTTGTTTCTCAAAACTTTCGTATACTAGAAATGAGAGAAACAAACAAATATATAAGAAACTTATACAACGAAAGAAAGTTAGTTCGTTTAGTTTATTCTTTCAGTTAATTTCGTCTATTTTCAAAATTTATTTTCAAAATTTATTTTCAAAATTTATTTTCAAAATTTGTTCAAGAGCCCCTAGTTCTGCTCTCAGGAAACCGCCAGGGGAGACCCCCAACCCCTGACGCCCCTCTTGACAATTCCTGTGGAGCCAACGCCACTTCTTGGAATGTCGCCAGGGGATTGGTTCACTCCAGGTATATCTCAGGATCGAACCCTCGACCCTTCGACTGTGATACAAGCACTCTGCCTGCACACCACCCGGAGCTCACCGACAGAATAGGTTTTAAGTTGATGTCACTTTTATTCAGAGTTTAGAAATCAAAGTCTTACCTTACGAAGAATCGAACAGCGGTTGGATCATCTAAATCCCATTGCTCAATCCGCTTGGCCATCCAAGTTTTCTTGATAGGAGAGGTATTACTTTTTTATCGCTTTTACCAAACATTATAAATCTTAGAAATCAAAAGTCTTACCTTACGAAGAATCGAACAGCGGTTGGATCATCTAAATCCCATTGCTCAATCCGCTTGGCCATCCAAGCTATCTTGATAGGAGAGGTATTACTTTTGTATCGCTTTTACCAAACATTATAAATCTTAGAAATGAAGAGTCTCACCTTACGATCATTCGAGCTACGGTTCGAACATCTAAAGTCCTTGGTTTAGTCCACTCAGCCATCCATCATTTCAAAAGTTAACCATGGAATAATTTTAAGGAAAAACTATGGGCTTTTTTCCATTATTTTGCTGATTTATAAGGAACTATTTCAGCAAGTTTTTGGGTTTTCTGAGCTTATTGTAGTAAATTAATTTAAACCATAATACACTCCCTTAACAGTCCTAGGTTGAAAAAAAGGCTCTAGCGAACAATTAACTATGGGCAGATGTTGAGAAAAAACCATGGGCTAACCATCATGCTTTTTTCAAATTTTTTCCTGATTTTAAAGGAAATTATTTTGGTCATTTTCTGCGTTTTCTAAGGCAATTATACCCTTATATTGCTCCCTGAACAGTTCTCAGTGGTTTAGAAGCCGATTTGTCATTTTCTGAAAT
Source organism: Pelagia noctiluca (assembly GCA_963924455.1). Lineage (NCBI taxonomy): Eukaryota > Metazoa > Cnidaria > Scyphozoa > Semaeostomeae > Pelagiidae > Pelagia > Pelagia noctiluca. The sequence continues at coordinate 13,751,639 of OZ004327.1, read as the reverse complement.
TATTTTGGTCATTTTCTGCGTTTTCTAAGGCAATTATACCCTTATATTGCTCCCTGAACAGTTCTCAGTGATTTAGAAGCCGATTTGTCATTTTCTGAAATTATTTTGGTCATTTTCTGCGTTTTCTAAGGCAATTATACCCTAATACTGCTTCCTGAACAGTTCTCAGTGGTTTAGAAGCCGATTTGAAACCATTGATTTTGATAGAATTTTGACCAAAAACCATGGGCTAACCATCATGCTTTTTTCAAATTTTTGCCTGTTTTTCAAGGAAATTTCTTTGTTAATTTTCTGCGTTTTCTAGAGCTATTATACCCTAACTTTGCTCCTTGAACAGATCTCAGTGGTTTAGGAGCCGATTTGAAACCATTGATTTTTGTAGAATATTGACCAAAAACCATGGGCTAACCATCATGCTTTTTTCAGATTTTTGCCTATTTTTCAAGGAAATTTCTTTGTTAATTTTCTGCGTTTTCTAGAGCTATTATACCCTAACTTTGCTCCCAGTTCTCAGTGGTTTGGAAGCCAATTTGAAACCAATGATTTTGGTAGAATTTTGACCAAAAACCATGGGCTAACCATCATGCTTTTTTCAAATTTTTGCCTGTTTTTCAAGGAAATTTCTTTGTTATTTTTCTGCGTTTTCTAGGGCTATTATACCCTAACATTGCTCCCTGAACAGTTCTCAGTGGTCTAGAAGCCGATTTGAAACCATTGATTTTGATAGAATGTTGACTGAAACCATGAGCTAACAATCATGCTTTTTTCAAATTTTTGCCCAGTTTTGAAGGAGTTTTTTTGGTAGATTTCTGCGTTTTATAAGGCTATTATACCCTAATATTGCTACCTGAACAGTTCTCAGTGGTTTAGAAGCCGATTTGAAACCATTGATTTTGGTAGAATATTGACCAAAAACCATGGGCTAACCATCATGCTTTTTTCAGATTTTTGCCTATTTTTCAAGGAAATTTCTTTGTTAATTTTCTGCGTTTTCTAGAGCTATTATACCCTAACTTTGCTCCCAGTTCTCAGTGGTTTGGAAGCCAATTTGAAACCAATGATTTTGGTAGAATTTTGACCAAAAACCATGGGCTAACCATCATGCTTTTTTCAAATTTTTGCCTGTTTTTCAAGGAAATTTCTTTGTTATTTTTCTGCGTTTTCTAGGGCTATTATACCCTAACATTGCTCCCTGAACAGTTCTCAGTGGTCTAGAAGCCGATTTGAAACCATTGATTTTGATAGAATGTTGACTGAAACCATGAGCTAACAATCATGCTTTTTTCAAATTTTTGCCTAGTTTTGAAGGAGTTTTTTTGGTAGATTTCTGCGTTTTATAAGGCTATTATACCCTAATATTGCTACCTGAACAGTTCTCAGTGGTTTAGAAGCCGATTTGAAACCATTGATTTTGGTAGAATATTGACCAAAAACCATCATGCTTTTTTCAAATTTTTGCCTGATTTTGAAGGAAATTTTTTTGGTAGATTTCTGCGTTTTCTAGGGCTATTATACCTTAACATTGCTCCCTGAACAGTTCTCAGTGGTTTAGAAGCCGATTTGAAACCATTCATATTGATAGAATATTGACCAAAAACCATGGGCTAACCATCATGTTTTTTTCAAATTTTTGCCTGTTTATCAAGGAAATTTCTTTGTTAATTTTCTGCGTTTTCTAGAGCTATTATACCCTAACTTTGCTCCTTGAACAGATCTCAGTGGTTTAGAAGCCGATTTGAAACCATTGATTTTTGTAGAATATTGACCAAAAACCATGGGCTAACCATCATGCTTTTTTCAAATTTTTGCCTGTTTTTCAAGGAAATTTCTTTGTTAATTTTCTGCGTTTTCTAGAGCTATTATACCCTAACTTTGCTCCCAGTTCTCAGTGGTTTGGAAGCCAATTTGAAACCAATGATTTTGGTAGAATTTTGACCAAAAACCATGGGCTAACCATCATGCTTTTTTCAAATTTTTGCCTGTTTTTCAAGGAAATTTCTTTGTTATTTTTCTGCGTTTTCTAGGGCTATTATACCCTAACATTGCTCCCTGAACAGTTCTCAGTGGTCTAGAAGCCGATTTGAAACCATTGATTTTGATAGAATGTTGACTGAAACCATGAGCTAACAATCATGCTTTTTTCAAATTTTTGCCCAGTTTTGAAGGAGTTTTTTTGGTAGATTTCTGCGTTTTATAAGGCTATTATACCCTAATATTGCTACCTGAACAGTTCTCAGTGGTTTAGAAGCCGATTTGAAACCATTGATTTTGGTAGAATATTGACCAAAAACCATGGGCTAACCATCATGCTTTTTTCAGATTTTTGCCTATTTTTCAAGGAAATTTCTTTGTTAATTTTCTGCGTTTTCTAGAGCTATTATACCCTAACTTTGCTCCCAGTTCTCAGTGGTTTGGAAGCCAATTTGAAACCAATGATTTTGGTAGAATTTTGACCAAAAACCATGGGCTAACCATCATGCTTTTTTCAAATTTTTGCCTGTTTTTCAAGGAAATTTCTTTGTTATTTTTCTGCGTTTTCTAGGGCTATTATACCCTAACATTGCTCCCTGAACAGTTCTCAGTGGTCTAGAAGCCGATTTGAAACCATTGATTTTGATAGAATGTTGACTGAAACCATGAGCTAACAATCATGCTTTTTTCAAATTTTTGCCTAGTTTTGAAGGAGTTTTTTTGGTAGATTTCTGCGTTTTATAAGGCTATTATACCCTAATATTGCTACCTGAACAGTTCTCAGTGGTTTAGAAGCCGATTTGAAACCATTGATTTTGGTAGAATATTGACCAAAAACCATCATGCTTTTTTCAAATTTTTGCCTGATTTTGAAGGAAATTTTTTTGGTAGATTTCTGCGTTTTCTAGGGCTATTATACCTTAACATTGCTCCCTGAACAGTTCTCAGTGGTTTAGAAGCCGATTTGAAACCATTCATATTGATAGAATATTGACCAAAAACCATGGGCTAACCATCATGTTTTTTTCAAATTTTTGCCTGTTTATCAAGGAAATTTCTTTGTTAATTTTCTGCGTTTTCTAGAGCTATTATACCCTAACTTTGCTCCTTGAACAGATCTCAGTGGTTTAGAAGCCGATTTGAAACCATTGATTTTTGTAGAATATTGACCAAAAACCATGGGCTAACCATCATGCTTTTTTCAAATTTTTGCCTATTTTTCAAGGAAATTTCTTTGTTAATTTTCTGCGTTTTCTAGAGCTATTATACCCTAACTTTGCTCCCAGTTCTCAGTGGTTTGGAAGCCAATTTGAAACCAATGATTTTGGTAGAATTTTGACCAAAAACCATGGGCTAACCATCATGCTTTTTTCAAATTTTTGCCTGTTTTTCAAGGAAATTTCTTTGTTATTTTTCTGCGTTTTCTAGGGCTATTATACCCTAACATTGCTCCCTGAACAGTTCTCAGTGGTCTAGAAGCCGATTTGAAACCATTGATTTTGATAGAATGTTGACTGAAACCATGAGCTAACAATCATGCTTTTTTCAAATTTTTGCCTAGTTTTGAAGGAGTTTTTTTGGTAGATTTCTGCGTTTTATAAGGCTATTATACCCTAATATTGCTACCTGAACAGTTCTCAGTGGTTTAGAAGCCGATTTGAAACCATTGATTTTGGTAGAATATTGACCAAAAACCATCATGCTTTTTTCAAATTTTTGCCTGATTTTGAAGGAAATTTTTTTGGTAGATTTCTGCGTTTTCTAGGGCTATTATACCTTAACATTGCTCCCTGAACAGTTCTCAGTGGTTTAGAAGCCGATTTGAAACCATTCATATTGATAGAATATTGACCAAAAACCATGGGCTAACCATCATGTTTTTTTCAAATTTTTGCCTGTTTATCAAGGAAATTTCTTTGTTAATTTTCTGCGTTTTCTAGAGCTATTATACCCTAACTTTGCTCCTTGAACAGATCTCAGTGGTTTAGAAGCCGATTTGAAACCATTGATTTTTGTAGAATATTGACCAAAAACCATGGGCTAACCATCATGCTTTTTTCAAATTTTTGCCTGTTTTTCAAGGAAATTTCTTTGTTAATTTTCTGCGTTTTCTAGAGCTATTATACCCTAACTTTGCTCCTTGAACAGATCTCAGTGGTTTAGGAGCCGATGTGAAACCATTGATTTTTGTAGAATATTGACCAAAAACCATGGGCTAGCCATCATGCTTTTTTCAAATTTTTGCCTATTTTTCAAGGAAATTTCTTTGTTAATTTTCTGCGTTTTCTAGAGCTATTATACCCTAACTTTGCTCCTTGAACAGATCTCAGTGGTTTAGGAGCCGATTTGAAACCATTGATTTTTGTAGAATATTGACTAAAAACCATGGGCTAACCATCATGCTTTTTTCAAATTTTTGCCTATTTTTCAAGGAAATTTCTTTGTTAATTTTCTGCGTTTTCTAGAGCTATTATACCCTAACTTTGCTCCCAGTTCTCAGTGGTTTGGAAGCCAATTTGAAACCAATGATTTTGGTAGAATTTTGACCAAAAACCATGGGCTAACCATCATGCTTTTTTCAAATTTTTGCCTGTTTTTCAAGGAAATTTCTTTGTTATTTTTCTGCGTTTTCTAGGGCTATTATACCCTAACATTGCTCCCTGAACAGTTCTCAGTGGTCTAGAAGCCGATTTGAAACCATTGATTTTGATAGAATGTTGACTGAAACCATGAGCTAACAATCATGCTTTTTTCAAATTTTTGCCTAGTTTTGAATGAGTTTTTTTGGTAGATTTCTGCGTTTTATAAGGCTATTATACCCTAATATTGCTACCTGAACAGTTCTCAGTGGTTTAGAAGCCGATTTGAAATCATTGATTTTGGTAGAATATTGACCAAAAACCATGGGCTAACCATCATGCTTTTTTCAAATTTTTTCCTGATTTGGAAGGAAATTTTTTTGGTCATTTTCTGCGTTTTATAAGGCTACTATTCTCTAATATTGCTTCCTGAACAGTTCTCAGTGGTTTAAAAGCCGATTTGAAACCATTGATTTTGGTAGAATATTGACCAAAAACTATGGGCTAACCATCATGCTTTTTTCAAATTTTTGCCTGATTTGAAGGACATTGTTTTGGTAATTTTCTGCGTTTTATAAGGCTACTATTCTCTAATATTGCCCCGTGAACAGTTCTCAGTGGTTTAAAAGCCGATTTGAAACCATTGATTTTGGTAGAATATTGAACAAAAACCATGGGCTAACCATCATGCTTTTTTCAAATTTTTGCCTGATTTTGAAGGAAATTATTTTGGTCGTTTTCTGCGTTTTATAAGGCTACTATTCCCTAATATTGCTCCCTGAACAGTTCTCAGTGGTTTAAAAGCCGATTTGAAACCATTGATTTTGGTAGAATATTGACCAAAAACTATGGGCTAACCATCATGCTTTTTTCAAATTTTTGCCTGATTTGAAGGACATTGTTTTGGTAATTTTCTGCGTTTTATAAGGCTACTATTCTCTAATATTGCCCCGTGAACAGTTCTCAGTGGTTTAAAAGCCGATTTGAAATCATTGATTTTGGTAGAATATTGAACAAAAACCATGGGCTAACCATCATGCTTTTTTCAAATTTTTGCCTGATTTGAAGGACATTGTTTTGGTAATTTTCTGCGTTTTATAAGGCTACTATTCCCTAATATTGCTCCCTGAACAGTTCTCAGTGGTTTAAAAGCCGATTTGAAACCATTGATTTTGGAAGAATATTGACCAAAAACTATGGGCTAACCATCATGCTTTTTTCAAATTTTTGCCTGATTTGAAGGACATTGTTTTGGTAATTTTCTGCGTTTTATAAGGCTACTATTCTCTAATATTGCCCCGTGAACAGTTCTCAGTGGTTTAAAAGCCGATTTGAAACCATTGATTTTGGTAGAATATTGAACAAAAACCATGGGCTAACCATCATGCTTTTTTCAAATTTTTGCCTGATTTTGAAGGAAATTATTTTGGTCGTTTTCTGCGTTTTCTAAAGCTATTATACCCTAAAATTGCTCCCTGAACAGTTCTCAGTGGTTTAAAAGCCGATTTGAAACCATTGATTTTGGTAGAATATTGAACAAAAACCATGGGCTAACCATCATGCTTTTTTCAAATTTTTGCCTGATTTTGAAGGAAATTTTTTTGGTCATTTTCTGCGTGTTATAAGGCTATTATACCCTAATATTGTGCTTCCTGAACAGTTCTCAGTGGTTTAAAAGCCGATTTGAAACCATTTATTTTGGTAGAATATTGACCAAAAACTATGGGCTAACCATCATGCTTTTTTCAAATTTTTGCCTGATTTGAAGGACATTGTTTTGGTAATTTTCTGCGTTTTATAAGGCTACTATTCTCTAATATTGCCCCGTGAACAGTTCTCAGTGGTTTGGAAGCCAATTTGAAACCATTTATTTTGGTAGAATATTGACCAAAAACTATGGGCTAACCATCATGCTTTTTTCAAATTTTTGCCTGATTTTGAAGGAAATTTTTTTGGTCATTTTCTGCGTGTTATAAGGCTATTATACCCTAATATTGTGCTTCCTGAACAGTTCTCAGTGGTTTAAAAGCCGATTTGAAACCATTTATTTTGGTAGAATATTGACCAAAAACTATGGGCTAACCATCATGCTTTTTTCAAATTTTTGCCTGATTTGAAGGACATTGTTTTGGTAATTTTCTGCGTTTTATAAGGCTACTATTCTCTAATATTGCCCCGTGAACAGTTCTCAGTGGTTTGGAAGCCAATTTGAAACCATTTATTTTGGTAGAATATTGACCAAAAACTATGGGCTAACCATCATGCTTTTTTCAAATTTTTGCCTGATTTTGAAGGAAATTACTTTGGTCATTTTCTGTGTTTTCTAGGGCTATTATATCTTAACATTGCTCCCTAAGTCCCTGGAGAGTTCTCAGTGGTTTAAGAGCCGATTTCAAACCATTTATATTGGTAGAATATTGACCAAAAACCATGGGCTTATTATCATGCTTTTTCAAATTTTCGCCTTATTTTGAAGGAAATTTGTATTGTAATTTAAAGGTATTATACACTTGTAAAATTGTTACCTGAAAAGTCCTTTAAAAGCCTAATTTGAAACATCCTTTTTCGGCTATTCTAAGTGAAACAACCACAAGATGACCATCAGGCTTTTTTCAAAATTTCTACCGGATTTTGAAGAAAAAAAGTTTTGTGATTTAGATTTTAAGTGTTTTTTACTAATTTCTATTTTCATTAATTGATTTTGAAGAAACTTGGGAACAATCGATGACTGTGTGGGATGTTGTTGTTGCTTTTAAAAGCATTAAAAGCATGCGTCAAAGCCAGTCCAATTACAAATACAAGTGGCTTGAGGGTTTACCCGGTGGACTGGTTTTAAAGCATGCGAAAAAATCTTTACGCTTATTGTTGTTGTGTTGCTTTGTTATGGAGAAGGAACTAACTGTCGTGTCATCAACTTCTGGAAAGTAATACCTAATGGATTCTTCAATAAATCGTCAATCGCTGATATCTGTATGATCGCTATTTATCAGATGCTAGCTGTATTATTTGATTCTATCCAGTTATTTTATTTGGTTTCAATCAACTAAATCCCCTACTACTAACCGTCAATCAAGAAGGAAGGAAATTTAGGCCTATCTTGATGTGACTCATCTTATATTTGATATAATAGTTACAATTTGACGACCTATCAACAGAACTTCATAAATGACCTCATATCAAAAAGGGACGTTTGCTGCCTTTAAGGGTTTTATCAAAGGAAAGAAAGAAGTAATCAGTCTTGCAACGCTCGGTCAAATTGGAAAAGAAAACAAGAGTTCTGCTTCTGACGAGAGAAATAATCAACAACACTTTGACTTTGATTCAGACCAAGAAATGAAGACATTCTGGTTCAAAAATAATACTGAACCTGAGCAAGAATCATGGCTTCCTGGATTGGTTAGTTTACTTTGGTCGGTAGAGTCATTAGGCAGACCAGATGACGACATTAGTGGCCAGATGACAATAGTGGCCCAGTGTGGGGATGGCCGAGTGATTAGATCACTTGACCCTTGTTCAAAGGGTCCCGGGTTCAAAATCACCTTCAGACCTGTCATAAAGTGTGAGGAGGGAATTAGCCAGCTCTCTGTAATTCCAGGCAAAAAGGCTAAAGGAATCACCAGGTGTGGTCACATCGAGAGGAAGGACCAGGGTCACACTGCTCGATTAGTCTACCTAATCAGTGGGCCCTTTGTCCTTAGCTCATAAACCCATACCCTGCAAATATATCCTAGTATAAATCACAATAAGATTGCAAATAACTTTTTTGCACGTTAATGGGAAATACCTTGTTTTAATAAGTCTCCGTGGGATAGATTTTTTGGATTGTACCTCCCTCCTCCCTTGAAGATACATACCACACTCCTGCTAGAATATTGACTAACCTATCAATCAGTTGATTGATCAATCAATCAGTCTTTGGCAGATTGCCTGATTAGCTGACTGATTGGTCAATGGATTACTCAATGTTTAAACACAGCCTCTCCTATCATTGAGTCAACACCAGACCATAATTTGAAAGGTTCACAATCTCAAAAAATGTAAAACTTATTGATTAAATCCAATCACCACTGCACACCAACTAATCACTCACAGGACGATCAATCAATCAGTCAGGCAATCATCACCAAGGAACGTCTGTGTAGCACTGTGGATGGTGTCCAGGATACTCAGTGCTATGAAGGAAAACCACTAGATTTTTAGTTAGGATTTAGCAAGAATTTGCAGTATTTCCTTAAAGGATTTCGCAAATAAATTATGTAGAAGTAGAAGTAGATGACGTTATTATCTCGTCAACTCTTTGGGCATCTCTCTTTTTTTCAATAAGCAATTGGACTTTGATCCCAGCCTTCAAAGTTGCTTAAATATTTGGATTTTCAGCCCTCTTAGTTGCTAAAGGGTTGCTTAGGTTTTGAAGAATGAAAGAAAGACTTTTCCCTGTACGCCAAGCTGTTTAAATTGATGTTGTATTCATAGAATTTGAATTTATGTTGTACATAAAAACCTTTAAAATATAAAATACCCTTCAACAATGAAACATCATGGTTAAACATTGATATGCACTTTAAGCATAACTTGCTCAAGTGCTGAGTTGCTTAATTCATTTCAGCCCTGGAGTGGCTTATGGTCCGCCCTTCAGTAGCTTATTGTTTAGATCATTCCAACCAGTTGCTTATTGACGAGTTAATCATTGAAAATAGTGTAATTCATTCCATGGAGCCCTGGAGTTGCCTATTGTATTGCTCAATCAAGTACTGGTTGCTTATTAAAAAGTTATTTATTGAAAGAAGTGAATTGATTTTGAGTAAATGACTGATCGGTGTTTTGATTGATTAATCTCCTGATTATATCATAAACTTTTGCGGTTGAATGATTGATTGTGCTTCATTTTATTCCTAGACAAAGAAGCAAAGAATAATTGGATTTTTCACATTCCTGATAGCCGGCGTATTTTGTTTTACATTTGTGAGTATTGTGCATTTTAACGAGCATGACCTTTTTGGCAAAAAATAATGCTAAAAATATAACGTTAAACTTTCAAAACGTGCTTAAAGGTTACAGGTTTCCAAACCATCTAGATTTTTCATCCGTGCAAAACTTTGATATAGCCAGAAAAAATTGAATCATAGCAAAACATGGATTACTTATTAAGCTTTTTGTCTGACACTAAACAGAGTAATACCTCAGAAAGACAACAGGGTAAAAACCTGATGAATTATTCTACCGAGATTTGTATCGTTTCAGGCAAATCAGAAAAGAGGTAAATGATTGCTTCGGATTTTTCTGCCTACATCTACTTTTTGTATGGTCTTATCATCTGAGGAAAATCAAAGTGTGCTTCACTATATTTCTGAGCTTCTTTGGTATTGCTTTCTAATTAGAATCCTACCCGGTGTTGTAGTTTTTCCAGCTCACTAGCTCCCCAACTCACCAACTCTAATTGCTTAGGAAGTTGTAGATTTTCTAGTTTTATGTAAAACTATTACGTCACTAAACAATTGGAGTTGGGATTTGGGGAGTTGGGAAAACTGGGACACCAGAAGCCTACTATTTGAATGATTTTTATGATACTGGCATGTTTTCAGGCAGGAATGCTCACTCCATTTCTGATTGTGAAAGCGAGAAAATTTGCTCTTCTTTACACAATGGGAAGCTGCTTTACAGTAGGCAGGTAAAGATCCTTAAAAATTCTATCCATCAATTATTGATATAGAGATACCTTCCAGATTACTGTTTGGTCAATTCAGTATGTGACTGTGTCATAGTTTTACCAACTCACCAACTTCCTACTTTCCCCATGCTAATTAAAGAACTATTCAACAATAGATGTTTTTCAGCCATTGTTGAACCATTCTTAGATTTTCATGAGGACATTAGGAAGTTGGGAAGTTGGTAAAACTATGACACTGCAATATGTGATTGATTGTAATGAATTTCTGTCTATCATTCACCAGCTTATATACAGGATGCTCCTTTGTCTATGCAGTGCTGCAATACCTCTTTTTTCTAAAAAAATGCTTAAATCTTTCCTCCTAGGTATGGTATACATTCATAACACATGGTCTAACTTAGGAAATTATATTACCAAAAGTTGGCTACAACCATTCTCCTAATATGCCATCATCAGGTCTCGAACTTGGGTAGCCCACTAAATGCAGCAGACTGACCACTGTCCTGAACCACTGTCCTGAATTAATAAGATCATGTCTTAAATCACTGTTCTAAAATGCATTGTCTTATGAATTTACTTCTTCCTGCATATGAGATATGAATAATTTGATTTGTTATTTTGCAGTTTCTCGATATTATGGGGACCAATGGCGCATCTAAAACATTTGTGTTCTTATAAGAGACTTCCGTTCACGTTGGCATATTTTGGAACAATGTTTGCCACTCTATACTGCGCCCTTGTGGTGAGTCAATTATGGTTAAATAGTCTTTGATTGGCGCAGAACTTGAGAGTTGGGAGCCAACCTTGAGTCAATTGGTTATTTTTAGCATTTCATCCACTAGAAGGTTCAAGTTCTTTACTCACTATCTGCTTGAATAACAAAAATCTTTTTGGAAATAAGCCTAACAAATTAATCTATCTAGAAGCGGATCAATATTTGCCAATCAGAAATTTTTATATCCAGAGGTTGGCCAGTTTTGATCAGTATTCGGGTGTAACAATTTCTAGATGTAATTTTTGCCCACTACACAACTCTGAAGAGGGTCAGACGTGAGCCACTTCTGTTAATAATGATCAATTAGATTTCACTTTTGCATTTTTTGTCATTAAAATTCATGAGTATCAGATGCCATGCTTCAATTCCAATTTTCCTCGCCATCCTCAAGTTCTCTACTGATCAAAGACTGTTTCTAAATACTACTCTGATAAGATGCCAAGCTTTAGTAGTTATTATGTATCTGATTTTCCTCTCCCTTCTCAAGTTTTGTACTGATTAAAGACTTTTTTGACATACTACCCTAATAAGTGTCAGACATTAAGCTTGAGTATAGTTATATGTTTCACTACGCTTCAGATTTTTCATGCTATCCTCAAGTTCTGTACTGATCAAAGACTGTTCTCACGCACTACTCTAATAAGTGGCAGAAACAAGCTTGTAGCTAAACTGTGTTTCAGATCTTCCTGGCTATCCTAAAGCTGCGTCCAAGCCTGGTTCCAGGGACTTGCAAAGCCCTTTCATGTTGGAAAAATGTGATTTTGAATTATACTAATGATATCAACTTTTATTTTCTAATTCTTGTTTAAAAATTTGTTTCAGTTGAAGAAAACCCTTCTAACTTTAATTTTCGCTGTGGTTCAAATCATTGCTCTTGTTTGGTAAGATTTTAGTTGCTTTCCATTTGTTGTATTGGAATATAATAGACTATTTATTTTACAGGCTAGTGGGGAAAATCCCCATCAAGCCCTTAAGATTCCCCACAAGTTAGCTTAAGTTTCCTCGACAGTAAAGTGCCCTTTGCAAACAGGAGTAAAATCTATCTTTGCCTGGCTGTATTTATAGGACACAGTTATGCCTAACACTGTTTCTGTCAACAATTCAGCATTGAAATATTTCTGCTACCGTAATACCTATGACTTAAGAATTCAATATAGTGAATTTTTCAGCATATTATTTGGGTCATAGCTCCTAGTAAACTTGGTCGGTAACTAGCAAACATGCTAGCCTACAAAAGGCCGGAGACCTTACTTTCGGGACTTCTCATTTAACGTTCCTTCCAAAGGAAATTTGGGTCAGTTGTCTAGTTAACACCCCGGAACTTTCTGGGACTTTCTGAATGCATTGGTTTAAGTTTTGCCCATGGTAGGGCTCTACATTAAGCCCCAGTCGAACGACCCAATATTTCGCCCAACATTCCGCCCACGGTTTTCTGTGCTGTTAACATAAGGTCTTGGCACAAAGCAACATTCGAACCATACAAATCAACTAAATAATACTTGACAGTTTAGTATATTTCTAGATGCTAGGCTCTATAGAACAAAGATTCTTTATCAAAAACTTGATTATAACCAAGGGGTTTTTAATTCGAATTAGCAATTAGCCTGTATTCATCAACACAATGGTAATACTAAGATTTCGGTGCCGCTTTTGCCCTCCTTGTCTGAAGTCAACTGCGCATGTGTAAAGCCAACATTGTCGACTGAGTAGGCAAAAGAAGCCAACTTTTCAGCAAACATCAATCATCATGCTGGCCAAAATGTTGGTCGAAATATTACGTCGTTTGACTGGGGCTTTAGCTGAAACAGCAGTCATTGAAACAGCAATCATTGAAACAGCTATCATTGAAATAGCAATCATTGAAATAGCAATCATTGAAATAGCAATCATTGAAACAGCAATCATTTCTCTTGATAAATTAATTTGTGTTATTATTTACAAGCAGTGTTTATATAAATTACTTACTAATGCCATTTGCCAGTTGGCTCCTTTTACGCCGGCATTTTCATTTACAAAATGATGTTTGTCTACCCGATCAGTTCGAGTTAGTTTTCCGACAACTTTCATTGAAAAATTTAGCCGTTCCTCTTCGCAAATCGGCTTTTGGCCTAAAATGCTTAACATATGATGTTGCTAAATTATGGAATGATCTTCTGGCTTCAGGGAAATCACCAAAATCTTGTGAAATTTTAAAAAACATGTCAACAATGCCAACACTGACAGCTGATTCTCTCTAATTTGTTTGAAAAAATTTTAATTTATTTTAAATTAGGTTAATTTGTTTTATATTAGGTAGTTTCGTTATTAGGATCCTCAATATGTATGTTTCCCTTAGTTTTACATTCATTTGCATGGCCCACTGTAAATCAGTCCTTGGACTGTTGTGGCTAAAGAATTTAATTAAAAAGAAATGAAGGAAATGACAATTTTCATCAAGAAGTAGCTAGGTAATTATGAATTTCAAAATGGTTTCATTTGTTTCAGGTATGTTATCAGCTACGTCCCAGGCGGAACAACTGGACTGAAATTCTTCTCGAAATTATGCGCATCTGTTTGTACTAAAACTGTTTCTAAAACTCTACCAATATAAGAAATACAATGCATTTAGGCCCTATCCACGGGATTCCGGATTCGTTTCGCATCGGATTCACATCCCAATCAGACATGAAAATTTGTTCTCTTCACACAATAGCGGATTCAGTTTTCAGCTCTGTTCCAATCCGGTTAAAATTACGTCACTAGGTCTATTGTGTAAAAAAGTGTTTCAAAGCAAATAACAAAACAGCCGAATCCACATGAGTCAAAAAGCGATGCGGTATGGTTAGTGATCCGATATGTACCACTTCCATAGCGGGACGATTTCACTCAACGAAAACAATACGGAGCGTAATAGACCCGACCAGTGTTTTGTGAACACAAGGCCTATCTGGTATAGAAGTAATCCGATACAGGGTAAATCCGGTATCATGTGAATGGGGCCTTAGTCTGTTCCGGGTGATTTTGCAGAGTTTCATCAATTTCATTAACAAACGTTTGGGATCCAATATAGACACTAAGGCTGGAGTTAAACTATACCGGATTGCTATCGGAGCGGAATGATTTTCACTCCGGATTGAAACTCGAGAGTGCAGTTACACTACGACGCTCCGCTCCTGCGCAATATCATTCCGCATTTCTAACTAGATTTTGAAAGAAAGTGTATTGGATTCATGTGATTACACGACAACGTTCCGTTACGTTACGGATTAACTCCGGAGTGATTTTCGTACAACCTCCAGAGCAGAGTGATTTTCATTTCGTTATGTATCGAATTGATGCAAAGTAGTGTAACTACAAACCCGGTCCGATACGAAAGTCACTCTGCTTCGAAATAAATCTGGTTTATTGTAACTACAGCCTAAGTGACTTTCTAAAAATCTTCGTCACGAATTGAAACGATTTTGAAAAGTATTCAAGGACCATTTTTAAAAGGACTTAACAATGATATACCACTTTTTTGGAAATGATTATTACATTGTGAATGAAACATGAATTGAACGGTGCTAAGATAAACCCCATTTCACGTTTATATTTCACAATTGTGGTAGATATTTAGCGTACCCGTCTTTGGCAATTTTTCGATGAAAACTCCGCCTATATGAGTGGGATATCCCGGTACCAATTTTATGCTATGTAATCCCCCTCAGGGCAACAAAAGAGAAAGCATATGTAAGTTGAAATGATTGTAAAGAAACGTTCGATCATATTATGATGAAACTCTGCCAAACCTCATGCAACAGAAGATAGTGAAAAGTTGTCAATGTATAATTTATTTTTGCTATCCAAAATTGAAAATTAAATCATTGAAAATTCGATTCATTATTTTAGATGTTTATTTTTCTGCTGTCTTCTGTTATCACCATTTCAACACATTGAATAGATCCCTTAAATATGGACAACATGACTTCATAATTTAAGCAATAGACAGTCGACCCAGTCCTATTCCGACAATAGATAATCGACCCAGTCCCATTCCGTTAAGGAATACTCGACCCAGTCCTATTCCGGAAACAGATACTCGACCCAGTCCCATTCCGTTAAGAAATACTCTGCATATCGCACATCTTGCTGTTATTTGCGACTGAACGGGTGCGCGCGTCGCAGATCTTCACTGATTAAACAACAATAGACTTAACGAAGCGTTGCGCGTCTAACCCGCAGGGAATTCTCGGTCATGAGGTCACGGGGCCTGAAACCGGTTCGCATCTTGCAGCTCGAGCTTTCCTTTTCCCTAATAGGAATGACGTGAGGAAATATGGCTTCTCGAAAAAAAAGAAGAAAGCAAAATAATTTCGTGTCAAAATGGCGTACTCTTTGTTCATCTTCTCGACTCTGCTGATATTTCTGCGTTTTGCCAGTTGCTTGCCGGATTACTCCAGCCAGGATAAGTTCTGCACTTGTGGGAAGTTCGCATACCCCAAGAAACCTTTTATAGCTGTTTGGAACTCCCCCAGTGGGGGCTGTATGGTCAATTTCAGTGTGCCAATCAACTTGCATCCTTGGGGGATACTCGCCGAGCCACTGCAACGCTGGAACAGTCGATATGTGACTGTTTTCTATGGCGCACAACTTGGCCTTTATCCGTATTATCCTTCAGAAGACGATTCAAACAACTATAATGGTGGTCTTCCCCAGGTGAGCGGTTTAACGGTTTAATCATTACCGGTAATCGGTTATTGTTGTTTATTGAATTGGTAAATCGGGTCAGTTTCTACCGTTAAGATGTTATTAAAAGGTTTTTGGTGATTCATTCTATAATATCCCGAAGATGTTGAACATGCGGCGGTCTTCCCAGGGCAGTGGTTAAACAGTTAAATGATTACCTGTGACCGGTTATTGTTCTTTGGTAAATAGGTTAATTGCATCAGTAAGTACCCATAAGCTGTTATAAGCGACTTGTTCTGTAACATACCGAAGAAGGTTAAGATGTGGTTTTGTAACGCATAAACCACAAAAACATCTCAGTCATTTCTGTGTTTTCAAGGATGTTAGAGAGGCTTTCGCACGATCAGCTGTTTGACTTTCTCTCAATGAATAAGCAATTAACGAGCAATCAAGCAGCTTTTCGCAAGCTATACTCTACAGTGACTTCACTAATAAGCAGCACTGATTACTGGTATGAAAACATAGATAACAGTCAAGTTAACCTCGCCATATTTCTCGACCTGAAAAAAGCGTTCGATACAGTTGATCACAGTATCCTCGTAAAAAAGCTACGCTCATATGGGATCAGAGATAAAGTTGGGGATTGGTTTGAATCTTATCTGCAAAATAGAGAGCAGTTTTGCTCTCTGAACGGTAAGAATTCAAAAACCAGGAAAGTCACATGTGGAATTCCACAGGGATCATGCTTAGGCCCCCTTCTTTTCATCATCTACCTGAATGATTTTGAAAAATGCCTGAAATTCTCTAAGGCTAGCATCTATGCAGATGATACAAGTGTAACAATTACTGCAAAAAATGTTTCGAATTTGGTCGAGAAGGCACATCAAGAATTATCAAACATCGCTGAATGGTTGAGACTAAACAAACTTAGTCCTAATCCTCAAAAAACTGAATTTATGGTAATAGGACATCCACGCAAAACTAGCAATCCCGATCTCCCAGAGACCCTAAATCTAAACAACTCAGATATAAAAAGGGTCAATAAAGCTAAATCTTTGGGGATCATAGTTGATGAAAACTTAGCCTGGGACGAACAGTTTAAGCGTACTAAGAGCAAAATAAGTGCCGGTCTTTCAGCCCTAAAACGGCTGAAAAATATCATGTCACAAACACAGCTTTGCTGTGTGTATTATGCTCTAGTTGAGAGTCATCTACGATATGGCGATGTCATATGGGGTAGCTTATCAAAAACAAAGATTACTGCTCTTCAACGCCTTCAGAATCGAGCTTGCGCAATAATCAAGAATGCAAAGATTAAAGATAATTGGTCTTGTTCCTGGATGAGTGTAGAAAATATTATCCGCTACGATAGGAGCATTATGACCTACAAGATTATGAACAAGCTCTGCCCTGAAAACCTCTTTGATAAATATTCTCCAAGATCTACGATTTCTTCTTATAATACCAGAAATCTTAAAGATCTCGAGATCCCTAAATATAGGTTAGAATATCCAAAAAAAGGTTTTCACTATGCGGCTCTGAAGGCGTGGAATGAAATACCTCTTGCAATACGTGAGTCACCGACCTTAAATCGTTTTAAAAAACAATTAAAAACACATTTAAAGAGCTAGACTCAAGCCAACAACACGAACCCCTGTAAGATCAGCGCCCCACAATCCATAGGGCTCAGGCTTTTATCGTTAAAGTTTCAAATCCTTAGAGTTTTACTTATATTTAAATTGTATTATATTTTTAGCTGAAGGTGGTTATATCGTGTATAAATAAATTAAAATGAAATGAAATGAAATGAAATACTTCCAAATCAGCCGAAAATTGGAAAAAAGCTTGATGGTTAGGCCATGGTTTTTCTCAACATAACCCAAAAATAAATAATTGTAAATAGGCTTTTCATCCACTCAGGACTGTTTAGGGTGCAACATTTCCTTTAAAATCAGCCAAAAAAATGAAAAATGCCTGATGGTTAGCCCATGGTTTTTGGTCAAAATTCACCCAAAATAAATTGGCTTTTAATCCACTCTTCACTGTTCAGGAATAAATGTTAGGCTATCATAGCCTTAGAAAACGCATAACATCATCAAAAATTGTAGGAAAGCCTGACTGTAGGCCTATGGTTTTACATCAATTTGTTCCCAGGATAATGGGCCCTTTATAAGCTTCAAATCCACTTTTGGCGGTTCATGGAGAATTATTAAGAAACGCTTCTATCTAATTAAACAAACAGTATATCAAATATTTTTTATATAATACTTTATTATTCTTTACTTTTCGTCTACTTCGGGGTCGTGTTTCTTATATTGAGTGTAGAAAAGTAAGTGTTTTAGACCTAGTGTAAAGCCAGTTAGGGAAGTACTTTCTCGTAAATTGACTGGGATACCATTGAAAAATTAAGTCATGAAAATATTCATGTATACATATAAGCATATTACTAGTCTTCCATAGATTCCATAGGGCCTTGTCTTATTGTCGTCATTCATTGTTGAGAGTTCA
This sequence comes from Pelagia noctiluca, assembly GCA_963924455.1. Classification (NCBI taxonomy): domain Eukaryota; kingdom Metazoa; phylum Cnidaria; class Scyphozoa; order Semaeostomeae; family Pelagiidae; genus Pelagia; species Pelagia noctiluca. Next base: position 13,733,494 of record OZ004327.1, on the reverse strand, counting down.
GAAGAAAGTGGGACCTAGTTTTAAGCAGGCAAAGGAAGACACTTAATCATATACAGACTGGGGTATCATTCCAAACCTTATCAGCAGAATAACACAAAAATGCATAATCAAGATCATTGTCGACTGATTATGTACTGCCACCGAAATGGTATTTTACTAATTTGGAGTTTGCAAAAGTTGATTATAAATTCCATTAGAAACATAGCTAAATGAAAATAAATATTCCAAATAATCTCAATTCCAGATTGTAAACCTTCAAGAACATCTGGAGAAATCAAAGATGGACATCATGTCACGAATTCCAGATCCGAATTACAACGGTCTTGCGGTCATAGACTGGGAGCCATGGCGGCCATTATGGGAACGAAACTGGAACGCAAAGAAAATATACAAAATCAAATCAGTTGAACTAGTGAGGAAGAGACATCCTGATTGGTCCATGACGGACCTCGTTTTAGAGGCTAAGGAAGAATTCGAGGCTGCTGCCAAGGCAATGTTTGTGGAGACAATAAAGCTAGGGAAGAAATTACGACCAAGGGCATTGTGGGGATTTTACGGCTTCCCAGACTGCTTTGGGCAGGAGAAATACGATTTCCAATGCACTGAAGAGGTATTTGAACGAACCAGTTAATATAAATACTCTGAGAGCACTCAAGGGAGATGGTTATTTGTAGAATTTAGGAGCTTTATGTTAGAAAGATACCCGGTTATCTGGAAGCACATACCAGAACTTAAATATTCTGTACGGTTCCCCAGATAGTAATGATTTATGTCAAGCATAGATAGTCCTGTAAACTGCTACAGTCGGTATACCCCCAGAAAAACCCTTTGTGATTGATTGAAATAATCTTATTCGTTCGATATTCCAGGTGAAACGAAGCAACGACAAAATAGACTGGTTATTTTCAGAGAGCACCGCTTTATTCCCCTCAATATATCTGCTGAAAAGCCACCTAGAAAACCCGGAATACGTGAAAGGGAGGCTGAGAGAATCTTTCAGAGTGACCCTGCGCCTGTCTCAAAGATACGGGAAAGATGTTCTTCCGGTGTTTCCGTATTTTAGGAGTATTTACATGGATGATCCTCTGCAGTTTAACTTCCTCGATCGGGTGAGTTTTGTCCGGCCTAACCCTTTACAGATAATCGGTCTAATTGAGTACTTTCTTATGTTAAGATGAGATGTGTACAAAGTTTCGAAATTCAGCCGATCATGCTATAGAGTTTATAAGTGATGACGTCACAAAAATCTATTTTCAGAATTTTGGAAGTTTAGGTCCATTATCTGAAAGAGCTTCAAAAATGACATCGTATGAATGCAAAATCAACTCTGTTTGTTGAATATTTACTGACATATGACCATTTGAAGAATTGACTTGAAATAGGAAATATCTGTATTTTTCGGCTAGATCTAAACTTTATGAACCAGTCAAAAAATACAGGGATTTCCTATTGTCAAGTCAATTTCTCAAATGGTCATAAGTCAGTCAATATTCAACATACAGAGGTGATTTTGCATCCATACAATGTTATTTTTGAAGCTTTTTCATATTATGGACTCAAACGTTCAACTTCCAAAATTCTAAAACTAGATTTTTGTGACGTCATCACTAATAAACTCTATTAAAGAAAACAAGCCTGCTAGCAAAGAATTTAACCATCTTCGGTAGATACAAATCTTGATGATGGTAAAAAATATCGGAAACAAAGGGAAACCTAATTACTACTAAAGCTTTTTGTGTCACACTCTTTGGAGCAGTACATCAGAACAATCTTCTATCGACACAGAGCTGGTAAAAAATTAAAAACATAGCGAAACATGATAACTATACTAATATTGGAAAACATAATCACTACAAAAGCTTTGAAATTAAAAAATAGGGAAACCTGATTACTACTAAAGCCTTTTGTGTGACACTCATTGGAGCAGTACATCAGAACATTCTTCATTCAGTACAAAACTTGAAGATGGCGAGAACAATTGAAAACATAGCAAAACATGATAACTACTGAAGCTTTGCATGTTGCACTCATCAGCAAAGTACATACGTCATAAAGGGAATGGAAATGAAACGTGATGAATTATTGCACCTAGAGGTTGTTTGGAATTGGTCAATCAGAAGGAGGTGAAAGGTGGTTTGTAGTAGAGCTGTATTCATCTAAAAATATTTAAAAAATATGAGTAAAAGCTTTTCGGCTTTTCGTCATCTTCAGTACACAATAAATGACGTTAAAAAGTTTATTTGCAAGTTTAAAACGTGAAGGTGTTTAGAATTACAATAAGAAACTATACAAACAATTAACAAAAAGGCAAGAATCTCTCAGGTGACACCGTTTATAAACAAATTTAGCGTCATTTAACAAACTTAACGTCATTAATTGTGTACTAAACATGGCGAAAGCCGAAAAGCTTTTACTCATATTTTTATAAACATCTTTAAATGAATATTTATCATGGTGAATATATTTCATAGTAGACCTGTGTTGCGTCACTATATTTAGAACACAAATTAGATTATTTTTTCGTTTTCAGAAAGACCTTTACAACACGATCGGCGTGGCATCTCAAATGGGGTCAAGTGGAGTGGTGATCTGGGGCAACAGAAACGACGAAAATACTTCTCCCAACGTCTGCCATCGAATCGACACGTACATCCAAAACACACTCGGTCCTTCCATTGTTGATATCAGAAACGAAGTATGCATTTGATCATTTTATAGTTTTTTTTCGATGTTTCTATTGTTGATATTAGAAACAAAGAATGCATTCAACCATTTTTCTAGTTTTTTTTTCGATGTTTCTATTGTTGATATCAGAAACAAAGTATGCATTTAATCATTCTCTAGTTTTTTTTTCGATGTTTCCACTTTAAATGAATCCGAGTGAGGTGAAATGAGAAACCCCCTCACCATTCCAAGTGACGTATATTTGCCGAGTTTTAGAAAATCAGCATGGTATGAGATATGGTATGGTGCAAAGGAGCCAGTTTGGGGCGGTCAGATTTTTCATACTTAATTCTTGGGAAAAAATTTTTTAAATCTTTTCATTGCTGTCATTATTGCCTGTATCAGATGTGGGAAAGACTCTTGTATTTGTAGTTTTCATTATTTCTTTCCTTTTGTTTAATTTAAAACTTTGTATTGTAAATACCTTTCATGGTGGGAGCTCCGATGACCTAGTGTCTATTCCCGCCATGATTGGTATAGAAGTTGTATTTTTCTTTTTTTTTCTTTTAATGAACATATGAAAAAAAAATTGGGGCTTTTTCCTGGGACGCATGCCACAAGGCCAGTTCAAGGAAATTTTCTGAGGAGGTGGAAGCTTTAATGTACCGAGCAGATTTTTTAAGAATTAAGTGAGGATTTACTATAAATTTTCGTGACGTGATTCTACCAGCTAAACATCGAACTTTATCAAGTAAATCGCCAAACTCATTTCATGGAGGGACTCACACCCCGAAACCCCAAAACCCCCATGGAACCGGCCCTACCATACCGTCCTAGGGCAGCCATGCTTGATAACTCAATGTTGACCATATCTCGTGTTCTAGGTGGAGAAATGCAGCAAGTCTTTTTGTTATGGGAAAGGTCATTGTGTGCATAAGGCTCATTTAGATGACGATTTACGACGACTCTACACTCACAGAAATGCCATGAAAAGAAATTGTGCCCAACCAACTTTGAAAGAGCAATTAAAACGTGGTTCAGGTATGAAATTGTAGAATTTTGATATAAATCGTGAAAATTGGATTATCCCTACCTAGAAATATATAATAATGGCTACTATCAGATAAACAGTAGTATTGTCACACTGTCTATAATCTCTGATGATGGTGAGAGCATGAAAATTTGTGTAACAGGGAGCCAGTCTCCTTTCTTCTTTCTTATCTGTACCGTTCTGTACTTCTATACATCGAGCACTATGATGAAGGTATAGACAAAGCAATGCTATAGGTATACAAACTATAATGATCATTAAAAACTGTCTGATGATTGCAAGAGCATGAAGCTTTGAGTAACAGAGCCAGTCTCCTTTCTTGTTTCTTATCAACATCGCTCTGTTCCTTCGTACATCGAGTATGTGATGAAGGTATAGACCATACAATGCTTTTGGTATACATACTTATAATGATACTTTATAGAATAAAATATGAAACTTTGAGTAACCGAGAGCCAGTCTAATTTCTTGTTCCTTATTATATTGCTCTTTACCTTCGTACATCGAATACTGTTATTAAGATTTAGACAAAAAATTAGATGTATGGTAAAATAACGAGATAATAAGACTCCTACAGGTGGGGTTAGATTTTGGTAGATAATTCTTGAAAGTCGGTTCATGTGAAAAGGGTTCTTTTGTGAATTTCACGTCGAGTCAAGTTCGTATATAGCACCCCCCCCCCCCTCATAACCAGTACAAATTCCAGTTTGTAATGAAAAATGATTTACGTCTTTTTTAGTTTTGAATGCATTGAAATTATCGCAGAACGTTTCAGCGATAACATCAAACGATTCATTCCTGAGAAGCAGTTTCGGAGGCAAGGACGCGAGTGACAATCTCAATAAATTGCAAGTCGATTTAAAGGGACAGCTAAAAACTAAAGAAGCTCCTCAAAATAGGTAAGTCACGTTTTTCAATACAGCCAGAAAAAATCGGGAGCGTAGCGAAAGCATGGATTACTTGAGCTTTCCGTCTGACACATAATAGAGAACACAACAAAAAGAGAATGAAAACAACCAACTGTAACGAATTATAATACCTAGATGTGGATCATAATAGGCCCGAGGGGCATATCACTAGAAAAAACCTCGTACACTTTTTGAAAAAATCACAGAAAAATCACAGAAAGATCACCAAAATCACAGAAGAATAATATGAAAATCACAGAAAAATCACCAAAATCACAAAAAAGTCACTGTGATTTTTGGAATCACAAAAATCTCGTACACATTTTTGTGAGTGATATGCCCCTCGAATAGGCCAATCAGAAAAAAGGTGAACGATTTGAATCATTGTGGGAAAGCCAATCATCACACGCAATACAGCGATGTGACCGATTGTTCTAGCTATATTGAAGTTTTGTACCGATCAAAGACTGTTCTGCTGTGTTACGTATTTCCAACTACTTTTATCTTGTTTACATGTTAGGCAAATCAAATTCCCTTTGTAGTAATATCTACCAATGACCATCAATGTTTGAAACAATTTCTCTCCGATTATCGATCTTAGTCACAATGGGATTTTTGTGTGGTTTAAAAGACCAGGCATTGGCCCTATTTTATTCACTAGCGTTATTCAAGAGAAATCAACAAACAAACAGTGTAACAGGGAGTCGATTTTGATTCAGAAGAAACATTTTGTGCCAATGCCACACGTTGTTGGTGGAGAAAATTACGTTGTTTTTCCATCAACCTTTGCAGAATTCACCCAAAGTTCATCATCTGCTTGATATTATGCTTCTTAGCATTGAATCCGTTTCTTTCATTAATGATGATCACCATGGTTGGCAAATTTTTTCCTCAACTAATCAAATTTCAAATTTCTCTTCCCAGCACCAGAAAAATAGTGGACCAGAAATCACAAGTGCCAGTTCCAGAGAAGCGATTTTCCGGAAGTTTCATCGGCAATCATTTGAAACATTCGAAAGGATCTTTACTTCCGCATATGTACGTGTTGATCATCGGGGTCTCTATAGCAGGGGCTTTCCTTTTCTCCCTCATATTCATCGCACTGTACTACTACCTTAATATGAACCCTCATGAAAAGCAGAAGAACCAGAAAGAGGCTAAGAATGCTAAAAAGGGAAGCGAGACTGATGAAGAGCTAAAGACCGGACCACAGATGTATAAAGATTACGAGGAGTCTGATATCGAGGTTGATCTCGACTCGCTCAAGTCTTTCAAGTAAATTCAGCTGATTGATGCTTTGATCCCCCGTCTCGTTGATATGGTTCAATGCAGAAATTATCTATGTCGATAGGAGACCGGGGGGATGAGGAATGTAGAGAGAATCATTTGCAATTCCCTTCTCTTTGTCAATTAGAATGACCGGTCTTTCATTAACAGTACATACTGCATTCACCTTAATATGAGAAGAAAGGACTATATGAATATCGAAACCGACGCAGATTTAAACCACTCTTTTGAGAGAAGAATAATAACGCAACGGACAGTCACGTTTTCCTTTCTATCTGAAGATGAGCGTCAAAGGCCTATCAAACAAACGTTCAAAGGCCCCTCTCGGCTCAAAGGTTTAACGGTAGGTTAATATTTTGCTGGATTTTGGACGTTGAATCTGAAAGATTGGGACGAGAATAACGTAAATACGTCAGGAGAGTTTTCCTATTTGCCAAAAACATATTGAAATCCACCAAAGTCGCATGTAATCGAAATAGAGCAATGGATTGGAATTCGCCTCGTTTAAACTAATCAATTATGAAATAATTCAGTTTTTTATTTTGTTGTTGCCGTAGAATTTGTTTACAATGTAAATAAATGTAAATAATATTTATTTATTCTATAGAAAAAAGATTTTTAACACAAAGCATTATTTACCACACTCATTGAAATCCGAAATCTGATACCCACCCCTTTTAAGCATATATACCTCTTAAAACTATTCACTAATAGGCCGAAAAGAAACAGAGAACTACACTTTCATCTCCTATCAAGGACAGCAAACTACATCATCTCTTAAAACTATTCCTCTTGTTCTTTAAAGCTATTCTATTTGTTTCGTCTATTAACTTTATCTGTAAGGCCAAATGGCGGTGAATAGTAACAACATCGATTTTCGACCACTAGATACTGATTTGAACGAAAACGATCTAAAATTCAACTCGTACTCCTAGTGGCGCCACATTATTAGTATAAATTGCCCACTGAAACTATGAAAGGGAGCGAAGAAAACTAAAGGTTTCGCCTTAATTTGCTGTAAATTTGATATGCTTCAAACACTGTTAAAGCTTCTAATTCCATATTATGTCGTCACTTGAACCTTTCAGTATACAATACCGAATCCAGTAATCATGACTTAAGGAAATAGACTCGCTCACCTGGTGAAGATAAGGGTGTGCCAGAATTGAGATGAATTAGATCATAACTTGTGTTCTCTTCTTCCTTACGGCTGCTATCTTTTCAAGTCGTTGCAGTTCTTCGTGCAACTCTTTCAACGCTTCGATTTCGTGACCAATTTTCTCCTACAATCAGAAAGATACCATATCTACAGTGAATTTCTTGACATGGGAAGAATGCACTTGGCAACGCAACAAACGGGGTGCTTCTAATGGTAATTCTTACACTGTCTGCGAGCAATGTTCCAGATGAATAACCTTATCTGGGAGCGAAGCTGAAAAAAAACGTACCAGATCCAAATAATTCAAAAGTATTATTATGGTTCTAGATGGGAGAAACTGTTGACACTTTTTACCCTGTAATTGAGCAAATGAAGATAAGCAGATACCAGATGCCGAAGGAGATACATTGCCTTGCTAGCTATCTTTAAAAAATTGTTTCTGATACGGTATCTATTACTTTCAGAAAAATATAGTATGCCATTTCAATACAAAATAATGTAGGATTTGTAATAGATATACGGATCGATTCACGTCCACCTGTCCACATGGTGGGTGTGAAATTCTTCTAGTTGCCAACATTTCCTGTTGAATTCCCCGTCCTTTTGAATTCATGAGATGCACCACGTAGGTTTTCGAGAGTAGTAATCGTCAGATAAAGCGCAAAGAGTTTGAGTGATGTCTCACCTTCATTCTTCGCTCAATAATGGGAAGAACTCCATCGAATATGAATGTCGTGCTTTTCAATATGAAATCAAGCTGGAAAAGAAATCGAGTAATGATCAATACCTCATATTTCGCAAATGTATTCTGAAGAAGTGATGCCATTTTTGAAATTGACCATCCGTGCTCCAAAACTGGGTTAGGGAATGGCAAAAACTGCTGAAAATGTAACGACGAGGATGGGATTGGAACCCACGCAGGCAGAGCCCAATGGATTAGCAGTCTATCCCCTTCTATCCTCGTCGTTGCATTTTGAGCAGTTTTGGTGCACTGATTGTCAATTTCAAAAATGGCATCTCTTCTTCAGATATGAGACTAGGTGGCTGAGTGGTCAAGGCAATGTATTCTGCATTCAGAAATATCTCAGGGCCTGATTGAATTAATAATCTGATCAAATGAGATGGGCTGACCCAAGGTAGGCTAATACGCTGAGTTACGTCTATAGCCTGCATTACGTATAAAAGATCGTTGAAATCAATTTTCGATTACATAAGGCGGGTTGTCTCAGCAACTCAATTTGAACGGGGTTAGAAAAGCGGGTTGTCTCGGCTAGCTGGGTTGACCGGAGTCAGCTTTTTTCATGTAATAGCAAAGGCGGTGAATTGAGAACGGGTTGCATTGCGTTTGGAATTTGAGTAGTTCTCATTTTTTGGTGCCAACCTGAGTCGCAAGCGAGTTAAATAGAAATCTGGAATGAACGGAGAAGTTAGAGGATTTCCCTTATTAGGTTAAAACATGTGGATATATGACCTTTAAGGTGGTGACTGGACAACCAATCGTAACATGGATGTTACGCTGTCTGAAAGGTACGCTGAACTAGGGGTCAATGGACCAGAAGCTGTATATAAAGTAGGTCTAGGTTATAGCTGAATAGTTGAAAAGGATTGAGAAAACATCCTGAGCTCTATTAAGGAAAGTATTTCCTACAGCTCTGGCGAGAAAAATGAAGACGAGATATCAGGAAAAAGGAAAAATGATTAATTTGCATAATTTAGGAGGAAGTTTGCGGATGCTAATATTGTGTATCTTTAAGAAAAAGGTTACTGAAATATTGAAGCTGATAATTCTATTTTACCTCGTTTTTAAACTGCTCAGATTTAATGGTGAATTCGAGTTGCATAGCTTGTGTCTTGAAGATTTCTGTCAGGCATTGAACGAAGACATTGTGCAGCTAAAATGGGAGAAGTAGATAATCACTTGAGAGATTTATTATGGAAATAATGATAATGGATATAAATACTGCATTGCGAGGTAAATCAGAAGAATTACGAAACATGATAACAACTAGAGCTTTCCGTAATTTAGATCAGTACAGTTCAGTAGAGTTCACTGATGTATATAACATCATACAAAGACAACGAGTACGCTTGCTTCTCTCTGAATCTCTGTTCTCCGTGTGACCTGTTCGCACATTAAAACTACTTCGGCGTTGGGTAGTTCTTTTGACAGGTAGACATGCAAGTATTTTATTGACGGACAAGTAACTCACTTCATACCCCTCGCTAAAAGAATAACAAGTCAGAATGAGAACTGGAATCAAACCTATTTAACCTATGAACGTTTGAACCCAAAGGTGGATCGTAATCTTTGTTTTTGATTATTATTGATTATTATTTCATTTTTGTTCTCTTTCTAGTATATTACCTTAAAAGTGTAATATACATGTAACCTTATTAGTAAAACACTTTCTTGATATTCTAAAGGTCTTTAACGATGAAACACCAGGCAAAGTTAACGGAGTCGTGCATATAAACAAAAGTTCTAAATTAGTTTGAAAAACCTGGATCTATTACAAAAAGTTTTGTACAAACGAAATTCTATAGATTTTGAGAACAGGACTCTCTTTAGATAAGGGATTTTGAAGGGGGCACTTGGGGTCCTTAGTTTTTCATTTAAAGGTACACAAATCACTATGTAGCATGCAATAAAATACAATGCCTCACCTGGGGTATGTAAAGTTTGATTCCATCTTCAAAGAAAGTAAGAGTTCCTTTTGTGAATGCCACGGTTGATTTACTCAGCAAAAAGTCGTGATCCCCTGAAGAGATTGATTAAAAATGAAGAGAACACTGCAGTCTCGCCTGCGCACTTAAGACTTAATCTTTTATTCTAGTTCATCAGCAGTAAAATTAACAATTGCATTCGGATAGTGAGCAAAATTAGAAATAGAGCAAAACGTAATAACTACATACAAAAGGTTCTTTGGATATTCATATTTAAAGTAGGATTTCAGAAAGATACATAGGTAGTAAATTAAGAAAGTAAATGAAAAGCTGTAGAAGTAGTCGAGCTAAGAAAAATTAGAAATAGAGCAAAACGTAATAACTACATACTAAAGGTACTTCTGATATTTTTAATAGAAGTCGAATGTCAGAAGGAGACATAGATATTAAATGAAAAAGTAAATGAAAAGCTGTAGAAGTCGAAGAGCTACTAAGAGGAGGATCGAAATCAGATATTTAGAAAATAGGTCAATGATTGATACAGTTCAATAATGATCACTAGTAGTCCGGTGAACAATGTAGTTTGGGTATATTCCACGTTTTATGGCAAATTTTGCCTAATAACAGAGTCATTTTTTAGAGAAGTAGATCGGTGTAGAGAAGATCATGTTTCACGAGGATGCCACTTTTTTGAACTAAGGCCTCGTCCATACGTATACTGATATTTTTGAAAATACATATTTATTTATCCGTTTCGACCTTCCGTCCACACGTAGCCGGAGTTTTTGATGATGAAAACGGAGCTTTTCGAAAACGGTGTTCAGGGTGGAGATTTTTGAAAACTAGGTTTTCATTTAGTCGTGTGGACGGCGAAAACGTATCTTTTCTAAAACGATGACGTCACCAGCTTAGTTTTGTACAGTCGATTTAATGAACAAAAACTTTTTATTAGTGATTCCTCCGTATCCGTGTGGACGGAGATTTTTTTGAAAACGCTCATCGCCTGTAAGAGAATTTTTCGAAAACAGATAAACGAATATGCAAAATATCTGGATACGTGTAGACGAGGCCTAAGTATCATAAGTTCTCAAGGCACCTATAGGACGGTTGGCTACTACTGACCAATTTTAAGTCCTATTCCATCAATTCTTCGAAGTTGAATTCATATTGTACCTTGTTAACAGTGGCCAGTGGCAGAACCGCTAACCACAACACCGCTAATGCAGGCAATCTATCCAAAGGCTATTCCCAAGGTAAAGCAAATATTGACTGAATAGAACCTACCTGTTGCGAAATCATAAGCATTTGACACACCGAGTGACTCTAATTCACCAATGACAGTGTAGAGTTCTTCTTGATTACTTGAGTAGTTTGTTGGCTTCCACTCTTCTTCCTTGGGGATAATATTGCTTAGCAATTATCAATAACCTAGTGAGTGATATCAAAACTGCGTACATTAATACGTTGGAGTGCATTGTTGTTGGATTTGATAAACTTGATGCAACATTAGAAGTTGACAGTGGATATTGAAGACATGAAGTCCATTCCATCCTCACGTATGAATACCTAAATACCTACTTCTTTGTAGGATAGTTTAAGTGATCACGAGAGAAGTATTCTGCCTCGTCAATTAATTTTCAAATAAAAACATTTATGTTGAAAATATTCCAAACTCTTCTTCGCGTGGTTAAGGGCGTGTATATCAAAATTTTAAAACGCGTAACGAATAATGGCTGTCATTGAGCAAATCTAATAGGTATATACGAATGTACCCTTGTGCGTATTATCGTCAAAACTGAATGTATGTCTATTAATTTACTTGTACGTGAGAACGTACAATGGCTGTACCCACGGTTGAATTGAATGGTTACCCGTTTCCCTAAGAGGCGAACAATACGTTCCAGTATTTCATATGTTGTTCAATGGTGTGAACTTACAGTTCCATGATGCTTTGCACGTCCAATAAGCTGGTCTCTATTATCGAACATGGCTTCCATCAAATGTTTTAAGACCATGTGTTGCATGTCAAACGTCAGATCCAACCCAATTGCAGAAAGCTGAGGAGAAAGTTTCATAAATCAAAATTTGTCATTATAGAATGATTCAAAATTCTAAAAGGTGTGACCTTTGCCTGACTTAGAAACTTTACATCATCAACTCAAACAATAACTCACTTCTTAACAAACGCTCCGAACTGATTTCCAAATGCTGACACGAGAACAAATTTTATTAGAAGAACAATAGAACACTATAAGTAGATAAATGACTCTAATTCTAAAAGTAACTCCTTTGTTTTAATCAACTCCCGCTTGTAAATAAATTACGGTAAATTGGGATGTAATTCATAATAGTATGTCTGATGATTGCGTAAGCATGAAACTTTAAGTAACAGAGATCCAGTCTCCTTTCTTGTTTCTATTCTATATCGCTCTGTACGTTCGTTCATCGAGCACTGTAATGCAGCGTTGACAACGCAATCGCTATAGAGATGATTCAAAATCATATATACAAAATATCAGAATTTATCAAAAGCTTTTCGGTTAAGAACCGTACTCAGTGCTAGTAAATAAAATAATAAAATGAGGAGATCAGTTATGCTACAATTTATACATTTAGAAAAGCCGCAAATAAAAGATTTCAAAAGGAAAACGATAAAGATGTATAGACAAATCCCCAATACTATACGGTAGTAAGAATTGACCATCCAAATAATCGTTTCCTGATAAGTTTACGTTGCACCATGTCTGTAAAGAGTAAGTCGATCCGAATCTAATTATTAATTGAGTGGGGGTCTCTTGGAGGCATTCATAGATGCTTGCATATTTTTAGGAATCTTCGTGTTATCTTGTGCATTGAGGATAACTCTCCATTGAAAGTTGTGTCCTATCTGGTCTCCAAATTGTATCATTTCAATACCTAGCACTGAGGATTGTTTTTAACCGAAAAGCTTTCGCTAAAATTTGATATGTTGTATATATGATATTCTAAATCATAAATCATTCATATTTCAGAAACTCAAACATTCGATATTTAACTCTTGTGTGTAACAAGTAATGCTAAATTCACACTGGGCATCATCCACAAACAAAAGGCATACTAGAAAAGATATGAGATGCCCAAAAAGAACAGGTACAATTTTGCAATGATTAACCACGCTGCTAACATATAACAACAGCGTTGTGTTGTCACAAAGCATATTCAAAAATGAATGGAGAAGTGGGTTACCTTTTTACAGTGCCCAGTTGCTATATCAATGCAGACAGAGATAGCTGCTAAACTGCTCTTTCTTGAGAAAACTTGTCGAACGAATAAATTTACGAAGTTTTGAAGCTCATTGTGAGCCCAAACCACAAATGCTGAAAGAAAGAAAATAAAATACCTACATGATCTTTATTTCAAAATACATTGTTTGACGGAATTGTCGATATTATCATCATTATGACCAGCATAATCACATCATTTATGATAGTTTTGTAATAGTTTGAATCGAAACGAAGCAAAACATATCTGTTTCGGCCTTGTTTTCACATTGCTCTATTCTCAATACAGGGTTGATCGAATACGCGAAAATTCACATTCTTTCGAAAAAGGTGCGTTTTGATTACGCTCTATTTCAGCATGAACACAGAAAACGTTGTCATTTGAAATCGTAAGGCCAGAACAGCGATAAAAAGACATTAAAGAGATTTTGACAACCATTTCAAAAGCAGAAACAGGAATCCAATTCTTCTGACTGATTTGTCCTCAAAATTGAAATTTTCTACCGCTGTTTTTGCTTTACGATCTTGAATCAAGCTGCGCCCGAAATCAGTAGACATTTCAATAGGAAAGTGGCCTTTGAATGAAAATATCTATCAAGAAATACCACTAGAGCATTTTATTTGCTTGCAGCAGTGTGCAAACTTCATTTTATTCATGGCGTATTTGTTTGAAAACGGGGCAGTGCAGAAATTGTCAAATAACGAGAAAAACAAATACAGAGTAGTGTGAACGAGACTAGAAAGAAATCACGGACAGCCGAGCAAAGACATATCAGTGCTAATCGTTTCTCATAAAGCATTACAAATAATATACCATTACAATTACACATCAAAATACAGTAAGAGCCCACCTATAAGAACCTGGGTTTTAAGAACCTGTTTGCCTAATTATTCATCGCTCCTCAAGGCAAATTTTGAAATCAAGGCTCCTGTCAGATGATTTGAGTTTCTGAAGATTTGTTTTGGCTCTTTACAAAGTTTTTTCAATGATTTTGCAAGTTAATAGGAAGAAGTGGAAGTAAGCTCAATTTTAATCTATACCTGTTTAAGCTGACAAAAAAATCTAGGTTCCTACACGCGGGTTTTTACTGTACTGATAGTTACCTGAGGCATTTGAGCTTTTCGAGAATATTTTTCGAAATTCTTTCCCAGTCTCAACCACACCAGTAAAGAAGACGTTTGCCAGTTTTGTTATGTACAAAGAAGTTGAGCCTTCAATCTTCAGTTGCCTGAAGAGAAGAGATGAAATGTTAATGAAAAAAAAACCAGTAAAGTTCAAGGAAATCAGAAATAAATTTTCATTCGAATCCGTCTGTATCTCTAGATTTCACCAAAGCCGACTACTGCAAATTTTCATGAGCCAATTTTAATATGCCAATTTTAATTTGCCAATTTTCATATGCCAATTTTCATTTGCCAATTTTCATATGCAAAATTTCATTTGTCAATATTCATTTGCCAATTTTCATTTCCCAATTTTCATATGCAAAATTTCATTTGTCAATATTCATTTGCCAATTTTCATTTGCCAATTTTCATTTGCCAATTTTCATTTGCCAATTTTCATTTGCCAATTTTCATATGCAAAATTTCATTTGCAGATGGTGGTTAGCGTGCTTGCCGTTTTAGTCCTCACAACCCGGGTTCGAGACCCGGTGGTGGCGTATGAAATTTACAATAGCCTGCTCTAGTAAAAATTTCCTTAGAGCATGCCTTATGAATTAATGTTATGTAGCATGTTATGTATTTGTAGAAAAGTTACCTGAAACTATGTTTCAAAGCAAATCCTCTGTTTCGAAGAAATAATTCACAAGCCTGAAATAAAAGTTACAATAATAAACGATATAAATATAAATGTAAAAGTTAAGAACAGGGTAAACAGGGTCTAGGAGGGAATATTGAGGCCCTGTGCAAATAACACACAAATACTTCTTTAGCATGTAGATAAATCGGCAGGAAAAATAGCTGACGTAGAATACGCAACGAAGAAACAACAGCTAGAATAAATGATGTAATCAAATAAATAATTCGACGAACGGCAATAGCTGAAACTATAAAACAAAATATTCCAGTTGAAATAAGTTAAATAGAAAAGATTACGGAAAAAATAAACGTATCGGGCGTAACCCCCCCTCAGATGTCTAGTATAAGTCATATCTAAACAATGGAAAGCGGTCTCCAACAAATTAATCATATCTGAACAAGCTCTGTGGGAGCGTTCACAACAACGTCAATTTTATTTTGTTTCCTCGCGGCTCTACTGCGATAGAGTTTTTCACCCTTCTTGTATTACTTTTACAATTAATGACGTTGCTTAAAATAAGCCACTAGTATGAGGTGCCAATTCAAGCAATATCTGCTTGATAGTAAGTAGCATGAATCAAAAAACGAAGTAGAAAATCTCAATGAAAATGACAATTTAATATCTATCATACAATCACGTAGCATAGTTGACTCATTCAGTAACGAACAATGAAAATTCCATTTTGTTTGTGATATATTTCCATTCGTCACAGCGCCAATTCAAGCCACAACACCAACTTTTTGGTTTGCAGGGTTCCTATTCTTTGGAGATCTAACGAACAATCATTGACCTATTGCTTTGTGTTTTTTATTTTATCTTCGTTATTTTTACGTTCTTTTCTTTCCGTTTGTTGATTGTTGAAAAGAAATCCTCAAGTGCTGTCCATAGCCAGATGATGAAGAACCAGATGACGTCATGTCTTTTCTGGTATGGACGGCACAGAATATTACAATGTATTTGTTTTCTTTTAAATTTCGTTGATATAGAAAAAATCAATACAAGCAATGTTAAGCTTTCTGCTTAATGGTAAGTACCACACAGGAGATGGAATTATTTGATATTCATTAAATCCTTACCAATTTTCCTCTGCCGAGTCTGATTAGCAATGAAACAAACTGTCTGATTGACCTCAAACTGACATGTCGAACGGTTGTCGAGTTATCCAGAGATTGCTCCAAGGTCTCAATCAACTGCTTCACCCGCACATTCAACCTCCCTCTGCGATACAAACAGTCGAAATTCAATAACATCAAAAATGAAATTAAGGACTTGTCCACACGCATCCGGATATTTTTGAAAACCCATATTCATTAAATGTTTTCGAAAAAATCTGTGTCCACACGATTAACGTTTTCAAAAATCTCTCCATCCACATGGATACGGAGGAATCACTAACAAAAAGATTTTGTTCGTGAAATTGACAGTGCAAAACTAAGCTGATGACGTCATCGTTTTCGAAAAGATACGTTTTCACCGTCCTCACGACAACATGAAAACAGAGTTTTCCAAAATCTTCACCCTTGACACTGTTTTCGAAAAGCTCCGTTTTCATTGCCGAAAACTCCGGCTACGCGTGGATGGAAGGCCAAAACAGATAAATGAATATGCGTTTTCAAACATATCCGTACACGTGTGGTCAGGGTCTGAGATTTCAAATACATTTAGCAGGGGGAAGTTCACTTAGGAAGTTCACAGACTCGACTATTCTGTGAATGAGGCCTTTCTAAAAAGCCGTCACAATAGATCTAGAAGATCTTGAAGTTTAGCTCGGTTCATCATGGCTTTTTTTGACTGTGTCTCCTATTGTAGCAGGGCCCTTGTAGCACTATGGTGAAATTGTATAAACACAGAGAGAAAAATCAAATTTCAATAATATAAACCACGAAATCACGATAACAAGAATCATTTAGAAGATAAGCAATTTATATTAGTCTGTTCTTGTACAAAAAGAAAAAGAAAAACCTTCGGTGTTCTTATTTACACGCAGAAAAGCGACAAAAAAAGGGGTTTTTTGAAAACGGGCTCTGGTAGGTCCACTAAATTGGTGATTTTGAAAACTGGTGAGAATCAGTGTGTATCAGTTTTATTTTATCTTTGAAAAGGTTGATTAACATGTAACACAAGTAGGAAAGGAAAGCATCTCCTGGCTATAGTACTCGATATACTTAAGTATAGAGCAATTATAAAGCAGAATTAATACATTAAGAAGTAGACATGTCCTTCTGTGACTCCGAGTCACGCGCTTACACCTTCATCAGTCGGACGATACCAATCTTGGTATAATCTGGATTAGTATCTTGGATGGGTATAGTCTGTCTGATGAGTGATAAGAACGAACTTGGATTCACAGAAGGACATGTCTGCTTCTTAATGTGTTATTTTTGCTTCATAGATTGTTTTATTGAGTTTCAACTTACTTGTATTCTTTCACAGCAGGCGTTTCGTTGAAGTCACGAAGATAGTCATTCGCTAAAAGTCATATATAACATTTAATTCAACAAATATCATAAGAGAATATATGAACGTTTAATACTATAAATATCTATTACATTCGATATTAAAATCTTCGTCAGACTGACGAAGATTCTAATATCGAAATATTTGTGTTTTAACAGTGTTGTTTTTCTATCTAGTTTTTCTGTTATTTTTGATGCTGGTTCTTTTTATTTATCTATTACATTCTTAATATATTCATGGTTATTTTCAAAAAGAATTAAGACTCACAAAAGAAACATTATAATTATCAAAACTCTTCAGTGAGAGGTTAATAAGTACAAGAATTCAAAGCATTCATTCCACATAGAGATTGATTTCAATATTGATGACAATTTAATTTGATTATTACTTACATTTTTCAACCAATTGAACGGCTGCTTCAAAGCTTCGTTCTGCGATGCACATGTCCAAATCATCAGGCAGTTCCGTCAACCAATCAACGTTTAGAAGGTCGGGGAGCTTCTATAAAAAATAGATGAACCATTTTCAAATATGATGTTAATCTTTTTCTAAAACTGATTAGGAAAATTATCGCCCTCTAGTCTCTCAGCTATCACCATTGCACGAAGAATGTATCAACATGTTTCTCTTCTCTAAAAAGGGGTTGAAATAGCTTTAAAACCCTATCCTATTCGGTAAGTCGTCAAACCTGATTAGTTTCTTTCATTGGTTTGGTATTTCCTTTATATGTACTGTGTTTTTAAATACGAATTGCGATCTAAAGAATAAAAATACATAGGTATTGTAAAAGGCAGAATGGACGCGTAAAAAACAGACATGTCCTTCTGTTACTTCGAGTTTCGTGCTTACGCACTCATCAGACAGACTATACCAACTTATCTTATGATTGCTCTATACTAATGCATATTGAGTACTTTAGCCAGAATAGGCACTCTCTTCTTGAGTTAGGTATTGTATAAAAACAATAATATCACCTCTTACAGACGCTGATATAACCCAAAACCTAGCTCCAACATATGCCTCTGTCTAGCAGTTGGTATAAAGCGTGGGGTAGGAGGTGACCAACAAACCAATGTAGGCGCAATAGAAGCAATTTTAAGAGTTGTGGGCGCTAGATAAATCATGAAAACAGCAGGAAGGAAACAAGAAAATTAAAATAAAACTATTACCCCACTGTCTGTGCATGATGTTTCTTCAACTGAAAAAATAAAAATTATTCAATTATGATAAATTTCAATAATGAAAGGTTTAGAGCCAGTGGTGGCTAATATGTGTATATGTATGCTCGTATAAAATCTTTAACGTCAATTACAGAGCTAAGTTAAAAACTTGTTTACAGCCTGGTTCACTAATTTAAATGTAGTAAAATAAAATTAAAAGATAAAATTCAAATAAAAATGTACACGATTAAAGCTTCTAAGAATATTCGCATATAGCTACAACTTATAATCATATCCGTAGGAATAAGCTGAATCGAATTCAAATGACTTTTTAGATTTATTTTCATATTCTTCATAATGAAATAAGATGAAGTAAGTACCTTTTTCTTCTTCTTTAGGGGGCACAGGTGGCGCTTTTCTCTTCTGCGGCCTTGGAGAAGCTGGGATGTATTCAATTTTTTGATAATTCTTTTTGGCATCTTGTAATATGTCTAACCATTTCAACTGCAAATAAATATCATTAAAAACTCAATGCATTGCAGCACATATTTGCAGTACATCAATTTTTCCATTGAATTTTAATCAGAGAGGGCAGTGGCCGTGTTTTACCTTGTTAGCCTCCAAAATGATTTTTTACAAGTTGCAAAGTAGTGATCAAAAACTCCTAATAACATGACCCAGATCTAGGTTGCTGTTCCTTTTTTAAATAAAGTTTCTATATATAAAGTTTTTAAATGAAGTCTTTACTGAATTCAAGTTTTGTCTTTTGTATTGTGCCTTCTTTTGCAAAATTGCAACTATATTGGTTAGCAAGTTCACAGTTAGAAAGACAACACTGTTAAAATACAAATATTTCGATATTAAAATCTTCGTCAGTAATCAAAACGGGCGGACAGCCAAGTATTTATAGGATGAAATTAACATATTACAACAAAATTTACTGAAATATTTACGTAAAATCATGATAAAATCCCCCAAGAATCCCCTTAAGATAAAAAGCCTATAGTAAATAAAAGTACCTAAACGAGCCTGAAAGGAATTGAATTAAAATACATGTTGATTTTATTTATATAAAAACGATAAGATTCCCCAGAGATACCTTTTAAAATAAACAAATTTGCAAAACAAAGCCCCCACAAAATCCATAGAAAAATTGCCCGCCAAAACCTGATTTCAAAACTTTCCCGCCAAATTCATTCTTATAAATCTTATTGTCGACGTTAAAATAGAAGCTCTATATATGGTCCAGGGCAGTGCAAAGAAGACGCCCTCCATCGACCCTCCTAGGATTTGCTTAATGCTAAATCCCTGGATAGCAAGACAGGGAATTCCACCCTGACACCACGTGCACAACGACACGAAGTACGAAGGAAGGCAAGCTCCCATGCAAAGCCCAAGACTCATTACTTAAAATATAATGACATTAGATCGTTCCACAGGCAAAAATATCCAATTCAACATCAGCCGCTTTATCATTGAGACCGTTAGGTGCAAATGTTCCCAATTTATATTGCCAAAATATTTGAATAAACTTGATTTGATTATTTTTGGACAAAGAAATGAATAATACGCCGTGTGGCCTGTTTACACCATGCAGCCTGTTTGCACAATGTTGCTTACATACCGGCAAGAAATCGCATTGGTGTGGCCACGAAATGGGTTATCACGCCTTTTAAACCAACGTGATATCACCAATGTGTGAACGGGTAGCCAAAAGGTATAAAAGATCCCACAGTGGTGTCATATCGCATCAGCGTTATATCAACATTATGGTAACAGGGTCTTATATTGTTATTTTACCACCATGAAGCGTCTGGCTATTCTTTTTATTCTCAAACTACTTGGGCAAACAAGCATTTTAGATTATACATACTTTCATTTCTCTGTCTTTTGCTCCAAACATCCAAATTTCAAGGCCATTTAGAATCTTAAAACAGTTTTTCACTCCTAAAAGTAAAATCACAATAGATAAATGTAGCATATTTGTGTAGATTTTTATAAAAATTCAGATATTTTTTGGCTACCCTGCACTTGTTTGAAATTCTTAAGCCCTGGCAAAACGCTACGACATCGCTTGCATAATTTTGCACGGCTAAATTTGGATGGGTGGCCAAATGGTCCAACATTATTAGTGCAACATTTTCTTGCTTTATCAAAACGTGAACTGGAACAAATCTATCACCTTGTATCTACATCTAACTCCAAAAGAAAGTGCCTATCCTGGTTATAGTGCTCGATATACATTAGTATAGGGCAATTATAAAGCATATGACCTTTTATCTATAGTTTTGGTGCAAAATACTTGCTTTGCACATACGTTCCACATACGTTCTAGAACAAATGTTACACGACCCAGCTAAAGAATGCACCAGCATTATTTGGCCAGGGCTTTAGGAGACTATCTTTAGATTCTTTGAATAGATAGCAATGAATTGGAACAGAGCCTCTCTTACCTCCACCATCTCGAACATTGACTATCCCCACATCATTCAGATCAAACATGTCTTTGAATCTGTACTGAGCTGTAGAATCACTAAAAAGAAATAATGGATTGTGTTTTATTGAAAATATCAAGAAATATCAAGGAAGGTGTTTTTCACTCATTCTTTCTCGACGTATCAAAATACAAATTCACAAGTGGAAAAAATTCAAAAAAACACATGAAATGTTCATGGAGACCGTATTGCCTTCCAAATAGCTAGTGTTCTATTACACAGATTGCAGATATTTCAATGATGTGAGAAAGACAAGAACAGCCTTGTGGTTAGACCCCTCAAGCCTTGTTGAAGCTCATAGGATTGAGACCTTCAAAACTGCTCAGATTTTAGATAGTGGTTTTTAGGAGCAAAAAATCTTTATCATGGTTTGTACACTGTTTTTAGGTATGAAGCCCCCATTTTATATATATATAATATTTGATCCATCTATGTTTTTCTGTTGGTGTCGTCTTGTGCTGTTCCTGTCTCGCTATAATTCAAAACTATCACATAAAACACGAGAAGAAAGTTTGCCGGCTTTCTGTCTATTCCAGGCAGAAGCAAAAAGAAATCAAAAGGTATAGAGTCACATAAAGATTAGGGATCAGAGTCGCACTGATCTACTAGTCTCCCTACTACTCAGTGGGCTCTTGCGCATAAGGGAAAAAAGACAGAAACACAAAATTTTAGAATTTAACTAACCTTACGGAGTCATCCGTGGCAATAACCAAATAATCTTTTAAGAAAAACAAAGTGACTTTTCTGACAGACTTGTATTCATCTGGGTCTATTTCAGTTAAGTCCCCTTGATGGCCGATGTCAGCTTCTCTTCTTGATGCGATCACATCCTAAAATTAAAAGTTGCACCTTTTCATCATAACCGTCCTCTGTTATCCTTGGTACATTGCTGTCTTCATATAGTGTACAAAAAAACAATGCTGTTGTATTTGGTGCTCCAGAAAAAAGAGCATCAACACACAGCAATGAATCGAGACATCATTAAGTCACTCATCTCCGAATGGAATCATAGAGTTTTCAATCACAAACTCTTTTACTAGTACTTGAGAGGCCTTGAATTTTTGTCTAAATACTAAAAGAGAATAGATTATTGCTGTTCTGGCAGAATTCTGAAGCGGCACATTTTAATTATGAATCTTTACATACCTTACAACCATCAATTATCTCTGACAATCTTTTCCCCCTTCTATTTTCTCCTCTTTCCACAGCATCTTCAATCGTTCCTTCTTTTTCTAAGAAAGATTTTCAAATATCTATTCACTTTTTTCATATAAGAAGATATAAGATAGAAGAAGACTAACTGACTGAGATAATCTAGCAAAGAACTCTGGCAAGAGAGAAGACGGCTCTTTATGAAGAATGAAACATCAGAACAGCACTCTCCACATCTTATTCAATTAGCATGTACACAGCATGATGTTAAAAAGCAGCAAAATATAACCTTCTGTGTGGCTAGTGTGTTTCACTCATCAAAATGTGTTCCGTCTTACTGCATGACTCACAAAAAAGGAAAAAAATTGGCAAGAATTATAGAAAGTTTCAGCAATTAAAGCAAAGTCAGAAGTAGATTGGATTGGCTCACCTTCTTCAGTGCCAAAGATATTCATTTCAACTTGTGCATTTATCAGTGCCTTTTGTTCAGTCAACATGTGACTCAACTGGTACATTTCAGCCTCAAGATCTGAGATACTCATCAAGGTTTACAAAACTTAGACAGAGTGAGACGAAAGAAACTCAAGAATTCAAGTTGTTACTTCAAGTTTCATGCTTAAATCTAAAGGTTAATTTCCAAAATATTTAAGTATGACACTAAGGTGGAACAAATCACCATAAAGAGTGCTTGATAGGTGATGTGCAAATAACTTTTTTGTAAAGTAGCGGTTTATGCCCAAAGAACAAAGGGCCCGCTGAATCATTACCATCATCATTAGCTCTATAGCTGTGACGGCTGTGGGTGCAGCCATGAATAGACAGCCTTTCTCTATCTGTCCCGATCGTCTGCTAATCTAGTCAAGGTAGAACCTCTTTCTCCAATCTATTCTTTAAGGTTTCCAATCCAATTATCCTGTGGTCTTGCCCTTCCTCGTCTGCCTCCATTCCACCTTCCATCACTGCTTGCTTTCTCCCCTCCTTTGATAAGATGAACAAAACTCTTGAACTTTCTTTTCCTAACCACGTCTACCCATCCTTCTGGTTCATACAGCAAATTTAAGAGATATTTTTCTGTATCCACTCCTTTGTCTTTTTTCTCTCCATATTATTCCTAACATTATTTTGTATATCTTCACCTCAAATGCTCTAAGCCTATGCTCATCAGGTTTACTAATTGTCTAACTCTCACAAGAGTACTGTAAGTTAGCCATCACCTCATCTGCAGCACTTTGTTTTTTAATATCATATTGCTTGCTTTCCAGATGTTATCTAACTTTATCAGTGCACTTGTAGCTCTTCCTATTCTCATTCTGATTTCTTTCTCAGATTATCCATTGTCTGCAATTGTTGATCCCAGATATTTGAAGCTCTTAGCGTGTTCCAGGGCTACTCCATTTATACTCACATTGATAAACAACTTTGCAATTAATTTTCTCTTCTTTTCCAACACCCATTACCTTGCTTTTCTCTGTGCTTATCTCCATTTCAAACTTGTTAAGTGTAATCTCAATGTATTGAATTGGACCTCCCAATATGGCTGCCAATCAACTTCCTTTTAGAATGACAGTCTCTTCTTTGAGATCAGTGGGAAAAACTTAAATTTGGCGGTCTAAATGATGTGAAGAAAGAGTACTGTCACCATGTCATATAACAGATTCTCTATTTGAACCCCTGGGGCTAACCACTATGGCTTACTAACTAGAAAGGGGTTTAATGGTTAGGGGGAATGATTATCTTCTTGATGACCATAAATCTCTAACTGTCCAACCATCTATAATCCTAAAAAAGTAATATGGAAAGAAGTTGATACAAAAAAATCAATTGAAAGAGAGTTGAAAGGATACATGAAATTTCCTTGGATGTGTCAATGAATTGCTTGTAATTCCTGTAGACATTTTTCTTCATGGAAACGGCAGTTTCATCACTAAGTCTTTGGATATTATGACGATGTTCAAGGAGAGATTTCTTTATGTCACAAGTTGCCACCAAGTTCTTCACATCTTAAAAGTAAGAAATACAAATAAATGATAAAAACATAAGGCACCTTTCACTTTCAGAGCCCCTATTAAATCCATAGGGCATTGAGTCTACACCGTCTACCATATTTGAACATCAGTCTTCATTGTTCTATTGTCATTTTTATTGGTCTTCTGGCTCCTGTCAGCCAAATAATCATAGCCGACAGCAACTCAATTCTATTTTTGTGCAAAATTAGAATTCAATTCATTTTTAACAACAAAAAAGCAAATACAGCTGCATGCTACAATTGTTACATGATGATCAAAGGAGTTATTTGCAGTAAAATTTCTAATAGATGGCTGAAATGCCCCATCTACCTCCGGGGCTTGACCCTGTTGTATGTTAATTTCACCTTTCTAAAGGAAGAGAGACATGACTCAATCAAGAACTTTTTTAGAAATCTTCAGAATGTGACATCTATTTTTTTGCAATAAATGAGTTTGCAGAGCTTTAGGCCTTTATAATTTCCCCCCATCCCCTGGACTTTATTTGAACCCTTATTTATCAATTTAGGAGTTCCAAAATCACATTTCGCAAAATTTCTTGATTACGCCTTTGCCCTTGTCTAGGCCCTTTAGCAATAATCAATAGGTTCAAGACTTCCAATAAAACTTTGGCCCTGAAAAGGTCTAAAGCAAAAACATTTGCACAAAACAATGAATATATCTCTAACTTTACCATTTGTTTTATCGTTTTCCATTCACTAGGCTATACTTCTATTTCTCATAAAATTTCCCATTCACCGGTTTATTTTGACCCTGTTCTCCCGTTTATTTGGCATTTAAGGGTAGGCCTAGGCCAACCATAAAAATCAAGGCTATCTAAAGGACTAATTGCAAAATGAACCATTCTTTAAGCATTTCAATTAGGTGTCTGTAATATACCAACTCACCAACTCCTCAACTTACCAACTTCTTTTTAACACTATTGTTCAGGGTGGTGATAGTTTAGATCTAATTTACGCAAAAATATCACCTCCCTACACAATGAAAGTTGGTAACTTTGGGAGTTGGTGAATAGGTACGGACACTGGTTTGTTTTAATCTTCATTAGTAGACTTTTCAGCTCGATAGCAGCAGTTTAGCGGGCAGCCTTCACCGCCCAGTTACACAGTCCACAGAAAACAGATCCACTCATTAGTGAGGTTACAGTGTAGGCTCTTTTGAAATATCATTTCCCTGTAGTTGCCGCCTGCAATCATCCAAACTTATCTAATAGTCCAATCAATAAATAATTATGGTTTTCATTTTTGAATTAATTTCACTATTTTACAAACTTAAAAATTTGGATCTTGTGTTATCATTTGGCTAAAGGGATCGGATAACATTACAGAGATAGGGTTAGATTTTAGGGTGAAAGTCAGTAAAAGGGGCAAGAGGGAGTTAGGGGGTCAAGATCAACCAATCGAGTGACAGGTTTTGGAGCATAGTATCCATAACCAACCAGGCCAGCCAAGGCCTTATTTACAAAAATAATAACAAGAGAGCTGGGAAAATTAACTTCCTCGTTTAGCCTGCCAATTCCCATCTTTGGCTTTTTGCATCAAAATAAAGATTAATAAAATGCAAACAAACAGTTATGACACTCACACTTATCAGGATCAAACTCAAGTCCTGAGAATTTGTAAGCCAAAACAGGAGAGGAGACTTCATCAAATGCCATCGCTCTCTTTTCTTGGTCATCCCAAATTATTACTGAATCGTCTTCCTCTTCTTCGGTTTGAAATGGGAGTGAGGCTACACTTTCTCCCAACGAGGCTGGGGCTTCTTGCTGGAGGGGAGGGGCAGAACGAAGCACTTTACTCATTCGACGACGCATTTTTAATTTAGTTGTTCCTTTTCCTAGAAAAAAATAACATATTTATGAAAAAGATTGCATTAAGCTTCATGCTGGTGTATAATCACATAAGTGAAAGAAAATTTCATGTCAAAACTGTTTTGTACAACTTTTCTAGACTAAACCAAACAAGGACTCCACTTTTTGAATGAGCATCTCGTCAATAAACATTTAGATTTGGTTTGACGATACTTTCTTCTTGTCTTACATCATAAACCTCTATACTTTTGTGTACGAACTACTTTTCAAATTCAAATGGAAACAACTTAAGCAACTATAAAAGTTGAAAACCACGAAGACGTGAACAATTTTGGGGACTGTGTGGATCAATTTTGAGCAGCAGTTGACATAAAGTTCAACTAAACATTCAGCCAAAAGAAAAAGCCATTAAAATGAAATATAAATGGCAAAATAAACACAAAAACATAAAATAAACGAATTGGGTAATGTAAACGATACTTAATAAACAAATAATGCAAAACAAATGAATGATAAACAAATGACTAAAACATAAATAAACGAAAAAATACAAAATAAGCAAATAAAATCGATTTTCTTTCTTCTGGATGGCAAACATGCGATAAACAGCAATTAAGTAATTTATGATTTTTCGTTCATCCTTTTCAGTCAGTTTCCCTTCACAGTTAATCTCAATGTTCTCCATGTTTTCAACAACCCATAAAGCAACCATACAGCAAAAATCAACGCTTGGAAAGCAAATAGAAAAGTAAAGATTGAACTCACCTTGGAGTAATGTTGCTTGCTTCCGTGTCTGTCCTCAACTTACAAGCTTACAAAGAAATTTGAAACTTGAGATGAGTTGGTCAACTTTGTGAAAGATTTTCACTGATCCTCCAGAAAATTGTAAATTGAGAGTTCAGATTTCAGAGATTATTTCGTTTCATTTTAGCAAAGTTCTTGGTAAACCGATCCTGACAGTTTAATTTGATGCCTTGGTATGAAGCCAGCCGAGAGAGCTGCGAATGAGATGGGCAACCCACGTCTACTTTGTAATTGTCATGTGACTTTAGCCTTTGCTGTTAATTTTCTTTCATTGATAAAATCAAGAGCTTTGTCCTTTTTAAGATCTGTTTGATAACGTAACTAATTCTTCGATCCGAAAATCAATAATTCAGTAAGATCAAAGGGAACCTGCGGGTATGTTACATCGTACATGGTACATAGGCTAAAGCTCAAAAATGTAAAGAGCAACTGGGGAGCCACTGAGCATACTAAGTCACTCTGGAACGCCTGAGCAGTGCTTTGGAGTGTTTTTGGTACTGTGGGTTGAGGGGAGCGGAGGAGGAAGTAATAACGGCCATATAGCCCCATATAGCAAACAGTGGTAATTAGAGAAAACTATGTGCAAAGAGATGACTTACCAGAAAACGAAAAGCATCTAAGGGATTACAAATAATTAACCTCAACTAGCTAAATGTAGCCAAGGTTTGATAAAAATGTTTTGCAGAGCTTGCAGGGTCATTATCTGTGGTCCATTTTTTGTTGTTGTGACCCTTACAGATTTCCAGGGTGCGAGACTCCGGATTATTAATGTTGGCCCAAGTCTACTCCCGATTTATCGTGTATGGTTTCTATACCATGGGCAGTTGTATTTGCCCTTGGTACGAGAAGACCATCATTATTTCGAATGTTGTATGGTATTTTAGACCTTTTGACGAATATATCTTCAATGAGCAATGGATTTTAACAGTTTTTGGGTTTTTTATCTGTCATAAGCAACTGAAAGTTTCTTTGGACTGATGCTAAGTAATCCTTCGCACAGAGCTCATAAAAAGAGGATTCAGTGTCATTATGTACAGCACTATCAGCATAGCTCTTTCATGAATTTTGTTTATTCGAGAATTTGTGGTTCTTCCTCACAGTACTTGTTGTTTCCCCCACAATTAGGGATGAAAGCCTATACATTATTGATGGTATCAAGTCACAGTATTTAAGGTATCCCCACAGTACTGAAAGTATCCCTCTATAGTGCTCATGGTAATCCCCCACAGAACTAAAAACCCTCCATCAATGTACTGATGGTACACCTTGTAGTGCAGAACAACCCCAAATGTGTTGATGTCATCCTCCACAATACTGATAATGTCCTCCCGCAGTACTGCACAGACGTTCCTCAGAATGATGTGGATAAAGGGAGGTTACAAGGGTTATCAAGTAGCCTTCCCCTCCCCCCTTTCAAATAATTGTGGATGGCGATTTTTTCTTCCGACTCTACCTGATTTGCTTAGCAAGTGCGGACAAACCTTCCAAAGCTGAAATCACCCCCTAGTTCAATATTGCCCTTGGACATTCAAAGATTGCTACTAGATCGAGGGGGTAGATAAACGGACGTCTACCAAATTTGTTTAGGGATGGGAGGAGGATTATCATTCATTCTAGCGTAAAGTGACAGGTTTTCCAGGTTTTAATCTGCAATTGCTGTCTTCAATTGCAATAAATAACCAATACCCTGAGCCAAATTTTTGACATATCCTCAGATTTTTGAAACAAGAACCAATATTTACCCTAATCAATTTGCAAGTCATACCTGTAGTTAATCGTAATATGGATCCGCAATGAATACCTCTTACACAAATTGGGACTTACTGAACTTGGTGCAAAAATGTCGTTTAATAACCGAAAATTGTAGCAAAATCATGATTGGTTCATTGCAAAATCAAGCCTTAACCTTCTGATTGGAATTTCAAGTCTTAAATAAGACCAGAAAAATTTTAAAACCCACAAGCAACTCTCAAGGCAATATAAGTTGGAAATATGTTTTGGAACATTTTAGTTTGAAAACAATTATTTTTCTAGAATTTCTTTAAGGAAAATCCACCCTTCTCATCAAAAATTTTAAATTTGATGATGAACATGAAACTGATTAATAGGAACTTTCTAGACTGGACAGAAAGATTCCTACATTTGGCTGATATCTGGACGAGTGAAGTTCAAGAATTGGGTAAAAATTTCACCAGGAAAGAATTTCAGGTACTCAAAGAGAGCTAGTGCTACATTATGTTGATTAAATCAAACTGCTACCAGGATATATCAAGCAATAACAAAAAATGAGATCAGTAACATACAAAAGAATACAAAAAATCAAAAATGGAGTAAATGAAGTATTCTGATAGTTCATTAAGGTCACATTATAAAATCACATCCTTCTGGAATTCATAAGCATGAAATCACCAAAATTTACTTTCACAATTTCTAATTGAATGTTGTAAAGGAAATTGAAACTGTATCTGAGCTGTAGGAGGCTATTTGGCAATTTCTTGAAATAAATCTGTCCTTTATCATTTACGAAATATGTTGTATAATATGGAAATTGTGAAGATAAATTTTCAAGGGATCATAACTTACAAACTCATACTTGAAAATCCTTCAGATTTAATCTTCTTCATCCTCTTCGGGAGTTTCTTCTGTGTCATCCATGACATCCTCCTCTGGATCTTCTTCTTCTGTATCCTCTTCGTTGTCTTGGATCATCTCAGGGTTTTCTTCAGGACTCAATGAAGCCAATTCTTCTGCAACATGATCTTCATTTTCATTAGCTTCCTCTACTTTTGCGACCTTCTTGGCGGGTTCTTTCTTATCCTCAACCTTCTTGGCAGGTTCTTTCTTATCCTCAACCTTCTTGGCTGGTTCTTTCTTCTCTTCAACCTTCTTAGCTGGTTCTTTCTTCTCTTCAACCTTCTTGGCTGGCTCTTTCTTCTCTTCAACCTTCTTGGCTGGCTCTTTCTTCTCTTCAACCTTCTTGGCTGGCTCTTTCTTCTCCTCAACCTTCTTGGCAGGTTCTTTCTTCTCCTCAACCTTCTTGGCAGGTTCTTTCTTCTCCTCAACCTTGGCAGGTTCCTTCTTCTCAACCTAATAAAAATATGATTCATTATTCATCAGATCTTGTCTTGAAAAAACATAGCCATATGCACAGGCATTTCTAAATCTTAGACTCAAAGAAACACCCATAAGCCAAATGCCCAAATCAGTGGCACATCCTGACAAAATATTGACATCTTAATGCTTGGATCCTTTACAATTAGAAGGTTCTTTTTATTGTTAAATTTCAAACCAAACTCATTGTAAATTAGTAACATCACGTCAACCAGGCACATGGCTTAGATAGCTCTTTATGAGTTATCTCCGTGTCCGTCAGCTGATTAAGTATTACTCTTGTTTTGCTTATTATAAACTATTTTATAGAACAGTTTGTAATTAATGATTAATAAGTATATATGATATGACGTATCTTGTGATTAACTAATCTGCTGAAAAATGAATTTTGGATTTGATTTGACTTGATTTCTTGTTTATTGATATCATATACCAACCTTGGCTGGCTCTTTCTTTTCCTCGACCTTCTTGGCTGGCTCTTTCTTCTCTTCTACCTTCTCGGTAGTTTTGCTTTCCTCTTCAGCCTTCTCAGCAGGCTCATCTTCTTCATCAGCTGCCTCATCAGAATCCTCTTCATCTTCACTCTCATCTTCTGGCTCATCTTCATCTGATTCATCACTCTCGGGCTCATCATTAAAATCTTCAAATTCTTCATCCTCTGGGAGAGCATCGTCCTGGTCGTTTTCAACTACATCTTTTGACTCTACAGTGTTGCTCTCTGCGGCTAAAGGAAAAGAAAGCAGGAAGAAAACCATTTAGCCTAACTGTTCTTAGCACTAAGTTGTCTGTCCTATCATGGATTGATAGGTCCACATCAGAGATACTACAAGAGCTAACCCAGGCCTTGAAAAATGTACCACCGTTGCAACCTTTGATCATCAGGTCCAGGGCAATGCCCTGGTAGTAGTCTAGGGGTTGGAGCCCCCAGGAGCTCCGGAAAACCTAACATTTAAGGCCTTAAAATGACTTATGATTCTTTCAATTCTCTTCCTGCATGATGATAGAACAACACAAAAAAGCAGTACATAATAGCCCTATTGCCCTTATTAACTAATGTATCAGCAATTAAACATTAAAGTCAGTAAAGCACTCTACGTGTAAAATATGTATATATAGGGAAATGGCATTTTTCTTTTAAATAACTGCCACTCAAACTTAATTTCCATATTCGATTCCAGATATGAACATAGGTCCAACAAATATAACAGGGAGTTTAAGCATTCACGACGATAACGATAACGGTAGGAAGCTGATTCATCCATGTGCGCGTGCACGAAAGAGGATTCCCCTTCCGTTATCGTTCTGACTCATCGTTCTAGGACGATAGAAATAAAAGTTACATTCTGGGCAGAACGATAGAAAATTTCCTGCCTTATTCTCGAAGTTACAAAAGAAACTCAACTAAAAATGGCTTAGGCTCTTCATCTTCAACTGTGAAGGCTAATGACTAAGTTGAACATATTTTCTTTCTTAATTTGTTGTTGATAGGCCAGTTATTTGCCATTGCCTAAAAGTTGAGCGAAAGGTATAACAATTTAAATTTTTCTTAAAGTCTAAAAACTTGAAATAGTTGATGATGTCTCCAAAAAGCCATTAAGCACTAACCCTGACAAAGTCTTATTTCTCGTACTGCCAGTATGGTATATTCAGGTTTCTAGGCCTATTTTCCCACTCTATCACAGCGAATTCTACATCCTCAATAATTTCTGAATCCCTTGCTACAGCCTGAATGTCGTTTACTTCATTCAAGTTACCCATATTTTGTTTTAATAAAGTTTTTAAACTTTACCTACGCTTTAAAATAATTTCTAAATCAAAACAAGGAAATCTGAATTTAAACCGCCAAGCCCTTTCCTTACTCATGCTTAATGGAATTCACCAGAACGATGACGGAAACCATAAGGGTATCATGTAACGTTATCGTTATCGTCGTGAATGCTTAAACTCCCTAACATTTATAACTAAAATTTAAACGAAGAAAGTCCACAATACTAGGCTTTGTGCCGGATCTTTCGATGCTTGCGGCGAAGTAAGTGAAATATAGCGAGACAGGAACAACGCAAGACGACACACACAGAAAAAACATAGATAGATTAAATATTTTATATATATATAAGAATGTTGTCAATATTTCGCCCTGGCATACAGGGCTTCTTCAGGACTTCTTCTTGAGTCCTGAAGAAGCCCTGTATGCCAGGGCGAAATATTGACAACATTTATATATATATAAAATATTTAATCTATCTACGTTTTTTCTGTGTGTGTCGTCTTGCGTTGTTCCTGACTCGCTATATTTATAACTAAACTCAATCTAACAAGAATGGACGCTCTGGCTTCTTTGCTCAAATTCAAACACTTTACAATAATCCTATCAGATTGCTGTGGGGGGAGGCATGGCCCATGTGACCCCCTGGTGGTGTGAGCCCTGTTTGATGATGAGCCTGCATATTTTAAGGTGTTGGAAATAACTAAGTGATTTCAGGTAAGAGGAGTGACAATTAAGTGAGTTGAGAAGTGCACTGATTAAATTTTCTTTCACAAATTTTTGGAGACAAAACGTAATTTACAAAGGGTGGTGAAACACCCTGGTAACTGGTTCTTCATTTCCGCCTAGAAAGTGATGACAAGCAGATCAAATGTTATCCCATGATGTTAAGCTATCAGTTTCGGTTTTCATGAAAGGAAGGGAAGCTATCAGTTTCAGTTTTTGTGAACCTGATAGCTATACATCATGGGATACCATCAGATTTGCTGCATCATCACTTTCTAAGCAGAAATAAAATGTAGTTAAATACGAATTTTGAGAACCACACTGGGGAACGTCTGTGCGGTGCTGTGAAGCATATTCACTGATTTTGTTGTTGCTCTAATTGTGGTAGGATGGTGGGGATGGCCAAGTAGTTGGATCCTGAACTCCTGTTAAAATGGTCCCTGTTTCAAAACTACCATCAGACCTGTCACAAAAGTGTGGGAGAGAATTGGTCAACTAATGTAACAGGGCAACTGGAGGATCCAACCACTTGGCCATTCCTGCCATAATGAGAGCAACAACAAAATTAGTACTGAACACGCTCCACAGTACTGCACAGAAGTTCCCAGTGTTACTGTCATAACTGTAATGTAACTACACGCTTTTTATTATAAATAGCCTTTTATAAGGAACCTACATGTTGAAGGTCGAAAAACTTGAGGAACTTTTACTACTGAATGTCAACTCACTAAGGACCTTAATAATTTTGTATATATTCATATGAGGTAGATATGCAACTTCTCTAATGGCTATGTATTAATTATTAATTAATTATAATAAGTTTCATGGTTCCTAGTTTATTGCAATATGTTAAATGTTAATGTTTTTCTTGCGTCAATACTTATTCCTATCTACTAATTAAACACTAAAAACTAAGGAGCTACTAAGGAACTTTCAGAACTTCAAAGTGATCAAAAGAGGTATCAAAATAAGGAACTTAAAGAACTAGGCCCTGAGCCAGATTCTTTATAAAAAAAGGCGTGTATATTCATTTCCGATTAGAAAGTGATGACGCCAGCGAGTCCTATGATATGTAAGTCCATGATGTCGAGCTATGCCAAGTTGCGTAAATAAGACTTTTAGGAATTTAATTATTCATAAATTAAAAAAGTAGTCGAACAATCAAGACAGCTGGAATCAGCGATTCGCACCCAAATAAAATAACCAACTTGAAACCAATTAAAACCAGATTAATTTCTTGAGACATGAATGGCCTAAATTCCAAAGAAAACTGCAAACAGTTGGACAGAGAACAAACAATTAAGGCCGTCAAAAATCACTCTTCAACAGTGAACAAAATTACCCACCTTCGGGAACAGGCACTGCATAGGTCATGCACAGGAATGCAAGGAGAAAAACTAAGATGGCCTTCATTTTCGAGAGTTTCTTCGGTCGTTTCTTCTCACGGAAATTGTTGGCAGACAAGTTTGCTCTGCAAAAGTGGAATGTTTCAGTTTCACAACTGTGCGAAATTTGTAGGGACAAATACAGGAAGAAGTTCCAAATCCTATCACATGATTAATTCAACTTCTATGATTGGTTCAATCTTCTAATTGAGTGACAGCTTGAATTTATATTTATCTCCTCCGCAGAAGAACTCCTCGCATTTAGTTTCTTCTCGATTTCAAGTCAAGTCACGTAACCGGGGGGGGGGGGGGTCTTTCAAAGCCATTCCAGAGCCTTTTTTAATTAAGGCATTGTTAGTTGGGGGGAATGAGCTGATGGACAACGCCTATTGACCACACCTTTATGATTGCAAAGAAATAAGGTCAAAATACATTTTTCAAACTAATCAGTACGAAAAGAGATAATAGGGGGCATTTGCCCCCCAGTGTTAGTGTTAAAAAAGGCTCTGAGCCATTCCATGTGTTACTAGAAGCAATGCAAGCTTTGGGAATTACTATTCATCACGTCAAGGCTAAGGTTGTTTCAAAATCAATTTCTAAAGAGCTGACGTTTGTGAAAGGGGTCATTAATGTATGATTCTCATAAAATGGTGGTGGTAAATAGTAGGTGGTAAAGAATCTTTTGTTAAAAATTTCAGCAGCACATAATTTTTTTTTCAGCACAACATTTCAGCCCCAGGTCAAGCAAGACACAGAGGAATGAAATGAAATCTAATTCTCATATTGCTTGCATTGACGAGCAAACAGGGAGCAAACTTTCCTGATCACATTAGTTTTTATTGTTAAGTTTCATTTTTCTAATACTGTATGCTATTTGTTATGAAATATTTTCAAATGATTACACTCTTTTTTCTTTATAAGAATAATTTCTATAAGAATATTGAGGCTCAAAATCGCCAAAGAACAATGAAAATTTAAGAATAAACAATGGAAAAGTTGAGGCTCAGGAAAATTTTAATTATTCTTATAAAAAAAAGAGTGTATGCTGACTATGCACGTCAAGGGATATCCATGGAGATAGCCTCGATATGAACAGACTTCCCGCCAAAATATTTAAAGCGCGAATTAACATACAAGCAGGAAATTCAAACCGGATCGAACCCTCGATCATATTCGTACAATTTACTTACTGGTGAAGTGTTTTTGAATCAAATAACCGATGAACAATAAATAGAGAATTCTGCAATTTCAAACTAAACTGATGGATGACGCTTTCGTGCAAAGATTTGGCAATGGAGGATACTTTTTCACGTACTTTCTCACACCAGTGGAGGGGCCTAATTCATGTTATGCTTTCTTCCGAGAATCCTCTCCAACAAGCTGTTAAATGGATGGAAAGAAGATACGCACAGTTGCATGCAAATATGCTAAGAAATTCAAAAGACAGCGATTCTCAAAATATAAGATTCTTTCCTGTGCCGTGTTGGTCGGATCTGCTTATAGACTTGCAAGAAATTACTCCTACAGTGACCCAGAATACTGGCCTACAAAATACCATTGTTTATAAAAACAAGATATTTCTATTACCACGAACAATTCAACATTGTGTTTTGATGTTTATAAATCACAACATTTCTCGAATAGATTCTGACAGTTTTGAACATTTCTCATACTTCCTGGAGAAAAATCTTAACAGTTTAGATGACTGGGGGAAGACAATTGCACAAAGATATTTTCTAAATAAATTATGCCCTGAAAAGGGGTCCAACTATAATGGAGGAAGTCCAGTCCAAGGCAAGGCTAATTTACAGGTAGACGATCTTACTACAGAAAAGAGCAAGGATAGAATTTCACAGCTTTGCAAGATGAAATTCCCAAAGATACAACATTTGCCTTTTAACATTTTTCTTGAGGACACTGATGATAAAAAAGATACAGACTCGCTTTGTAAAAATGCAAAATCTATCAGTAAAGATTCTGTTATTCATAGCCAAAGAAATCCTACCTGTGCAAAATCAAAGGGAGTCCAGATTGAACAAATCACATCACCCCGTCTGCAGTTGGCTGTGTCTCCCTCAAGCAGGGAAAAATTTGAACAGCTGCAAAATGCAGGCCAAACCTCTGATATTCACATGTCTCTTGATTCCAATGCTCTACAAAATGCAAGCATTTGCCCAATAATTGTTCTGCAAGAAGAAAGAATTGAAAATATAGCTACTGAAAAATTGAGACAGTTACAAAAATGTGAAAAATCTGAACAAGTAATTATGATAGACAATGAAAATGAGGAAAAATCAGAGGAATTACCTTCAAAGAAACAGAAACTTGATGACAAAAGCTCTCCAGGTACAAAGGATTCTAAATTAGATGATTCACAACAAACTTCTAAAGATATGATACCAGTGAAAAATAATGATTTACCTTCCTCCCAAAATTATCAATCATTGCTTGAATTATCAGGGAATTTATCAAGAGTGCGGACAATCAAAGATCATATAGACAAAACAGAAGAGTTTGAAAACGTCTGCAAAGACCTAACAGAAGTTGCAATATTTTCTCTTCATCATTTGAATGAACTTTGTGAAATGCTTGGTCTAGATAATGCAAATGAAGCTTCGCTAGTTTTTTTTATAAAATGCTGCACATCTCCTGATGTAAATCTGACTCTGCCAATATTAAAGACATTTCTATCTCAATCACTTTTGAAATACTTGATCAAAGTCAAGGAGCCAATATCAAGGGCGGTATTCAATTGTATGATGAATGTAACTGAGAAGTCAAAGCAATGTGTCATTGATTCTGTGATTGTTCCAATGATGACAGAAAACAACCTGAAAGCTAACCAAGAAGAATTTATTCTCAAGTTAATTAGTTCCACAAGCTTGTCACCAGAAGACCTTGGCTTGCTGCTTAATTCATTTATGAAGACATTGACACAGAAAAATATTGTACCATCAGAAGTTACCATGAAATTTATTGAAAATCTGTTGGAGAGGAAACTGACTCTAAATAACACAGCAGGCTTGATTATGATTTTAGAAAATAGTAATGAACAAACTAAGAGTTCTAATAGGTTTGTAAAAGTCATTCTCAACTTAACAAAATTTTATGCTTCTGAAATTTCACCTCATAAAGAAAATCTTTTGAAGTTGTTGCAACAGAGTAAATCTTTCTTGAAGAAGAAAGTTATAGTTATGCTGAAAAAGATTTGAATTAAATGTTTGTTTTTTTACATTACTTCTAAACCCTCCGAGGGTAGCATTAATTTTGCCCCCTTTTGTCCCTAAAAGTCGATAAAGTAATTAAAATCTCATTCTTGATGATTTTTATTGGGGAATTCCCACTCTGGGGAGCGTCTGTACGTTACTGTTGAGAATGTTCATTACTGTGGAGGAAATGCCCAAAGTGCTTGTGGTAATCGCTTGTACAGAATGATACCCCCTACAGTACTGAACACCTCCCCTCACAGCATTGAGAATATAACCCACACAGTGCTGAACAACAACCCCCCAATTCACATCACTGATGAGATCCCCCATAGTAGAATGATGGCGTTCCACACTCTCTGACCGATTAGATCCGAGTTTTCCTATTTCACTATAGGGCGCTACGAAAACTCGAACTATCATCAAAAAACGAAAGTCAGGAGTCTGAGTTTTGTATAAAGCCCCTTACTAGAGAAATTTTAGAGAAAACCCCATTTCAAATAAAAAAGTTAACAATTTTCTGCTCAGTACACGTTTAAGAGAGCCTGAAAGGTATTGTAAATCAAGAAATGCAAAGTATATTAAAAATGCAATATTGAGATCCTCACTCTAATACAGCACTTTTGGATTTGGGCTATTTTTTTTTATAAAAACTAGTAAAATTGATTTGAAGCTGGCTGTTCTTAAATATTCCTCTATTTTCAGGCTGAAATGTTCTTAAATTGTTCTTGCTTTTACAATGGTTGGGAAGTCTTATTTGCTATCAGTTGTGGTAATTGCTGCTGCAAAGTTTGACTCTCTTGACCATCTGATATAGATATAGTGTGTACTGCCGATCAGCTTGTTTTGTAATTATTTCTCAGTCTTGTGGTTATTTCATAAAATTTTCATATTGAGCCAAAAATGGTCAGCTTCGGTTTGTTCTTAGCTTGTTGTTATGTTTTGGCCAAATTTGAGGCTGGTCTTCTTATAAAATTGTTCTTATAAAAAAATAGAAGAAGGTAATACAGCACTTGGGTTTAGGCTATTTTGCAGACCGTGGAACGAGGAAGCTTAGGATCTTTGCACAGAATTCATGGAATTCAAAAACCCAATCGGTTTCCAAAAGATAAGTCATTGTCAGAATATCTTGCAGAAGTCCCATGCGTGCCTTGGGATGCAAATGTATATTCTAGCTTCTTGCATTGGAATAGATTAAAGATTTTGAGCCTTTGTCTGAATCAAATGGTGCACAAAGTGAAACAATGGAAATCACACTAAATGAATAATGATTATTTCTTTTTTATTTCATATGTTAATTTTGATAGTTTCAATTTTTGGGAATTTAATCTTCTAGCTGGCAAGAGGGAGGTTTTACTTCTTGTGCACTCGAAACGAACAAAGTTGAATTCTAGTCCTGCAATTCGTGGCATTGTGACAGCTGGCAAACTTGCCAAGCAGTGGTAGTGGTATTTAGACCTGCCTTTAAAGCTTCTTCTAAGCTTTTGGCTGATATCAAACAAACCTGGGATGGCCTTCTCAAGGTTAGTGAGCCGCGTCATGTTATTTTCAAGTTATAGTTTGCACGGCGTTCTTGTTAAAAGAAAAATGAGCACAACTATTTCTCAGTCTCTGATAAAGTTTTGCACCAACTTGAAATATTAGAGTAAAGGGAAAACTGTGAAATTAAGTGAAAATAAAAAACGACTAAAGATGTTTGTCTGACATTTATCAAGCTGCTGTATACATCAAAAAGGGAACGAAAATTAAAGTCTTCGCTTTTTACCTGATTTTTTTCGCTGTACTGAAGTACTGTGGCGATGAATGCCTGCATATCTTTCCCTTCCTCAACCTTTTCAAATGAGTGAAGGGTGCATTTCTTGCCAAGGGTTTTACGTTAAAAATCGATTTTTGTTTACTACTTCAATGGTTTTTAAGAACAGTATGAAAAATGTTTGAGTTTTTGGGCGTTCTTTAGCTACTACAATTTTTACACGAGTATTTTAGGATACTTAACCTCAAATTGGTGGCGAGGCAAACAGAGGCCTCTTTATTTCATAGCAATTAATGATACAGATTACAAATTGATATCGAAAGCTTGATATTCTGTTCCAAGTTGACGTAACTTTTGTTTTTTCACATCAGTTTGAAACATTAGGTCAATCCCTAGAGTTAGCTTTGAAGTAATCATTTATTTTTTTGTCAGTGCAATTTTTTGCATCAAATTACGGCAGATAAGAAAAGCACGCAACAATCAAAAGAATCAAGTCTCATACTCTGGCCTGAGGCAACCTAACTGTTTTCACTGCAGTTTGGAACGTGTCATGAAGTCAATCTCTAGTAATAGCTGTGAGAAAACACCTCTTCGTATCTAGTACTGCAATTGTGTGCAACAAATTAGGGCAAATAAAAAGGATGCTGCAATCAAAAGAATCAAGTCCACTGTACCAGCTCACATGCTCTGCAATTATATAAACCGATGTTTTCTTTCAGCAGTACTGCTGATATTCCCCCCACATTACTGGACATCCCCCATATTACTGATGGTATCCCCCGCTGTACTGAACAGCCTCCGCATTACTGATGATATTCCTCCCACTGTACTGAACATCCTCCATATTACTGATGGTATCCCCCGCTGTACTGAACAGCCTCCGCATTACTGATGATATTCCTCCCACTGTACTGAACATCCTCCATATTACTGATGGTATCCCCCGCAATACTGAACAGCCTCCGCATTACTGATGATATTCCTCCCACTGTACTGAACATCCTCCATATTACTGATGGTATCCCCTGCTGTACTGAACAGCCTCCACAGTACTCCTGGTACCCTCTAACAGAAGTAAACATCCTCGACCCACTGGAAATATAACTACAGTAAAAGCGAACCAAGCCAGAACCAAAATAGAGTCAACATTTAAAGTTTAATTCAGCTATGCAATAGATTACATCTGATCGGCAAAGGAAAGCTTTTTATCGACTACTTTTTTTCCAGGAAAATGACACAGTTGGTTGTACTTCCACTCTTTATCGTTGTTATTGGGCTTGCGAAGCATGGGTCAGCCCAAAGAGGTAAGTAGTGAATGTTCATCAGGGGAGTGGGTGGGGATGTATTCTAATTAGTGCGCTAGAGTAATTTCAATGAGCCCTGACCTGTTCCTACCATTAGGGACCGTACATTATTTATGCCTTAGTTTGCCATCGAAGAGAAACTAATCTTTGATATTTTTTTGCATTTTCCAAAATTTTGCACGAATCAAAAATTTCATAGCCTAGCCATCCTAATAAAAAAGTCAAAAGGCTTCTCCATCCGAGAGGTGTGTCTCTCTGGTTTCCAGTACTTTGGCAAAATTTCGGCCAAATTATTCTGTGACGATTCCTTTTCAGCCAAGCCCTTCCAAGGAACGATGATTTTTTACCCAACACTTAAAGAAGCCAGAAAGAATATTACCCCAACCATTAATCTTCGTTGCCAACCTACTGCTTTGATAATGCATTGTCCTTTAGATCTCAAAGAAAAAAAAAACATTTCTCTTCAACTTGACTTATTTCAGGTCAATCACTTCCAAATCTTTGAAAGCTTAGAATTGAGGTTTTTTTTGTTTTTCTTAGATGCCTGTGCTTTAAATTCGACGAGCAACTGCCATGCGAATGCCACATGTACACCCCTAAATGGAAAATACAAGTGTAGTTGCAATAATGGCTATACTGGAGATGGTACAAATTGTTCTGCTATCAACAAGTGTGCCAATAATACACATAACTGCCATGCTAATGCCACGTGTACACCCCTAAATGGAACATACAAGTGTAGTTGCAATAATGGCTATACTGGAGATGGTAGAAATTGTTCTTTTATCAACAAGTGTGCCACTAATACACATAACTGCCATGCTAATGCCACGTGTACACCCCTAAATGGAACATACATTTGTAGCTGCAATAATGGCTATACTGGAGATGGGACAAATTGTTCTGTTAAAAACAAGTGTGCCACTAATACACACAACTGCCATGCTAATGCCACGTGTACATCTATTAATGGAACATACATTTGTAGCTGCAATAATGGCTTTACTGGAGATGGTACAAATTGTTCTGTTATCAACAAATGTTCCACTAATACCCATAACTGCCATGCTAATGCCACATGTACACCCCTAAATGGAACATACATTTGTAGCTGCAATAATGGCTTTACTGGAGATGGTACAACTTGTTCTGTTAAAAACAAGTGTGCCAATAATACACATAACTGCCATGCTAATGCCACGTGTACATCTATTAATGGAACATACATTTGTAGCTGCAATAATGGCTATACTGGAAACGGTACAAATTGTTCTGTTATCAACAAGTGTGCCACTAATACACATAACTGCCATGCTAATGCCACGTGTACATCCCTTAATGGAACATACATTTGTAGTTGCAATAATGGCTATACTGGAGATGGGACAAATTGTTCTGTTATCAGCAAGTGTGCCACTAATACCCATGAATGCCATGCAAACGCCACTTGTACACCCCTAAATGGAACATATATTTGTAGTTGCAATTATGGCTATACTGGAGATGGTACAAATTGTTCTGTTATCAACAAGTGTGCCACTAATACACATAACTGCCATGCTAATGCCACGTGTACACCTCTAAATGGAAAATACAAGTGTAGTTGCAATAATGGCTATACTGGAGATGGTACAAATTGTTCTGTTATCAACAAGTGTGCTACTAATACCCAAAACTGCCATGCTAATGCCACGTGTACACCTCTAAATGGAACATACAAGTGTAGTTGCAATAATGGCTATACAGGAGATGGTAGAAATTGTTCTTTTATCAACAAGTGTGCCACTTATACACATAACTGCCATGCTAATGCCACGTGTACATCTATCAATGGAAAATACAAGTGTAGCTGCAATAATGGCTATACTGGAGATGGTACAAATTGTTCTGTTATAAACAAGTGTGCCACTTACACACATAACTGCCATGCTAATGCCACGTGTACATCTATCAATGGAACATATATTTGTAGTTGCAATAATGGCTATACTGGAGATGGTACAAATTGTTCTGTTATCAACAAATGTTCCACTAATACCCATAACTGCCATGCTAATGGTTCGTGCACACCCCTAAATGGAACATACAATTGTAGTTGCAATAATGGCTATACTGGAGATGGGACAAATTGTTCTGTTATCAACAAGTGTGCCACTAATACACATAACTGCCATGCTAATGCCACGTGTACACCCCTAAATGGAACATACAATTGTAGTTGCAAAAATGGCTGTACTGGAGATGGGACAAATTGTTCTGTTATCAACAAGTGTGCCACTAATACACATAACTGCCATGCGAATTCCACGTTTACATCCCTAAATGGAACATACAAGTGTAGTTGCAATAATGGCTATACTGGAGATGGGACAAATTGTTCTATTATAAACAAGTGTGCCACTAATAGCCACGAATGCCATGCAAACGCCACGTGTACACCCCTAAATGGAACATACAAGTGTATTTGCAAAAATGGCTATACTGGAGATGGGACAAATTGTTCTATTATAAACAAGTGTGCCACTAATAGCCATGAATGCCATGCTAATGCCACGTGTACACCCCTAAATGGAACATACAAGTGTATCTGCAAAAATGGCTATACTGGAGATGGGACAAATTGTTCTATTATAAACAAGTGTGCCACTAATATCCATGAATGCCATGCCAAGGCCACGTGTACACCCCTAAATGGAACATACAAGTGTAGCTGCAAAAATGGTTATACTGGAGATGGGACAAATTGTTCTGTTATAAACAAGTGTGCCACTAATATCCATGAATGCCATGCAAACGCCATTTGTTTACCTAAAAGTGGCTCATATGTTTGCAGGTGCAAGAATGGCTATACTGGAGATGGTAGAAATTGTACCGATATCGACGAATGCACCAGTGATACTCATTATTGCCATGGTAATGCGAAATGCAGCAATCTATATGGCTCGTATATGTGCAGATGCAATACCGGTTATACTGGGAATGGCACAATTTGCGTGGACATCAACGAATGTACCAGTAATACACACAAGTGCCACTCTAGTGCTGATTGTAGCAATCGAAATGGCTCTTACATTTGCAACTGCAAAAACGGTTATGTTACGTTGGGGCATCTCTGCAAAGATATTGATGAATGCAGATACAATTTACACAGTTGCCACGCTCAAGCGGAATGCACCAATTTACAGGGGTCACATAGATGCGACTGCAAAGCTGGATACTACGGAAATGGGACATTCTGCACAAGTGAGTTTTCCATTCGACATCAGAGATTAATAGGTCGCTCGTCAATTCTAATGTTGTTGCACTTGTCCTTCTTTTGATTTCTGAAATTGCATTGGGTCAAGGGAGGTGGTAACTCCCGTAGGTGACCTAGTATACATGTGTCAGTCCCAAAACAAAACAAGGAACCCATAATTTGGGCAAACGTTGCCACAGTGATAGCAATATTTCATAAAAAAAAATTCCCCACAACTAGGAAAACAGTTTAAAGATTCAGCCAAAAATTCATTTTATTTGACACTATTTTAGAGAACTCTTTGGGCGTTAGGCATAAAATATGTAGAAAAACCCATAAACCGGGTAGGTACCCTATTCAGCATTGATTCACCTTAAAACCATAGAGCAACTATTTAATGATCATATAAACCACATCGAAACTATCGGAAACTGTTCGCTGCAACCCACGAAAACAACTAACGACTGATTAATTTTAATAAATGCTTGTTAGGAAAAGTTTTCCAGTAGGCTTCAGATTATTCAGGTTAAGGTTTTTACAGCTGGTTCTGGCCGTATAAAATGGGTTTAACTCGTTGCAGCTCGATAAAAGTGGTTTTAGCTGGTTTGTAGCTAATTGTACATTGATTTACACGGTCTTCAGAATAGATGCTTTCATGCTTTCGTACATGGTAGGCCTACACAATAATATGTTATTTCTATATTTCAGCCGGAGAAAACAGACTGGTTTGCAACGACAAGTCGATGGAAATATTACTTGACGAGCGGACAATTCCAACAACAGATGGAACAACGATCACTCTCCGCTCTGCGAATTGCAAAGTGACGAAAGTCGAGCCATACGACATATACGGCCTAGTAACCAAATACAACGAATGTGGAACAACCATGGAAGAAACGAATTCTTACATCAAGTACACCAACGAAATCATATGGACAACTGGAGCACTGCCTGGTGGGATTGTTCGTTACCATGGGAAAAGAATCTCGTTTTCGTGCTCTTTAAAACGCCGATCGGTCGTCTTCCACAAGCAACTTGCTGTACCCGTTAGCCTAATAAGAGCCACAGAAGGTAAGTAGAACCTTTTTTTTATAAGAACCAGTAACATTGGTTTGAAACTGGCTGTTTTTGAAAATTCCTCTATTTTCATCTTGAAATTTTCTTAAATTG
Organism: Pelagia noctiluca; assembly: GCA_963924455.1. Lineage (NCBI taxonomy): Eukaryota > Metazoa > Cnidaria > Scyphozoa > Semaeostomeae > Pelagiidae > Pelagia > Pelagia noctiluca. Next base: position 13,689,140 of record OZ004327.1, on the reverse strand, counting down.
TTCTTACTTTCATTATTATTTGGAAGCTTGTTTTTGCTAACAGTCATATTAATTGTTCCAAATTCTCACTCTTTTGACCATCGTTTAAAAGTCAGAAACCTAACTAAAAAGAAACCTAACTGATTTATTTACCCAGATGCGGATTGACATAGGCCAATCAGAAAAGAAGTGAATGATTGGTATTCCCCACTATTCAACACTATATCCCACACTATACAAATCATTCACCTCTTTCCCAATTGGCCTATTTCGATCCACATCTGGGTACATAAATCAGTTAGGTTTCTGTTTCATTCTCTTTCTGACGTATTACTCTGTTGAGTGTCAGACGGAAATGTTAAGTAATCTATGTGTTCGTTTCGCTATCTTTCCGGTATTTCTAGCTATTTTGAAGTTTTGTTCCATCAGTATAGCCAGAAAAATCGGAAACATAGCGAAACGAACACATAGATTACTTACGCTTTTCGTTGACACTCAACAGAGTAATACGTCAGAAAGAGAACTAAACGGAAACCTACCTGATTTATATTGGTCAGCTCACTGTATCGTGGGTATTGATTGGTTTTCCTGAACTAACCAATCATTCACTTCTTTCCCGATTGGCCTATTTCGATCCACATCTGGGTATATAAATCAGTAAGGTTTCTGTTTCATTCTCTTTCTGACGTATTACTCTGTTGAGTGTCAGACGAAAAGCTTAAGTAATCTATGTGTTCGTTTCGCTATGTTTCCGGTATTTCTGGCTATTTTGAAGTTTTGTACCATCAGTATACCGAGAAAAATCGGAAACATAGCTAAACGAACAATTAGATTACTTACGCTTTTCATTGACACTCAACAGAGTAATACGTTTCTTTTTCGTTCTCTTTCAGACGTATTACTCTAGTGAGTATCAGACGAAAAACTTAAGTAATCCATGTGTTCGTTTCACTATGTTTCTGATATTTCTGGCTCTACTGAAGTTTTGTACCATCCAAAGACTGTATTATAACCTTACCCAAATGTATGATCTCTATCTTTCAGCTGGATTTGGTGAGTTCACACTGGAATTCCTGATGTATACTAATCTCAGATACGCCAGCAAAGTCACAAGCTTCCCTGCAACAATTGAAGTGGGTTCCAGGATTTACTTCCAGGCTAAAGTGGACACAGTAGACTCCAACATCTCCCTTCTCATCGAGCAATGCTTCGCCTCCCCGGTCCTCTCTCTAAATCATTCTTTGAAATACCAGCTGATAGCAAAGAGGTAATTCTCGAGTTTTTTCTGCAGGAAATAGTTGTCGTTTCATATGCCAGCCTGGATTTGCTTCTAGAGTCCTTGCATCCCTGTGCTATCTAATGTGCTGACGTCATTCCTATAAAAGACGGTTCTATAAAAGATGGCGGGCTTCTTTTTGTGCAATACATTAAGAGAGAGTCACATGAAAGACAAAGTCTGGAAACTTACAATGCCATTTATTCTAACTTCTCTTTCGTGTGACTCAGTAATAAGTATGCTCTCCAGCAATGCAAAGCTACCATTACTAAACGCTGCAGTTTAACGTCATACCTTAACCAGTCTGATTCACACAAACAACTTTCTCGCAACTCTTCTTCACTTATTAATGTGAGAAATATTTTGGTGAATCAGTCATACTGTTATTACTTGTTCTTATCTGTTCTTAAATTCTATATTTTTCAATTAGGCTTGCTGAAATCCCTGTCAGTTATCAACAAGAGTGGGATAGTGTGGAATACCAATCATTCACCTCTTTTCTGATTGGCCTATTTTGATCCATATCTAGGTATATAATCAGTTAGGTTTCTGTTTCGTTCTCTTTCTGACGTATTACTCTGTTGAGTGTCAGTTAGGTTTCTGTTCAGTTAGGTTTCTGACCAGTGGGAAATCATTAGGGAAGACAGCGTTAACGATTGTATGGGCATTGAGTGGTTTGAAAGCTGATCTGTGCCAAGTTAAAAATGAATTTAATGAATTCGACAACTTTGACGCCTGTAGTTTCGCAGTGTGACGACTTGGCATTGCTTGAGCTTATTTATAGCATCTTGTCCAGATAGCTTTAATTTAAAAGAAGAAAGTCCACAATACTTGGCTTTGTGCCGGATCCTTTTTGATGCTTGCGGCGAAGTAAGTAAATATAGCGAGACAGGAACAGGGCAAGACGACACAAACAGAAAAAACGTAAATTTACCAAATATTATGTATATAAAAATGTTGTCAATATTTTGCCCTGGCATACAAAATGTTGTCAATATTTCGCCACGGTCCTGAAGAAGCCCTGTATGCCGGGGCAAAATATTGACAACGTTTTCATATATATGATATTTAATAAATCGTTTTCTCTGTTTGTATCGTCTTGCGCTGTTCCTGTCTCGCTATATATAGCTCTGCCTATTCACTTATCTAGCTAGTACGTGTCTATGACAGCATCACAGTGCTCGATGTAAGAAGGTCAAAGCGATATTGAAGTCTTTCAACTAAATTTATTCGTTGTTTCTTGTCAGATGCGGCGTCGAGAACACTGTGCAGTTTCACGAATCCACGTCACAACACATTAAAAGATTCAGCTTCAAGTCTTTCGCGTTCAAAGGCCAATACCCGACACTTTACGTTTACTGCCAGATGTTCTTATGCCACAAAGAATCAACGGACAGTCGCTGCACGACTGGATGTTCTGAAAACAGAATTCGGAGATCGACTGGGGATTTAAGTGGAAAACCCAGCTTTGATTCCATAGGACCAAATGTAACTGATATGGGACAAGGAATTGCTGAAAGTGGACGAGGGAAATCGGGTATGGGACACAAAGTAGCGGATATGGGACAAAAAGTAGTGGATGTGGGATACAAAGTAGTTGATACGGGACAGGGAGGACCGGATGTTGGATATAGAGTACAAGCTGTGGAGCACAGAGTATCGGATGTGGGACATGGAGAAATGGATATGGGACATGGAGTACCGGATATGGGAGACGTAGCTGATATGGCACATGAAGTAGCTGATAGAGTTGACAAGGGAACTGACATGGAAGGACGAAGAATCAATATTAGGAAAGATGAAGCCGTTATGAGAGAAGAGGGAGGTAGTGTGGATAACGCAGAAAGAGATATGAGACAAGAAGGAACTAAAATGAAACAAGAGGATGCCATGGTAGTAGAAAAGACAGATATGGCAGGAGAAGCTGTATCTGAAACTATTGTCAAGTCGGTAGAGAGGAGGAGCATCGAGGAGCGATTTCTGCCATCTAACGAGTACAGCTTGAGCATTGGACCCTTTGAAGTACGGAATTCTTCTTCAAAATCAGGTAAAATATAGGTTTTTAAACAGAAAACTCTCTGTTTCGAGCCAGAGATTCATTTGTTTGACACTCGTGAATCAAAATTCCACAGGGGAAAATCCTACAATTTTTTAGTGTTTCGGTTCCTGTTGGTACGTCTAGCTTTATATTCACGTTAAGTCTATATTATTCACGTCTTATTCATTAATATTCACGTTATATCTGTATTCTTATCAGTCTGTTTTTAGTTTTTTTACTACTAGGGGCTGTACAATAATAAAGTCAGGCTAAATTACCCTTTTAAGAATCACCCATCCCCTCTGGTCATGCTAAGTTATATTTTTGTATATTTTTGTTTTATACATACATACGAATTGTGGCACTACAGACCCGTACCCACCCAAGATTTTGCAAAGGCAATGAGGTGCTCTTTTTACTTTCAGAAATTGCATCTCTTCAATAATGGAAAAAGTACCCTTGAATTGTTGTGCCCCAAAGTTTGAAGTGCTTATACCAATATGATAAATATACTAATAAATGTGATAGCATACCATAACATATGAAAGAATACAATACAAAAAATACAATAACATACCATACCATAAATAACAGAAAATATAATACGGATATTGATAAATGTAATACCACACAACGAAATAAATGGAGTACAATACCATACCATACCATGCCATACCATAAAATACCATACCAAACTATTTTATATCATACCATACCATACCATACCATAACAAAACATACCATAACATAAGTAATAGACAATACAATAGATATTGTAGATATAGATATGTTGGCGGGAAACCGAAGTTTAATAAGGAAACGAAGAGCCAAGATTGCGACGATAATGGCCTAATCTTCAAACGTAATAATTTTCTCTATTGGACTTGTCATAACTATGTAACTTGAACTCGGAAGTGTCTTATTTTTGGAATGTCTTATTTAAACTTGTCTTTAAAAAAACAAGTCATGTTTATCGTTGCAATCTTGGCTCTTCGTTTAAAATACATATTCCAATGAATATAATAACATACCTTACCATAAAATGAATAGCATACCTTTATCTTTACAGGTGCTTCTGGTTCGAGTAAAGGATTTACAGTTGTGCACGGACTGGGAGTTGGAATCGGGTTGGTTGGGATGATCCTCATTAATGTGACTGCAGTGCTTATCTACAGACGAAGAAGAAGAAGTTTTGAGATCACCACAAACAATCAAATGAGAGAATTGGCAAACGTCAATCAAACTTACCAACCCGAGGTTTAAATGGTTGTTTATGAAATCCAACTTGGTCGAGTCTATTTATATGGTGCCGTGTCACCCGGCTACTCTATTCATATGGTGCCGTGTCACCCGGCTACTCTATTCATATGGTGCCGTGTCACCCGGCTACTCTATTCATATGGTGTCGTGTCACCCGGCTACTCTATTCATATGGTGCCGTGTCACCCGGCTACTCTATTTATATGGTGCCGTGTCACCCGGCTAGCTGACTAATGAGGCAGGAATTCCACGATAGGAATTCTTAGGGTATTCCAAATCAGCTTCACGTAAAGCGCAGCATCATTGTAATTTGAATGAAGTTGAGAGGTATTTTTCTTTTTTCTCTTAGCAAAAACGCACCACCTTAACAGGTTTGGCTGCTAACATAACAATAATTTACAAAATCTAATCAAAATGGAGAAAAGAGAAAAAGAACAAAACGAATTTCGGTGTATTTGAACAACCAGGACCAAATGTAATCTATTTTTGTATAGTTGGGAGTCTCTTGATTGGTTGTTGTTGTTTTAAGCTGGCCCCCTACATTTTCAGGCTTACCACAGTGGTTTGAGATTTCGCCTCCCCATATTTCTGGTCTCATCAGAGACCCCAAATTTGTCAGTGTTCCACGGTACGTAAAGGGTCGACTTTTCGTTAGACATCAATCAGAAGTAATATAGTTGAAGAAATTTAATTAGATAAACAATAGAACAATATAGTTTACAATAATTTTATATACAATTTATCAATGACATCAAAAGATTAAAGAGACCTCCATATTTCTAATTTTCTTATTCTCTTTTTTGATGGGGAGCCTCCAAGCAGTCGAGGTTTTAGAGACTACAGGGCCTTGGTCAAAACTTATCATTTGGTTCTTAATTTGATCCAAGTTGTCGATTTCTATATATATGGTATTTTGCACTCATTGGTGGGCCTTTTCACTCAAATGAAACACAAGAGCTGCAGGGGTACAGGGAAGGGGCGACCCCTATGACAGAAGGATGGTAATTCTAATCTGCCTAAAATTGATGAGAAACATGACAAGGGGTAGGGTAGGGTAGGGTAGGGTAGGGTAGGGTAGGGTAGGGTAGGGCTTGAATTTGAATGGTAACAAGAAAACCTCTAACGAACCTGATGTAAGTAATAGCTTAATCCTAAATTTAGTATTTATCCTCTATTCTCTAATTTTACAACATAAGAGTTGATTTTTTCCAAAAGGTTTCGCTGAGTTTAACACTGTGGTTACCGTATCCAGACCTTTAGTTAAGACGTTTCAGTATTCCGGTCATAGGAAAATGCTTTATTGTCGAATTTTGTTGCTGTCAGCTCATTTTCATCAGCAAGGTGTATATCCCAAAGTGAAGAAACTAAGAAGATTGTAAAATCACGTATAGACCCACTAATGGAGGTCAAGCAACTATGGAGACTGAGACAAGGACATGCCAAGAATGGCTCTGTTACTGAAAGTTTCATACTGTTGCGATTCTGTCTGATGTTTGTGTAAGCATGAAACTTCGAATAACAGAGAGCCAGTCTCTTTTCTTGTTTCTTATCTGTATCACACTGTACTTCTGTAAATCGAGCAACATGACGAAGGTATGGAAAAAGCAATGCTATAGGAATACAGACTACATTGATCATTTTTTTAAGTCTGTCTGATGATTGTGAAGGCATGTAAATTCGAATAAGAGAGAGCCAGTCTCCTTTCTTGTTTCTCCTATATATCGCTCTGTACTTTAATACATGTACATCGAGCACTACGATGCGGTCTTGACCACGCAATTGCTCTACAGATAGACACACTGATAAATGTTGACTTCCAGGGCCGGATCCAAGGGGGGGGGGCGTAAGGTGCGTACGCCTCTCTATTTTGGTAGAAAAACAATACAATTAGCTTGATAATACCCTCTTTCTCTTACATTATCGTTTGATTTGTGTGTTACGCCCCCCCTTTCTATTGGTGCTGGATCAGGCCCTCATATCATTTTGGAGACAAAATCACAGAAACAAGTAACAAATAGCTGGAAAAAGTACCGTAAGATAACCTTTAATCAAAAGCCAGTTAATACCTTTGTTAGCTCGTTCCAGATCTTGGTGGGAGCAGAAAATTAAGTAAACCAAATAGGGAGGGCCCTCACTTTTCTAAAAAGATACTTTTCCATAGTGGCTTCGATTGAAAAAATGCCTTTTTGAGATTTTGTCTCCCCCACTACTAGTCTAAAAAGTTTAAAAGTTAGTCTTGTTTGAAATCAATGAAAACGAAACTGAAGTCTCATCGGCTCATCGGAGGCCCTGAATTTGTTAGTGTCCCACCGTGCGGGTCTAATTTTCTTAAGACATCAATTGCAAGGCCAGATCCAAAGGGGGGGGGGCGTAAGGGGCGTATGCCCACCTTATATTAGTACAAAAACAACACAATTAGCTTGATAATACCATGTTTCTTTTACATTATCCTTTGATATGTGTTACGCCTCCCCTTTCTATGGGTGTTGGATCTGGCCCTGAATTGGAAGAAATTAGTTTGTGGAAATTAAATCAGATTTGTAAATTCAACGATATAGTGTAGATTAAGAGACCCCATTATTCTTAGGGGGGCTATGGCCACCTAGCCCCCCCCTGAAACCGCTACTGTGTGTGATAAATTTTTGAAATCTTTCTTAAACTAAATCGTTCAATCTATTCTGATTAAATCTCTAAATAATTTTTTTCTAACTGGGATTTACCTTCTGGAGCAGCCCTACAAACTATGATAAAACGCCAACTCTTTTAAATTCTTTCTCGGTCGATTTTTACCCATGCATAGTTTTTTGCTTAAAAATAGCGAGCAGCACTTGACCTTTACCTTTTGGCATCTCCTAACTGCTCCGTTATGTTATTGGCTTATTTGCTGGCCATGTGATTACTATTATTTCTCGTGGCTTTTTATTGGCCCAAACATTTCCTGCTAAATCACATCTTTCGAGATTTTGCTTTATTCACGGAAGGGGTGCACATGGCAAGATTCACACATCGGTGCTTTGCAAAGCGTTAGGCACCTTTCCGCTGCAATGTCTTTTGAATATGAACATTTGCCAGTTCTGGAAGAATTTAACAACCCACAACTGTCGGACAAATTATTGATTGTGAGCGAGTCCTTGCCAAAGAAAAATGATAAGCTCTTTTCTAGCCATCTTCTCGATACCACTGCTGCTGATCATCATGACAGTAATGATGATCAGCATGTGCTCGTCGGCGTGCTCGTCGGTTGTTTTTTGAAGCATCGCTGCAACTCTAACGAATTTCACTAAATGTGTACACTTCAATTATGGAAAACGATATAGATAAAGTTGTAGAGGTTACAGAAGGACTTAGAGCAAGTAATAAAGGAAGATATCTTGAAAACATCGCTAAAGCATGCCAAACAAAGCATGGCTGGACGGAGGACTCGACGAAGGCCATATTTGATGAGGCCATCGAAAAGCAACGAATACAAACTACGCTGATACACAATAAATTATCATATCGTAAATTTGAACAGAGGAAAATATGTATTGAGGATGACTGCGAAAATATTTCAACTCAAACAGACTCTATACCTTCAAATGATTTTGTCACCAAGAATCAGTTCGACCAAGTTCAAAATGATTTTATCGAATTCAAGCGTTACACTCACGGGGAAATTTTGTCAATGAAAGCTGAAGCTGCAAATAGAAGCCCTGGCCCAAAGGTGGTAAATACACAAGTTGATAAAGACCGTGAAGCCCTATTTAGATGTCTCCAAGAACGAATAATATCATTGGAGAGACAACTGCAAGATAAACAGTTTATCATTGAAAAATTATTAGGAGACCATCATAGGCCTGAAAATTCACGATGCAGTCAACAAACTCCCTTTGGGACTGATAAGAAAGCTATGCAAGCAAACAGAGAACAATCAGAAATTCAATTAGTAGATTTAACAACAACAAAAGAAGCAAAGAAGACTACTCAAGCTGAACAATCGGGAGAAGAGGTTTTGAAACAAAGACTTGAAAAAACAACAACGAAATGCAAGAAGGCTGAAAATAAACATGCCGATGAGCAGAATAATAAAGATAGGCAAAAAGAAGCCGCAACGAAGAGTCGGAAGAGAATAACAATCGTTGGAGACTCGATGTTAAACGGGATCGTTGAAGAAGGTATGCAAAAAGACCACAACGTACAAGTAAAACGCCACCCTGGTGCAACATCAAGAGATATCGTTGATTACGTTAAGCCTGTAATCCGGAAAAAGCCTGACTGTATAATAATCCACACAGGAACAAACGACCTTACTTGTCAAGAGAAATCGAACACAATCAAAAATCTCAAGCAGATAGTAGAGGAAATAAGGCAAGAATCGCCAAATACGACCATCGTTCTCTCAGCAGTTGTCACGAGAAAAGACAAGCAGGCCTTGGATAAAAAGGTAGATGTAATGGCGCTGAATGGTGAGTTGAAAGGATTCGCAAAGACAATGAAGATTCCAGTAATTGATAACTCCAATATAGATCCCTCGTGTCTGAGCCGTAAAAAGTTGCATCTCAATGAAAAGGGTAGTGCCTATCTGGCAAGAAACTTTTTAAATTTCATTAAAACTTTTTGAACTGTGGCTCCTGCAATGATGACGCCAAACAGCCCCATAGAAAATAATAACTCAGAATACATTAGGGAAAGAAACAACCTTGAAATTATCAACGAAGTCGTAGAAAACGACACCCTCTTGGGTCAAAATGATAATTTCGATAACTACGATAATTTCGAAAATTTTGTTAACTCGGATAATTATGATAATTCTGAAAATGATAATTATCATAATTTAAGTACAACAACCGTGACTGCAAACGAGGCTGACTGTTTTAGTGAACTAAAACTCCTCCGCCTTAAATACCCCAAAAACATCATAATTAGTTATATCAACATTAAATCCATAAGAAATAAATTTACTGGTTTTTCAGAGATGATAGGTGAAAACATCGATATCTTGGTAATATCCGAGACAAAGATCGATGCATCATTTCCGACAAGTCAGTTTTTGATAAATGGCTTCAAAAGTCCCTATAGACTTGATGTTTCTGGGAATAGCGGTGGAATTCTAGTTTATGTTAGAGATAGCCTCCTTTCGAAATAGGTTACACCAATTGGGACTCAACCTGATATCCAGGTTGTACCAATCGAGATTAACACTAGAAAACAAAAATGGTTGATATTACCAATCTATAGGCCTCCACAGCAGAATTCACAATATTTTGTTGAGGAAATATCAAAATTGATAGATAAATATTCAAGATATGATAATTTAATGGTCCTAGGGGACTTCAATCTAGTACCGGGTGACCCAGCCTTGTCACCAATAATACAAGATCATGCTCTATATAACATGATCAAGCATCCAACGTGTTTTAAGTCCTCTAAGGGCCGATGTATTGACTTAATCTTTACAAATCGCAAGCACTCCTTTATGCACTCAACGTCATTTGAGACTGGATTTAGCGATCATCATCATATGATTTACACCATTCTGAAGACCAAATTTAGTAAACTCCCTCCGAAAAAAGTAATCTATCGTGACTATAAAAATTGGTCTCAGTTGCGTTTTGATAATGAGCTAAGGCAAAATCTTAGATCTGCTCATCCATCTGCATACAGCAACTTTGAGCAAGTCTTTTTAAAAACGCTTGATTCACATGCTCCTACTAAAACGAAGATAGTAAGGGCAAATGACAAACCGCACATGAATAAAGAATTACGGAGGGCTATGACAAAAAGATCGACTTTGAAAAAAGTTGCTAACAATAGCAAGCGCGAGGAAGATATGCGAAAATATAAAGATCAAAGAAATCTTGTTGTAAAACTGAATATTCAGGCTAAAAAACAACATTTTAAGTCATTACAATTGAAGACCATTGATAATGATAGGAAATTTTGGAAAACTGTGAAACCCTTGTTTTCTAATAAGAATCCAATGAATGACAAGATCACTTTAATAGAAGATGGTAGAATCCTCTCAAATGATATTGAAGTGGCTGAGTGCTTCAATGAATATTTTCTACTATTACTGACAGTCTTGATATTGGACCCCTTTTTAAAGAGGTCCAAGAGCAACTGACTGTAGAACAAATGGTTCTGAGAGCAATTACCAAGTATGAAAATCACTCATCCATAAAGGTGATTAAACAACATGTACCACCAAATGGCCAATCCTTCAAATTCTCTCATGTAACCCCAAATCAGGTTTTAAAGCAAATTGATTTACTGAATAAGAATAAATCAAATAGCGGAAAAATCCCAACGGGCATGGTAAAGGAAACAGGTACAATTATATGTCCCTACCTAACGGACTGCATAAACACTGCTATTAATGATTTCCAGTTTCCAAATGAACTAAAAGAAGCTGATGTAACTCCTTTGTTTAAGAAGGGTGATCCAAATTATAAGGGAAATTTTAGACCGATAAGTGTTTTACCCGCATGTTCCAAAATCTTTGAAAGAATTCTAAAAGACCAAATATGCCCATACATTAATGATAAGCTCTCAGAAATCTTATGTGGTTTTAGAGAGGGGTTTAGTACGCAACATGCTTTGATAAGACTGATAGAAAAATGGAGGAAATGTCTTGACGAATCGGGCCTGGTGGGGACAATTTTAATGGACCTATCTAAAGCCTACGACTGTCTGCCACATGACCTCCTTATTGCAAAACTTGAAGCCTATGGTTTTGATTTCAACAGTCTTTGCCTAATGTACAGCTATTTGGATTGCCGCCATCAAAGGGTCAAGATTGGTTCACAGCGAAGTGCTGCTGCAAAAATAAAAATTGGGGTCCCACAAGGATCTGTCCTAGGTCCATTGCTTTTTAACATATTTATAAATGACCTTTGTCTGATGAGATTAGACTGCGAAATCTGTAACTTTGCAGATGATACAACCATATACTCATGTGGGCTAGATCTTCAAGAGGTAGTAACCAATTTGGAAAATGACCTCCGCAGAATAATCCACTGGTTTACCAACAATGGAATGGTTGCAAACCCTAAAAAAATTCCAACTAATGTTCCTTGGTCTAAAAGGAAATAGAAGACTGAGACTTAACATTCAAGAGAACAAAATATCTACAACAGATCATGTTAAATTGCTAGGGATCGAAATTGACAAGAAATTGAAATTTAACAAACATATTGAAACAGTTTGTTTTAAAGTAAATCAGAAAATTAATGCCTTCTCTAGACTAAATCATTACATTTCTAGAGAGCAGGCATTCACAATTTGCAAAGCAGTTATTTTATCGAACTTCAATTATTGTCCTTTGATTTGGCTATTCTGTAGTAAAAGTGCAAATAGCGAGATTAACCGCACACATAAACGTGCGCTCAGAATCCTCCACAAAGACTACGAAAGCTCGTTTGAAACATTGCTTGCCCAAAGTAACAGCTTTAATATACATGCACAAAACTTGCAGAGACTAATGATAGAAATATACAAGTCTCTGAATCATCTAAATCCATCGCTAGTGTGGGAATTTTACGAGACCAAGCATGTAACTTATAATCTAAGAATAAAGAATCTATGCAAATTACCACAAACAAAAACACAAGGATTTGGGCAAGAATCGTTGTCCTTTAGAGGGAGTTTCCTTTGGAACACGCTCGAAGACATTATGAAAAATGAAAAAACAGTAACAGCTTTCAAAAGGAGGATAAAAGAATGGGCCGGCGAAAAATGCACTTGTAAAATATGCCGCTAATCATAGTTTAACCAAGTAATTATTTATTTGTAGTTTAATTTTTTCTGTAAATAGTTGGTTTGAATTAGTATAAATTTTTACTATTGTTAGTACCAACTTTAAATATTATCGAAATGAATGAAATGACGAGGGCCTAGGCCTAGTATGTCATAAGAATGTAGAATCCTTGGGAAAGACGACTAAGAAAAATGAAATTGGTAAGAATGAGCTTATACCTGAATCATGAAGCAACATATTCTCTTATTTTGCGTTTTATTTAGTAAGCAGTTAGAAGTATGCAGTTAGAATAATAACCATAGTGAAATCGACAAAATCTTAACGCCACAGATTTACGCCCCATAGATAGTGGAATCGGCGTACGTTACGCCACAGATCTGTGGCGTACAGCCTCTTCATCTTTTTTACGCCGGCGTATTTCTTCCCGCTTGAAGAATGGTTGGCGTAAAATTTGCCGCACAAAAGTCAAAATTCATACTCCATAAATGGTTGGCGTAAAATTTCAAAATGCGAAGGAGCGTTGCATGCACTTTCTTCTGTTGCCCTTTCTTCTGTTTACCTTGGTCATCCCAATAGAGGCCCAATATCAACGTTGGAGACTCAATTAAAGACTTAGGTCTGTCAATTTGTTTGAAAATCTGTGTTGCTGCTGAGGAGGAGCAGTGGACACCGTTGCTGCGGAGGAGTACACTAATTTGGACCTATTCTAGGCATATTACACTTGGCGTAAAACAAAGCGGTGCTTGGCGTACATCTGTGGCGTACGGAGTTTACCGATTCCACTATGTACGCCAAGCACGAAAGGGCTGCTACTATTTTCTAAATAGAGAACCAGAAATGGCTATTAACACTCCTATCACACTCTAACCATGAATGAATGCGCCGGTTTTAAAAATTGAAGAGTCTGTATAGGCCACATATCTGCGGCTTAAGATACCTCAATTTCACTACACTCTTTTTTAATAAGAACCAGTAAATTTGATTTGAAGCTGGCTGTTCTTAAATATTCCTCTATTTTCAGGCTGAAATGTTCTTAAATTGTTCTTACTTTTACAATGGTTGGGAAGCCTTTTTTTGCTATGAAGTGTTAATTGTTGCAAAGTTTGACTCTCTTGACTATGTGACATTATCTGTGTGCTGTCAATCTGCTTGCTTTGTAATTATTTCTCAGTCTTTCGGTTATTTCTTAAAATTTTCATATTGAGCCAAAATGGTCGGCTTCGGTTTGTTCTTAGCTTGTTCTTAAGTTTTGGCCAAATTTGAGGCTGGTGTTCTTATAAAATTGTTCTTATGAAAAAAAGAGTGTATGGGAACAGACAGTTGATAATTTAATAGGCAAATACGCATATATACTGTCTTCGTAAGGTATTAGCCATGGCGCATTACATGTTCTAAGGCCTTAAAATCTTTGGCTTACAACTTGCCCGGGAATCATATCATAGAATCATTCTGGATGTATCACAAAATATTTGGTTTGGGCTCAACATGGAATGTGCCCTGGGGTATTGAATGAAACTAATCAAAGCAGTGTATTGATAGTAGATGTCAAATACGCTTAGTATCTTCTTAAGGTATTGATCTATTTGCCAAGCATAAAAGGTTCTTTGATTATGAAGACTAATCAAAGCAGCGCAATCTAAGCAGGGCATTGATAGTTGATGGCAAATAAGCTTAGTATTTTTGCAAGGTATTTGGTTTATGCCCAAAGCACAGAGGGTCCACTGAACAGATGGACTAATTGAGCATGCCTCTTGCTGTGACGCCACCTCATGATTTCTTTTTTTCTTTTGCCTGGAATTACATAGAGCTGTGGAACTCCCTCCTTAAACTTTATGTGACAGGTCTGAAGGTGGTTTCGAACGACGACCCTTAAAATAATGATTGCGTGATTTAAACTACTCTGCCACTCCTGCCACTTGAGGAGCTTATTAGGCATCGTGGTCACATCAAGCAGGGTGTAATTGCTTGAATTTTTTTGTAGAAACTCTAAGTTGTCAAGTACCGGAAAAAAGAGCAAGAGTTGACGCTGCACTTCAAGAAGAACAGGTAACAAATCCAACTGGTGTAGCAAGTCTTGACGCTGATAACATATCCACAGAAAATTCAGCCAAACAAGATGAAACTGTGAACAAATACTTTGTACATTCTTTTCTGTTAGCTCTTCATAGCGATTATTTCCGCGCACTATTCGCTACCTCAGGCATGAAAGAGACAAATGAAAAAGAAATCCAGATAATGATCAGTGATGGAGAAAGCTTATATTTCAAAGCACTTCTGGAAGCAATGTACAGCCCAGATTCCCTGAAGAGTTTACCGATTTCTCATATCGTCAGAATCTTGGGTCTGGCGGATAGATATTGTTGTGATCTTGTAATTGGGAAATGTCTTGACCAACTGACTAAGACAAAGATCGAGTCTGTGAAAGATTTGAATATGAGACACTTGGCAGTCATTCCTTTCATCAGGCAAGGCAAATTTCAAGAAGGTGTCAAGAAATTCAGAGGAAAGTGCACAGAGTGGTTACTTGATATGTTTACCCAACTTGAAGTGAAACTGTCCTACAGTTATTATCAAAAAAGTTTCATGCAACTTAATATTTTTGCATTGAAAGAGCTCTTGACAGCAAAAGATCTTGAGGTCCAGTCAGAGAATTCTGTCCTTTCTTGCATTTTGATGTGGGCTGCTGTTCATAGTCCAAGCACGTCAGTATTGGAAAGGCTACTGAAACATATAGATATCCACTCTTTGACCAGTAACTATTTGTGTGACATAGTTACATCTAAAAATGAAGTCTTGCACGATGTACCTTCTTTCAAAGATTGGTTTATTAAAGCCATTTCTTACCATAGCTTTTCGAGTTGTAGAAAAGCTGTTATTCCATCTTTAGAAAGACGAAGAATTGTTGACAATAACAGGTTCATGACTTTCAGAACCACACTTGGAAGAAAAAATGATGATTCTCTGGATGAAGATTGCACACATTTTGATACTAATGGTTCTACTTTTCTGTGTAATGGCTATTGGATTGGCTATACAATTTCAATTCGCAATGACAAGGGTACTGTCTTCTTCATGCTTGAAGTGCCGCAGTTGGAAAAAGATGATGAAATATTTTTCGAAGCTGATTACCATTTCAGCTTGCACTGTAAAAGTGCCAAGCAAGCACCACTGTTGACTGTTAAGAAACATGTTGTTCATTCAGGACTCTGGAAATCGAGAGATTCTGATTTCATTGGTAATATTCTTCCAGAAAATTATCAGGCAACTATCACAAATCCTTTATATGGAAAGCTGAAAATTTTCATTCACTGAAATCGAGACATTGACTTTGAAACTATCAAGAAAACTACATTCTCACCATAAGTCCTTGAGCTTATGAGTTCTGTTCATCTCAGTTACAAGAATTACCCTCAACTATTTCATTATTAGGCTGCATTTTAAGGAAAATCTAGCCCAGGTTACTAATAAGATCTGACATTCTTTTTATCTATTTTTTTATCTACTTTTTATAACAGGGCTTCTATTGATAGCAGCTAAGATACTGTAGATGATTGAATAACCCTGTATAAATAATGTTTTATTATTATTATTATTATTAAGGGGTAAACTTGGGGGATAAAGTTGGGGCAGTTACTAATTTCGCATACTGATTCTTGGTATTTCTGTTCAAAAGTAGCATTTATTAGTGTCAAAGAAACCCATGTTTAGCAGCAGCCCCTTTGAGATTTCTTCTGGATCTGCCCTTGCTGCAAGCTGATGTTAATTTCTAGAATAAGGTATCAGCAACTCTGGTTATTTTGATAACCCATACCTCACAAATGCCAATGAATCCCAATAAAAGTCTTCAAGGCTATTTTTTCCAATAAAGGCAATATGAATTGCTATTATGACCAACTTGTGGAACAGAATGAGGTGACGGTTTTGAGATCTAACCTTTTCAAATGAGCAGTCATTTTTAAATCTCATTGTAGGTCGGCCATGGGTGAGCACATGGTGTGCAACTTTGATCAGTGTTAACCCAATTGATGAGTTTGATCAATTTTCTTTCAGTAGAAACTAGCCTTCAGGATAATGATGATAGTTTTTCACACCTTTATCCTTAGCTGACTGCCATGTGGTAAGAACTCTCCAAAATATTCAACTGCCGACTGGTTTAAAATGCTTCAGTAACGTTACCCTTGATGGAGCAATTTCATCTCTGCATACGGGGCATTCAGTCTGAAAGAAAGGAATAATAATTATTAGGTTATTCACAGGCCCAGTGGAACCATTCCTGTTGGTGCGGCGTTGGCTGGATCAACTTTTGGGCCAAACACTCCTTTTATCAAAAAATAGTATTGCTTTTAGAGATAGATTATATCTTTGCGGCAACTTATGGTTTCTTTTTACGTAAATTACTCCCTGAAAATGCAACAAATTGCTTCTCTGAGAACTTGAATTTCAAAATCTTCAGGGAGTATATCCCTGGCACCGCAAGTCTAGCATGGACCGGACCAACTATAGATAGCTTCCTCCAGGCCTGATTCAGTTCATCTTTGCAGATTAGGTGAAGTGCTCTATGCCACAGGCAGCGCTAAATAACACAGGTGGACTTAAGAAAAGGACATTCTTTGTTGTTACCAAGGGTTGTCAAGCACATTGAAGATTACTTGAGATAGCCCTGAGTAAGATTTGAACCAAAAACCTCAGATTGGGCCTCAAATGCTCTTCTAAGTACTACCAGGGCAATCCAATTATTCATTTGAACAGTTGTCTGAGGATTGCTACAAACTCTTCAGTATTAGTAACATCATTAAGTTATGTTTCTCTTCTCAAGTCTACCTCTGGAAAACTCAAGTATTTTTTAATGGATTTAAAGTTTTATGTATTTTAGTTGTATGTAAATAGCTGTGTGTATTTTATTAGTTGTTATGCCATTCCCATCTATTCCTGTGTTGTAAGGCAAGTTCTTCTGTCAAATTTAGCCTTGGGAGTTTGTTTTTCAACATTTAACCCAGCAAGATATTTATGTTAAAGTTTAGACTGAAAATAACAAATGAAGCTTATTTCTCAGCAATAAACGAGTTTGAGATGACTGAATGATATCTCTTTTAAGCTGTAGAAATTAGCTATTCCATCATTATACACTGTATGATGATGGAATAGCTAATTTTGTACGCATTAAGTTTCAAATATTACAATGCACGGCTATGTACTGCAAAGCCTTTAAGCATCCAGGTTTTAGGGTTAGGGGAAACTTATTTGAAGGGTTTCCTCCAAGATGGAATTTTTTTCAAAAAAACAGAATTCCTTGTTCCACTCGCAATTCTTGTCAATAAGCAACTAATTTGCACCGGCTCTATTGGTATTTTTTCATGATATATTGAGTGCATATCTAGAGAGGGGCATTCAGGCTTACTGAGAAGAGGTGGCGAGGGGTTTGATTGCCCTTAACCTATAGAGGCCTCAAAAAATTATAAAACATTGCTGTAATTGTGTTTTCTAGGCTCAGGGTCGGGCCGACTAGTCCTTTTATTTACTTTTGCCCCAGGGCCTTAGATTTCTCTTGACAGCCCTTAGTCAAGAGGGGCAACCATTCTAGGCTTTAAGTCTAACAGCAGTCGATGTACGAGTCATTCATTTGAGCCTCATACCAACCTTTCCAATTTGAGTAAATTTCCTAATTTGGTTTGAAAGGCTTCGTATACTCCTCCTTAAAGCCTAAGGAGCAGGGACTCCTTTGTATACTTTGATTATGGGGGATGTGCCGCCAAAATTGGTATACTTTTTCCCCATCATGAATATTGGTATAATATTTTGAGATTATGGTTATCAAATATGGGTCTCTAATTTTCAAAAAATGGCCTAAATGTGAGTTTGGGCATCCATTTTCAAAGTTTTTGTATATTAATATGGATAATATGCATTTTCAGAAATTGGTCATTTTACTTGGAATGACATGATCTAACTAATACTGGGTCAAGTGCCCCCTAGGCTTTAGGAGTTACAGATTGATAGAGTTAGAGATTTAAGAGTTAAAGATTGAAAGTAAATACCTTTTCATTAGCCCAGCTAATGATGCAGTCCCAGCAGAAGACATGTCCGCATGGTGTCGCCGCCATCTGAACAATGCACTCCAAACACAATGGACACTTTGGCATATTTTTTGTGGTTGCCTGTGCCACTTGAATATCCAGTTTATCATCTGTGCCTTTTTGGTTCCTTTTCAAGAGATCGCTCTTCATACTAATCGCCATGGAAGCAAGGCCCTAAAAGAAAATATGCCACTTTAATGAAAATTTCAGACTTCTAGAACTTATTGGAATTTCACAGAAAGCTCAGTTGGGAAAAGGCTTGGGGCGTAAACTGAGAGGTTGTGGGTTTGAATCCTTATCGGGTCATTTTCATTCGCACAAATTATCTCAATTGATTTTTCAAACCTACTTCTCAAACAAGTTTATATCTAAATGTATGACCTGATATCTATTAGGGGAATGAATTTTCTTTGATCATTACATAACTTGAGGATGGCCAAGAAAATCAATAACATACATAGGGAAACATAATATAACAACTGCTTTGCATCTGGCACTCATCAGAGGAGTGCTTCAGAAGGAGAATGATAACAAATTTTCGCAAACAATTATATCCAGTGGTAGATCGAAACAGCCCAGTTAGGAAGGACTGAATGATTGGTATGGCGAGAAGCAATCAATCGTCATTGAGGTTTCAATTGTTGGTCCTAGAAACTTCCGCCAAACCAGATTTGTAAGTATGCAGTGTTTTGCGGCTCTAACCAGAAGGTCTCTGGTACGAGTTTTAGTAATGTCTAATATAGCCAGAAATACCGGAAACATAGCGAAACGAATACATAGATTACTTAAGCTTTTCATCTGGCACTAACAGAGTAATACGTCAGAAAGAAAATGAAACAGAAACTTAACTGATTTATATACCCAGATGTGGATCAAAACGGATCAAAATAGGCAATCAGAAAAGAGGTGAATGATTGGTATAGTGTAGGAAAACCAATCAACACCCACGATACAGTGAGCTGACCAATACGATTAATGGCTAATAATATAAGATTTTCAATGGACAATCCTCCAAGAGACTTTTCTATTAACAATCAATGGCCTACCTCAAACAAGCTATTCATCACACAAACCTTTGTTATTTGGAACAGCAGCCATGGCGATGTAATAGCAAACTGGAAAGCCAACATATAACTGAGGAATTTATAACCAGGACTTGATGAAGAATCTTTCAAGAATCTCCTGATCAAAACCTGTGAAAAAATAGTAATTAATGAAGATTAGAAAATAGACTTTAATTGCATATCTTTTCCTGTCTTGACTGAGGGTTTGAGCTTGTCAACCCGATCAGTATTGTTCTATTCCGTGGTTAGAGCTAGAAAGACAAATTGGAGGCCTGGGGAGCTGTAAGGTGAAGAACCTTGCAGGTTACTCATGTCAGTGTATTAGAGCCAGCGTTCAGCTTTTGAGAAGATTTGAATGACATTTAATTTTTTCCACTACCGTTAGCATAATTCTTCAAAGGCTAGCAGATTTGAACTATCCCCTTCTTCTTCTTCTTCACCGTAGCCTGTTTGGCCTTGGGTGCACCCATCTGAACACCTTCATTTTCCAGTCACTCCTATTGGATGCAGCCCGACTCAAATGGCGAGATTATCCCCTACACCCTACAAATCTGTTTTGTTTCGTACACCGTGGTGGAATTCTCCTGTAACTTTCTTATATACAGTACAAATCTTCTCCGCAGTAAAACATACACACATTTTTTTTTAGAAATTTCAGATCAGCTCAAACTCAGTACTGAAAATTTCTTAGCTAGATGGCACATTTGAGTACTCAAAATTGCTTAGCAATTGCTTCGATTATTTTACTTAAAAATTGGTTTCTTAGGGTACTATCTCACAAGTTATTGTACAATGAATGTCGCTGGTATCTTACATACAAAAGTGTGCCCGGGTTACTAATATCCACTGTCACCTACTTCCCTATAGCTGCTTCACGTTTTTCATTGCCAGTTGGATCAGAACTAAATTTTTTGAATTGCTCAGCATTCTTCAATTCAGTACTAGAATTGCTTAACTTTTTATCTTATCGAGTACTGACTTGCATATAAAGCAATTGCTTATAAAAAATGGGCGTAGACTGGCTTAGACGTTCCACGAGTCAGCCAGAAATATCATTGAACTGAAGACTCAACATTGTTTAACTAAGTACTACACTACAGTCTATTAAACTAAAACCAATGATTGAAATTGAAATGAAAGGAAGACTGCATTAAGGAAAGACTGTACTAATCTACACTTGATAATCGTGAAGAAAAGACGAAAAAACTTACGTATCTTATTCCTAAAACTCTTTGTGACAGAGCATAGAAAAATCCTTGAAAGTAGAAATAAGCCAAGTGGAGCCGACTCAATGCTAAAAGATAAATTTAAAAAGACAATTGGAAATTTTAAAATTGAAAACTGAACTAAATTCCAGCATCAGTATCATATGTACTATAAGCAAGGCCGTACACAGAACATTTTTAGCGGGGGGCGAAACCCCTTTTGAAGAACTTTTTGAGGATATCCTCTATAGGAAAGCATATACTTTTGGAATTTTTTTGGGGGCCCCCCCCCCCCCCCCCCCTATGTACGGCCATGACTATAAGCTATCACTATTAGGAATTTACTTCGACATATGATTGACCTAACTGAATTGCTTGTGGAGCACAGCAAAGATTTCAATGACTTTCCGATTAGTTATTTCAAACTCTAGGTGACAAAAACATTTTGTTTCTAACTACCTTCTATGGATTCTATTTTACCTGGAGTACTAAGAAAAAATGAAAATAAGAAAAATATGATCTTACATGAAATGAGCTGCTTCAGTAAATCCAACAGCTTGTGATATTGTTCACGTCGATCTGGACGAATTTCTAAAATTGTAGAAAAAAATGAAATATTTGATAAAAACTGAAAAAAATTACAGAATCTAAGAGAAAAGAAGAAATAATTTCTAGCCTAGTTTTATCCTTTTGTTTACAAATTAACGAATGAAATCATTCAAGGGAACCAACAAGGGATTTTGATTGTTATGTAATTTATATCTAATGACAATTTCAGTGGCGGATTTAGGGGGTGCAGTTGGGGCAGTTGCCCCTTTCACTGATAAAAGATCTCTCAGCACCAACTTTCCAGGAGTTTGGCACCGATTTAAGGATCTGATTCTTGAAATTTCTGTCCAAAAACAGCATATATTAGTGCCCCACTAAACCATCTGGCCTTCTTCAGATTTAATCTGGGTCTGCCCCTGGACAAACTTCCTTGGATGCTGGGGTTAATTGCAATAATAAACCCCTAGACTTCTTTCTTCTGTTCCCAACCACTTTGATTAATCAGAAATCGCAAGAGAGCTATTTCTGAAATAATTATTTTCAACTCTAAAAATATCGTTTCAAAAATTCAAATATCAACCATGACTAAACTAGTCTACGTGGCATTGATAAAGACTACTTTTAGTGTGTTCAATGCAATTTGATATTCCTAGTGACCTATCAAACGTGTTTCCTCTTTTCTTGCCAACATGGTATATCACAAATATATCACAAAGTATACAAAGTCTGTGGGTCAGTTTTCCATTAAAGTGCTCAATACATAGAGTAGAGCTATATACATTAAGAAGAGAGAGACTCGAAAAACAAAACTCTCCATCTTGACAAGCCTGTTTCGTGGTTTCCCACTCATCAGTACATCTCCTGGTGAGTGGGTAACCACGAAACAGGCTTGTCGAGATGGAGAGTTTTGCTTTTTGAGTCTTTTTGTTCTTAGTGAATCACAAAGTATTGGCGTTCCCCATAATTAGTTTTAATTTTCTCAAAAATGTTGTAACTTAAAGGTCTCTGTAGAGCCCCACTGTTGTAAATAACTTGTTTTTCTTAGTTCTTGTTATCTTTTGTTTTCTCGTTTGCCTGCAGCTGTCCCCTTATTTGTTTAATTCACGCAATTCACGCAAAGTTGTTGCAATAAGGTACTAAGGTAGGTTCCCAAAGGTTTCATTCTTTGTAATTCATTCATGTTATGTAGGTATAAATGAAGGCTCCATTGATATCGGAAAGTCACTACTGAAGAAGCATTACTACAAAACGTTAAATTGAAAGTATTTTCTTGTCTATCTATCTTGAATATCAAAGATATATTCTTAGGTCTAGGCTAAAAGCTAAATAAAGAAGTAAACTTACGGTTTGAATGCTCAATGGACCGTTGCAGCGAGGAGATAACCTTTTCACAGAGATAAGGTCCCAGACAGTCTAGCAGGATCATCAAATGTCTTTTCTAGAATGAAATAAATAAAAGATGTAAGAGAAATCACAGACCCGTCAACTCTCCTGATTTCATTATAAGGCTCCTGCTTTGTCCTTCAAAGATCAATGGAACCGCCAATAAAAAACAACTTATGCATTCTCTCTGAATTGCTTATTTGCATGAGAGGATTTTAAGAGAATTATGTAAAATTCTAAACTCTATGTTGAGCATATGTAGTGTATCTTTGTAGTGTGATGTATTTGTTTTTATATGATGCCTTAATTTGCCCTAGTTATTTTTAATATCTATAAATCTCAATCAATTACCAGATGATAAATCAAGAAGAATAACCTTTTTGTTCACTATTAATTGCATTTGAGATCAAACTTAATTTGCTTGAATGGAAAAGAATACCCCAATATCATCAAGGAACAGAAGTAAAAATTATTATCAATTGTGATATTCGTTTGATTTTAGAGCCAAATAAAAGTTCTCATCAGCAAAATAAAAGATAACGTAATCTCCTACCCTTTTTGAGGGGATCCTTGAGTTACTATCGTCAACTTGAATGATGTTACAATATTCTTCACCAAGTGTTTGAAAGCCTAAAACAACGTAAGCATATTAGGAAGGCAAATAAAATGGAAGAATGTGGCTCAAGATACACAAAGAGTGCTGAAGAGGTTGCAAGAACAATGAGCAAAATAATGGGATGCAGAGGCCTAATATGCCTGCCGGGTTATCACCACATTTGCTATGTCGCTACTCAGGCATAGTCCATCCATACCACTTACAGTTTACGTTGATTGTATACCCAAGTCTAAGAGTTGCTACGCAGCCAGTGTGGTGATAATAGGGAGGTTATACTGGGTCTGTTGATCAAATACTTAAGAGAAATAATGTTTTCTAAGCATAGATAAGTTTGGGATCAGGAGCAATAAGATTTAAAGATTCTATCTATCTATCTGACGGTGTAAAAAACCCAAAAATTGGGTATAATGCCCAATTTGGTTAGTGATTAATGATTAATCATAAAATAAATATTGGTACCTTTTAGGAAACTACATACTGCTAGAGACATTAAAAACGAAATGCAACTAGTCAAGTGCAATGAAAGAAATTAGTGGGTTTTGGAATAATGGTTCGTGTTGAGCGAGCAGTATTAGTTTTCTAAGAGGAAACAAATTAAGCGAGTTGTATCAAATTTTGTGTTATCTATACCAGTTTTTAATGGGACTGCGATGGTCTCCCTGTTGTGAGAAAGTCGTCGCCCTTCAGCAGGTCCAGTGTAGTGTCAAAGAGCCCGGATAGGTTCGTCTCTGCATTTGGTGAGTGGTGGTGCAACAATTTGTGTGAATGAAATAGCCTGGGTTTCTCGTAGCCCCGGTTACGCAGTGGTAGCGTTCTAGAGTACAAATCTAGAGGTCGTGGGTTCGAGTCCTACTCGAGTCATTTTCATTCTCACAAACTATCTCGATTGATTTTCCAAATCCTGCTTCTCCTCAAGTTTACTTCCTGCAACTCTATCAAGTGATGGGACTGCGATGGTCTCCCTGGTGTGAGAAAGTCTTCGCCCTTCGGCAGGTCCAGTGTAGTGTCAAATAGCCCGGATAGGTTCGTCTCTGCATTTGGTGAGTGCTGGTGCAACAATTTGTGTGAATGAAATAGCCTGGGTTTCTCGTAGCCCCGGTGGCGCAGTGGTAGCGTTCTAGAGTACAAATCTAGAAGTCGTGGGTTCGAGTCCTACTCGGGTCATTTTCATTCTCATAAATTATCTCGATTGATTTTCCGAATCCTGCTTCTCCTCAAGTTAAATTTAAATACAAGAAACGCTATCACATATAAGGATAAACATATTATAGAACAAAACGTAAAAACCCAACGAAAGACTTATTGGGGACACTGTCAGGTATTATTCCAGTAACCTGAATATTCATTTACCGACCTCATAAGGTTAGAGCGCTGAGTTGTCTTACGGCTTGTAGTTTGTGGTTCAGACTGTACACGGAATCAAAACTATTAAGCTACCGTCAAGGATATCAAGTCTAGCGATTAATCACTGACAGCACCACCATTGTAGCCTAGTTGTGTTAGTGGTTTAAGGCGCTGGAGTCATAGCCTAGTGGTTAATGTACTAGTAATGATTTTTACCTGATCCAATGGTGAGAAAGTAGTAGCCTAAGTCAGAAAGTAGCGTAACTTCTTTCCTCAATTTCATCCACCATCTTGGGCCTTGAAAACAAAAATAACAAATAAATCCATAATAACTTTTCCAATGCTGTTTGACTGAGTCTGGTATCATAAATTTGCACATAGGAAGACTCACTAAATCTATTTATCAACTTAAATGCCATAACCCTTGTGTGCGTTTTAGTGCATTTCAGAATAATTGAATAGTGAATGTAATTTAGTCCTTGTTCAGTGCAGGCATAATAACGCAGTGGGGGAAGGATATTCAACATACGAGGGAGGCATTTCAGTCTTTTTCATTTGTACTTATACAAACGATAATACTGGACTAGACCATACAGAATCTTCTTGACGTAGATTTCAATCACTATGCCTGTTAAATAAAACACGTGTTGACAGGTCACAGCAAGACAGGGCATTGGGCACAGGAACAGGGGGCTCTGAAAGCAGGTACAATGAAGGGCAGGTACAAAAAAGCCTCTCTTCCAAGAGCCCTTGAAGCATTGTGCCCCACAAGTCTGAGATGCTTTCTACATCCCTGAATAAACAAGTAGTTTCCAGACTTCTCAAGTTGGGTTCCGTAGTGGTTGGGGTCAGAATTCATCCACTGTATCCCTTTGTGTAATAAAAGACGACTGAAAGGTTGGCATTAAGAAGGGCATCCAATCATTAAAACTTTACTCCATTACAAAAATCATGGTTTCGTCTCCACCAGTCAACTCCTGCTAGGAAAAATGGCGCGAATATAAATTGTGTTTAAGGGTGAGTTTTCAGGCTAACCTAAGTGATGAATTCTTACTCAGTGATAATAACTCCAGGGCTCCATGAAATGAATTAGGC
The DNA here is from genome assembly GCA_963924455.1 of Pelagia noctiluca. Classification (NCBI taxonomy): domain Eukaryota; kingdom Metazoa; phylum Cnidaria; class Scyphozoa; order Semaeostomeae; family Pelagiidae; genus Pelagia; species Pelagia noctiluca. The sequence goes on along the minus strand of OZ004327.1, from coordinate 13,663,522 downwards.
AACTAAACCTATACGTAACAATGCGGAAAGCTATATGCTTTTGCTCACACTATGTCTCATTGTTAAAAAAAGCATATTTGATATTTGAAAGGTTAATTTTCATATTTTTGGTATTTTTAAAACTAAAGCAACTTAACTCTTCCTTAAGCAACTAGGAGGGCTGAAAATTCAAAATTTTTAAGGAATTTTTAAGGTGCAGGAGGGACCAAAAAGTCCAGTTCCTTATTGAAAAAAAAAAATTGTGAACTTACCTAATGATCCTAATACAATTTTCGAAATTTCATTTCCGAATCTTTCCACAAAGAACTGATCTTTCTGGTGGGAGCGCACAATCTCTGGTTGTCCTGCTTTCTCCATCTCTGCAAGTTTACTTCTCAGTTTTCTTCAAGCTTCCAAGTAAACTCTTGCTACTTTTGTGCAATTGAAGTGAATTGAACTAGGCCCTTTACTCTACCAGGATATCATACAGCTTAGGCCGATAAAAGATCGCAATATTATCGCGTTTGAAAATTGTGAGTTACACCTTAAGTATTCGTCGTAGAAACTTCTTCCATACCTCAAACGATAGAGAATTCAATTCTGCATATAATAGGCCTATTTAGAACTACCTATACCCTATATCTTTTTGCCCCGAATTGTTGAAATCCGCCTTCAAAGCTAGCCTCTAAAACCCCTAAAACTCACTTCAATTGCAAAAGGTGATCTTTAACCTTGGAAAAAACTGCTAGGCCTTCAAAGTCTTTTGTCTCATGTTAACTTTCAGTACGCATTGATGATAGATACTAGGGCGTGAAATAACCTTCTGTCAACTGGCTAAAAACCGGACCACCGAGAACCAGAAATGCCAATGAAAGCAACGCGATTTCTTTCGAAGATCGATCTGTACTTGTTTGGTTCCAAATTTGCAAAATAATGCTTCCAAGTAAGCTTTGGAGCTAATATGGCAGCAATATTAGGCTTTAATATAAAAATATTTCATTTCAAATTTCACTTCTTGGAAAAAGTCAATTTTTTTTAATTTACTTATTTATCTAAAAACATTCAATTTAACATGATTTGATTTTTTAAGAAGTTTTCCGCTGAGTGAAAGCACTGTTAAGAATAAAAGATATTAAATAGAAAATAGAGTATGATATTTGTTTAGTGGAATAGTAATAATCATTCTTTCTATGAGTGAAGCTTATCAAGAAAGTTAAATCGAACCTCTCCTCGCAAGCACATGAAGTGTCGACAAGCAAATAGTTGATTATTGATAGGCAAATACACTTTCTATCTTTGTAAGGTATTGGTTTATGTCCAAAGCACACAATACCCACTGAATAGGTAGACTAATCGAGCAGTGTGACCCTGGTCCTTCCTCTCGATGTGACCATACCTCGTGATTACTTTTGCCTGGAATTACAGAGAGCTGGCTAATTCTCTCCTCCCACTTTGTGGTAGGTCTAAAGGTCGTTTCGAACACGGGAGCCTTTGAACAAGAATCAAGAGATCTAACCACCCGCCCATCCCCGCCAATAATCTTGCAAGCACATGAAATGTCGACCAACAAATAGAGAAGAACATTTAGTTATAGACATTTCTGAAGTTAACCAATCCGCATAATTTGCTTCATTAAACATACATCGTCACACAAACAGGCTTCATTTCGCTTCGCAATACAAATTTATTAAGTTTAATACCAGTATATTATAGTTCATATACTTAACATGCATAGATATTCTTCAATTTATTCTAAATTGTATATAATGGTCTAAAAGCAGGGTTACATGACACAGTTAGAATTTGGGTTCAGTACAGGACAATCAAAAAGCAAACGCAAATGAAAATATATTATATACTATCATCATTGATTAACGAGTTTGGGGGTCAACTCAATTACCGCAGACTCTCTATTAGGCCGATAGGGGCTTATCTTCCTTTTAAGGTTCTAAAGGGGGGCTTATTAGAGCGTGTGCTTTCTAAAGAGGATTTGGGGAAACAATTGTTCACCCTCAAGCATGTAAAGTTAGAAATGCACGATATTACGATGGAATACATCCATAAGCTTTCCCTTACTCACACAATTTACTCTGTAGTCTTTCGTGTATGAAGAACTTAAAAGAAGGGGGGGCTTAATAGAGCTTTCACAGTATTCATAGTTCACAGTGTACGCTACCAGATATATAATACCCACATTGATTGGTATAGTCTGTCTGATGAGTGCGTGAGCACGAAACTCGGAGTTACAGAAGAACATGTCTGCTTTTTAACGCGTTCATTCTGCCTTAATACCCACATTGATTTTTTTTTGGGAATCGTTTATTGCATTGTGCGACACGATTAAGTTGGCAGAGTGAAAACAGGGTCAAAAACTACAGTTATGTGTATATAGCCTCCATGCATGGATTCTGAGAATTTTCTGAGACAAGTTTGAGTTTTTGGAAAAGGGATCAAGTTTGGCACCTGCAACACGAATATTTCCTATTCAAACCAAGAGTCTGGTATCATGATAGCATCAATTTTTGCCCCAGCTCTAGGCAGAGAATTTGGACCACTAGAATTTGGCACACATGTAGAGGCGAAATTTGAAATTAGCGAATACAGAGCGAAGCTCCTGAGAGATGGGCATTAAAACCACACGTCTGGCCATCAATGATTTAGTATTTGTCACTGAGATTTCATTAAATTGCTATATACAATAATCTTACTGTTGATAGTTGCTGATAGTTGATAGTTGATAGGCAAATACACTTACTATCTTCGTAAGGTATGGGTTTATATGCAAAGCAAAAAATCTCACTGAATAGGTAGACTAATCAAAGCAGTGCATTGATAGTTGATAGGCAAATACGCTTACTATCTTCGTAAGGTATGGGTTTATATGCAAAGCACAAACATCTCACTGAATAGGTAGTCTAATCGAGCAGTGCGACCCTGGTCCTTCCTCTCGATGTGATCACACCTCGTGATTCCTTTGGCCTTTTTGCCTGGAATTACAGAGAGTTGGCAAACAGGTCTGAAGGTGGTTTCGAGCCCGGGAACAAGGGTCAAGTGATCTAACCACTCGGCCATCCCCACCACTCGCCATCCCCGCCACCGAATTCACTTATTTGTATTTGTACTACATCCATACACCACCTTGCCTTTATGTTCAATATGTCCAAAAATGAGATGAATTGTTTAATTGGACCTTATGGATTTTTTGCATGGAAAACTTTTTTCTCTCCTTTTCCATAAATTTCAACTTCCCCAGACCACTTTTTTTTAATTCCAAGACCACTATCAGTGTAAAAACCATGCTAAGATTAGGTACTGGCTCTTGGCATATCTTCTTCGGTAAGGTAAGGTGCATTGCAAAGTGGTTCTTTTGAGTAAGTGAATCCAGGTAAACCAGACGAAATCCTATTGACAGGTTCGATGTCTTAATAATTGCCAACTACATCTTCATATCTTACTAAACCAACGGGTCCGTACTTTCTAACTAGTAATATACTGCTCATCTGAAATTAAGAATCATGTTCATGTCATTGCCAGCTGGTAGAATATACTACCTGTTTATTCTGAAGTTCGACAATACACAACAATCTAAATAGCTCACTTCAAGTGAGCCTTCTTTATCCCCTTCCAAACGAGTGGATCTGTGCTTCAAGTGAGCCTTTTTTATCCCCTCCCAAACGAGTGGATCTGTGCTTCAAGTGAGCCTTTTTTATCCCCTCCGAAACGAGTGGATCTGTGCTTCAAGTGAGCCTTTTTTATCTCCTTCGAAACGAGTGGATCTGTGCTTCAAGTGAGCCTTTTTTATCCCCTCCGAAACGAGTGGATCTGTGCTTCAAGTGAGCCTTTTTTATCCCCTCCGAAACGAGTGGATCTGTGCTTCAAGTGAGCCTTTTTTATCCCCTTCCAAACGAGTGAGTCTGTAGACGTTCTTCTGAGAGTTATCCAGATGGTTGTTTATTGCCGGTAATCTGAACCAACCGATGGTAAGTATTGACCATGGTTTTTAAATCAATGGACGATCAAGCACTAGAATATATGAGTGATCTACACGAGGTGAGGAAATCAAAGTATTCATCGCGATCTATGAATGGCATCAATCTGCAGGAACAACGTTCAAAACTAAAGAATTATGGAGACAGAGCCTTCTCAGTCTGTGCTCCCCGACTTTGGAACTAACTGCCCGACAGTATCAAAACTTCTCCTGGCTTAGATATTTTTAAGAAAAATTGAAAACGTATCTTTTTAATATAGCTTTTAACTGAACAAAACTTCGTAAGACGCATTTTTAACAAGTAGAGGACTTTTGATTAATTGTGATTTTAAACCAGGTAATTTTTACTATAAAGCGCCATAGATAGATGCGCGCTATAAAAATGTAATTTTATTTTTATTATCATTATTTATGGTATACTCTAGCAGCTGGCAATGACACAAACACGATTCTAGATTTTAGAAGAGAAGCATATTACATATTACTACCGAGCTGGTGACTTAACAGTGACCAGTGTATATTTGTAGTGAACGACTAATTGTATTAAAAATAATATTTATGAGTTTGAGCGCCAATACTTATTACTACCGCAAAGACTAAAATTACAACAGTCTGGATCTTATGTTAATTCAGTGCAAAAGCTGCAATGTATAAAAACCCAAATATCAAATTCAATTTAGCGGTTTCCTGGGCAATTAATTTCAACCTACGAAACCTAAAATCCTTCTCAAGGTTTAGCGCCATTGGAATGGACAAAATCGGCAAAATGAACCAAATGGACAAACTCATTGCCAACGCGAAAACAATAAAATACGGGACAAACAATAAGAAAAAGTACAATAAATAACTTAACTTAAATCCGAGAATAATAGCTAAGGTGGTCACACCTGACTTTGTGTCTGATTTGATGTCACGGGTGTTGTTGCTGTGCAGAATTGCTTCAGTATTCATCACCAGGGGTATTGCGGACAGTAAGGGTAGCCACGCCATATGACCACACTGAACAGTGTAGGAAAACAATACTGAGATTGGTCCAAATGTTAGGATGATAACAATATCCCCAAGAGCGTAATACTTCAGTCCAATGCTTCCTGAAAAAGTAACGATGATTGTCTTTATAATGATATGCCAACAAAGTTTCAGGGGTGGATCCAGAATAAATCTGCAGGGGGTAGGTATTTCAGGGGGAGCTAATAAACACTTTTTTTAACAAGAATGGAAAATTGAAAACATTGCAAAATGTAATACACAACCTCGACTAACCGGGTGTAAAAAGCTCTTCTTTAGCAGTTAACAACCAAGGTTGAAACACTATTATTGTTGTCTGATAAATGTCTACTGAAGCTTTGACTCTTACACTCATCAGAGTAGTACTCAGAAAAACTCAGTAGTACTCAGTAGAGAGAGAATGGAAATGAAACCTGACAAAAAATCACACCTAGATACAGATGTATCATAATTAACCCAAGATGTGGATGAGAGTCAGATGCAAAGCTCCCCAAGTTATCATGTTTCCCCAATCGCAATGTTCCAGTATTTTCCTCCCCACCCTTAAGACTACTTTAAACGACTCAAGAGTTTTGAATCAAGTATCAAACACTAACCTGTATAGAAGAAAGATCCAGACAAGCCAGCGAAAAATAGAAACGCCAAATGATCGATTCGTGACGGAGAAACCACCAGAATAGCAAGAAAACTCACACATCCAATCAGATATAAAATCACTCCAAATCGGACAACTTCTTCCGGACGCAGAATTTTGTTCACTAGAGTCTTATCGTCTGACTCATGGCTATCAATCCCAGATAAGAAATCGTAATATGTGTTGACGAGATTCCCTGCTCCATGCACTGATATGATCGCTATTAATACAAGTATGGCCAGAATGAAACTAAAATTTCCGGTTTCTTTCCAGCTCAGGACAGAGCCTAGGATGACGGGTGTCAGGCTGGCAGAAAAGGACCAGGGTCGTAGAGCGGTGAAATATTGTTGCCAGTAAAATGTTTTTTGCTCTGGGTGTTCTTTAGTGGCTCCATTCGCCTTGATACCATTACTATCTTGAGAGTTTCCAGCCATATTGACACCGACTTGCAATCCTGATTGATTCAACAGTACAGCCTCCTTATTCTTTAAAGATAAAGGATAAATAAAATAGTTTTAGAAATGAAGATTCAATAATCTAGCCAGAAATATTGGAAACATAGCAAAAGAAAACATGGATTACTTAAGCTTTTTGTGTAAACCTCAACTTAACAGAGTAATACGTCAGAAAGAGAACGAAAAAAATTCTGACGGATTATCATACCCAGATGTGGATCTTTTCCATGTTTTCGTTTGCTATGTTTCCAATATTTCTGGCTATCTTCAAGTTCTTTACCACTCAAAGACTGTTCAATAATCTACACGGTTGGGTTACAATACTTGGGTTATTACCACTTGTTCTTGGTTGCTGTGACATGCGTCTGCAAACCAGCTTCTTTCGCATAACAAATTCTGGATGGTGTGGTTTCAAAATCACTCTCAGATTTAATTTCAGGGGTTGTTGTCTAAAAGATGTCTATATGTAGTGATTTAGTGTATAATACAATCAAGTGGCCATAATTGTGCGCCTTTTGGAATTATGGCCACTTCTGGTGGCCCTTCGCAAGCAAGTACATTAAACATTCACGCTTTTTTTACAAGGAACCTTTTATTAGGAACCTACATGTAGAAGTTCAAAAGACTTCTACTTCTAAAGGTCCAATAACCAAGGAACGTTTTATGTTATAAAGGCCTGGCCCTATGCTTCTTTGTGCTGTAACACGTTTTTTTATCAGAGTTTATTGCAAAATGTTGAATTTTAATGCTTTACTTGTGACAGTTCTACTTCCTATCCACTTAATGAGCACTTAGAATTAAGATAACTATTAAGGAACTTTTAGAACTACAAAGTGGTCAAAAGAGGTCTCAAAATAAGGAACTTATAGAACTAGGCCCTGAGCTAGTTCCTTAAATAAAAAAAATTTTCTCAAATATCTTTGTAGGCTGGCACATTAGACATATAAGAGCATTTAAATTACAAGAACTTCATATATTACTATATCAATTTCAGAATGATCCAAGAATTGATCTGATAAATATTCCTAACAAATTTTGTATAACTTACCAACACAATTAATCAATTTATAACCTTGAAGAATAGTTGAAATACTTTGTTCTTTACACTTTCTAGAAATGAGGGCTCATCCCAATCCCAGGTCCCTTAATTATCCACCAAATTTATAACGAACAGTTTATGAATCATTTATCATTTTAGCCTAAGAGCAGTAATTAAGGATAGTTGTGACTCTCCTAATGATCAAATTGTACAATTAGCAGAAGATCTCAATATTTTAAGAGATATTTATGATAGGGCATAATCTTCCAGACATAATCTTCCATACAAAAAGAGTGACAGATTATTGAATAATTCATTATTGATTGAAGCTTATCAAAAATTGAACAAAAGTATTCAATAGTTTTCGTATTGGATTTAAATAGCTTTTCCAAACAGTGGTTCTGTGATCAGTTCAAAGCTGAGAAAAAAAGGAAAAATCTTGATTCTTATGCAATATTTGTTTTATGACACGAATGAAGGAAATAATAATTTATAAACACAGTGCATAAGAGGTTCCAGGAACAGATGAAGTAAAATGATAATTAATGCTCACCATAACAAATTTGTAACATGTAATAAAATTTGGTAAGAAAATGAAGTAAATGTAGAGCTTAAGTCGTATCATATTTTTTGTGAACCCGCAGCAACTCTCGTCAACTATGGTGGTAACGTCACGGTTACATATAAAACGGCCTGCCTTTCATATACAAACCAGATACACTCTTTTTTCTTTATAGGAATAAATTTTATAAGAATATTGAGGCTCAAAATTGCCAAAAAACAATGGAAATTTAAGAATGAACAATGGAAAAGTTGAGGCTAAGAAAGATTTCAAGTATTCCTATAAAAAAAGGTGTATATACGCCTGACATATAGGGTCCTGAGATACTCTGCCCTCTTATATGTATGGAAACGACTAGGAGGCTAATATGGTGGAACAAATGTCAATCAAAGCGATGAGAGAAATATAACAATGAGTTTCTACGTAACTAATCATCCAATAATTGTGAAATTTATACCGATGACAGAGAAATTATTCTTTTATTCAGAAATTGTTTTCATTGTCTCAAAACCTTCCCGGTTGATTCAAAATTTCTATTTTTTTCTCGAAGCTCGACAGGCAAGAAACAGCTTTGAAAGTCTTGAAAATTATTGTTCAAGTTTGTGGATAAGCTGTTTTTAGGTCGCATTGCCATTCTTGAACAAATTTTTGTTAGGGATTGTTCTTTAGTCCATGGCCAGTTTATTTAAAGCTGTTTCTATCCAAGAACTTCAACATTTCCAAAGAAGTTGATATCGAGTTGTATCAAGGGTTTGACTAGACCCAACTTGACATTTCATGGCAAGACAGCAAGTAATATTTTTGTAAAGCAGGTTATATGGCATAATTTGTAATATTTTCTATGCATAAAAGACATCAGAGGAAACACATTCATATTGTTTGCCTCACTGAACGTTCTTCCAAAGCTTTTGACAGTAATAAGGGGTTATCATGGGGGTAAGTGCGTATGACAGGCTTTTTTCTCCATTGCAAATTCACCTCGTTAACCTTGCTGATGCCAAATATTTTTTGGTTGACTTGGGATTTTGTGAATCGATAGAGACCGAGCCCACTTTTGAAATCCCATTATTATTTAGGTTGTTGACTTGCTTTTGCGATTTTTTTTACTATTTCCATTAAAAGAAAAACCCAACTTATTCCTATTTTTTTGTGAACCACTTACTCTTCAAATAAAATTTTCGAGCATCTCACCAAGCTTAAGATTTTCAATAAAAACTTGTCATGTCTAACTTTATTTTACATTTAAGCTCCAGATAAAGTTTCTGCATTAATTTCTGAACAAGTTGATGTGTGATTCAGCTCATGTGGGGAGATAAGCGAGAGAAAGACTGGAAATTTATTTCTGTGTCTTACTGTGAAAATGATTTAATTCAGGCCTAAAATTCGAAACGTTTCCATATTTATCGGAGGGCAGAGTATATGGCCCAAGACAGAATAATAGAAACCGTATCTAAATTAGTCAACAATAAATTTCAATCATCTTGGATGGGGTAAATTAAAGGGACAAAGCTTGTTACCACCCTCCCTCCACTCGGTATAAAACAGTGCGTGCTATAATGTTGATGTTTATTATTGTAATCAAGCAAGAAAAAGAAAATACAGTGAATATATTAGTAATCCTCTCTAAAATAACAGCTCCACTTCAATTTATTTTCAATTTACCTGAATTCCTCAGGGCAGCGTTCATCAACATGTGAATGATGACAAGTTTTTTCTTGGTTACTTTAACGTGGAATGGTCTGGAAGCATACCTGTTTTGGTTTTAACCTGGAAATTCTCATCGTCATCATGGCCATTACCTTGATTTATCACTTATGATCCTTCCCATTGAGTTGAATTGTTCAGTTGTCCTAGCTTCATAGCGAAAACGAGGCCATAATTTCCCAGAGTTCAACTTTTCATGGAAATGCAAAGCGGAACAACAACAACAAACAGAAGCACCTGCAAACATGGCACTTAATCTGTCCCAAAAATGTATGTGATATGATCTCTCTCTAATGATGACAGATAAAGTGATATACACAGAGCTTGCTGATACCGAAGATGACGAAGATGGGAAATATTACTATTCTGTCGTTCAGGCTGACACCGATGATGAAGAAGGAGAGAAGAAATGTTGCAAGTTCAGTTTCTGCAAAATTGCTCTGCTTATTTTCATTGGCCTTATCATCATTGCTGGTAAGTATTCATTTCCAAGCACAACAAGAGACTGTTAGACCAAGGTTAGCTTGATGTGAATCCCACGCCAGAATTTATGCCAAATGTGCCGAGAAAGCAATGGAACCTATTGTTCTCCGACAAGTTCCACGCTAGAGATCTTGGGGGCACAAGCACTTGCAGCTAGGGACTGTATACCTCCCAAGACTTGTGCATACCCAGATTGTTTTTGTCCCACAAGCATAGCCCATTTCAGAAAGTGATAAGGTAAATCTAGGTTGAACACTATTAATTAGTCAAATGAAGCGACTGATCCATCCATTAGGGAGGTGATCGTGTATGTTTATTGGTGGAAAATAGTCTTGAATCGAGAACAATTTCGGAAGGTATGCAGTCCCTAGATGGGAGTGACATAACTTCCCCTTCTTGGTGAAATGCACACTCCAGGTGGGAAATTTTGTGTTTGCTCGCAGTTACACTCAGAGTTTAGGATTCAAAGTTGCACCTCAAATTGGCGCAACTGGTACCTAACTAGTCCAACTTTGCTAGCAGAGTGAAACAAGGCTCTACCCTAAAACAAGCCACAATTATGATCCATCAAGTAATGGCACCAAAGAAACACATTATTGCAAAAACCGTCAGAAACCAATCTGAATCCACCAAAAACCACCTGAATCTGACTGAAGCCACCTTGAAACAAATTCTATCTATTTTGAACTGTCAAATACCAACCATGCTCAGCATGAAACTACATCCAAGGGTGCATTGCATGTAGCTTTCCAAAGATATCTGGCCCAAGCTTTGGATTGAAAAATAGGTCAAATGTTTTCCATTGTTCTTGGCCCAATGTCTTCAGCCTGGACTAAACATGGAAGGCACTCGTGATTGCTTCAAAAACTGCTCCATAATATGTGCAACAAACTACAACGCCTTACATTCCAACCAAAATAAAACCCCCCACAATTATACATTATTATCTAAACTTCTAAAACGTTTGTAGTGTCAAAAGTTTTAAGTAAATGAGGCCTTGTAGGACCAAATCCTGAAAATCTAAAGCTAGATCTAATTTATACAGTGCCTCAAAATTACATTTGCGTGATCTTTTTGGTTCCTTTTCTCTGACATCTACACCACCTCAGAGAATTTGGAAACCTTTAAAAGTATTTTTTGAAAACAGATGAATATAAAGAAACTTGCAACTGACTCAGACTTTGCATAATATAATTAGAAATATAATACAGAAGCAATTACCAAAATGCTTTAAACATTCACCGTAAGTTGTAAAAACAATATGCCTAAAGAGTCTTCGACAGGATACAAGTTCTAAGAAGATATCAGCTATTATCCGCTCTATCAAAAGAATTTTAATGAGAGGCAAAAATACATGCAAATTTAATTTCAAATATCTTAATTGTTAATGTAAACATTATGTATCTAATTAAATACAAGCATTCAAACTAAACGGAAAATCAGGTCTATTCATTTGTTCCCCCTCATTGAATTTCGTTATGTCCCTTCTCCATCCTACCCTGTTGATAGTTGACAGGCAAATACGCTTTCTATCTTTGTTAGGTATAGGTTTATGCTCAAAGCACAAAGAGCCCACTGAAGAGGTACTAGAATATTCGAAGCAGTGCATTGGTAGTTGATAGGCAAATATACTATCCTCGTAAGGTATGGGTTCATGTGTAAAGCACAAACGGCCCACAGAGAGCTGGCCGATCTTTCCTCACCCTGTATGTGGAGGTAGTTTTGAACCTGAGACCCTTTCATCAAGAGTCAAGTGGTCATATGCTAGCTTATAATTTCTCTGACTTCTATTTTTCAGTCTACTTTGCAAGTGAGATGACAGGAAGCTCTAGTGACAACGAAAACACAGATGAGGAAGACCAAATTGAAAACTCGGTGATGCGTCCTTATGAGAAACATTTTGGATCATCATGTGAGAAACCGGTCACAAACAGCCTCAGCGACGTTTTGCTTGCTATCAACTTCAACCATCCCCATTACTCCAACATCCCGATTCTTCTCAGCCTTTACAAGCATGTTTTTCCTCATTACGTATTTTGCGGACCGGAAAGAGATCCCAGTAACAGATACAATATAATAGTGGTAGCCCATCCTGATATGCAGAGGGGATTTTACGGCTATCAGTGCCTGGCTTATGCTATAAAAGAGCAGCCTGGATTTGCAGGGTATCTCTACATTAATGACGACATGATAATAAACTGGTGGACGTTTCTAGATTTAGACAAGACAAAGATATGGGTTAGTCATAAAGTCAACATGGAAGAAAGCACGCAGATCGGGTACGCAGCCAAAACAAAATGGTGGAAGCGTGCAAATGCAGCAGAGCGATGCACAGAGGCATTCCAATTCATCGAAACTGAGGAAAAAAATAGTCAACTTCTCAAACAATATTTCAAAAACACCCACAATGAGCGAATATGCGTCAACTCGTGGTCAGATATATTTTATGTTCCTGCTGAGCATAGTAAAGATTTTGCAATGCTCTCAACAATATTTTACGATCACTTGGTATTTTTAGAAGCTGCCGTACAAACAGTTCTGTTTTTTCTTGATGACTCAGATAATGCAGTGTTATTAAACGGATTGTACCTCCCAGAAAAGTTTGGCTACAGCGTTGACTATTCCCTGCCTGGAATTGCATGGCAGGTTTACGACAGAGATATATCGTTTATTCACCCCTATAAACTGGACACTGACAACACGACAGAGAATCGAGATTTGTTTAAGGAGATTCTAGTGGATATAAGCGACGAGGTTGTTAAGTCGTCTTGTCTTGATATTGTTGTCAAGAATAAGATTAATAAAAAGAAGAACAAGTTCAGCTGGTCAACGGCTCTCGGGGTAGAAGATTGGAGTAAAGAAGGAGGTTAGGGACAGGGTTCGAAGGTTGAGATAGTTAGACCATTGCATATATAATCAGTCATAATTTTTAAGCCCTAGAGAACTTTTCCTGTAACCATATCACAAAATTTGTGAGTAGCATTGAAGGGGAGATGCTGGGATGTCAAGTGGGGTGGGGGTATCTCTGAGTATTGTGGGGATGTTCATTATCATGGGAGCTTCTCAGGACTACTCAAGATATCCCTTCATACTACCGATAATCCTCCATACTATTCAGAGATAGCCCTTTTAACTACTGCACATCCCCATGCAACAACAGAAACGTTGTATACGGAGGCAAGTGCAATTTACCTATTCAAATTTAGCACAAAACATTGTTTTCAGATCTTATAGTATGCTGTTCTGTCAATCTCATTTTAGCACATCTCCAGTTGAAAGGCGACCATATAACTGGCCAGTGGAGATGGCGAGTTTAATCTTTAGATCTTTTTCTTCACAAAATATCACGCTATTCTTTTATGTATCGAGTACTCTCTTAGGGAAAGCGAGAGACTTTGCAACAATAGGGTTCTAAACAATCTCCCTCGATTACCTGGTGTAACTTACGTCCATCCATGGAATTCAACTTCTTCAGATAAAAACGTCATCATCCCCGTCTGACACTGTACTTTGATAAGATCCTGATAGAACGAGAAGATCCTTTGTCAGCGAGTCTATCTGCAGTAAACTCTCTTGAAGATGTCGGTGAAGGCTTTGAAATTTGACTTCCGACTTTAGTTCATGGCCGTATCTTGATGGGGTTGAGCTGCTTCGAGCTTTTCTATCTTGATTTTGGCTTGATTCTGTGAAAAATTGGAAAAACAATAGAATTAATTACTGTGCACATTGCATCTTTAAATGCAAATCAACTTTGCTTGTAGATGAGATAAAGCATGAGAATACTAATGTTCTTTACTTTAGACTGTTATATCTCTTCTGTAACTATAAAAAAATCGTTGAAATATCGATATATTAAGATTGCCTAAGATAGTTAGTAATTGAATTACTACCATCCTATTGATGAAATTCATATTCTGCCTTGGAGAAATGCTCTGTGACTATCTTGGTAAATTTTTGTCCACCTCCTTTTTACCATGCTATTATTGTCCAAGGCAGCATTCAAGAACATATTACATAGCAGAGAATGATTGCAGTATCAGTGATGAAAACTAGAAAAATTACGAATTCGACAACCATCTTAAACCACGTCAAGCCACTCATAATTGCGTTGCCTTACTTAAGTATAAAAGGATTTGCATAATAATGGGTGCTTATCGTGCCTACACGCTTTCTTTTTATAAAGAACCTTTTAGAAGGAATCTACATGTCGAAGGTCGAAAAACTTAAGGAACTTTTAAAACTAAAGGTCAAATCACTAAGGAACTTTATAATTTTGCATGTATATTCATTTAGTGTATATATGCAACTTCTCTAATGACTATGTAACTAACTTTTGGGTTTTAAAGGCCTAGCCTAAGCTTCGTTGTGTTATAATATGTTTCATGTTTCCTTATCACGAGTTTGTAGCAAAATGTTCAATTTTAATTCTTTTCTTGCGTCGATACTTATTCCTATCTGCAAAGAAAACACGTAAAATTAAGGAACTACTAGGAACTTTTAGAACTACAAAGTGGTCAAAAGAGGTATCAAAATAAGGACATTAAAGAACTAGGCCCTGCGCTAGGTTCTTTATAAAAAAAAGCGTGTATCACATTATCAAGAAAAGGAAAAAACCCCGATAAGTTCAAAGGTATTGTTGTGTTTGAATATATTCTACAATGATAAAACTCAACAAACCTTCACTGAATTCTTGTTTCAGCATGTTGAGCACTTTTAGTTTCTTCTCATTCCTTCTCCCAAAATCGCTTAACGTCTCAACTTTCCTTATTTGGTGCTCCTCGTTCATGATTTGCAAGTCACAACAATGTCCCCCAGACTCTTTAGACTCGTACTCATGTACGCCACTTCCGGTGACGTCATTTCCTCTATTGGTGTGACTGTCTCTACTACAAGTGAGCCTGATTTCTCCCTTAAGGGGATGTTCATATGAATGGAGCATGCGTGGTAGATCTGTTGAAGATCTCCAATTTTTGCAATATTTCCTTGATGGGAGCCCTGATGACTTTGGTCTTGATTGCTTACCTTGATGTGTACCACTCTGAAATAAGGGGGTTGAATATCGTTTAGACAACACGGTTCTAGGATCTGCGAGCACCAGATTTGTGGATTGGCGATCCTCCCTTTTTTCATCTTCGTTACTGCTACCATTCTCTGGTATGTCATTGCCATTGATCGTGTCTTCTGGTTGAGAATCAATTTTTAAATCTCCTAGAAAACAAAGCTTCAGAATTGAAATCACAAGGTATCATTATACCTCACTCCACTAAGTCGAAATAATCAAACTACGACGCAAAAGCAGAAATAAAAACAGGAACATGAGAAGTAGCTATCTCAGATTTGAGGACACAACACTTCACGGACATCTTTTCAACATAAGTAAGGGGCACTTTATGAAGTAAAAAACGTCACTTCATTAACTTCGAAATCTTCAAGGCTACAATGCCAACTCCTAAAAATACTCATGTTGGTGAAATCACTGAAATCGTTGAAAGTGTCCTAATTGAGAAACGAAGCTCTATCAGTATATGGGATGAATACTTCGATACTTGTCAACCGTGCATTCTCGTGGCATTTCTTGTATTCTCAAGTGCCTAAACTAATACCTTTGATACTAATGCTAGTGACACCACTGAAATTATTGAAAGTGAACCAGTGGGAAAACGAAGTTATATGTCTACACTATATGGAATTAATACTTCGATACTTGTGCTCCGTGCATTTTCGTGGCATTCATTATACTCTCGAGTGCCTAAACTAATACCTTAAATACTGATGCTATTGAGACCACTGAAATTATTGAAAGTGTCCCTGTGGGAAATCGAAGCTATATGTCTACCCTATATGAGACTCATACCTTCGATACTTGTGCTCATGCATTCTTGCGGCATTCATTATACTCTTGAGTGCCTAAACTAATACCTTTAATACTGAAGCTAGTGAGACCACTGAAATTATTGAAATTGTCCCCGTGGGAAAACGAAGTTATATGTCTACACTATATGGGATCAATACTTCGATACATGTGCTCATGCATTCTCGCGGCATTTCTTATATTGTCCCGTGCCAGAACTAATACCTCCAATACTAATGCTAGTAAGATCACTGAAATTATTGAAAGTGTCCCAATTGGAAAACGAAGTTATATGCCTACACTACATGGGATTCATACCTTCGATACTTTTCATCCTGCATTTTCGTGGCATTCATTATACTCTCGAGTGCCTAAACTAATACTTTCAATACTAATGCTAATGAGACCACTGAAATTATTGAAAGTGTCCTCGTGGGAAAATGAAGCTTTAAGTCTACACTATACGGGATTAATACTTCGATACTTCTACTCCTGCATTCTCTTGGCATTTCTTATACTCTTTAGTGCCGAAACTAATTCCTTCAATACTAATGCTAGTGAGACCACTGAAATTATTGAAAGTGTCCCAGTGGGAAAACGAAGCTATATGCCTACACTATATGGGACTAATACTTCGATACTTATGCTCATGCAGTCCCGTGGCATTAATTGTACTCTCGAGTGCCTAAACTAATACCTTAATACTAATGCTTTTGAGACCACTGAAATTATTGAAATTTTCCCAGTGAGAAAACGAAGCTACATGTCTACACTATATGGGATTCATACCTTCGATATATGTGCTCATGCATTCTGGTGGCATTCATTATTCTTTCGAGTGCCTAAACTAATACCTTCAATACTAATGCTAGATAGACCATTGTAATGATAGAAAGTGTCCTAGTGGGAAAACGAAGTTACATGTCTACACTATATGAGAGTCATACCTTCAATGGAAAAGCTCGTACATGCGATGTTGTCCAACTCAGACGAAGCATGGTGAGAACGTTCTTCAACGGGATGGAGTCTCAAGGCTGCTCGGTCACCCTCCAGCATCATGTTGCTTTCATCTTTGTACATCGCATTCTGCAATGGTTCCAGTGTGGATGGGATCCGCCCATATCGAGGCAGCGAGTCACTGACGAACCCAGAGTCGGTATGCGAGTAAATGTCCGTGATTGGACTAAAGCTGTCAAATCTGGCCTCGTTTTGATTAGTTAAAGAGTTCCCAGGCGTTGGGTCTCTGTTTACTTGCTGCGAACGATGTTTCCAAGGATCTGTAAGAGCGAATAAACTAATTACAAGAAAACAGAGAATTAAAGAAGAGAAGATTTAATATCATTGTTTAATTGATGACTTCACAGCAGAGGCAATCGTACCTTAATAGATACAGTCGACTCCCGCTATCTCGAACACCGTTATCTTGAACTTTTCTTCTATCTCGAACAAGATTTCTTTTCCATGAGCAAATAAACCTCGCTATCTCGAACATTATACCACAAAAGTTTCAATTTTGTACAATCATACGTCAATAATAGCTATTTATCTTAAACTGACACAAGACTTCTAACTTCTGTAATTAGCTACGCCCATGACAACTTTTTTCCTAAGACAGAAATAAATATTTTCCAACAAGAAGTATTTTGCAAGGAACTCTGACCCCTTGATTATCTCCAAGTTTTAATCGGTTGCTATTGATCGCAGGAACTAAACTCGTCTACCCTGAAAGAAGAAGATAATCTTTGCGAATCTACCATTCGGCCCTTTAGGTAGACTAGACGTCGTATAATCGTGTCATTTTTCTTCACGCAAAAAACTCACCAGACCAAATATACTGGGGTGGACAGGGAACTACCGGGGGACCGCGCGACGGAGCCACCTGGAAAATATTTTTCGACCTTCAGAAGCTCGGAGAATGTAGGCAACGCCCTTTCTGCCAAAAAAGACTTGCAAACTAATGCTAAAAAAGACTCATGAACTAGGTCTGCATGTATATTTCTTGCAACTTGAATTTGCAATGGAAGTTTTCTGTTGACACTTGTTTTGAAAATGTAAACTAAAGAGTCAAGTTTGATTTTATCTGCCAGATATCTTTCTATGCTTATTTTTGTTAGATTCTCCAAATGATCATCAGACATGGATGCCAACAAATACGTGTTGACGATTTTGATTTTGTTGTGCGCTCTCTCGCACGATGCCACAGTTACTGGAAGTGTAGACACTATCTTCAACACTTGAAATAAATGCGGATAGAGCATGCTCATTTTATTCTTTCCAAACACTGTCAGAAGTGTTGGAAGACATAGCCATGTCTGTGGCTTTTTGGCGGAGTTGTTTCTCCTTTGCAACCTCCTTTGACTTCTAGAAAAGAAGAAACTTATTTCCAGCATTTTCAGTATCGATCTCGTAAAAATTTGCCAGTTCTTTTACTTGGGAAATATTCTCTTCACCACTTCGGTGATCTTGCTTTACTTGTCCTTCAGCGAAGGTCTCAGGGTGCCTTACCCCCTCAAATCTTTCTCAACGGATTTATTTACTCAAATTTTAAAACTCAATAATGTTTTTGGCTAAATTTGTGGGAGGGCTGTTCACTTAAACAGCTTATTGTTAGTAGACACACATTCTGTATTCTTAACCGTCTGATGATTGCATGAGCAAAATACTTTTTGTATAACTCGGGTGGGCATTGAGCCCACGATCCTCCGATACAGTAACGGGTACAGTTAAGGTACGCCCTTGCTGATACAACAGACAAATACGAAATACAAAATGTTTTCCAAAGCCTTCGTATACTTTTACTACTGTCTACTTTACTACAACAGAAGTAAATTAATCATTAGCAAATAGCAAGAGACCAGGACAGTGGTCTCACGCAGTTTAGGGCGCGTTAGTTCGGAAAACAAAGACCCCAGAGCAAAAAGAGGCCCCTGAAATATTTTTGTAACTCACTCACTTGGCTTCGTTATAACTACAAAAGGGTCGCATCGTACTTAATTCCTATGGGCCCCGACTACCTTCGTTACACCACTGAAGGGGGGTAAAAAGTTGATACTTGACTTACCAAAAACATCACTGTCTGGTCTGGCAAATCCAGCAAACGAGAGCAGCTTTTTGTAGTAATACAGAAACCCCCGACGATATGGTCTGCAAAGCGAGGCACATGCAAGAGGGTTTAACATGGCGTTGACAACAGCAACTCGAATTGCAAAAAGGTCGACTTTCTCATGAGGTGTTTGTAGGCTTGTTTGGCTTGTAAAAACTACAACCTGAGAAGTCAAGAGGGTAGTAAATAATTGTTAATGATGAATAATAGCAGAAACATTGTGCTGAATATCAAAAAGCTTTTGCTGAATATCTTTATTCAAGTAAATTGATTTCAAACGTGTTAGAGTAGGCGGGGAGTAGGCAACCGGGAATCAGATTTTAGGCCTATTGTTAGAAAAGGCTTGGCTTCGGGGTTCTTCGTTCTTACCAGGCTCGGTCCACAATATCATTTATAATTGCTAAACTTAATATTTTCTCGACTATGATACGAATATTCTAAAGGTTGCAGAATAAGTTAATGACACCTTCCGATATTCTATCTAGAGTTTATAGTTATGCTTTCACAATACCAAAGAGATGATAATGCCAAATAAAATCCAGAGGCAGAAACAAGCTTTGAGGGCTATATTTTACTCAATAACACCGAGAACAACATATAAAGTCTTGGGACAAATTAAACAAGTTTTCATGAACTTTATACACTTCAAAAATCGTTGAGTTCCTATTTTTGGATGGGTGAATCTCGTACCGCGCAATGGATGATAGGAAAATGCCCCTTAGCAACGCATAGCAACTAAAACTAATGATTGGCTGCAGCTTTCAAAGAATTCGGCCGTTACGATTTTGGTAGCTATGCATTGCTAAGTGACATATTCCCATCATGCATTGCGTAAAATGAGATCCACCTCAGTTGAAAAATCGTGTATTGCAACCACTGATCTAAAAAAAAGACTGGATCGAGCATCTGTCGTTCTTAAATGAAGTCATTCTCGACCATATTGGTAGGACCAATACATTAGATTGGGATTACACTAGGGACTGCGTTTTTATTTGATGATTGTCGGAATATTATGAATGCTCAGCAAGATACTGAATAATCATGAAGCTATTGTTCGCAAAGAAGGTAGGCAATATAATTTCTTTGGCAGCCATATTGGAAGGCCAAGTGCAAGCCGGAGCAATTGGCTTCAACATCCAAGTCCAGAAACAACAGAATCCTCCATCCAGTCTTTATTTTGAGGTCAGTGATTGCAACAAATGTGGAACAGGTTTTGAACAGTAGAGCCTCTCATTCATACCTTTGTGCTTACGCATTTTATAATGTGTCAGTTGCTCTGATACGGAAAGCTTGCACAAAAGATGATATTTGACGAGGAAATTAGCAATGAACAGTGTTGGAGTCAAAAAATGTCAAGATTCGATAAATTAGGTTATCTGGGTTGAAACAACCTCTCCAATAAACACAAGTGGTACGCGTTTGAAATTCCAGGCAAGCTGAGTCATGTTGGTGGCACTTTTTCATATTGTGAAAACACGACACAGCTGCTGAGAAACCGACACCAATATCAGTGGGAGTCGAAATCGAATCTTCAAGGCCTTCTCTTTTTACAATCATTGGTTCGTAATCGTAAACAAGCAACCAGAGCTGGATCCATGGGGGGGTATAGGGGGTTTGACATCTTGAAAATTGAGTTTAGCGATTTATTCAGTAGCTGAACTTTGATAACAAGTCACAAAATCCCGTCACAAATCTTTTGTTAAACCTCACTATGAAATTCTTAAAAAATAGCTGAACTTTGGTTTTTAGTCATAAATTCACGTCACAAAACTTTTTATGAAATCCTTACTATTTAATTCTTAAATAGTTGGCTTGGTACATAAAAGCTGAAAGCTTTGGATCAAAAATGTAAAAAGGGTGAATACGAAGGATAAATACAAGGGAGCGTGAAAGGAAAATGCGGACACAAAGAAAGATTATTTTGAAAAAAAGAGAGACAATTTGGACCATAAGATATGATGCGAAAAACATAAGAGAATAGATTTGGACCGTGAAAGAAAATCAGCATAGACCTATGAACCATGAATGAGATGTAATATGGACCAAACAGATATACGATGCAGGAAATATAGGAGACAAAGTTTGGACCTCAAATAAAATGCGGACAACGAAGAAAAAGAAATGTCAACCATGAAGCAGAATTTATATGAACCAGAAGGAGATATAATGTGGACCAAATAGATATAAGAAGTGGACTATAAAGAAGACAAGATTTGAACCACAAAGAGATACGATTGGGGCAATTTAGGAAAATGATGGGGGTTCGAGGGCATAACTTGAAAATCATGAAATATTCCATGTATCAAAATTGGTCTTATCTAAATACGTAGGTGGATTTGCACCCCCTGGATCTGCCTCTGGGTTGTGGCTAGTCGGACGACTTAAAAGTAGAACTTACCAGAAATGGGAGCCAACTGAACCAGAAGAGAAGCATCAGTCCGACAGTCAAGTAAGAAAACATCCTCTCGACCTTCAAATTAATGTCCTTCTTCTGTTGGCCATTAGTCACAGACACTTTCGCCAGGATTTTCGCGACAGAAAAACGCCGATGGCGCTTGATCAAGTCCCGTATTTTGTAGAAGACGACCGAATAGGCGATCATCACTATAATCGTCATGGAGAGTCCATAAATCAAGATGAATATTGAGTAGACTCTCGAAGCTGTTGACTTCTTGTTATAGTCGAAATGACAGTATGCTCCTTGGTTGTAGGGGACCATTTGACCGATTCCAAGCACAGGCAATACCGATACGGTAGCTGAGAACACAACAGCGACGAATACCGAGATTTTCATGCGTTTCTTGGTTATCAGCCGACGATAAGCAAATGGCTTGATGATGGCGACAAATCGCTCAATCGCCATTATCGTCAGTATCAGCATTGAGGCACTGTTGGTTGTGAAGGCGATCCAGCCAAAAAACTGGCAGGCGATGGATCCTTCCTTCAAATACCAAGAGCTGAGGTATATCACCACTGACATCGGCACCGGCACGACTCCTTTGGTCAGGTCAGTCAACGCAAGGCCAAGTATCAGTATGTCGATGCAGTTTTTGGTCCTGAACCGCATAATCACCATCAGGACTAATGCATTTAATAATACAATGCATACATTGATGCCGAATAGCGTGCCTCCTAATACAGGGTTGTGCATCCCTCGTTCTGTCTTTTGCAGTGCAGTAGTATTAACATCCATGTTGTTCAGCTTAGAAAGCCCAGTTAATATAACACTAGTGTAGAATCCAGATGACAAATAAACTCTTGGGTGAAAAATGTGCGAGCACCCAAATGTCAAGTTGTTCAATACGGGCAATTTGCAACTGGGGTCTCGGCTTACAGCGAATCTACGTTTCAAGGTATTTTTCTACTCATGTTTTCCAAGATTGTCAAAACAATAATGTTGGAGTTTACAAAACAGTCCCACCACAAAATCTGTTACTCCCAACGTGGAAATTGATTTTCAGACTTCCCATATCAAAGGTTTGTTTGCAAAAATGTCAAAGGATAGAGGGGTACAATGATTATCAAGGAAGGAAGTTATGCTTGTCATGACGTAGATAATTCTACGAAGTAAAAGGTTCTAACACAGGTTGCGTAAATCGTTGGAAAGGGTTCAAGGTCATCGAAAGACTTACTGGGGCTCCAGGCCAATGACAGATGGGGGGGGCAAATGCCAACAGGAGAAACCTTATATCTGGTTATCTCTCTCTCCATCCCTCTTGACGGTCCAGAAAAAGGATAGATTCTTGTCAGGGGGCGTGACAGGAATCAAAATCTCCTTTCTCCCCTTCAAAATTTCGCCATTTCTCCTTTCTCTCGTAAAAATACAGTTACTCCTTTCCCTAACGGAATATTTACAGTTTCTTCCTTCTCCCTTCTTCTAAATTCTCCCTCCTTCTAAATTCTCCCCTCTTCTAAATTCTCACTCTCCCTCTTAACGTTTTAGACATTCCCTTTTCTCCCCTCGTAGTGCTACCCCCTGACTGGTTGAGTTTGGTAAGAAATGGCTAAGCAAGCAAGCAAGATCCCCGCTAAATTTTGCCGAATTCACAGAAATACCCACCATACTTGAATTTGATGGCAAGTCACCATGGTTAGTGGTCCGGTCGATATTGTTAAGGCAACACAATAATCACCAGAAACTTTTAAATGTCACGCTCTTATTTAGGGCTAGGCCCTTTTGAGAGCTAGGCCCTTTTGATGGCTGGGCCCTTTTGAGAGCTAGGCTCTTTTTGATGACTAAACCCTTTTTGATAGCTAGGCTCTTTTTCGTCGCTAGGCCCTTTTAAGTATGCTGCCCATATGCTTCTTTTATATCTAGTTCTTAATCTTATGGCAATTTCTTAAAGTCTCAGCTTGTTCTTAGTTTTGGCAAATTCCAGTTTCTACTGAAATTCTTCTTATAAAAGAAAGAATGCCAATCTGGGATCAGTACTCTTTCCAAGAAAAATAAAATAAAGCAAGGAAAATCTGATATTGATGTAATATTACCCGTAAGGCATAAAATCATACTTTTTGATATGCATAATATTAATACACAGTCAATATTTTCTCCTATGTGCTAATGGTTAAAGATAAAGATCACAGTTATATTTACATTAATCAATATTTCAATCAAATTCAATAGACTAAGTCTAACACGCCGGGAAAAGAAATAATATCCTTATAACGGGGCCTAGAGCACGACGGATAGGATACATAATTAAAAGCTTATATTATTTCGCTTGTCTATTCTGAATGAATACAGTGTTCTATGCCTAAGGCAGAGCGGAATACACAGAGGTAGACTTAAGAAAAATATATGGGTTAGTTTAGGGGGTTAAGTGATGAAGAAATGGCACATCACCGCTACCATATCCTTGTTAAGATATCCCTTGAGGAAAAAAACACATATCTTTGTTAGAAACTCTGAGTTTCACGCATTCATGCGATCATAAGATAACATTAAGCCCTGTTTACACTACAACTTTTAACCCAGGTTCAACCTGGGTTAAGTGCTAACCCAGGTTAAGATTTTGTAGTGTAAACGCAGCAAACCTGGGTTGAACCTGGGTTAAGCCAACCCTACTCTGGAGGTGGGTTGAACCTGGGTTGAACCTGGGTTAGGTTTCAGAAAATGTAGTGTGAACGCAAACACGGGTTGAACCCAGGTTAGCAATTTTAATTACGCATGCGTACTTTCGAAACTAGGCGCCAAAATCATATCGCAGAACTAGACCAAAACAAGTTTTCTTTGAAGTGTTTATTCGAGGAAGGCAAATTTGGAACGAAAGCGAATTTTATTTGTTTTATCATGGCAAGCGAAGCAAAGGCAGAGAGAGGGATGCTGTGGGGAGAGCAAGTCCAAGCTCTTATAGAAATTTGGGCAGGCGGAGGGATCCAGCATCAACTCGATTCCTGTACAAGAAAAAGGCCAATCTTCGAAAAAATCGCAAGAAGACTGGAGGGAGAAGGGTACATGCTTTAAAATAAACACTTTCCTTGAAAAGTTTACTCCCCAAAGCAAATTCTCGTCGTTGTTAGGCGCCATTTTGAAAGTACAGTAGCTGAAATTAGCGGGCATGCGCATGCACTGAAACGCTAACCAAGGTTCAACCCAACTTTGCGTTTACACTGTAACTTGTTGTCGGGACAGTGTAAACGCAAGTGTGTTGAACCTGGGTTCAACCTGGGTTCAACCCAAGTCGACATTAACCCAGGTTAAAAGTTGTAGTGTAAACAGGGCTTTAGAAGCCTAATAAAACGAGCCCAGCTGACGAAGAGAGATCTCTTTACCGAGATCTCATTGTCCACAGAAAAAGACCTTAAGCAATCTCATTGATGTATACTGTAGTGATCTGAGAAACACAGACATGATTATCAATATTCACTCCCGTTCAAATATACTAGAATGCCTAGCAACAAAATGGCATTCTAGTATATTTTTCTTCCTCGACAATCCACTTAGGCCCAAATTTTCATTTGGGGATTAGGAATCACGTAGTGTGATTCTTAATATATAGTAAGGGTGTGTATAACTACCCATGGTGTAATAAATACCTATTACTCTCGATTGAGAAGCGTGAAAATTGCAGAAAGGCCCAAAACCTGGCTTTGAAAATGCTTTTTCCTACATTAACGCAGTGTAGTATTAGGAGTTATAAATTCCTTGGGCATGGAGGTGTATTACAGGCCTTGAAAATAAAAAAAAAGAAACAGGGAAAGGTTCTGGCCACCTTGTTCAGTCTTTTCCATACAATTAAAGCCTTTTGGACGGCTTGATCCATATAGAATTTACAGTAAAAACTTGTAAGGACATTGAACATAGGTTGAAATAAACTGCACGGGCAAAAAAGGGCTTGTAAATCTTTGATCTTTGAATATAGGAATTTAAAATTAATTGCAAAGATATGGGACAGTATTGCAAAATATTGACCATGAACAGATGAACTATTTCCAGCCAATTTTGCATATTCTATCAGCACAGACCAGTAATTATGCTATATTCTTGATTAGAATATACATAACATAGGTTGAAATAAACTGCACGGGCAAACAAGGCTTATAAATCTTTGATCTTTGAATATAGGAATTTATAATAAATTGCAAAGATATGGGACAGTATTGCAAAATATTGATTAGGAACAGATGAACTCTTTCCAGTCCATTTTACATATTCTATCAGTACCAACCAGTAATTTATGCTATATTCTTATTAGAATATACATAACTGTTAAACTTCATTAAAAGGATACGAAATACCAACTGATTGACTATTACTATATAATAACATATATCATCAGAGCAATATTTCAATGAAATAACATCAAAAAGCAAAAAGCAATCAAAAAGCAATATTGCATGAAATATTCCCACAGGAATGTTCCATTAGCTGATAAGATATAGGACAGTATTGCAATATAGAATGGGACAGTATTTCAATATAGAATGGGACAGTATTTCAATATAGAATGGGACAATATTTCGATATAGATCATTACCTGATGAACTTTTTATACATATTTCATCAGCACCACAAATTAAAAATTCATGGTCTATTCTTTTCAGTGATAGACCTGACTAATAATATATCCTGCTAGAAATTATTTGCTAAGAACAGATTTTAAAAATCAAAATTTGTATCAATATTTTTTCAGCCATAACAAGCGCAAAGATTAAGTTTGAATTTGTACTACCTCACCATACGGAGCACTTCTTTCCTGCATTCATGTAGCTTCCCTTGGGACACTTGAACACTTTGGAGAAATCTTCGGAGTTATGAAGCGTGCCAATCACTCTAAAATAGTTCAAAAAAGCTTTTAGAATACCGTGAATGACCTTGTCTAGGCCAAAAACCCATATTTCTCAGAAATTTTGATTTTTCTTCTTTTATGATAAAAAGGTGCAGAAAACTTTGTTCTTTTTGGTGTTTAAGTTGATATGTGTCTAAAATTAGCTTTACTCCACGGAATACCCCTTTCTCTGACCCCTACCATCAAATATTTTGTTGAAATTTTCGAATTTCACCAACAAAAGTTCAACTTGCAATATTCCGGGAATGAATGGGCCTGAATAGCCGAAGCTCACATCATCTTGTTCCTCAAAGTTTAAAGATTGTACCCCCGTCCTTACAAGGGCACATATAGAAAATGAGATGAAGATGCAGTGTCCTCAGACCGTCTATTAAGCCCCCCCCCTAACAAACCCTCCTTTTCAAGCAGAAATTAGAAATAAGCTGTGCTCTTTCTATCAACCCCTCATTTTCATACAAGAAAGACTACAGAGTAAAGTGTAATCATTAATTGATATCTAATAATGTATGTCATCGTAATATTGCTAATTTATGATTTCATGTGCTTGAGATGCGTTTTTAGATGTAAACCAGAAAAGTAAAGGAAAATACAAACGATGGTTCCTTTGATGAGAAACTATGCCAAATAGACCAACTCAGGTACGTTTAGGATTTAAAAACTTCCACAACAATAGTTTTGAACCGATAAAAGGTTTTACAGAAATAGCAATCTTGACTTTAACAATAAATGATTGACAAGCTACAGAGAACAAAGCAGAGGGCTTCAGATCTAGTAGTTACAAGTAGCTCCCTGTACCCAAACGAACATTTCAATTGAATACAAATCAGTGGAAAGGCCTTGTGGGTCCACTTGAAGTACTCATTTGTTGCTAAAGCGTCTCGTCTTACTCTCAAGGAAATGCGTCGGAAATACAACGAAGTCGAAAATGGCGGAAGATCGTCTGAAGTTTCTAAAAATACAAAGAGACTCAAAGTGTACACTCAAAGATCGTGTGGTCGAATCCTAGCCGGCCATTTTAATTTTCACGAATCAATTCGATTGAGAATTAGAATGATAGAAGGGAAGCAAAAAAATGAATCCAATGTGGCCTTGAAAAACACACAGTGTAGGAGAGAGTAGATATAAAGGTGAATTATCTAACAGCACTAACCTGAATTTCGAAATGGAATGAACCCCCGTCTCAATCTGCTGAATGGCTCTGGACTCCCTGTATTTTGAACACCAGACCTGAGGAAGTAGGAAGATATGCTGGGATAGAAAGTAAACATGAAACTTATGAGGCCCCCCATAGTACCCCCCATGCCCCCCATAGCCCCCCATAGTACCCCTGGATAATGGATTCACGCGTCAATTTTTCGTTTATCACCCCATCACGGACCTTAAAACAAAATTTTCACGATCTTTTTGATCTTTGGCTTCAAAGCAACAGGAAGAAGTATTTGAACAGTGGAGTTTTGTAAGGACCGAAATTATGCAAGAAAATTTTAACGACCAGGACGCGTCACGCAATCACGCACTTGAAAATTCTTTTTCACGGAATAACGACAAAATTTTCAACAAATAACGCTGCACGAAGGATTCTTTGATCACGGATTCACGAACCGAAAATATTTAAATCATGAAATCACGCGCGAAAATATGCCAAATAACGCTTCACGTACAAATATGGGGAGGGCCTACATATGTGGTATCTAAATTTTGAAACTCAGTCTAAGTGCTCTTCATTCAGAGTATTGGTGTGAGCTTTTACTGCATGTAAGATACACATACAAGGTGAGCCTCTATTCTGTTGGGTCTTTGTGTCAGTTGGAGAATTTCAATGCTGTATGATCAAATCTCATAGGGAAGTCCGATAAGAAATTACAAATGATCTTGAAGCTAAGCCTCTAAAATACCTGAGCAAAACCGACGAAGAAGAGTTGTTCTGGTGACAAATCTAACCCAGGAAGTCTCTTTTCTTCGCCATTTTGCTTCACCCAGTTTCTATAGGCCTGTATAAAAAAGCAAACTTTCTTGCAATAAAGGCTTTCATTAGTTAAACTTGATGAACATTTTAAGACATCAGATATTGAAGGGCAAAACAAAAGGAACAACGAGGAGGAGGACAAAAGTATAGAATAAAAACTTTTTACACAAATTCATATTTCAACTGAAAATATTATTACAGGGATGGCCAAGTTGCTGGATCATTCAAGCCTTATTCAGATGGTTGTGAGTTCGAAATAAGCTTCAGACCTGACCTTTAGATGAGTTTCCAGGTCTCTCTAATTCTAGGCACGATAGGAAAATGAGTTCCAAGGTGTGATCATATCGAGTGGAAGGACCGAGGTAAAACTCCACTGCTTCGTTAGTTTAGCTAATGAAATTGAAAATTTAATTCATTACACAGTGATGCAGTGCATGCTACTATGGCCTTGCCGGAAATAGAAATGGCCTTTGTTAGGCACAAAAACTTCCTCACTGATTCGTAGTGCAATATGATAAAGCTAGATGCATGAAGCAAGAGAACTATTGGTCAAAGTGAAAAAGACTGGCCAAATAGTTGAAAATGCAGATAAGTTGCTTTTAGCATGTCGGTTTTTCGTCTAGTTTCTAATATACAACTTACTTTTAGCGACCATTGAGTTATTTCCCACTGGTATCAACCCTAATTCATGTTTATCCAAGGAAAATGGTGGCTAACCAAGAGGGATATTTCACAAATATTATTGTGAGAGTTTCATCATGGCTGCCAAAGAAGTATATTGACTTGATTCTGTGTTAACATCAGCTGCACGATTAATCAGTCTCATGCTAATCATTCATAATATTTCTACAATAATCAAAGAAAAAAAAAGAGTTATGAATTGATGAGGATATTGATACCTTAAAAGCGGCTTTGCTACCTCCGTTGTCTGCGATATTTTCACCAAGTGTTTGGTTGCCATTGAGCTGAAAACACGAAATGTTTAAAAAGTCTTTGATTGGTACAAAAGAGGAGAATGGCACAGAAAATCGTAAAGGTAGGGAAGCATAATAACTACCTAATCTTTGCTTCTGACACTCACTAGAGGAGTACGTCAGCACAGTCTTTGATTGGTACAGAACCTGAGGATGGCGAAGAGAATCAAAAACATTACGAGAAATTGTAACCACTTGAAATTTGCGTGTGACACTCGTCAGAGCAATACGTCACAAAGGGAATGAAAATGAAACTTAACGAATTGTTGTAACCAGGAGGTAGATCGTTAGGTTTCATTTTCGTTCTCTCTTTGATGTACTTCTCTGATGAGTGTCAGACGCAAGGCTTCAGAAGCTACTATATTTCCCATGTTTCCAATATTACTCACCATCCTCTACTACTGGAATCACATTCATGTATGATACTAATCTATAACAGTCTTTGGATGGTACAGAACTTCAGTATAGCCAGAAAAATCGGAACCATAATGAAACGAACACATAGATTACTTAAGTTTTTCGTCTGATACTCAATAGAGTAATACGTCAGAAAGAGAACGAAACAGAAACCTAACTGATTTATATACCCAGATGTGGATCGAAATAGGCCAATCAGAAAAGAGGTGAATGATTGGTATGGTGTGGGAAAACCAATCAACACCCACGATACAGTGAGCTGACCAATAAGATTATTTCAAGAGTCCTAAGGCGAAAACGAACTCCTTCTGTCTGCACAATAGGGGATCCCTGGTTTTTATGTAGACAGATTCCAAAATAGCTAAGTGAAAGGTAGATCTTGCTCTGCCAATTATTCGAAAGCAATTCTCACTGTAGGCTTTAGCACACTCTGGGTTGTATAAATCAGTTAGGTTTCTGTTTCGTTCTCTTTCTGACGTATTACTCTGTTGAGTGTCAGACGAAAAGCTTAAGTAGTATCTATGTGTTCGTTTCATTATGCTTCTGATTTTTCTGGCTATACTGATCTATATAGATCTCAGTTGCTCTATGGTATTCACCCAGTACAAAAAGATATCAATGATATTATAGAAAGAATAGCCTTTGCGTTGTACTCTTCAATAGTCTAACCAATTCATTAATGAAACATATGGAATATATGAAACACATGGAACATATCATTGATAAATTAGGTACATAAGGTAAATATGGTACAAATAGTACATACCAATGGTACATATGGTAAATATGGCTCATATATTACATATCAATGGTAAATATGGTACATGTTGTACATATCAATGGTGAATATGGTAAATATGGCACAAATTGTACATAACATTATAATCGGTAAATATGATGCATATGAATGGTATGTATGGTGCATATCAATGGTACATATGGTACATGTCCATGTTAACATGGTAATAACGGCACAAATTGTACATATCACATATCAATAGTAATTACGTTACATATCAATGGTACTTATGGCACCAATGGCGAATATTAATGGTACATATCAATGGTACGCATCCATTGTACATATGGCACATATGAATGGTTTATATGGTTGATATGGCATATATGGTACATATCAATAGTACTTATGGCACATTTTGTAATATCAATGGTACATATGGTACATATTAATGGTAAAAAAATCAATTCTACATATGGTATATATCAATGGTACATATGATCTATGTCGATGGCATTTTAAAACATATGATACATATCAATGGTGCATATGGTACATGCAAATGGTTATAATGGTAGACATGGTACATATTAATGCTACATATGTCACATAGGGTAAATATAAATCGTACATATCAATGGCACATATGGTACAAATGGTACATATTGTTCATGTGATCCATATGGTAAATATCAATAACAAATTAAAGAATTAAAGAAATAAAGTGGAATGACTTACATTTTTGTCATACATGCTGTATTTTGAATATTGATCGACGAGGCATTTTGAGTTCTTTTTAAAACCTTCCTCTGAGCTCTTTGTCCACCAGTTGAAGGAATTGCCTTCCTTATTGAAGTTTTTACCTGGAAAAAATTGCAGCTTCGAAACTACAGTGTCTTCTATGAGATACAGAACATAATATATAGAAGAACAATATGTAAGTAGCTTAATAATTGAAACAGAGCAAAGGAAAATAGCATAATACAGTTAACTAGCTTTCTTTTTTCTAACTATTTCCAGCGTATAAATAAGATTATGTAAATAGGAATATATTTATCTATACGTCTCCTGATGAGTGGGAATCCATGAAACAGGCTTGTCAAGATGTTGAGTTAGTCTCTTGACTCTTTCCTCCTTAGTATATAATACAGTTAACTATGTATGATGTAGGAGGAAATTTATAATGACACTTTTATGAGTCAACTGTCTTACTTCATAATATTACACATAAATTTGCCGGAGAAGTCAATCAATGCTTCATGAAAATACTGTCATAGTAAAGGAAAAATCACAAATAAACAGGCGAGCTACCAAGAAAGTAATAAGTGTGGGAGCCTCTGCCAAAACCTCCCTAACTTTCATGAACATCACTGACCTCTAGAAAAGGACGAGGAATAAAGCTGTCGAATATGAAAAGGAAAGATTTGGTAACGAGATATTGAGAGTTTTTTCTGTGTGTTATAAAATGCCGAGTTGGTTTTTGATCGAGAATATTCAGCATATGTCGTTGGAAATAACGTTTCTGTTGGACAATCGCAGTATGATGGACACGCCTTTAAGCATATTTCCTTATCTAGTTGGATTATCAATATTCTAGAGTTATTCACAGCACAAGCATGTTTTTAATCTTACCTTACTACAGAAATTTACAGCTATCTTTCTTTTATGGGGGCTACCAACCCAATATCCCCTTTACAAAACTGATATATATTTTGGTCCGTCTTTTCATAGCTTCGCTCGCCCTTTGTTGTTGTTTATTCACTCTAGGCTGCGATCCGAGATTCGTTGACGCAATTCGTTCAAAAATTCATTCAACCAATCAAAGGTTATCAAAAACTATATAGTAGCATTTCATTGGTTAGTTTTTCAATTCAATTCAATAACCACTACATTCTAAAACGTGAATATGCTATACTACAATCTAGCCTAGGTAAGGTTGAATCAAGCCGATCAGCCAGCTAAAGGTTTAAAAGTGGAGAATGTGAGTTGCTTGTTTGCCTTAGAAGTAGCTGTTGATGCTACATTGATAAGAACGTTCTCAAAAATTGCCTTTCCATATTTTATGAATCAGAAATATAGCAAGACACACGTCATATAGAAGTACGTTAGAAATAGAAAGGGAAGGAAAACGAAAATCTAACGAAGATTATGAGAAGAGACAGATAAATACTTGTTAATACAGGAACCAGTTAGCTGCAGGAGTTAGTATTTACACAAACACTTTTCCAATTCATTATCTGACATGACACATGCCCGGCGGAACCGCTGCGGTTGGTGCAGCGTTGGCCGGACCAACTTTTGAATCAAAACGCATAGCTTTTGTCAAAACATAACATTGCCTTTTTTTAAACATTCGACTTTTACCGTAACTTTCGGTTCATTTTTACGTAAATTACTTTTTAAAGTTGCAACCAAATTGTATCTCTGAAAACCAAAAGTTGAGAATCACCAGGCGGTATTCCTCTAGGTCCCGCAAGTTAAGCTTAAACCTGACTAACTGTGCACAGCTTTCGCCGGGCCTGTGACATGACAAGTTGCAAACAGCACCATGGCTACAAGTTGAATGTTGGTTGAGAGCAAAGTATTTGATATCAATACTCCAATCTTCTGATCTGAACTCGGAGGGAATTCTAGTCTAAATGGAATAGGTAGCTTTTTCCTTTCTGCTCAATGCTTTGAGGATCATTGGTGCCGTGGTCCGGTATATTTTCCACCACTGGATTAATATAGAAATGGAATACAGAAACGAACCAGTCATTACTGTCGACCAAGTGAGACCGACAATGAATTACCTTGGTCATCGAATCCATGAGTAATTTCATGACCAACAACGACGCCAATTCCTCCATAATTTACTGCCCTAAAAAGAAGCATTAGTGTTCAAATACTAAAACCCTTACTCTGTTATTACGTACCTACTTAATCATGAGATAAATTTTGAAGCCACTTTTATTGACTCATTATATTAGCCGAAGTTTATAACATTTGATAAATCAGCTGGACGCTCAACACCATGTTGGAGAAATCTCTTAGTAGTGCTAACCTCATTTTCATATGAATAAGAGTAAATTGAATTGCTCAAATTGGGGATAGGGTAATAAGACTACAACACATACGTGTGATAGAAATGAAAGGAGTTTGAATATCGAATATTATAAGGAGCATTTACGTTCATTTGAACCGCAAAGTAAATGCCTACAATCAATCCTTCTTTAACATGATTTAGGTGTATAAGTATCCTACATGTTCTGGAGAAAAGAATCAAGACGACATTCTTTATCAGTACATTTCCTGATAAGTAAACCACAAAACAGGCCCGTTGAGATGCAGAGTTTAGTCTCTTTAACTCTTCGCTCTTCAATTTATAACAAGTTCTACATATATTACGTATACTGTGTTCCACACCTTATATTAGGAGCACTGTTTTGGGACAACCTAGATACAGACTTCGTATAAGTTGGTATAAGTACATACCTTGGTGCTCTATAGTCATAAAATGGTGACTGAAGAATGCCAGCAGGGAACACTAAAACAGAAAATTGACGAATTGGAGCAAAAATTACTTCATTGTCTTTAGTTGTTTAGGAAACGAAAACGAGGCTAGACTTTGACCTTTGAATCAGAAGACAGACATTTGTACAAGAACAGGAATTGAACGAGTTTCCAATCTGAAATTGAAGACTTCTGATCTGCAAATTGGTGCAATTGAAGCACCTTTACCAACAAACAAATAGTGTTAGCAAAAACTAGGCCCTTTTTGCGAAATTCTTACTCCAGGGTGGCTTTGAAGATGGTAATGTTCGTGTTTAAACATCTTGTTTGGAGCAGCGCTGTAGCCTGGGTAGAATTATTGGGGGGGGGGTAACCATTGTTAGAGAACAAAAGGGAGACCAGGGACCATGCTGTGAACAATTAAATTTTAGGATTATTGGGGGGGGGCAAATGCCCCCTGCCTCCCCGCTTCCTACGGGCCTGGTTTAGAGATATTTACTTTGTAAATTGATTTGAGAAGAAAGGACTTGTAGATTCCACAATTTGCAGCATGCATTCTGACACACAACATTTCCCAAGGCCTACCACGAGAGCTGTTTTCAGGCAGCTAAATAATTTGACACAGAAATTTACGAGACAGCATTGGTGCTGTGTTGATATACTTTGTTGGTTGATTTAAGATCTCTATATACTAGGCATGTGAATTTAGAATACGCCACACACGAGGCGAAGAGGTATGGTGAGAACCAGCTAATGATGAGGACCATTATTAGTCGTGCTAGTCCACTGAAGATAAACTCAAATTACTGATACTCAGGGATTTAATAAGATCAAATATGAAAAAATAAATAAATACCAATTTTATTCTCGGTGGGGGAGTAGTATGCGTTGACTTGAGATGGCGTCATTCCCCATCTAAAGAAGATTAGAATTCAAACATGTGAACGACACATAAATTCAAACATGGTTTATACAGTGATCTCAAAAAAAGACTGGATCGAACATCCGTCGTTCTGCAATGAAGTCATTCGCAGCCATATTGGTAGGTCCAATTCAATACATTGAGATTCCACTAGAGACTACTTTTTTATGATAGTTGGAATGTTGTGAATGCTCAGCACTGAATAGTCGCGCAGCTATTGCTAGCAAAGAGAAAGAATCAAGTCAATATGATTTGTTTGACGGCCATATTGGGAGGCCAAACGCAAGACCAGGCGATTAGCTTCAGCATCTGAATTTTAAAACAACAGAATGCTCGATCTAGTCTTTATATTAAGATCAGTAGGTCTATAGAAATAGATGGTTAGGAAACCAATTATTATGCGTCTTTGTTTCACAGTCGATGTGGAGTACTACTTGAAAGTGCACAACAAATGTCTTATCCTCTCTCTTTACTCATCAAATTGTTCATGTAAATATTGCCTACATAGATATGATGCCGAATATTATAAAATCTTCTCTAAATAACGAATATTCCTGGCTAGGGAACCAAAAGAAGCGTTTTGGTCTATTCGCTCAAACTATGACGTTATTGGCTGAAACAATTTCGAAACAAAAGACTGTGCATTCGCAATTTTGAAAAACTTGCACAAAAAGATACAACAACAGGTTTCCTAACCATCTATTTATATAAACCATGATTCAAATGATTTTATAGAAGCAAAAATATACACATGTTGATAAACGAGCTTATCCACAAAAGTCGTGAATATTCATCTCTTAAGAAGGAGATGATAAATAAATGAATAAAGAATCACTAGATTATACAATGTTTTTGTAAGATGGATAAATTGCATTGCTCAATAGGTCTCCTTCTTATTTTTCATTCTAACAATAAAAGCTAAAGCTTTTTTACTGAGTTATAGGTCAAAAAGAGAACAAGAATGAAACCGAACGAAATTCTCTACAATCCCCGCCAAAAGTCTTGCTATACTTGCATTATTTTTATAGTTTTCTATATCTTACCCCCTCCCCTCCCCCTTTACAATGTTGTTTCTGATAACAAAAACTAGCCCAATAAAATTCAGCTAGTGTTTGGTGTGGTCTCATAAAGTTCCTTTTGTAAACAACATTATTTTGAGGAGGGGGGGGAGGGGTAGATTGGAAATAAAAGGCTAGGAAAGCTAAAAATGTAGTTATTTGATAAAAAAAACAAGGGTGTTCCAACTACTTTTGGTGGGGGTTGTAGTGAGAGTTGAATCGAAATCGATCAATCAGGAAGAAATAAGTGTCTCTTCGAAGTGATTAGACATATAATTATCAAAAAGCTAAAATAAGAATTTTCAAAAACACCCAAAAGCTTGTTTCTTCCTTTACCTTACACTAAAACAAGAGGAATGATGTTTCCTTAAATAATGAAAAGACTCACTGTGTTTTATCGACTGGCTTTCCAACTCTTGCGTAGTTTCTCAAATTGAGAAATCGTTTTCGGACCATTATATTCTCAAAGTATTGATCTTTTTTGACGACCATCTGTTGAAAATTAAAAGCAGATTTCAAATATAACTACCTAAAACCATTGGATGAGCCAAGAGTGTATCGAAAGTAGTACGAATTAGACAGTCTAATTCTAGCCTTTCTCTTGGCTAGGAGGAGGAGGTACATCACCAACAATTCTGGAGATGTGCTGCTGAGATTTCGAATGCATGATTATTTTTAACCGTGAAATAACTTCAACTTGAAAACTGATTTAAAAATAACGTCTTGTAGATATATTCACCGTATTAAAATATAATATGTCACCTCTTCTAATATTATTCACTACTTTACTACATGTAACAGCCATAAGTGGCGTAGAGATTTTGGCCTTTAGATCGTTTGGGACGAAACCGGCAGGAATTGAAATACGATTCAATTGGCACAAGCTAATTCACCCCATATTTGCTACTACTGTTGTGGTAGATTTTTAGTCACAAACTTTGGCACAAATCGTTTGCGACAAAACTGGCCGGGATTAAGATACGATTAGACTGACACACACTAATTTACCCAATATTTGATACTGGAAAACGTTCTGGTAGATTTCTAGAATAAATATAGTATGTCACAA